>OX411249.1:2493750-3740625 GCA_948150575.1 Tinea pellionella | reverse complement strand
ACCACATCCATTACTTCCCTCATGCATGCACGTCGGTTGAGAGTGCACCTGACCTGATCCTTTCCGAGCAGTTGACCAATCTGCCTGAGAAAGGTATTTCTAGGGCGTCCCCCTACGACATAGCCATACCGACTTTTAGTTATACAACAAATCATTTTAGTTAATCTCTATAATCTAATTAATAAGTTTAAAAGGAAACATACATAAAACAGTGTAGCGAGAATGAGTGACGGGGGCGGTCCGCTCCGGGGCTTATTTTGACCAAATTAAACTTGTTTTAGTTAGGGGGGAAAAATTAATGAGTATTTGGTTCGACAGTGCACACTACTGTCGCTATATCCGGCCACTTCCAAGCTGATCCCAAAGCGCAACTAGGGTCACGGGCGTTACACTTGGAACTGATGGTACAATCATGGTATAACCATCAACAGTGTTTCACCTTTTTTATTTATGCTACAAGTCACATTTGATCGGCGTTATTTGGAAAAAATAAAAAAAAACCTTGATTTCAAATTAGTACTTATGTATTTATTTAGAAAGTTAAATTAAAGAAAAAAATCTGTTAGGTAAACAATACCACAAAATACAAGTAAAGACTAATGATTATTTTAGGAGTCCTACAATGGACGGTATAATTTACAATGCAAAAATAATTATAATACAAAGTCCCTGTAGCATTAATGATCCATATTTTTAATTCTACAACAAATAATTATCTATACCCTAATAAAATGTTAACATTTCTAATTGGGTATAAAAATAAAATTCAATTTGTACTGCAAAATACATTTATATTTAACTGGTATACAATTTTAAAAAGAACACAAATCATAACTTTAAATTCACTATTTCCGACCATAAAATGATCCCAATAACATTGATTTATAAATATTATAAATATTTCGCTTCACCACTGGAGAACCTCGTGTCCAAATGCTGTGCTTTTTTTATTATAGATTTCTTCTGAGCTTCATCGAAACGGTTCACTTGTAGATCGGTGTCTCGATTGAACGGACGACGTTCCTTTTTTTCATCGTCTTCTTTCTACAAAGGTTTATTTGTTAACAACGAATTTTTCAAAAGCAAAATTTCAAATAGATAATAAATAATACCTTTTTCTTTTTTTTAAGCTTCTTTTGATGCATATCTAATAAACTTTCTTCTCTCTTATGTTTTTTCTTGTGTTTCCTGTTTACAATATTTTAAATTTCAGTTTTGTTATTAAAGTACAGCCGTATAATGTCTTAAGATGCAGATATTTATAAGAATTACTTACTTAACAGCGTATTCCTGTTCAGTATCACGATCAGCAATGTATTTGCTGCGAGCTTCCTCCAACAGTATTGCTTTCTTATCTTCTCGTGCTGGTAACCCTTTCGCTTTACGAGCCTTGTCTGCTGGCATATCTGTCCAACTTGACCTATTTAAACAAAATAAACTTGTTTTGGCCATTGTAAACAATAATAATAAATGATTTGTGTATCCTTACCTATCAGACATATCTGGTCCTTCTTTAGCTCTAAATTGTCTGGCTTCCAGACCTAAATATTTCGCCTTGGCTTCAGGTAATTCCGTCATCCATACTTCTCGTTTATACTTCTCACGACCATCCTTATTATGGCCTTCTAGTTTATTAATCTTTATATCTAATGCGCGTTCTTCTAATCTTTGATGAGCATCACTCCATTTTACTGATCCAACTGGTATAGGACCTATGCCATCATCTTCATCAGACTCCGTATATTCTGATGCCTTATTATTAGCTAATACCTCCCTCAAATCACTTGATATTGATGGACCTTAAATATTTAAAGCAAATTAAATTTAAAGTAAAATAATGTGTAGTATGAATAATGCATATTTACCTATATTTCTTTGTTTACTTCTCAAATGAGGTGGCAGTTCTGGTCCCTCTATTTCAGAGGAGGATGATTTATTACTTCTTTTATTTAAATGAGGAGGTAATGCAGGACCACAAACTTCTTTAACTTTATCGCGATTTAATTTATGTCTCAAATCCTCAAGGTCTATGTTTCTTACCTCATCACGTTTGTCATCAGAGGTAATATGGTCAATGTCGCTCGTTATTTCACCCTCTTCGCTACTCTCGTTCTTTTCTCCTTTTCCTGGTTTCGTTTGGGTGGACGACACCTCAGGAGTATCAGACTCTACTATATAAACTTCATCTGATATCAGTATCTTATCTATATCAGTAGTACTAGTCACTTCCACGGCAGATTCTTTGTCTCTGTTTTTAGATTTAAGACTCTTTTTATGTTTTTTCCTATGTTTTCTCTTTTTATTTTTTACTAATTCTTTTTCAAGATGCAAAAGTTTAGCTCTGAGACTTTCCTCATCAGAAGAGTCGATCTCACTGGACTCAATGTCCTCCTTGACTGTCGGTAATGAGTTGTAATATGAAGCAGGCTGAACTAGATCAAATTCTTCATCTTCATTCTCTATTATTTCTATAGGACTGGGCACATCCAGTTTCCGTGCGGCGGGAGAGGGCCTGTGAATAGCTGAACGATTTGACTTAAATTCATTGGGAGACCTTCTTTCATATGATACACTTCTTTCAACTCTAGATTTAGAGACCTCACGGCTGGAAGGTGTCTTATACTTTGGCTGAGATTCTCGAGTTTTTTCTTTACTGTAGCTCCTTCTAGCGCCGTGTCTATGATGATGTATTTCTCTAGAATGCATACCATGATCTGGCGACCGGCGTCTATCATATGAGTGCCTTTCAATTGAGGCATAGTTATCGCTTCTATGTCTATCTGATGACCTCTTGCGCTCTCTGTGTGTGCTCCTATCGTAAGACTGTCGCCTGCTACGGGACGAATGTCGTGATGATCTGTGTTTATTTGGTGAACGCCTACTGGACCGATGTCTTTCATCCTTCCTATCAAGATCTCGACCATCCGATTGTCTGCTCGTTTTGTTATCTCTGTGGTGTGATTTTTGACCCCTTTCACTTTCCTTCTTGCCTGAACTTTCTTTAAATCTACCTGTTTCTGAATCACTGCTTGAATCATCAGAAAGCATTTTGATACCTATAAGCAAAGAATGGCTATTACTAAGGGTTGGTTTTAATGAAAAGTATCAAAATAAACATTCTTAAAATTTATTATTTTTAACATTTACAATAAATTAACAATGTTTAAAACATTTTAGCTATTTTTCTAGCACTATACCGGATTGATTTTAATAATCCAGCAGTGAGAATGCCTTTGAGAGATTGCCTTACACTCGATTGCCAGACAACATCTTTGAGTATCTGTCTTAGTATCACAGCACAGTCTATATCATATGCTACAGCCCGTAGTACATCCTCCATGTCCTGCTGAACACCGGCACGATTCCAGAATCTGACTAGCTTCCTCTGTGGTACCAAAGGCAGCTGCATCAGATGATGTAATTTAGTTTCTGGATGTAAATCTTGGTGACATAAAGATTCCCCCATTGGGAAGTCAACATAGGCATGGAAGTGCTGCAAAGTTGGCCTATATAACTCGCGGAAATTGTGCAATTGTGGCTGCACAATGTTTTTCACTTTATTTTTATTTTCACCAAACGTCATCCTGAAGTCTCCAGCATAACTTAGATTAGATATTGCAAAATAGAATTCATATTCCGAAAAACTTTCCGGTAGTACGAGTAGAGCCATATGGACGGCAGAACGCAAGTTCGACTGAAGCGCTGTCTGTAATTGCCCCGAATTTGTTTGTTTGATAATTTCAACTGGTTTGTGAAGACGCCCTGCCAAATAGAGGTCATTCCAATCTAAAAGATCGGCAATTAAGTCTCTTTGTGACACTACACCATATTTGATCATAACATTTTCTTCTTTCATCTCGATGAGTGTGTTGAAGTATACCTTAGCACCCCAGTTTTCTTGCAGTTTTGCAACAAAACTTTTGCCAAGATACTTTACAGCAGAGTAGTGCGAGGGATTCATTTCTATGTTTGCCCCGTGCCATCGATGAGAATTTTCAACACAATAAATAAGATCTAACATGTTTTGCTTCTTCTGATTGCCTGCTTGTGGTTTCACGGCGGATCCGTATGCAAAACAAAAGGTAAAGTTTTGAGGAAATTTAGATAATATTCTGTAGTATAAGGGCAACACATCTTTAGCGACCCCCACTGCTTTTGCCACCGCTGTCATTAGTTTCGCGGATAGTTAAATAACTTCTGACCTGCTTCGAAGCGCACGAAGTCCCGAAGCACGACGGTCGACGACAGCCCGCCAGCGATAAGCCTGTACACTTTTATTATGTAATCTCTAAGATTTAATATAATTCTCAATTGTATTTAGATTAATATGAACTAAACAGTACGAAACGCACAAAACAACCTCAATATTATTTCACAGATAATGATGTATAAAAGTATCGATATCGATATCAAAATTATTTCTCGTTTACACCTACCTATAATAGTAAATGGTGTAAGTACTTTTAGTTTTAGGCTATTTTGTTACTTATGTAACAATGTTTTGTATTAAAAAAAATCAACTTAACATTTATTTGTCGATATCGACATTTTATTTATAAACACTTCCTTACTAATATGCAAAGAAATTGGAATATAATAGAAGCCACGTCAAAGGAGCAGCAGAAAACTGATACTCTATGCTCTTTTAGCTTACCAGGATATTAAATGCAACAAAAAGAGATAGAAATGCCTTTGTTGCCTTTTTTTTCCTTGAAGTGTCATCATTTTTGTAGTAGTTGGTCATCATTCTGGTCATTATTTTTTCATTAACCGACTACTTTCAAAAAACTTCGAATTTTGTTCTAAAATCCACAGTTTGACCATTGAGATATATACTAGAGGCGCAATAACGCTCCCAACGTGAGGCGAGTGAAGATCTGCCCACAGCCATAATTAAGCTTTCTGTCAGTTGGTATTTGACAGGACGTATATAAACTCATAATGGGCAAATATGTGGTGAAAACGTGCAATTCTCGATCCCAAATGCACAACAAAAAAAGCGGGATTACGTTTCACACGTAAATATATCCTTTCAACATCTATATTGTCCTTAAACAACCAAAAAACAAATAAAATTAGGGATATTTTTTACATTTAGTGTTGCTAGTAAAACATCGTTTCCCATAACCCGTATTATAATATAAAAAAAAGAAATATTTTATTTTTAAGAAAGAATAATTTCAACTTATATTAAACAATTAAAACATTGAACTTTATTTTATTTAGCTAAAAATGCATGCCTCTAGATATATTATAATCGACACTGAATAAAAATATCTAAAGAAAAAAAAAATTAGTGTGTGGAAAATTTTTAATTATACCGGCAACACTAAGATTGACATTGTCAAATCGTTTGAATCGGTCTACGGCTTTTTCATGTCAAATGTATGGGGTTTGCGCCTCTAGTTATATATCTCAATGAGTTTGACACACTTCTTTTTTTAGTCGGGTTTCATTTGGATTTGTTTACGTTTGTGTCGTTTCGTTATTTTGTATTTTTATTGTTTATTTCTTAAGTTATTTCTTTAATTTTAAATATTGTGAATTGTTATGGCTTGTATAGTACTAGGTTGCCGTTCACATACCTCTCGTAAAGAAAATAATGAGGAATTTACGAGTTTTCACCGGTAAATATTCTTAAAAAGTTTTTGAGTATTTCTAAGATATTAACTCTTCTAATTTAGTATAATTTTTGGTGAGCAGTTATTCTCATATTACATTTTATTTGTAGACAACAAATGTTATTAATAAAACCGTCTTATTTTAAAAATTAAACATTCGTTTTATAGGTTATGTTAGTGTTGTTTTTTTATATTATTTCATGTCCTAGACGGATATCGATATTTTAATTTATTCTTTTTTTATTACATATGGGTGTTTTACATTACATATTATTGTTGTTATTAATAATTATCATTATTGTCTTAGATTTTCGAGAGATGAATTATTAAGAAATAATTTGATAAAAATCATTGGAGTTTATATGGACAAAACACTCTAGACTTTGTTCGTAGCATTTTGCTCCTAACAGCTTTAAACAATCAAGTTCCACCAATCCAAGAGTTTTCTAAATATACTGATTTTGATTGAGAAATAGTTTTATTCACGACTACCTAAATACCTCTGACGTTATGCGTAGGTAGACAATGCCGGTTATAGTAGCTTGACGTATGATAGTACTCCGCCTGATGTTAAGTTATAGTGCGAGACGAATGTACGCCATCTTGGTTGGCAGTGCTATCGTTACATCCGGTAATTTCCAAGCTGATCCCGAAATACGACTATGTTACACTTTAAAGTGATAGTGTTATCCCAGGACGGCAGACCGGCCTAATATGGGACCATCGTCAGTCTGCCTACCGCTCTTTCTTCTTCTTCTTCTTCTTTTGATTAATGGCAACTGTGTCGATTGCCAGAGTACCGCTCTTTGAATAGTGCTTGGGCACTACCGGTTAGAATTTTAGTCAGATTTGAACACGGGTCTCATCAACCGTGAGTCCACCACCGTCTACCGCTGGACAGGTCTTTTTTTCTGTCCAGTTTTTATAATTATCACTGATATTATAGCTGATAAGACTTTTTAAAATTGGTATGTCATCTTTCTACAACTGCTACAAATTAAATAACTAGTTTATAAATAATAAGTGTTAAAAAATTGGTCATAGAGTAAATAGAAGAGTCGATAAATGCTTGCATTTACATCTCGATATACGTATTGACTACATCCCTATTTTACTTCTATACAACAGTCTATAATCTATGCATTTGCCTCAAAACTGGACACTTCAATTTTAGCCTGTCTTGTCACGTATATATCTGTCTCATAATTTTGCATTCAGTATTTGGTGAGTTAAAAGAGTGCAGACTATAGATATTCTGTGCTATTTTCAACATGTGTTCTATTGTATTCCAATTTCTTTGCTAATATGACTTGTTTTTTGTTATGGTATTATAACAATTTTCCATTGTCAAAATAAATTACAGTACAACTGTGGTACGGAGTTTTGGCGGCCATCTTGAGACTTGAATTATTTTCCTAAACACGTGTTTTTCTCGAGTGTTAATGTGTAATAATGGTAGATTATTAACCATTAAGTATTCGTTAATGTGCGTGAGTGTGGGCAAACAATTCAAAAGAAGGGAACCAGTGTTTCCATTTTCCCTTCAAAACTCCGTCGGAAGTTTCAGTAAAGATTCTACCACTTTACTGGAGCAATTTTTGACTTGACTTAGACTTGACCTGACTATTTAGTGTGATGAATGAATGACTCGTGATGCACAATATTATTAACTTGATGCAAAAAATATGTACTTTCGAGTGACTCAACTTGACTGTTTATGTATTCAACTATTCATCACACTAATGAATGAATGATTCGTGACGCACAATACTATTATATTAACTTAAAGTGAAAATATTACATTATTAAACGTTGACACTGGCAGATTGTTATGATGTCCTAACAAATAAAAAAAACTTAGGAGTGAAAAGTGGACTTCGGAAAAAGGTTTTTAACACAGCATAACACAGCGTTGTTTGCAATTTCGGAATTTGTATCATTTATTAATATATTTCAATGCAGTTTTAAGAGTATTAAAGCGTAATATGTCTAGTGCTGATAGATTAGATTTCGAAATGGAAGTAGAAGTTGAAAGTGCTTCGTCTGGGCCGCCAGCTGAAGTTGCGTTCCCAGCTTCACCGGCACCGAGTTCCGCCCCTGCAGCCAACAAAAATGTGGTGGTGACGGCTGCACCAGTTGGCTCTATTACTGTTTCACTACATCCACTCGTAATAATGAATGTTTCGGAACACTGGACGAGACTACGGGCGCAAGAAGGGTCTCCACAAACAGGTTGGTATTTATTATTTATTTTTCGATAATATATTTTTTTTTATATACAAACATATAAATTTGTATAAAATATCTTAAATTACAGTAATTGGAGCACTTATTGGCAAGCAAAAAGGTCGTAATATTGAAGTAATGAATTCATTTGAATTATTGTTCAGTGTTATTGAAGGGGACATTATTATCGATAGAGATTATTATAGCCTCAAAGAAGAACAATGTGAGTATTCTGTTTACTATTGTCAAAGTATATTTTATGGCTAGCTATTAGAGGACAGACCTTAAAGCTTTGAGATACTTCCAGTAGATAATTATTGGATTAAATCAGTCCCAGTTAGAGTTCAAACGCCGTACCGATGGTTCTCAGACACTTAAAACTAATTTTAAAATCACTTTTAATACATAATTACATTTAATTGTCAGATCCTTCTACCTGTTACGAATAGGTTAGGTTAGATTTAGGTTTGTATGTAGAATTCCTTCTCTAAAAGTCCTTCCACCCGTTACCAATAAATTAGGTTAGGTTTAGATTTATATCCATTTAATGCAAGAGTCGAGCGAAGTGATGCGATTGCCAAGCAGAAATCATTGTATCTATAAGAATAGGTTGGTTACATTTAGGTTTGTATTAAAATTGAGTGTTGCTTAAGATGAAAGTGGTACTAAATTGAAGCTTTAACTGTGTCTGATTTAACGCAATAACTATTTACTCGAATTTCTAAGGTCTCCAGATAAAATCGTAACCTATAATTCTGTGATCATTATGGCTGCAAAATATCACAATAAAAATAACTCAATAGTAAGTTGTATAAAATATTTTTATTTTGTTATTGTATCTTCAAGAGGCAGGTAGAGTGATGATATTTAGTTGAGGTTTTGGATCAGTTCTGTAGTAGCTGGATATTGTACACATTTGGCTCCTCAAGCAGGCATAGTGAAGGCTATTGCTGCATGCAGAACACATTATTTATAAGTATATTTATAGTCTACTTATATTTTTGTTAAATCTGAACTTGTATTTTCAGTTAAACAAGTGTTTTCCGATATGGATTTCCTTGGATGGTACACAACAGGAGAGGTTCCAGCTGAGAGAGATATAGCTGTACATAGACAGATTTGTAATATCAATGAATGTCCCGTTATGTTGATGCTTAATCCGAGCGCTATTAACACAGAAGTTAGTTATTATTTATCTCTAATAGTAGTTCTTAAATACAGTTACTTATCTATCTTGTTAAATTGAAATAAATAAATAAACGAAAAACAAATGAATTGAACTTTGTTAAAATGAAATATTTGCAACCATATTTACTTTAGGCAGGCAGAAACATATTAAAAAAATTTAAAAAATACAACTGACAACGCTTATATTTGGGACCATTCTATTATATTAATCTAAATAGAAGAAAATCCAACCAAAGTCGACTTTGAGACTGACTAAGTCACAAAACAAAAGTTTTCTCATGAAATTAAAATGGTACTTACTAATAACATACAAACAATAACTTTATTATGTTTTTATTTTACAGCAATTACCAGTAGTTTTGTATGAATCTGTAATTGATATGATAAATGGTAGTGCAACAATGTTGTTAGCGCCACTAACATACACTCTCGCTGCGGAGGAAGCGGAGAGAATTGGGGTAGATCATGTTGCGAGAGTATCGTCTGGTGAAGCTGGATATAATAGTTTAGGTAAATATGTTTGCAATTCTATATTTAAAAAAAGATAGAGATGTTACTTGTTGATGTGACAGACCTGTTATACTGGCAATCCATGTTTGCTCGCAAAAGCTATTTGATTTATCTCTATGAATGAACGCCAGCGTGTGTAATACCGGTATACCTTGGGGAGAGTTTTTGTTGTGTTCAGAAACTTTCTTATTGGTATGTAAACACTATTACACTCTAGACAAGAGTAGAGCAGTTGTTATTTTAATTGTTATATTATGGTTAACTATTCCGTAATGTCCTTTTAAAAAATTGGCTTTCCGGATATATATCTCTATGGACATAGTCAAGAAGCGAGATAAGTGTATCAAGCGTCTATTAACCACTACTTGGTACATTTAAAGTAAAATGATTTTTGATACTTATAGAGTGGTAGGCAGACTGATGATGGTTATTTGTCCAGTCTGCCGTCCTGGTGTACCACCACCACTTTCGAATGTAACACCCGTGAAGTGACTTTGTCGCGTTTCGGGAATAGTTTGAAAGTAGCCAGGTATAACGAATGTGCACTGTCAATCTAGGATGGTACATGCTCGTCTTCTCAAGCCGGCATAGTGGAGGCGACTGCTACCTGCACAGGTTTCTTTGTAGTAGCAGTTGTTTCCATTCATGGACCGCACTCTAGCTTTACATCAGGCGGAGTGTTGTCACATGCCGAGCTACAATAAAAAAATATATATATAATATGCAAATCTTTTTTTTCAGTGGCAGAACATTTATCAGCTCAGAGATCGGCTATCAAAATGTTAGTGTCCAGAGTTCGTGCTGTACTCGCAACAGTGAACGCTATAAAAGATGGGACACTACCACCGCGTCCTGAACTATTGAGGGACGCACGCGCATTAGCTAATAGACTGCCTCTTTTAACTTCAGCACAATTCAGAACACATTTCTATAATGTAAGTTGAGGTTTTTACAAATATTTTATTATTAAATTAATTATTGGTAAAAAATGGGTAATATATTATATCAATCTTAAACCCAGCAGTTGGAAGGGTTGCTGCTGGAAAAATAGAATATAGGAATTTCGACTCTGTCACGTAAAACGGAGGAGCATATTGGTCAGAGTTGTGTGCGTGTTAAAATAAACAATATTTTATATTCCAAAAATTAATATATATTTTTTTTAAAGTCTAATTTAACTTCAACAAGGTATTTCTTTTACAGCAATGCAACGACGTGGCGCTGATGACATATCTGGGTACGATAACAAAGGGCTGTAACGGTATTAATCAACTTGTGAATAGATTTAATATACTTTATGATAGACAATCAATGGGACGACGTATGAGAGGGCTTTTCTTTTAAAATCTTGTCTACAATAGTACATTGAAGCTTTGTGGAATGTGGATCTTAGTAATTTATATCTGTAAAGGACAATGCCCATTTTTGGGCCCAATGATATGACAGTTTGTAAACAAAACAATATTCTGACATAATATCTTGTTTTTTTATTAATTTATTCCAATTATATCAAGGCATCGTTTAACAATCAATGTGTATTTACATAAAAAATAGATATAATTAATTATTAAAGCATTGAATATAACAATAACTTTAAATATTGCATCAGAAAAAGTCAAATTCTTCAATAACCCGGGTAAAAAAAAAATTGATGATAAGAATATTAGTTTTCTGACAAAATGGAACTAAAAATTACCGACGAACTCGAGAAAAAATTGTGGGCCAATTTTTACTAGGCGAATGGGCATTCTCCTTTATGAAAAAATGATTACAAAAGCGTAATGTAACAAGTTTTATTGTACAATGTTGTTGATGTGCTTTTAAAAACAAAACACTTGGAATTTCAAGTCAAGTAATTATAGTTTCAAAAATTTGGGAGTAGGGAGTGTCTTTACCCATTTGCAGTGGCGCCCTAGGATAGCTTGTCATCAGCGGCATAGCTTGTTTCTTTGGCGCTAAATATTTTTATTTAAGAAGTACTAGGGCTAAGGTCAGTAGTCAATCGACATATGTCACTTGATTGAATTGAAATAAAATATATGGGATTTGACGTTTCGTTATCACCTAGGTTTCATTGTCTAAATATCGAAAAAAAAAAGATAATCGGTACAAATCTTTAAAAAATGTGAAATTATTTAATTAATTTTTTTTCGTAAAATTTTGTGTGCCTCTTGAAAGTCCGCCATTGCCCATTTATATCTCACCATATTGTAACAAAATTATTGTCAACTTTGTGATTTTTGTTTTGTAATAAATAAGTTAATAAAACAAACAATAATTTGTAATTATTTATTTATTTAACGGCATCTATTACACAAAAACTAGCTTTGGACACATTTGAGATTCAATGTTATGGAAGACATTTTCTGTAATGATACAATCAATATAATTAACATTATGAGTAAAATAAATGCGCTAAAATGAGATTGCAATGAACCAGAGCGAAAATTATCAAAACATTTTGCAATCTCTAATAATTCTTCTAAATTATTATAATAATGATAATCCTTACTTTATTATACGAATATTAATTTAAACATTTTTAAAAATCTTATATCTATTTATTTGTTTATTTATTAATATCATATAAAAATATTTTAGTTTTTTACTTATTTAATTAAATAATTATTGCTTTATCAAATTACTACAATTAGTTTAAATATAACAATAGAAAAGTGCAAATAATGGACTAATTTATCAGTATATAATAAAGGCCCACAAAGTGCAAGCTATGAATATAAGATTGTGCACTTGGGCCCAAAGCTATGCTATTAATTTCCATGTCAACATGTCCCAATCCAACAAAACACAATACTTAATAAAAAATAAAATAATGACATTTAATTTTGAGCGAATCTAGCCTATTTTATCATACTTTTAATACATTATAACAATTAGATTTAGTGAGTAATTGAGTATTGCAGTGACTTCAAGTTATGTCGACTGCATTTCTATAATATAAATGCATAAAATAGTTAAAATGTTGACTAGTTAAATTGTCTGAAACTATATAGGGTGTAGAAAGACACACATCCCGTGAACCAGAAGACCTATCGCAACCTTGCAAAGTTGCGTTGTGCTTAATCAGATCCGATGAGGATAAACGATCTATGGTGTTACTTAGAACGCGATGCGTGTGGGGAGCCTGATGTGGTGCAAGTGCTTTTTTAATATAATATTTTGCATAATTTATTGATCCATAATCAACTACTAAATATCATTGAAATATTAAAAACGAGCAATGTAAATGCAGTGATGTACTGCTGGTGTCGCGTCGGCCTCGTGTCGCGCTCGTGGGTGTTCAACTCGCATAATAGCTGAGAGACGACGGGCGGGCGTGCTTGCGTTAGCGTTGTTACGCGTCCATTGCGTCTTAATAAAATTTAATATTACATGAACATCTGCAAAATGCTAATAATAAAAAATACATTGGAATAACGTTTTAGTATTCGTACGCTGTTAAAGGGATTATTATTGTTTCTTTTTAACTTTGTTCATAGGCCGCACTGGTAGTATCGTGCTACTACAAAAAATTACGCTTCTATATTTTTTTGCGACGTACCCGTTGTGAATTAGTTATAGGTTTTATCTAAATTTCACATTTAAAAAAGTATGCAATAATTGAAATTGTTTAGTACATGTCATCAGGTATTTTTTCAATGCCAATCAATTCGTCAAATAATGTGTGTTGGTCTGGTATGACGTGTGGCTCGTGCAGGGTTTGTCTTGCAAACTTCAACACAGCCGTTGCCAGTTGTCCCACTGTCCACTTGCGGTCGATTAGCACACGCGCTAATGTATCAAGCTGAAATGTAAATAATTATTATTTCGTATTATCTCTATTTTATTAGTATCGAAGCTTATTAGCGACCCTCTAAGACGTCATTTCTTAACTAGAATTAATACTTTTCCATACAAACCTTAAACAGTTTTTCGTTGCCAACAGTGTAATAAATAAGTGCAGGTACTCCAGCCACACTTGCAGCCAACCATTGTAATAGTAACTTCAATTGTGGATGTCCTTTTTGTCGATGTCCACAGCCCCAATTTCCAGTTGCAATTGGTTTACAAGTCCCACCACTTGCTATCTTGTGTGCCAGTTGACTTAACTGTTCAGAATTTGAAATATTAGTTTAGTTCACAGTGGCTTCTCTCAATATACAGAAAACAAGATCAGGGTGCCGATTACGAACCGAGCTCACCGTGAGTGCCTGACTTCCTTAAGGCTCTCGTCCAATTACACTACAAAGTGAGCTCGAAGGAAGTCAGCTACTCACCATGTCTCAAGGTGAGCACGGTTCGTAATCGGCACCCTGGTGAGTGTGCGATGCATACTTGTTTTAACCGTATTTTTACAAAAACTCCTTCGTGGACAGGAATCCTAATGTATATTAGTAAGTAGTTCGCCTATTTTAATTAATCAACACTCGTACATAAATAAAAGTTAACAAAGAAGTTAGTCAAATTTCGTGAGTTATCAAAAAAATTAACGAGAAACGTGAGCAGGGCATGATATTTTGACAGAAAGCAAAGTACCATGAATAAAACAGGAAGACTGTTAGTTTTGTAAACACATTTTCAATGAAGACTGCGAGCAACGAACAATTACATGTATTTATTTTTAGTCTCGATTTGATCTTATTAACATTAATTAATATGTTAAAACTTTGCGGAACCATTGAAACGTTATTTTAGGGCCGGTAATTCAACCCTTCCTTGATTGTAAAGCAACCTTAGTCTAAATTTTTTTTTCAATAGTGTTTAAATCTCTTTTCTTAGGATACTTTCACTTTGTTTCCTCTCATCTCGTTTTATTAGTTTAAATGTACCCTAAGGTGTTATTTCACACAGTGCCATAACGGTGTAACTTAAATTCGAATCGAGTTATCGGCCCTTAGTCAAAACAAGATTGAAATTCAAGAATTCATTTTCATGGTCCCTAATTCTAACCTTAGGTTTCTTTAATTTAAACGTAACTGGTTCACAATAAATAGTTTCTTCAATGGTTTCAACTATAATGTTTATAACCCAATTGAGTTTATTCTTCCTAAGCTGTGGATTTGGTATTTGTGTTGTACACGAATCAGTTGATGTATTTGAAGAGTTCGATTCGGAGTTTACATTGTTGCTAATGGATTTTGTACTCTCTAATATCTCTTCCGGAATTGAATCTTTTACTTTACGTTTCTGTCAAAATATTAGCTGAGATTTAATTTGCTCTCCATTTTCAGGTTTTTACTTATAATATGAAATTATTAGTATTTGATTACTATTTATTCAATTTACCAATTGTGCAGCTAGTCGATGTCTCTGTCTCGCTAGTTCTAATGATAAAGATCTGGCAGCTAACACCAATTTTCTGGGGCTGGGTTTATCCTTGTGCTCTCGAGGGTATAGTTCTGCTGCTTCTCCAGGAGCACTCGAGCATGATTCGCTTAGAGTTCGCTTTAATAGAGAACCTGCGAATCTGAAGCATTAATTTTTATATTAATTTAATATCTGTAATTTATGTGCTAAAAGAAAATTAGGTTAGTACCTTATAACAGCTAAATCTCTAGAGTCAAGCTCTCTCGGTTTATGTTCACCAGATTCTGCGTCGACTATTGGGTCGTTTAACCATTGATTAAATTGCTCATATACATCTTCCAGCTCGGACCTAAAATAGTTTAAAATTGGAAGAAATTGGAAATTCGATTGGATTTGGAGGATTGAAAATTGCTACGTACGTATATTCTGTGCTAAAACTATATTTAGAGCTATTTCCAGTTTCTTTTCTGCCTAAAGGTCTTCGTCTCGGTGACGGTTCTCCATTATTTCTCGATTCTTTATCATTCAGTACAAATCCTACTGATCCACCCCTCTTAACCCTAAAAATTTTTAGTTTTGAAAGTATTTTATACGTTAATTCTTAAAAAGTAGTAGGATTGAATTTTTACCTAATGTCATTATCATTAACTTCAGCACCGGATATGCTGATTCCTACGGCGTAACTTGAACTGTCTGTAGACCAATCACCGGTCGTGCTTGTCGTACATGAGTCTTCCGCTTCCCTCCTCAGAGCCTCACGCAGTCTACCAGCAAAACTAAGTCGACGTTCCTCCGTCGATAGCTCTTTTGAATATTGGAATGAATTTGGTCGCGCACTCTCACCTCGGCCTTCATCTTCACTGCCAACTTAAAATGACAGGAGAAACATACATAAATTGAATAACATACTAAGACATTTACTTGGTATATCTTTACCCAGGTATACTAAATATAAATCTGTAAGTAACTTTGTTTGTTACCTTTTTTGGCTTAAACCGCTGAACAGATTTATTGCAGATAAAATTGGATCCTGGGAAAGGACTTTTGTATGAAAAACCCATCATCAAATTAAATATATGAAAAATCATATTTAGGTTATTGATAAGAAATGATAATGATTTGTTCCAAGTCATCCATCAAGGGAGTGAAATGGGGAATAAAAATTAGTACGCGAATACTATCACTTCTCAAGTTATACACATACGAAGTTGCGAGTAAGAGTTAGTTCTCTATAAATAAACAAAGATCTTACCATCAAAACTATCATTGGCACTGTGATATTCATCGTCGCTGGAATTACAACTTGAATACATGCTGTCTTCTTGTTGCAATGGGGGATGGTTAGTAGAATCAGGTACCCTCGTCACTGGTAAACATTCACCTGATGACCCCAGTACTATGAATCGACCACGGCGATTATTTAAAGTAGCGCTGTCTGGCGATAACCAGGATTTTTTCTTTGATAACTCTACACCTAGTGGAGGGCAAATATTATCTAACCGACTTTCATACATGTCACAATCACACTTCTACAAAGGTGTTTTTACTTACTAGCATCGTTTAAATTGAGCGTGGCGGCGCAGTAGTTGTGAGGTGATGGAGTTCGACTGTTGCAGCTATTGATGGTGCTGCACGACGACGTCTGCTTCACCATAACTGTTGCCTCCACTTCTGGTGGTGTATGACTGAATGATTCACCTTTTTTACATATAAATCATGTCTTTAATAAACAAGATTATGTATTTAAGGGAAAAAGAGAATGGTTATCACAAGGTAAACTAATTTTTATTATAGGCTTTTTTAAAACTTTCTTGTAATATTTATTTTTATCAAGCCGCGATGAACGCGTAACAACGCTACGTGAACGCACCCGAACCCACTGCCCGTCTATCTGTTCTGAATTAATTAACCCCGAGTGCGATCGTGACGTATATTAATCGTTGCATTTACATTGCCTGTTTTTGATAATGATTTTTGTGTTTTTTAATAATGGTAGGTAACAAAAATGATGCAAGAAAATAAAAAACACAAATATGATGTATATACAAAACTAGTTTCTTGTTATGAGTTACTAACCTATTGGAGATAATCTACGTTCATATGTACGTTGGATTTCTCTAGTTTGCATCGGTGTCTGTTGGAAAGCTAGAAGGCTTTTGTTGAGTTCTCTTAAAATGTTATCTTCTTCCCATTGACTTGGTGGTAGAGCACTATAATCTTCTGCATCCATTAGACATACTGTTACCTGCCATTAGGTTAAAATATTTTATATTCAGATTCTAAATTTCTGAGGCTTGAGTAGAGGTTTACATTTACGCTATCAAGGTTCTCTCAACCAATGGGATCGCTTCATTTGTTTTTTAACCTCTGTGGTTAAAATAATATTGTCTTATTGGTGAAGAGATCTCACTTCACGCCATGAAAGCGTAAATGTAAACTCATACTTGGTCCTCTGATATAAATTTATGGCGTATTAATTATAATTGGGAATGCATTACCTTTTTTGGTTCTTCTAGAAACTCAATAGAACCTTTTTGTTTTTTGTCAGTTATTTTACTAAACACGCGCACTCCTTCGACTTTTAGCACCTCGTTATCTTCTAACGCTTCCACGGACAGCATCACGGGAAGGAGCTCCGGCATCATGAACATTGATAACGACTCCTGAAATGCCGCCATATTTTTATTTATTGATTATTAAATCTAATATAAATCTCTAAGGGATTGTTTCATAATTATTATCATTAATTATCACGCCTTTTTCCTAGAGGGACAACAAAACGCCAGTTGCCATGATCCTTCCTCCCCTGAAACCCACAATTCTCTTTAAACCAGCTCTACGGTTATGGGAATTAAAATTATTTGGTGATTTGGTAGTTTTTCTGATTCCTGCCAGTAATGATTAGGTTGCAACGGAAACCCTAGAATCCGATTTAAACAGGATTTAGATTTAGAGATGTGAAGGCACCTACCTGTGACTCTCCGTCAATAAGTACATCTCCACCTACTCTACTAGAAGAAAAACAAATGCGTATAGCGTCATCAGTTTCACATCTCTCCGTTCGACCTTCATGACGTATTACAAGCTTGCATAGAGGTAGGGTGCATTCAAACCAATCTTCAATTGTTAACCATTGTTTTGCTGTCATTACCTAGAAATAATATTTGATTAATAAAGGACAATGCAAATTTTCGGCCCAGTTTGTTTTGTTAAAACAATATTTGTTAACGAAATAATAGTATGGTGGCCCATAGACAGAGCATGTTGTGGAGGTCCTCAAATCGTTTGTGGTTAACTGTTGAAAGTTTCTATTAAGGTCAAGATAAAGAAGAGAGCAACTAAATAAGTTGGCTAAAACAAAATTAATTATTAAAACATTTAATACAGTAATAACCATAAATATTGCACCAGAAAAAGTCTATATATGAAAAATTTAAAACTGATTGGTGATAAAGAATATAAATTTATTTTCATACAAAAAGAACATAATCATCGACGAACGGGAGAAAAAAATTGTAGGCCTATTTCTCTTAGACCAACGGGCATTCTCCTTTTTTATGGTAATTATGCACCACTCAGTAGATTAATGATATCTTTTAGTATACATATAAACAAGCCTCTTCAAATATTTATAAATTATTGTATGTTTTATATTTTCTTACCTGACGACTAATTTTAATAGAACCTTCATCTTCGTGTTTATCTAACCATTCAAAATAGTGAAGCAAACTTTTTAATTTGTTCTTTTGAGATTTTCTGTAAAATATTACGTATAAAATTATTATTTTTAAATAGTAGCTTAGCATTCCCTCCCCTCCCCCCGCACTGTGGGTCCTGTGACCACCTAGCAGGCAGCAGTTGCCTTCACTATTCCGGCTTGGCCGTCCATTGACCGGATACACTCCTATTTTAATACCTAACTAAGCGACGCGATTAAGTGACCCCAAGACTGAGCTAATAACTAAACTGCCTACCACTGTTTTAATTAATGATTATGTGCCTATAGGCACTGAGCGACTAAAATAAGTAATAGAAAGTTACATTTGGTACCGGCTAGGATTTGTGCGAGATTTGAATCTCGATCTGATCGTGAGTCCACGCTTTCAACCGCTAGGCTATGGCCGCTCAACATGTTATACATAATTAAATAAGTTTGCATACCTGTGTAAATTCTTAAAAAAATAAGTAAAATTGAAGTCTTGTAATGTGGGATGAGTTTTGATAGTTCTTTTTGGAAAAGTGGAGAAGAATGCGTGTGTAATAAGTGACGATGCAAAGTTGTAGTCTAATTCTGTTATTTCACCTGAAAACAAAATAAATATAGATGAATCTAGCATCTAGCTAAGTAATAAAATAATTAAGGCAAAACTAAGGAATCCATAGATTACAGGGTGAATTTTCACTAGATAGATACTTTCAATTTGCAAAAAAAATCCCGAAAATTTTAATATCATGGTCACCGGAACAAAATTTTAATCACCTACTAATCACTTGATGTATGGGATATCATCATTTTGCACGACTTTGATTAGCCATATCGTACTGCGTCTAATTTACTTTAAAAGAAAGGAATTCTTTTAAACACATTATGACGAAAATAATGAACGATATGCCACGCGCACTACCTACTATACCGTTGGATGCTCATGATTTATGGTAAATTTTAGGACACCTTATACATTTGCCAAACTATGGTTGAGCCATTATTAGACCCGTATGTAACTAACAGTGAAACTTGACTTATTTTTATCAGATACTATCCATGTTTTTTTTAAAGAATAAGATCAGAAGACCAAGAATTCAGAGACCTGAGGACGAGTTTACATTAACGCCGTGACAACGTAATGTAAGATCTCTCCACCAAGCAGACGATTTGTAAATGATGCAATCCTATTGGCGGAGAAATCGTCTATATTAGTGAAATTATAGACTTACTTTGTTGTTGTAAACTAAACATAACTCCTTTAGGGGGTCGCCATCGTTTAAGATGCAGTGCTCTATTTACTAATATTCGTATTGTGTTATCTAAAAAATTCCTTAATTCTTCTGCAGATAGTTCATCTTCAAGAAATGCTTCTAAACCTTTCATTAGTTCGGGATCTTTAACATCGTCTTCCGGGTCAATACCTATGCTGTAATAAAAGAAAGGAGTTTTCACCTAATCATATTTCCTGTCTAATTAGTTCAGTCGTTTTTCGTTAGTATATACGCACTTGCACATATCGTGTATCTTCAACATATTGGCAGTTAGTTTTGCAGGTGTCGAAGCTAGGAGAAGATGCTTTAGGTGACGCTGTACAGTCGTCCACCAGGGGAGGTCGCATGGAAGCATTACCAACGCCATTCTGCAATAAATAGAATAATATGTTGTATTTTAGGGATATTAAAAAAAGGCACAGATGAAAATCTAATGCATATAAGAAATAAGACAAAAAATAAAAATATAATACTGCACAGCCTAGACCCATTGTCTTGTCAGATTAGGCGAAATTAAAAAGAAAACTGACAGTTGCTTATGCATTTTTTTATCAATTTTGTTCTTTAGTTTTGGCTGGGTTCTTTGATTATGTTGTATTTTGCCGGATAACGTATGTTTAGTTTATTATTTGAGTAAATATAATAAATTTATAAATAGATAAAATTTTAATAAAATATAAGTCTTATTGGATTTTAATAGGAAATAGAAGTCTACGCATGCACTAGAATACACTTGTTACATTTGCCGATCGACGAAGTATAAATAAACTTGCCATTAGTTGCCTTCACGGTGCCAAAGTACACAAGTGGTAAAGATCATAGTATTTTAACCTATACGCACAACATGTCTTCAAAGTTAAACATATTAAAAGTCTTAATTCTCGGTGCACCGGCATCAGGCAAAGGCACTATATCGTCTAGGATTGTTAAAAAATATAATGTTGAACATGTTTCGAGTGGTGATAAGCTGCGAGATCACATTGCAAAACAGACGGCTCTAGGTAAAGAAGTCAAGTCATATTTGGATGATGGAAAATTAGTACCTGATAATGTCATGATAAAGTTTATGATAAATGAATTGAATAAAGTGAGCGGTAAACCATGGTTATTAGATGGATTCCCTAGAACGGTTAACCAGGCTGAAGAATTATGGAAAGTTCAGCCTGTCGATGTTGTGTTAAATTTAATCGTTCCATTCGAGGTGATAATTGACAGGGTTAAGAGTAGATGGGTACATTTGCCTTCAGGTAGAGTTTATAATATAGGTTTTAATTCACCAAAAGTGGAGGGAAAGGATGATGTAACAGGTGAAGATCTTGTGCAACGGCCTGATGACAGACCTGAGGCTGTGCGACAGAGATTAGAAATATATGAAAGTATAAGTCGTCCTGTTATAGAGTTTTATAGAAAAAAAGATATTTTAAAAGAGTTTGAAGGACGAACATCAGATGAAATTTGGCCTAAAGTTGTGTCTTATCTGGACCCTATATTTAATAAGGTTAAATAGTAGTTAAATGTTTTTGTTATTTTGTTTTAGAAATGATCAGTTTAGATACATTTTCAGATCAGTTTTCATTGTTAATTATTGTTATGAATTTATTAACTTTAAGATTAAACACATGTCTTCCATTGTAACAATTTGTCACAAAATATAAATAATGAATTTTATACATTTGAATGGTGCTATGTTGTTATTAGTTAAGCATAAATAAAATTAAGCATATTAGCAATTGTACCTAATCATTTTGTAGAAAGTTTATTTTTTAAATAAATTATATTTGCATATATATTTTTTTACTTTAAATCTTGGTGGACTAAAACTTGGATTAAAACTTTTAATTTTTGTGTTACAAAATTTGGCGTCACTTTTAACTAATCTATTATTACTGCTTACCCTATTTTATTACTAATACTATAATGGTTCGAAATTTGTATTAAAAAATATTTAATTTTATAACTATTATACAATTTCAGTTTTTAGTTTGAATCAATAATTAATTTTGTTTTATTGCATTTTATAATGTTGTTGAGGTAATGCAAAAAAAGCGCTAACATTTATCACGGGAATTCTGACGTTCGTAAACGTTATTGTCGTATTCGCGCTTCGTGGAGAATGATTGATGGTTCATGTTTTATTAGTAAAGTTTGTGTGAATTTTTAGGATTAGGCTGGTTATATGAAATGTGCGTTAACTTTCATAAAACTATAAAAAGGTCTATTCTGATTATGAATAATCATAATTTAGTCTAAATTTGTGGAATTTATACTTTGTGTATTAACGTAAATCATAATATTTTTATTAAATTACTCCTACGTTATTTACAGTTTTGTACGAACTATATGAGCTCTATCTACAAACCTATACATTGATAATAAATGTTGTAGGTACCTATTTAAAACATAAATATAGATATTATAAGATGAAAAACAAACCTGTCTACCGGTGATTATCTTGCGGTGGCACTAACTAACACTGCACTTTGTTTCAGTGCCGAGATATGGCTCTACCCTTCTTTTTACGCATTTTTTTCATTGTCCACAAAAAGAAAATTCACAGACTACTGTTCCGACGTGGTAATTATTGCTTCCCTATGGACAGAAATAGTGTAGCAAGTGAGAAGACGCCGCTCACCGGCTGCGGCCGTCGAGACGCGAGCGCGCGAACTCCTATTTTTAGCCGCTTTCGTGCATCGATGCTGAAATTAGATTGTAAATAAAACTTTGGGTTAACAGGAGTCGTAGTCCTCGTTAATACTACATTGTAGGTCATCATTCTTTACGGCTGTATATCTCAGTTGGATACCTTGGTGTTAGTATCTCAATGCATCGTGTCCGGGATATATCGTAATGTTTTCAGATTTTCGACTCCCTCTGACTATTCGTTTCACGGTCACTTATATAGGTTACACGTAGGTATTTAGAATGTTTCACATAGATGTCTCCAAGGAGTCCGCTAGCCAACTTGAAATAAACTTAACAAACATATCAATCGTGCAAAGATTGAAATAACATACTTAATAAATAATTAATAATCTAAAAATCAAAATAAACCATCGCAAATAGAATAGTTTATATGTCAAAACATTAAAAAGTAACACTAACACAAAAATATTAATAGAAAATTTTCATACATTGATTTCGATCGAAGTTCACTAAACAGCTGCCGATGTGAATACATGGAAGTTTTAGGTTATCTAGTCGGTGTACATGATGGTGACGAGGAATGCGAGGCGGTCCAACTTGTGTGCCGGCCCAGGCTATACTAGAACTTCTGAGCCGACTTTCACTGTGGGGTGACTACCCTCGTCCTCGTCATTTGTGCCACCCTGAGCGCTCCCTCGCCCCTCGCTCAGTGACGTCACTACGACGTCGCGTCACGACCTACGACGCCGTACTCCACCCTATCTGCTACCCACTTATTTGAATTCAAATATATTTTAATAATACCCACTGTTCTTATTAAAGTAACAATATATTTACTTTAAATAAAAATATAATTTTACTGATGTAATTTAAACATTATGTTTATTTATAAGAGCGATGTTTTTCAGGATTTATCATTATTAAAAATCACGGAAACAATCTATAAAACCTTTCGTGATATAATAGCGTGACTGAAAGTTACGTGTAAAACAAATAGGCTAGCGTCAACAGAAGCTTTGCGTCACAGAATGTCATTTACCCCCATGCTCATAGTGTCACTTGGTGAAATAAAATCTTGAAGATGGCAGAGCACCTATAGATATTGCAGTCAACCTACTAAGTAAATAATAATGGTAATATGTATATTGTATACTTATTACATTTTTCTTTAATTTAATTGTGCTCGGGATCAATAAAAGTAGTCTGGTATAACTAGAGGAGTTTACACTGTCAACCTGGATGGTGCATATTTCTCTCAACAAGCCGGCATGGCGAAGGCGACTGCTGTCTTTTGGAATGTGGTAGCAGTTGTTTCTGTTCATGGACCACACTCTAGCTTTTAACATCAGGTGGAGTTTTGTTATAATATGTCGAGTTACATAAATAAAATTACCTTACCCATTTGCATCCAATAAAATAGAGGAAAAAAATTTATAAAACACGAAATTTAGATCATGTTTTTTAATAAAATAATTATTTTAATAAAGGACAATGCCCATTTTTAGGCCCACTTGACATTTAATAGTTTGTTAATAAAACAATATTCTCAAATCTTATTCTATTTTATTTTTTATTAATATATTTCAATTATATCAACACATTGTTTACTGCTGTGGTAGCAGCTACTACTGCACTGCACATCAAGCGCAGCGTAGTCGCATGTCGAGCTACTTTAACAAAAAGATTCTTCGATTTAAACTTTACGGAAACAAAGTTATCCAGTGAAATTGAACTTTATGCGAGTTCTTATAATTACATTACTGAATCCGTTTAAATGTGAGGCTGAATAAGTTTGAAGCCTAGGGGAATAAAGTCTGCACATGCGCAAACTTATTCTTGGTTTCTAAATCTTTTTCATCTCATATTTCCCTGGTATCCCGGACGCCCGTGGAAACTCGTCGCCGCCCTAGAGCATTATATTGGGCGTCCTTGGGCGGGACGGTAACTACGAGACGCCCAAACCACTTGCACGTAAACAAAACATTAAGTTAGTCATGTTTTGAAGAAATTAACGTAAATAAAATCTTATTGCAAATATGTAAAGTTTAAAATTGAATAAATATATTTGTAATATTGGTATTAAGGAGAGCCTGAAAATTTTACTTTCACCTCCGCTATGTGTATGTTTTCCTGGTAATAATGCCACGTGACACAATTTCAGACTGCCCTCGCAGGGTTGTGGGCGGAGGTTGATGTGAGGACGGAAGATCGTCTATATAACGAGTTCAGAACAGATTGTTCTAATGTAGAAAATTATATTAAAGTCTAGTTAGTAAGGTTTGTATTTAACTGTTGTTT
The DNA here is from genome assembly GCA_948150575.1 of Tinea pellionella. NCBI lineage: Eukaryota > Metazoa > Arthropoda > Insecta > Lepidoptera > Tineidae > Tinea > Tinea pellionella. The sequence goes on along the minus strand of OX411249.1, from coordinate 3,715,855 downwards.
GTTTATTTTTAGTTGTTTTGTTTTTTCGAGTAAGTTCTTCTGATATACTTAGTTGTTTATTATTATTATTCTGAAGAAAAAGCAGGTTGAGATTTTGGGTCCCTTTGCTAGTAATGTGTCAAAGGCCCAAAAAATATACAAATAAATATATAATTGATTGGAAAAATTATTGTCTTAAAAATAAGGAAACGGCTATGGAAACAGTGTTCCAGTGGTAATGGAAATACACTCTAGGATTCGCACATCGTCTTTCTCTTTATAATTTATGATATCCTGGTAAAATCGACCTCTGACGCGGACATCTTGTTCCTGTAGGCAGGCTCCCTTCCCGTTTAAAGGTCACAACCAAAATATCTTGAAGGATTTAAGAGTAAAAAAAAACGTAAATGTAAGAATTGGTAAAAGAAGGGACACATAAAGATAAAGTATTATTTTTCGGGCACTCTTATACCGAAATAAGTTTTTTAGAATATTATAAATATTTGTTCCACTTATTTAGTGATATTCATTTTCGGGTCGTAAATTACGCAATTCAGAAGATATCGATAAAAATAACGTTACGAAAATATATCGTTAAATTGGAATAGCGTAACCTCTTTTTTAAGAATATTGCAACGTAAACTAATATCGATATTTTTTTTCTTACTTTTACTGTCGATATTAAAATACTATGTTGGATTGATGAAACTGGTTTAAATAGCTAACCTGTTTTGTGGAAAATTTGGCTCGAATTCGTAGCATGCCTGTTTCAGGTGAACGGCGCCGATAAACTGAAATTTGCATATGAATAGTAGCCTCTTTCATGTATAATTTTAAAATGTTTTTAATTTAGTTTTTACGCTATGGTCTATTTAAGTCCATTCTATAAATAATGATAGAACAATAAATATAAACAATATTACCCTCTACTTGTATATATATACACAGAGAACCTAAAATACACATTGTTTTTACGTACAATGTAGTGTGTATAATAAACTGTGTGTATACGTCGTAACCACGACTTGTGTATAGGTGGGAGTGTGTGAAAACGGATCACACAGTCAACGTTTCCTTGCTAAGTTCACCCCTACGCGAACATTTGGTGACACGTCAGCATTTGCTTGTGACCCTTGGTACCAGGGAAACATAACAGTAGAGAAGTAATACTCAATCTCGGTTCCACCCCTACGACTACGGTTTGTGTAGACTCTATTCGCAATAAATTCGCCCCAAATACGTTTTCACGGTATTTAACATTCGGCCCGGGTCGCGTTCTTATGAAACTGAAGGTATGGAACTCGTCTGCGTGAGCCGAATTTCTAGTTGGATTTGAAAGAAATTAACTTGCAAAGAGTACAGCGAATTATAACGCTATCTCTTTTATCCAATATGGCAAAGTTCAGGGTATTTTGCTGTACACAAAAATTATTTACCCTTATTAAAATAAAGTAAGTTTTTTTAGCACAAAATTAGGCAGGTATTGAGTTATTTTGTTTACGGACATTTGAAACTCAATATTTCTTTAATTTTCCAATAAAGTTATTAAAATATAATCTGAATAAGTATTGAAACATTATTTATTCTTATATCATTGTAAAAAATTATATATATAAATTATATACTATAATTTCTATCTTAAGATTACTTTCAGTTAAAGCATACCGTATTTGCTTGTTATACGGTGGCTACAAAATCGAAAAACATCCCCTAACACTAGGAACGCAGAAACATAAAGAAGTATGCTCGTAGATCCTACCTTTACTACGCGCTACGAAGGCTTAATGCTACGACTGTACGCGTGGGTTATATTTCTTGAAAGTTACCCTAGGTTCTGTTTTTAGTATTAGTTTTTCTTTTATAATCGCGTAACATGTAATCTCGATTACCCTGATGATAATAAGGCCCATGAGCATCGACGATTATAGAATTGTAGTAGTTACAGTCGCCGTTACTATGCCGGCCTAAGTCTGTTTGATAGTGACTTTACTAACTAATTATTTAATATTCAGAAAACAAAGTTTTTGTGGATAAGCAATCTAAATTCAGGAGTTATATTTAAACTAAATTAAAAGCCTTTATACGGCTTCTTATTCCATTAGTTTTTATTTATACTATTTGGAGAGCTTTGCAATCATCGTGGTCACGGCGCAGTGACATGTTATCTACATCTAGGCGAACAAAATAAATGTAAAACAAAACACAGTTAATCTATCTATCAAAATTCACCCTAACTTGTCAAAATACCACACAATCATATAAGCATAAAACCCCCACGAGTGCACGAGCTTCACCCCTCCTAGAATATTTCCCTCACCCTCCTCAATAGTTTCCCGAACTACTACACATCTCATCCAGTTTATGTTGTCCTATTGCCTACAACTATACGGCGCGGTGCGATGCGCGATAGTTCATATTGTTATATCATCTTCTACGCGAATATGATTGCCTGGTATATTCGTAGCGAGAACATTACGTCATCGTTTTCAACCCTTATTTATGAGGATATTTCGTAGTTCATTCTAATTTCAATGTGTTAATAATTTTCTATAATGTTTATTATTTGTCAACTTCTTAAAACTTATTGTGAAATACTTCAGTTGTTTCAGTTTGTATTAAAAATTCTATTTCATCAAGAACATTTTCAGCATAAAGTTTCAGTTTTCGTTGAATTTAAAAATAGGGTTTACCTGGAATAAATAGATATTTATTATTATCAGTAAGTAAAAATAACTTAAAGGCTACGAGTATCCATATTAAAAACTCTCCCTTCGATGCTACGGCTTTTCTAAACGAGCCTCCTCACATATCCTGCTATCCTGGTCAAATCAACCTCGAACTCAAATCTTGGCGCACTACGTCATACATTTCCACCAATGACAATGAGCCATGTCATCAGGTTTTTAGAACTAAATGCAATTGAAAATATATTGAAAAAAAAAACGATTAAAATGATAACAATACTTTTTATTATAAATTAAATATTAGTTATGAATTCGGTTTAAATAAATATATTATATATCGCTTAGTGTTGTCCGCTATCTACTGAGCAAATGTAAAATCGATATGATACGTTTCCCCTAATGTAGGGGTGTCTACTTATCAAAGCCGATACTGTCGTTTCACTCTAACACTGTTTTGACGTCATAAAATTGATTTTTTCCCTGAATTATTCTTTCAACTTATGTGAACTTGGTATGTAAGTATGCCGAGGAAAGCATTTCTCCAAAGAAAAACGAAAACTTTAAGAAAATTCCTTCAAGACTTACGTTAAAAGAAAATTCAAGTTTACAGTAAGTAGGTTATATCTACTCGTACATATACGAGTTTTACTCTCGTACAAACAAAGTCGGAGAATTGCATTAATTCAAATTAATATTGTCGAGGATACACGTATAATCGTATAAGTGATAATAAACGATGTCCATAGTACATAACAAGTAAATTACATCGAGTAAGACTGAGGTCTGAGATACAATTGAGTAGATTGTCCGTTGTCCAACCGCCCACCGCGTGCTCACAGAACCCCGGGAGCTTAATCTGTAGCACACCACATTTCCTGTTATAGTCGCCTGGTAGTTTCCACGCAGTTTATCCGTGTTTATCCGTTGAAAATGGAGCTATATCCGTTACTAATCTTAACGTGTGTGATGATAGGGTTATCGAATTGTTATTCGTCTAGAAATAATTATTTTTTAGAAAATGAACATCATAAATATTGTGACGATCTCTCTCCTTATTTTGGTGAAATCAATTTGGACCAAATTGCTGGTGTTTGGTATGCAGTTGAAAAAATTCCACACACTAAAGGCGAATACAAAATCGAGCGGACGAAAGAGTGTTTCTATATTGATATTAAAGAAACTAATATTGAGGTTTGTGCTTTTAATAATTTATTTTTCATGATGATTCACTGTCAAGGTCATCTTGCGTTTTTAAATACGACCGGGATTAAGATTAATAAGAAAAATGAGTTTTATTTTGTATACGAATTTATTTAATACAAGTCGATTTTTTTATTAAATTGTTTTTCAGAAAATATTCCATATAAAATATATAATATAAGTACAAGTGAACCACGCGTATTATGACATTCTAAATTGTTTTACGAGCAACTTCTAATATGCAAATAGGCGAGTAAATTGTCGTGATATTATTTTTATGACGTCATAAGTTCTAGTGTCTATTACATGGAAGAAATATCCAAATCACCCTTGAATCTGTAGGTGATAGCGGAGGTTAATGTCTACATGGGGTACATAATGTACCATACATTAGATGTTATTTTTCTATACTTGCATGACATTAAAATGTTCCCAGTTTCACAAAAAAAAAACTTTTTAAATAATGTATTTATATTTTTGTTGGTAGTATTGTTTTTTTGAAAAATTTAATAATTTATTGATTTCTTAGAAGGATACATATATCATCCTTATGATGCATCCTACACGTATTTCTAATTTCTTTTCTACGTTAATTAATCACGGTTTTCAAAGTAGTTCTTATTAACAATTTCCTGTTTAAATTAAATTAACAGACGCTACATAGACGTGCTCCTAATAAGGTTGTAATTAGGGGGTCAAACAAATGACTTCAAGTTGTAACAAATATGACAATCGAATGACTCATGACAGGTTGGTTCTCTTACATTTAATTAATACCCAGTCTACATTCATTCTACACGTCTGTTCTAATTAAACAAAATTGATATATTAACCTTTGAAAATGATGTTAGTTTTAATTCATATACTGGCTTTCGCGGGTGAAGTCTTTTCTGAAAAACAAGCTGTACAAAATCCAGATTTTTGTCGTGATTTGCAACCGTTTCATGATTTCGATGAAGATGCATTGTTAGGCATGTGGTTTATACATGAATATATCTTTCATAAGGAACCTAAAATTGAAACAAAGACTAACCCTTATTGCCCTATTATACAAATAAGAACTTTTGATGATTATGTTAATGGATTTTTAATAAATAGAGATTACGTAAGTTTAACTGCATAACACGTGCGCATTGTATAATGGCTTATATACTATACTATACTATAAATGTAATACAAAAGTTTTATATACTTTTATAAATAAAAGCTATTTAATTTAAATACTTACATATAATGGTATCTTATTATAATTTAACAGTTAAAATCTTGTTTCAGCCACATTATCAAACTCCTTTCGCTCCACCGCTCAATACGCCATATTTAAATAGAAACTACGGTCACCAGATTCTTCCAGAACCTCACAGGATCCGTAATTTTGTTTTGGAATGGCATGAGGGATTATGGAAAGACGAATACCATATTAAAGTTAATACGAGTCATAAAGGATTTTGGCCAACCGACCTTCCAAATAGATGTAAGTAATTAAAAAGGATATTTTATTTCCAAAATTTCAGCTTACCCCAAATTACGGCCAAAAAGCGCTGAAATGGCGACTTTCAGTAACTGGCAACGAGCCATTAACGCAAGTTGCAATGTTAGAGTTTGTTTTAACTAACAAACGTGTTAAAAGTTGCCAGTTTCCCAACTAAAGTTAACTATGCTAAGTTAACTAACATTTGCATAAAGCTTTAACCATGTTTTCTAATTCCAGCTGTCGACAATATGTACCGTTACTTTGGCGGTGTAATTCAAGTTCTCAAAATGGCTAACAATTATTTGGTTTTGAACTTTTGCATGCGTCTACCACACTCACAGTTATACAGTGTTATACTATCTCGTAGTGAAAACCAGTTGACGTCTGAAGACTTAGCCAGTATTCATAACATTTTCACTATGAAGCATTTGTCCACATCAGCTCTGCAAAGAGTTTGTGATAACGGTGGAGCAAATGTAGCGCTCTCAGGAGTTCTAGTATTAGTGTTAGCTCTAAAATGGGTTATGTAAAAAGACTGATCGTCTAAAAGTGTGTTTGAATCTATATATTAAATCTATAAGTTTTTATACTTATATCTATAAAAATTTATTTTAAATAAAGATTTGTGTAATTTAATTTGTAGTTTGATTAAACTCGGGCCGGTTAGTGGCGGTGACTGGAGTTCTCCAGTCGTTTTGAGACTCATGGACTATGCCTACTAATCAATCGTCAGTCGAGGTCAAATGTCGCATCACTTTCTGGTATTACTAAGGTATTACTGAAACTTTTAGGTATAATAAATAATTAAATCAATGTTAAATGTGCGTTGCGTTAATTAGCGTTGATAATTCTACAAGTTAAGTTCAAAATTCAGGTTATGTTATTCAAACAACCAATGAGAAAAAAATATTCTTTCGCGTGCCACGAATTATGTGCCGGCCAGGGTAATTTTGCGTTTTAAATTAAATTAATTGGTATGTGTGGATTTTCCCATTCAAAACGATAGCGCGTGTGGACTTTTTTCCATTCCCACCCCTTTCACCGCTCCTAGATAGAAAGATGGAATGGAAGAATTTTTACGCGGTCACGTGAGCGCTGTGTAACTTAGTGGTAAGCGAAGGACGTGGGCATGACGTGGGTGGGTTCGATTCTCATCTCAGGCTTCTGTGTGGGATTTTTAAAATTAAATTTTAATTATAAATGAATTTAAAGGTTAATTAAAAATAATAGTAGACATTTCCACGTGTTTCAAAATATAGGTCATACGTGTAATATAGTACACATTAAAAAATGAACCGATTCAGTTGTTTTTCTGTGTATAAACGTACAAACAATAACTTAGTTAAGAACGTGTTGAACGTGTTTGTTGTGACGTCATATTCTATGATCATCTTTAAAAGGAATTTGCAAGATTCTTGTGTGCTGTAAGACCTACATTTAGACTAGCATCATTATATTTTTGATTCTTTTTAATACAACAAAAGTTTTATTTAAATTATGGGATAATAATAGAAAAACAATATAAGTATACATATTAAAACTATAAAAGTGAAAGTGCGTTTGTTTGTGTCCCAGTTGCGCTCAAACGGTTAAAAGGTTGTGTATGGGCTAGAATATATTATAGGATAACTATTTCTTTATCATTATTTTTCATTTACACGTTAGAAAACTTAGGTTTATTTTTTAAACATTATTATATTATAACTTAAAAATACCGGTTTGAATCTTATGATTAAACGTGGACTTAAAAGTTAATATAGGTGTATAGATACGAAGTGAAAAGAGAAAGTGACGGAGTGTATTTTTTACGCAATCACAGACTGTTATTTTGATTTTACTTTTGCTATAGTAGTACTCGCAAAGGTACGAGTTTAGTGCAACACATGCATTCGCTAGCTAGAATACGTTAATTGAGGTTACAAAGGCAATTTGTTCATTCGTCATGACATCGGCCATGATACGACTGTGTAATGCGATCATTTTATGTGTTATTTTAAAAGAAATAAATGGATATTGTGATCACAGTGTTAAATGGTTAAACGGGTTTGAACCCGATCATATTTATGGGATGTGGTACTCTATAGGGTACGCTCAGCATACTCCAGATGTGTCGGATAGACCTCCTGATATTGGTTGTATTGTTTTACATATCGACGATGTTACGGAGGAAAGGAGACGGCAAATAAATGACGATTATATGACGGTAAGTGGTTTAATTATTTTCTTAAAGACCTGCCTACCCTTATGCGATTGAAGATAAATAAATAAAATACTTTATTATTAGACTTTGTTTATTATCAAATTGTGATGAAAACTGAATAGAATAAAAACGTAAACAAATAAATACGTATACAAAAGCCTGAACTAAATAAAAAAGGTGAGGTTCGAACCTAAGTACTCCGCTATGCACGCAGATGTTTTACTAAATTGGTGTTTTACGAAATTCCTCTATTATATTTTAGGCATTTTAACTTCCATTATAATTTAATTTATTTCTAAATATCAGTTTTAGTAATTTAGTATCGGTTAAGTAGTGTACTGGTTGCAATAAGTCACCCATGACGACATAGTGGGAGCTATCTATTGTTGTTTGCTTTATTATTATTGTGTACAATGGAACGTGTGAAAATGTACCGTTCGTTCATTTTGTACTTAAGGATAGGCAGACCTTTCCAACATGTATTATATTTGAATGAGCTTTTTTCAGATTCGAATATGTTTTTATTTATTTATATGTTTTTGTTGACCTATATTAAAGCTGGTGCTTGTATCAAAGTCCACGTAGAATTACATTGGTACCGAAACAGATTTTGGTAGATACGAAAACAAAGACGATCGTTCTCAATTAACGGTTGTGGGTTCTTTTCCCATCGCGCATCAATACCAACGGTTTTTTGGATTACAGTAATCATACTGTCAGAACCAAGAATGACAAAGAATCCAATATTTACCTTAGTAGATTTTTAATAATATTAATTTTATCGGTATTATTTTTAGATAATGCCAAACAACCACACAGCTTACAATGATGTATATCGTAGACAACAATGGCGTCTAGGAATTGATGGTTCTTGGCCGAACGCACCAATAAACATCGAAAAACCTACAAAGAACGAAAGGTATTTGCGAGTATTGTGGTATGAAAATGGATATCCTATTGAACAAACTTATTATTATGCGCCTGAAACGCCAGCTTTATGGAAAAGCGAATTAAGGAAACAAGGTACCTAAATAAAATATATTTTATGCAGTTTACTACCGCGTCTTAATTATTTAAATCCGATGGTCCGAAAGCTTTGCAGAGTTTGGTGGTACCAGGACGGCAGACTGGGCTAATAATTAATATCAGTCTTCTTACTTCTTGAGACACTAGGTTATCTGTCTTGAATTGTTTTCCTAAACTTGTGTTTCTTCGAGTGTTAATGTGTAATAATGGTGGATTATTAACCATTAAGTGTTCGCGAACGTGCGCGAGTGTGGGCAAACAGTTCCAAAGAAGAGAACCTGTGTTTCCGTTTTCCCTCCAAAATTCCGTAGGAAGTTTCAGTAAAGATCTTACTCTCGTGATGCAAAAAAATATTTACTTTGACATTGACATTATAATGCCATATAAAACGAAAAAAAATTTAATTGAATGCTCACTACAAGTTGCAGTAGAAAAAAGTCACATACATATGTTTTAAAATGTGGTCAGTAAAACAGGGTAAACAAAATAAATAAACTACAATAAAAAAAAATAAAAAACATATGTTTAAAAATACATCTAAACCCATTTTCGCATATATATTTTTAATTTTTATAGGTGAATGGGACAGAGAACAGCCAGCCAGAAGAAAATATGAAGTAATCCGCCTTTTAAAAGCAACTCATACTGATTTAATTCTACATCATTGCATGGACAGTGGTGATGGGCGAGTCTTCTCTCTCGTATTAAAACGACATCCGTCTTGGATGTCTCCCTGGGATTGGAATGAAACAAAGAAGTTATTTTATAAATACAATTTACCTTACGTTTATAGGGAAAGAGCTATTTGTGCGGGAAATAAAACTGTTGTTTCTTCCTTACTTATTGCTTTATCGTTGTTCTATTTTTTATTGTTAAATAAAAAATAAATATTATGACATTTGAGAGCAAAATATATGACTGTTATTTTTATTTGTAGACAAAATAAAAATGTTTTTTTTTGTATGGTAGCTATATAATACGTTTGCTTCCTGTTAACGTTAGCGCTGTTGTGTACATAACAAACTTTGTATTCAGAGGGATAAGTGCGAGGATACATTTACGCTGTGACGGCGTAACCCGAGTACTCCACCAATCAGACGATGTTATTATGTCCACCGATGTAATAAAAAATGAAATGAAGCGATCCTATTGGTGGAGAGAGCTCGCGTTACGCTGTCACGGCGTAAATGTAACTCGTACTTTGCCCTCAAATGAAAACACCAGTAGCGGCGCAGAATAAACGTAAAATATATATTTTTTTAAATTATGTGTATATTTATTGTTTTTTAATATTAATTAGAATATTGTAAGTTCTATTTAATTTTGTGGATAATAATTGTAAGGTTCTCTCTCATTTATAAGGTTTGTGGTTACAGGAAAGACCCAACTTTTATAGCTTACGACAAATGTGACCCATGTGACCAAATCTGTGTATTTTGGTCGTTCTGTGCCTACAATCACTAGTTTAGTATATAAAACTGATAAAATATTAAGAAGCTTGCCAATTAAATGTATTATTATTAAAGAAAACAGTGACAAATTACGTTTTTAATATTAGATAGAGTAATTATATAATTATTGAATTGAATATCTATTAAGTTATGTTAATAATAATTTAGATTTTATTGTGTAATAAATAATTAGTATTTTGTTTTCAAAATTGTTTTATTTTATATGCATGTAGACAACTACTAACCTCTACTCTGCCGGCTTGAGGGGACGGCTGTGCACTCGTCTCGTTATTCCCTTTTGAGCTGATCCTGAAACGTGATTAGGTTGTATTACACAACGTGTACCAACATCTTTTAATAACTATTATCAGTCTGCCTACCACTCTTAACAATTACTTAACAAAGTTACATTGCTGGTAAAGCTACCGGTCAGAATTTTTTGAGGTTTGAACATGGGTCTCTTCGAACGTGAGTCTACGTCTTCTAATTTACCGCCAGACCGCGGCCGCTACAAAATGAACAATAGATAGTTTAGGTCTCAATTCCGCGTCTTCAAGATTATTCTATGTATTTTTTTATTACCTAATGCTGCTGAAAACAGATGATAAAAGAATTAGTGACTTACCTAGAGAATATCATATGATAATAAATGGGAACAAATAAACATCTTCATTGCCTTGTTCATATATCACAATAAAACGTGAGAATACTTAACAAAATGTCTTTTAAATTAATCAAAGTGACTCATGTAAATGCAACCGCTGTATTTAGTATTTGTATCTAGCGTGAAACTGTCAATCTGGATGGAGCATATTCCTGCAGAAAGGAGGTCCTACCTAATAGGTTGGTATAATGACAAAACAATGTTCTAAAATAATATCTTATTTTTTTATTAATTTAGTTTAATTATAATAACACATTATTTACCAGACAGACATTTAAGAGACTATGTTTAATTACAAAAAAAAAAATTATATCATCAATTATTAAAGCCTTTTTATAATAATAACCTCCAATATTGTGTCAGAAAACATCTAATTACTCAATAACTCGGGTGAAAAAGATTAAAACTGATTGGTGATAAGAAATGTAGGTTTATTTTTCTACAAAATTAACTAAAAATTGACAAAAACGAGAAAAAAATTGTGGGCCCATTTCTCTTAGGCGAATGGGCATTCTCTTTTTTCTGTTATTTTCTTTTACGGATTGCACTCTAGCTTAACATCAGGCGGAGTGTTGTCATATGCTGAGCTACAATAAAAAAAAAATAGCTTTTTTTTTTGCTAACGTGTGCCCAGACTCCAGCTGCAGTCAGTGTGTCAGCTGCGGGCTGGAGAATAAAAAGAAAATAAAAAAAGGTGGTGATGCAATAAAAATACATGACTGATAATGTTAAACAGCTAAACAAATTATAATTTAATTGTCTTCCTGTGTGATTGGGTGTCCCCACTTTGTGGGTCACGGGTCGAATTAATGGTCCGGGGATCACGCGGGTACATCCGGGTCAACTAATCCTGACTTATATTCTCAATTACAATAGTACCTTACAACTAGTAATCCGGAAAATGGTCACTTGAGATAATTAACATTATGAGTTACTGCTTTATTACCAAATGGGGTAGGTAGGCTAGTAAACGAAATATTAAAGAAAAAACTATAGTTATAAGCATTAATTTTTATCATTGATTATTTAACCATATTTGGTTCACTAAGTTCCCAACTATTTTAAAATTAAATTGTTATGTAGTATCTATCGATAAATTTATTTTTACAAACAAATACTAAATGCCAAAGCCATGAAAAATTAAAGGAAAAAATTACTTTAGGCTAAATTTTCGGGAAAGATTTTGTTCGATTCGAAGATTCGAGTCTTAATCTTTTTCTTTTCAAATTTGCATTAAGCTAATAACCATCTTTAGTCTGCCTAGAATTGTTTTATTTAACGCCTATATACATATATTATACCATTGACACTGAGCGATCTTAACAAAATTACATTGGTACACCAGAAAATTTGTGCGAGATTTAAACACTCGATTCCACGTCTTTAACCGCTAAGCCACTGCAAGGTTGCATGGAATTAGTTGATTATTACAACGTACAATTTAATAAAAATATATAAATTAATGGTGGTAAGACAATACGTAAAATTATTGTTTTAATAATATAATTAGATAATGGTCAGGCACTTATGACTAATTTGTGAACATCACACGCTCTTATTGAAGAAGTTTGTAAGTAAACTGCAATTCGGGTAATGCGACTTTTTGATAAATAAATGAAAAATAATATGATAACATGCTATTTTTACGTAGGTATTACGAAAGTTTAGAAATAGAAACGAATAAAAAATAGTGTTATAGACTCTACCTACCTAATATCTACCTCTCGCACCCTGTTCCCAATAGGGTAGACATAAACCTTTCTCTACATACCACTTTCGCTTCGACCCCGTCCATTATTCTCCTCTTGCATGTACGTCGGTTAAGGGTGCTCCTCATCTGACCGAAAAAGGTCTTTCTAGGGCGCTCCCTTCTTACATCCCTGCTATTTTTTGCTAGCCTTTCGCGCATCTACTGTTTTATTAAATACTAGATGTTGCCTGCTATTTCATGTGCGAATAATTACTATAATACTTTTAACTAGAGAAATGATGGGTTTCCCTTACAAACTTTCATCATTCATTTCGTTTTTAAAATGCAATCCCTTTTGCCAATTTTTAGGCGTTATAGATTAGTTAGGTTTTTTTTATTAATATTTATAGCTTAACCTCTATGTTTAATTCAAAGAAAAACAATGTCCAAAAAAAAGTTCTTACAAAATTTTCATTTATGATCTTGCTCTATAAGAGCGTACAATTGAGTCACTAATTAATTTACTTCCACATGTCTGTGAGCACACCATCTCTACGCGTCGTCGTCGTAGCAAACACCGAATTATAATAACACGTCTAAATTAAAACAACTGATAATGTTACAAATAATAACTTTAATCATATTGATAAACGGTGTTAGGAGTGCAAATTATAATCGTCATGATTATACTACGCCGGGTTATAAAGAATATTCGACAATAAATAATCTATTTAATCAAATTCCTTATAAAACTGGATATACAGATACACCGTATTCCAATCAAAATTCAAGATATCCGAATTACAATCCTACTGGTTATTCTTCAAACAATTACAATAATATGTACGATAATACGAATCAACTTTATTCGGAAAATGGTTATAATAGTGATGTTTATTCGGGTTATTCAACATCTCGATACGCAAACGAATATAGCTCTTATGAGTATCCATTTATGAAGAGTTGTGTAAACAGATCCCCTCAAAATGGTATTTACGTGGATAAGCTAATGGGGATGTGGTATGGTGTGGAGTACATTCAACACTTAACTGGTGATTCTAGAGTTGATTATACTGATAGCTGCATTGTTATCCATCTGTCTGAACCTGCTGAAGAGGTAAGTTTCACTATTCTACTTATTACCTTACTATCATGCACTAAAAATGTACTTTTTCAAATGTAACGAAGTTGTGGCAAATGAATATTCGGCGAGTGGTATTTTAGGACAGATAAGCGATGAATCAAATCGCAATTCCTCTGCGTGCGTCTAAGCCAAAAGGCTTGACGAGCGATGCCCACTGTGATACATGGAACTAATGAAAACAAAGTTTCGGTAACTAATTCGGGATTAAAATTTATATTCGCGAAGGTTTGACACTAAATTTTCTACATAGGTTAAAATCTTTGCCCTGCTTCGCCGGACAAGCTACCGGATGTTTCGATTTGATAACTGAACAATAACCCAATATTACATTTGTTGCCATCGGACCTGGTTAAATGTAAAACGTAATTATGCAAAATCGCGTTAGACCTCCTAGTTTTAGAAGTATTAATTAATGCTGCCCAAATCATTGGCGTTTCTTCAAAAACGGTTGTCTGTGTGTCCATAAACGTAGAACACGTATCCATGAAGGAGATGACGGGTGTGAGAAAAGTGGGATATGTGTGACTAAAGGCCTGCAAATATTAGTTATCCTAACTGCAAATAATGCACGTCTTTAAAATGAGTCATATTACTGTTATCGTTTTTATTACTCGTACATTAACGATAACCATTCGGCGATTGTAGAACTTATCCATTGATTGTTTTGAGTCTTATGTTTTCTTCAGAGTTAGAACATAATAAGCGATGTACCTCACAGTTTTCAAAAAACATTGATTCCATGTTGTGGAAAAGAATCTATTCATAAATGGGTTTAAACGAAAGTTAAAGCTAATTCTATAAAAATAAAATTAGTCATCCTTTTTATGTGCTGCAGTACCTGAGTACCAGTGTTGCCAGCATGTATCGTATAGTTCTTGTCCACAGACGCCTAATTTAGGACGTATAACGAGAATAATTGCTTCAGGAGCGTGCCCACACGCGACTAGGTCACTTCTGACTTCATAAGTGTTTAAAAGTGGTAGTTACCCTAGGAGGAGAAACCCAGACTGGGTTCTTAACCATTAACAGTCTACCTACCTACCACTCTTTTGTAAAATGATTAGATTCAATAAAAATAATTGGTTAAAGAATGTTATTATTGTAAATTGTAACATTTAATACACTTCATTGGTTTTTAATTTATTGGTTTGATAACTGATGATGCAGAACTATTTTCTATTCAGAAGACAAATTTGGGGTACCGCGATTATTAATAATAATAATATATTAAAAGTAAATTAACACAAAATAATGAAAACGCCGAATTTGAAAATTGAACTACCATGAGTAAAACATAGCATGTTTAATACATTTTTGTTCTTGTTCGTAACCTTGGCCTTTAATATAAATAAACAACATTGTTATAATAATATGTAATAAAAACATACATCAATTTTAATATTGTTTCTTTTAAAAACTCAAAAGTTGGGTTAGAAATAAAAACGCTTTTGTTTAAAGTACAAATAAACGCGCGGCACTGCGCCTATTTATGACTGCGTGTTTTTCAACTAAATAGAACGTGTTTTTGAACTCGCGGATTAGTATTGGTGAAAATATAGGATGTAAAACTTACACTAAAACTAAAAAATACTAGGTACCTTTTTTATTGTAGCTCGGCATATGACAACACTCCGCCTGATGGAAAGCTAGAGTGCGGTCCATGAAAGGAAACAACTGCTACTAGAGATAAATCTCTATGGGCAGCAGTCGCCTCCGCTATGCCGGCCTGAGGAGACGAGTCTGCACCATCTAGATTCATAAACGACTTCTTCTCCAGTAAAAGATATCACGTTAGTGACTAAGAGGTGTAATAAAATTTAATAAGGATTAATAAATTATTAATTCCTACAGAACCCATTTGGTCAATTTAAATGACTTATTATTGTAGTTTTGGCGTGGTCGTAGGTCAACAGCAACAATTAGAGATCATCATGGTACCGATGATGTTAGTGACCTGTTTTTGAAATGGACTATAGGTAGCTATATTTTGTATTTGTTGGACACACCCTTCTTATTTTTCATAGTTTATTAAAATTTGTGTACTAATGTATGTGTTTTTTTTTATGTTAGCCGTAAATACGTAAAAAGTGGTTTTTAATTTTCTTAAACTGCAAAATAGTAAAAACAGTAATATTATACGAATAATTTCGGTAAAAATAAAAGAATAATAAAGAAAATTGCAGAATGTTATTAATAGTCACTTTCAAATGGTTATGTTCGTAAAATTATTTATGAAAATAAAAAAATCTTATACTAACTTTTACAGATGACTTATATGCACTTAAAGACATATTTACATTGTTTTGATTGCTCCGTCTCGCAGTTGTGTGCGGGATTGCGTACGCGTCGCTGGTTCTTGTTTATCGCCAAAAATACACGTAAAAACTTAGCAATTTTGCAAAAAATATATCAAAATAAATTATTAATAATATGTTGGATAACAACGGACGAATATAACATTAAAATGGCGAACTTTAATTTAAAATTTATATCTTTATATTTTTGCTTATTTTTTTGTGAAACGTTCGCTGAAACTTTGGACAATACTCGTAATGTTAGTGTAGCCAATAACGCAAGTTCGTTTGATTGTTCCAATGATCATTTGTATGATAATTTGGATGTAAGGGAGGTTTTGGGTAAATGGTACGTTTATATTGTCTACACACACTTAAGAGAGGAGGGCGTGAATGTATTTAAAAGTTGTCCAATTGCGACTATTTGGGAAACTGATGATTTTCCTAGAACAACTTTTGGGGTGAGTTATTTTTTTACAAATTAAAATAACACGCGGTTATCAAAACAGTTCTAAAATTAAAACTAAGTTTTTTTGATAACAGATAAATGCATGCGGTTTTTGTGCAATAAGGCATCATTTTTAAAATTTTATTATCGTTAATAAGGTTTATAATTATTATAAGGAAATAGGCATCCTTTAAATATTAAAAGTTTATTTTTATTATTTTATTTTAATTATGTAAAATAAAAGCAACATAGCGTGTTTTAAATATAGCCTACAATTTTAAAAAAGAAAAAACTAATACCTATAACCTATTTAGTAAGTATCTATTTTAAAATATTTTAGTGATTTTTTTCTTTGGACTAAATCCCTATAACTAAGGTGTGAATGTAAAATTAAACAGTTGTTATTTATATTATTTTTATTCCAATTTAAATCAACTATAAACATTAAATATTATTATGGTGTATATATTCGTTTTAATATCATTTCACCGCAAAGACAATTGAGTAAATAAATGTTCTATGAAGTGAGTTCGCTGCATTGTAATATTTCTTATCTTATCCACTTATCTTAATTGATAGGGTGGGGTTATAGCCCTGTACAAAATGAACTTATGTTCACCCATAATAATTTCCCGTAACTACGTCATAGGTACAGTTAAACAGTCTTCAGAACATTTCACTTTTACAAATAACATCAAGTAATATACATAATTATAAGCATTGGAAGCGAACTGCATTTGGAAGGGCTGCCTACGACAACACTAAAGTGTGGTCCATGAACAGAAACAATTGCTACTACAGATAAATTTCTCCAGGCAGCAGTCGCCTCCACTATGTCGGTTTGAGACACAGCATACAGTCGTCGGTACACCAATTTCTCGTTACCTAGCTACTTCCAAACTGCTCCCGAAACGCGATAAAGTAACTTTACGGGTGTTACATTCATACTACCCCAGGACGGCAGACTGAGCTAATAACTAACGTCAGTCTGTCTACCACTCTTTAGTAGTGCTTAAGTGCACATACATATCACATAGTTACACTGGTCAGAACTAACAGACCGAATCGAAAAATTAATTTCAGTTAGATAGCTTGATTATTATTTATTAAGGAAAGCTTTGGATCTTTTTTGTTTTTGGTTTTAAATGAGTGAAACCGCGCAGGACAGTTATTTTATCCCTATAAAGGTTCCCTAGGTATGGAACCTAGGAATGATATGGAAGTGACAGCTAGTTTTAAATAAAATGAAAATAATATAGAAAATCAATCAAACAAAGTAAATTATCTTGTCAAAGTTGTAGGTTTCTAAACACCGCTATCTAATAAAAAATATGAATAAAAAATGTCGTAGATTGACTGTTACCTACCTACCCTTGGCCTTAATGTAGGAGTTTGTTATTATAATTTTTTTTGGCCAAGGCTGCATAAGTGCGCTGTCAAGTATCTGTTGATGATTTATTTACAGTTTAAAGTGGTACTTTAGAAAAAAAAGCAATAACTCCCGAGTGAAATTGTTTTTGCGTGTCAAATCCAATTCTAGTCTACATTATTTTGCATGATTCATGTAGTGGAATTGACTTTGAGACTAAATAAATATAATACACGCAAATGTGTGCGTGGAGGGATAAGTTAGTTTTCATTATTTCCTAATTTTAAAATGTAAAATATAAAAAATATACATGTATATAACGGTATACCGACCGGCGATAGTAATGTCAGGTCTACCGTCCTGGGGTACGTCTTTTCTTATAGTAGTTCCGTAGTTCGACTATGACCACGCTTTGCTTTATGTTAGACTAGAGTGGAGATAACTGCTGCCACAGAGAAATGCTGATATGCCGGCCCCAGTCCAGTTTGACAGCGCACACTACTTTCGTTATACTTGGCTCCTTGCAAATTGTTTCTGAAACTAAGTCATTTCGCGGATGTTTTATGTTAAAATGTTGGTACTACCCCAGGACTAATTGGACTAATAACCATCATCAGCCTGTCTACAATTTTTTACGAAATTACCTACCGATACAATAAATCAGTGTTGTTTATAATAATAATATTAATAACCTTTATTGTGTTATGATGGTTTTAAAAATATAGTATGTATCAAAGTTCACAATAGGCGGCAAAGAGTAAGAAACAATAAGTAGTGTACAAATAAATACATAGAAATATTTATAATAGGTACTTAATAGGTTTGAAAATTATGTCCTAAACTTTTGATTTGGTGTAGGTATATAATAGGTACCACAAATAAATAACTTTGTCGTCCAAATATAGTCAAGATCAAAAGTGTAAATTATATTATCAAATTAAAAGCGTCTTTAAACAATATTTGTTTGAGTTAGCCCCCTGTTGACTTCTAATTTAAGTAAATAATTATGCAGTAAATGGCTCTTAGTATTTATTTATATAAGTTGGTTAGATTGAACGAATAAAGAAGCTGTTGCGTAAATGTAAATAAATAAATTTAATAAAAAATTGCAATAGGTATATAAATATTTCTTGTAAATAAATATTGGTTAATATAATATTTTTGTACACGTTTTTAATTTTTATGTTTTATGAATTTCGTGCGTAATTGTACGCGCAAACCACGCCTCCCAGCGCTCTTAATCCTTGTCGTTAGCTGTATTTATGTAGTAAATTGAATATAGACTAACACGTCTCAGGGTTATCACAATGAGACACGAGACTAGGACAAAATCACTGAACCATGGACGGTAAAATTGTTCGCAACTAAACTAAAAGTAGTTTTATGGTTATGTTTTTTTTTCTCTTCTTACTCAATACATAAATATCTACTTATTGTAGTTATTGTAAAAACGTTATGATAATGATAAAATAAATTTTAAGTTACGTTTTATTTTATTTAGGTTACTTGTAATTTGATCGCTAAGTGCCTTTGATATAACAACAAACTTAAATAAATAAAAATACCTAATAATAAATAAAGTATAAATAAATAAACAAAATACGACAAATTTAAAAATTATGTATAAAGTTGTAGTAAACTAAAAAGAAACTTTGCTAGATTAAGATTGTGGAAAATGGATTCTATTGGCCCTGGATATCCTTCTTCTAAAAAAGTCGTCAAGTAATGTAACGAACGAGTTTATTCAAGTGTAATTATGAGCTGCCCACTCTTGGACTTTGCAACTGAATAGACGAAGAGATATGACTAATTCCTGGCAAATATTCACTAATCTTCCTAAAATGTATTATTCCCTAAATAAAAAAAATGTGTATAGATTCTGTTTCCGAAAATATTGTCAAGAAATATTTAATATATTTAATATTTTTAATTGAAAAAAATCTATTTTGCTATTAATATAAAAATTATACAATCTAATACAGACCTACTGGTAAATGTGATAACTAGTCGGCAGATAACAAAACAAAGATGCCAAATGTCAGCGTAACACCGGATAACGAGCTCCGGACGGAAAGAGGGTTCCACGAGACCGATTATATTAAAACTACAGAGGGATTATCTATTGCGTTTCATTTAGTACAAGCACCGGCCTTTTTATGCACATTTTATTGATACCTAAATGTTTTAAACCTCTAGTGAAAACCAAACACAAACAGCGACCAGTGAGACGATCATTACGAACAAAAAGGTTCCTGCAGTTATTTCTGTGTCGCACTACTAAATGGTTAAACTGTGGCACGATTTTCCCAGTCATTATTTATCCTACCTATATATAACTTTAAAAACTGGTAGGTTGATAGTTACTAGCCCACCCAGCCGTCATTGGATAGTACCTACATTTTTAAGTCGCTTTTCCCACTGAAAAGGGGCATGACGGTGGCGACATTTCTCTGTCTTAACATCAGGCGGAGTATGCTCCTATGCCGAGCTTCTATAAAAAAACATGAGATTTTTCAACTGCAGTATGAAGAGGTATCTGGCTGTCTATTTGCAGATCACTTCTGTTTGTGGGTCTGTATAAGGTCAAACGTGCTAAGTATAATAAAAACAAGCAGACAAAAATAATAATGTATTTACTCGTACTATAATAGGCATAAAGTCATTGTCAAAAGTATTGCAGTGTCTCAGACCTATACTTATATTAATTTAGTTACTGAGTCATCAGCAACATGACAATAGTTCAATTTATTAACTCGTTCAAAGCCATCATTAAACCTTTGATTATGAAACATACTTTAACGTGAATTTATGTTGTGGGATTTTTTTATTGTGATATCCACGAAATAGATTAGCTACGAATAAAAAATCCAATTCCCGTGAGAGAAGGGATTCAGTGTGAAAGTGGTTAGCAAAAAAAAAACAAACAAAACAAAACAAAAAACAATAAATTAATGTCTTAAGAGGCCTACTAATTCTAAATATATTTTTGTTTTTTATTTTATTTTACGTACCTACCATGATATTTGTTTTGTCCGAGAATTAAAGCTGAAGTGCTAAAATATTCTTTAATTGCAGCCATCAACCGAAGCTCAGCTGTATCACGTTCAACATATAAATGCAAAATTTCGACAAGAATATAGACATCTACGACTCCTTTGGGACGAAGCTGGACGTACCTCAGAATATGCACTTTTCTTCAGAAATGAAACTGCTGGTTATTGGCAAGTGGTCGATGGACAAAATGGTGAGCAAGATCACTTATTACACCTTGCATTAGGAGATCCCAGTCAAGCTAAAAATGAATATTGGCTAATACGACATTTTTGTGTCACTTAAAACTTAGCTAAAACAGTTCAGAGTTACTCTGAAATAGGAAATATCAAAATGGCAATCAGGGTTTTTATTGTGGACCTTAGTAATTTTTCTTGTAGGTTCTCCCTCCACTCGTACAAGGTTATTTTAAGTTGTATTATAACATTATTATAGAAAATTAGACAACTGGATATAATATATTATAATGTTTCAACATATGACCTTTGACAATTTTTCTTCTGTATAATTTTAGCTCAATTTGTTAAGCTTCAATGCTGATCAATTAATTGGTGAGTTAATTGTCACTGATAGAGTTTAGTTAGTATTAGTAAGAACGTTTAAAAATAACTTTTAAATAAAACAACAAATGTCACTTTTATAATGATTTAGTAAGTCTAGACAGTTCTAAAATTTTCAGAATTATATAGGTAGGGTCACGCTAAATGTCCAGTTTTTTGCGTGTCTATCCGGTCTAAAAAAAAATAATAATTTTACTAATTTTTGAGGTTATGTTAGTGGGTTAATAAATTTTGTCCGGTTTTTTCTCTCTTGACACAATGGCAACCCTATACATGCCTAGGTGTAGTTAGTAAATATAAGACATGCTAACGATTGCAAGTAGATTTGAGGCACCCCTACATTATTTTTTTATTATTACATTTTGATGAACTAAATGAAAAAAAAACCTCAATTCTTCTTGCCATCGACAACCCTTGCAACTGCATTTTAGTCAGGCCCAAGAAGTCTAGGGTTTTTATCACTGTCCTGGTCGGTGATACATTTATATGTGTTTCAAAGATAATAAAAGATTAGTATCAAAGACACTGAGCGACCAAAGTACATAAGTAATACACACTAACTACATTGGCACCGGCAGGTTTTTGGTTGATTTGAACACAACCATAGTCACTCGAAAGCTCTAATGATAAATAATAATTACTTCCTCAGGAACCCTGACTCAAGTACCCGGTTTCCGTCACTTCAGCGGTACAGTGCAAGTTCTAAAAGCAGTCAATGACCATCTTCTGCTAAGCTTCTGCCAGGAGCCGGTCGGGGGACGATCCCCTCAACTATACTCGGTCCTCTTCTCCCGCGATCCAGGAGTAATGCCTCGTTGGGAAATAAACTCAGTACATACGTTGCTACAGAATAAAAAACTTTCTGTTGCTTCTAGAAGATTGGTTTGTGGAAATGGGGCGGTTAAAGTTGTGTACAGTATGATTTTTTCTATACTAAGTTGTGCTTTTGCATATTTAGTCAGTGCTGATGTTTAGTGCATTTTCCCACTAATTGTTGAATATTAATTATACCATAAGTATCTGTATATAAGGATATCTGTTTGCTTTTCACATTTATTGTTATAATAAGTTAACTTTATATATTAACCAATAAAAACAGAGAGAAGGTAGAATAACGATTGTTATGAGTTCAGTCTGCCGGCCCGAGGCAGTTAGTACCTTCAAGTGTCACCTGTCAAGTGACCTAGTCACGTTTCGGGATCAGCTTGATAGCGTAGCCGGGTATACCAACCAACTTGGACAGTACTCATTCGTGTTCTCAAGCCGGCATTGCGAAGGGGTTTGCTGCCCGTAGACATTTCTCTGAGGTTGCAGTTGTTTCCGCTCATGGACTACACTCTAGCTTAATATCAGGCGGAGCGTGGTCACATGCCGGGCTACTATAAAAAATATATTTTAGGTTTTTTTATATGTTGCCAAATAAAAATAATTATAGATCTCAGAACACATCTCTCATTGTCTACCAAAGATAAATCGTGAATAAAGAAAGATATTGTGTTATAAAAAAAAAACAAACGAAATTTTTTTTGTATTAGCTATATGTTATTAGTTATTAGCTATATGAAACCAAGCACGACTTTTTACGTGTATATTTTCTACAGACTGATATTTTTTGTAAAACACGTTGGTATCAATTTATGTTAAGATAATATATAAAAAAATTACCCTCTCATTAGTATGCCAGTGACACTAGCGTAAATTTAACTGAATTTAGTTAATGTTGAACCTTTGAAAATGTTTAATTAAAATACTTATGTCGTTACGCTCTCTATTGTTAATTGTTAATAATAGTCAAATTATTAAGATTATATAATAAATCTTATTACGAAATATATGTATATAAATATATATATCAAACATTGTTACTTATTTAATATGTTTATATTAATAAATTTTATAACATTTACAAATTGTTTTAATTTAATTTAATTTCTAAATATAGATAGAGGTAGATTTTTAACACCAAAGTTTCTGGTTTCCAATTATTTTATGTCTAGCGTATAATTTGAGAGATTTAATTTATCAAAGCGTGGGTTTGGAAAAGGCCCTTTTTGATAAGTAAATATCGATGCTTCAGTTCAGTTTTTTTTTACTAAAAGTACATTAAAACTTTTTTAGTATTATGTTTACCTAGAGTACATGAACGGACACAACTGTATAAAAAAATATCTGTGGGCAGTAGTCACGATTCCGGTTAACAAGAAGGATAGACGCGGATCGTTATACCTGGCTACCACCAGTCCTATCCGGAAACGCGATTAGGCTATTTCACGGGTGCTACTACCCCGAAACGTTAGACAGCTTTTTTATATTCCCTGTTCTTTGGGGAAGCTCCCAGGATCGGACTCTTCAACCTAGCGCTGGCATACTGACCAAAACCCCATGGTGTTTTATATAGTGGACGGAGTCTTGCCACACGTTAGCATTCATTCAGACTACCATCAGTCTGCCTACCACTCTTCTAATAAATGCCTATACCATAGGGACTTAGCGGCCAAAGATACATTAGTACTGGGATTTGAGATATTTAAATACGGGTACTTTGATTGTACGTAAGTCCAAATATATAAGTAAGTTGCTCTCGCTTACAATAAAAATATAGGATATGAAATAAATAGATAATTACATTAAAACTAAATAGCTAATAGGGTAGAAAAATGCTTGAAGAAGTAAAAAAGCCATCACGTCCGTCACATTTTCACAGTTAAGTATAAGTTACGTTTTTAATAAAATAAGTAGTGGGTAATCAGAAGTAATTTTGAAGTTTAGAAAATTTGCTTTGAATAAGGCCTAAAAACAATATTCTTAAGTCTCATTCAGTTTGCCATTTAAACAACGCTGATTGAATTGAAAACTTTAATAATTCACTCCTAAATTTTCATCGTTATTCAATTTTGAGCCTTACGACCTTAGAGTTTAAGCCTATTTGGTCGGAACTAATAATTTGAGTGGCTCAACACACTATGACGTCACACCCCATCCCTTCAAAGTTTGAGGCGATAGGAGGCTTCAGTTGAAAGAGCTTATGCCTCCTTTTAGACCTCTAGGGCTGGGATGGGAAGCTGTTAGGTTTTTCTTTTTGAAATTTGTGACAAAGTTCACTAAAAAGTCTGGAAAATTCAGATTATTCTAATAACTTTTTTATTAGAACTTTGAGTCGATTAAATTAAATTGGAACGGCCGTGGTCTAGTGGTAGAGGACAGACCTAACGATCGTTGAGACCTCGCAAAGGTCCGACCGTTCCCAACCACACAAGCACTAGCTTAGTACGAGCATTAGGAAAAAAAAATGTAGTAAATAATAACATACCTAATAACTTTTATTTTTATAACGGGTATCGCTTGTATGTACCCTGCAAAGTATCCTTAAGGTTCTTAAGCGACATCTGTCTTTAAAAACAGTCGGCGGTGAAATAGGGGTTGATGGCTAGTATGAAGTACCCATTATCAAGTTCTGGCTATTTTGGCTAGTTGTGGACGGGCTCACAGAGAAAAATTAATGAATAATCTGAAACTATAATAAATAAATGGAATGTCGGTGTCATAAATACAGAATTAGTGGATTCTTTATCCGGCTCAGCTAAATGTATAAATTATAATTTGTATTTGTAAATTTATTGTAAAAAAAATTTAATATTTTTTTTATATTTTTTAGGGCGACCAGTGGTGGGAATCATTAAATCATGCTTGATAGTAGTTGATAATTTTTTTGGCAAATGATCCACCTTTAGGTGCCACATCGTACACAATAAAGTATCGAAAAAAAAAAATAAGTAGATTTAAATAATAGTTATAAGTTAGATTATTTTTTCTGTTTACTAATGTTATGATGGGACTGGCGTAATCGAATCGAATCGAGTTAAAAGTCCCTAAATAAAATTCAATAAAAAAAAGTTCTGACGTTCATGAAATAAAATGATACGCGCTTCAGCGTTTTTGTAAAATCAAGCCTTAACGTGAAAGCCAACACCTGAGCGTCCATACATTTTGTTTTACAACATTGTTTGAAACATAGCAGATTTATGTTGAAATTAAGTAATTTTATAACTTTCTCAGCATTAATTAATTACCGCAAGTCACTATAATAAACAGATAGCTACGGCTCAGAATATATAAAATACTTGTATAAAACCATTATAATATGTTTGAAATATTTAAAACAAAATGACAACACTCCGCCTAATAAAGCTAGAGTGCGGTCCATGATCGGAAACAACTGCTACTACAGAAAAATCTTTACAGGCAGCAGTCGTCTCCACTATGCCGGCCTGAAGAGACGAGCATGCACCATCCAGATTGACAGTGCAAACTCCTCTCGTTATATCTGGTTACTTTCGAATAGTTTAAAAGTGCCAAGGTCACTTCACGGGTGTTACATTCGAAATTGGTGGTCTTTTTTCTCCTCTTTTCTCTATGCAATAAAAAAATGTTTTTTTTTATTTTCAGTTTTCAACCCATTCTAAAGAGTGTATTTTTTAAAATATGGTTATGACGTCATAACCTCGCCAAAATGTGAATGAAGTCATGTGAAGGTAGCATATGCTTTTTACGACATAATATACGTATTGTCCTTTTAATACAATTGAAAACCATATTTATTGCATTAGAATAGAGTATACATTGCTACACAACGCTAAATTAAATTCTTGCTTACGTCACAAATTTCACGACGTGTCTATCAAAATTTAAAATGTCACAACCGTCTAAACCAACAAGCTAAAATAACACTTAAGTTAACGAGAATAGGGTATTATATTTAAGTAAATACAATGTTGACATAAGTCGTTTTGAATTCTGCTTTGTACGTCATTTTCAGAGTTGTTTTTGAACACGTATTCGATGGTTTCAGAGGGCGCAAATGGCTGCGTTCAAGGGCGCATCGTTCAACAACGTACTCGTCGAGTACTAGAAGCAATTAGTTGGAAAAGTCCATTTAGCTTTAAAGTACCTCCGAATCTGGTAAGATTTTATTTACATTGTTTCAATTGTTCTCATGATTGGTATTGAAAATAAATTATATAGCAGGTTTAATAGAAACTTTTTTAAAATTAAAATTAATTAACAGCTTTATTAAGGGTTTTATAAATAAAAACAGATATTATTTTTATTATTTATTATATATATTAATTATAATTAGATAATATTAGATAGAAAATAAGCAATCTGAAAAAGAGAATTGGAATAATAACCACATGCCCCAATAGGTGATATAAAAAATATTTTTTAATTTTTTAAACTGCCCATTTTTATCTTACTTCACATGACACGCTGGAGTGCGGTCCATGAGCAGAGATAACTGCTACTACGGTGAAATACCTGCAGCTAGCAATGCTGGCCTGAGGAGACGAATACGCACCGTTCAGGTTGATGAAGTATAGATGAAGCCGTAACGCGACTGAGTCATTGATAATGGTGGGGACGCCTAACTAGGCTAATAATCATCAATCATATTTATCTATCGGCCTATCATCTATAACAAATCTAAGGGAACTAAAATATACAACAAAGTTAAAATTACGTAATATTATTTACTTTTTTTCTTTTCCTTACATTCTTCCAATATTACAATTTCGTAAGGATTCGAATAAACAATATTATCATTGGTGTCAAAAGTTAATCCAAAAGTATTTCTAATATGTGCGATTTGATCTAACGTGTGATTACTCTTACTTGTAACAAATATACCGTGTTTACCACAAAAATGTACTTCACCTTTACTATCCACTGCCATACCTCGAAACACATGCTCGCCGTGGTAATGCACACGGTCATTTGTGCCATTTTTTATTCTATAAAGGCCAGTATCGTTTGTGAAATATTGATCGCCTTTGTCGTCTATGACATATTGGTATATTTTCTCATGAATATGCTCCACTTTTTCTGATCGCTTCACTTTCTTGTTCAAATCCACTTTATAAAGTCTTTGACTCGGATATTTTATGTAATAAAGATGATGTTTGAAATACAAATTCCAAATGTTAGTTTTGTGTATCAATATTTCAACTTTACTGTTACTTTTATTGAGATGATATTTGTATATGCCTAAATTACCTCCGAAGTAAACGATATGGTTTTTTTGATCTATTGCTGTTGCGAAACCATTCTCAATCTCTATATTGTGATGTTTTTTACTATGTTTGTGTGAATATGCTATTTTGAACGTGTCTTCCTCGTCCATTCCAACATTATAACTAAAGAATAGAGTTTCATTATGTTTGTAGAACGCTAGTTGATATGGTCGATCAATGTTGTCAACCCAAACAACTTTGTTGTGAAGTTTACCTCTCACGTGAATTGCATCTTCATCACAATAGTCTTCCTTGGCAGTTGTATAAGTCACGAGTGAAATTAATAAAAACAGTAAAACAAACTTTGTGTCCATAGCGATAACGTGGTACAAATGAATAAATTAGATTAGCGCTTGTGAACATAGAATAACTATTTAACAGACAGGCCAGGTTGAAGCATTGACTTTATTTGAATTAAGATAATTCCCCCAGAATCTGAAAAGATTATAATTATTTTTTTAAGAAACTTTTTTTTATATTATTCTTGGGTATCTAAAAAACAATAAGCACGATATAAGCTCGATATCAACTCTGAATTCCTAGTTCTAAAATTTATTCTTACTACATACCTTTTCAGTTCTATGCATTCACAACACGTCTGAAAATGTGGGCTGAGAAGCACTATAAATAAATACTTACTTTTAAATTTAGAGCTTTAACTTCTACTCAATAAGACGTAAATCTTTTGGATGAGTTTAGATGGTATTTCATCAATATGGTAATTTATACCCGGGAAAACGTCTCGCGCAGGCGCTAAAGTCAATATTCAAGAATAGCTGTATTCAGGTGATAGATGCTCACAAGTAAATGAAATAGTGGTATTTATTTAGCACATGATCTATTGAAGATATTTCCTAAAGTATATTATGATTAATTATTTCTGGGTAGTGCAATGGTTACAAATGCACAGTAACGACGTAAAAGGTTCGATTCTCGGTCGGAACAAATATTTATTGATATTTAATAAATATTAAATGATACTATATGAAAAAGTACAATGGTTGACTTAGGCTCCAGGTGCAGTAATTTTGGTGGTCCGAATAGTTTATAAAGTACTGTTTATTTGTTATTTTTACATCTTATATATTTGTCATTTCTGTAATGAATTATTCTTTGTGTAATTAAATATGCATTCAATTATCAGAGATAATTAAAGGCAATCTGTTTTATATTCACTGTTATTTTTTTAGGTCAAAATAAATGATATGGTTTATTATACTTAAATAAAAAGGGGGAAAATAGAAGTATGAATGTGGACAGCAGGGCTTTCGCGACCAGATTGATCAATAAGGTGTGGTGTGGAGCATCCCAACCGACGTGAATGAGAAGAGACGTAACCTAGGACGTTTTCAATGCGAAAATGTATGGAGAACGGTTGCTGGCGCTCCATAGGCCGTATGACAGGGCATACCTCTCTCGTTGTACTCGTTAAAATAAATATCAAAGGGTACGGGGTAAGTAAGTTTCTCTTTGTTACTTACTTAACTCGCGTCCAAGTTGTACTAGGACTTTATAAACTGAAAGAGTGTGAATTACTCGATTATATTGTGCGCAACCCTTGTTGCGCAGGGGGACTTTGAACGAGGGGATTGTATTGATAAAATTGTAGGAGGGGTTAATCACCCTTCGCAAATAACACATTTATATCTACTATTATAAATATATTGATATACTGTGTCTAGTTTAATTTTTTCGTTTAATCTGTATTAAGTTATGATATGGAGGTAGATACGTTTTAAAATAGACACCTATGTTTTATGAAAGTAGAACTTTTCGCTTTTATGTTATCCTGGTGCTGTTGACGATGTGATTATTCAGCAATTGCATGAAAAACGTTTTCAAAACATTTTCAATAATGGAATCTCGTTTACCAATTTTACACCTATTTTTTAAAGGACACTAAAATATACAACGCAATGAACACAAACTAGTATGAGTATTAGGACAAAAACCACATAAACATAATTAATTATATCATCTATACTCAAAAAGAATGAACCAAAGTGGTTTATTTTCCTTGAGAGAGTAGACTCGAAATAAATATATAATTTTTTAATGAATCATTTGATAGTATTGAGAGACTTCCGTATAATAAGACCACTACGTCATTAAAGGCAAATTTTATTTTTTAGCGGTCATCAATTTTTACTCGTTGCCACTAACTTTCATGATTTCATGCTACGCTCTGTTTTGCTACGAACAATTTTACGTACCACACTTTCTAATTCACCTCCCACTACCTCATGTTATCCTAGTACTTTTGCCTCGTCATTGGTCCTGTAACGCTTTGCTACGGCCACTGTGATTTGTTTAAAATATATATCAAAATTATTTCAACCAACCAAATGCGAATATTATTCGCTGGCCACTGGTCAATAGGGTACCTTAACTTTCCAGTGACAGCGTCGCGCAATCGTCAGCAGAGGTCGATGTTACTAAGAGAACATAAAATGAAAGGAGGCTTCTATACTAAAATCTCTAGTCTGCACGCACACATTCAAACGTCTGTATGTACAAATAAAGCTCCTCTACAACTGTTTGATACAACTTCCCTTTCGATTCTGCGTATTATCAAATTCGACCTTGTGTCCTTATTATGTGTACATTAAAGTACTATTTGGAATTGCAAAGAAAACAAAATTCCTATTAAAATTGTACAATTTAATTATTCTAAAATTAATACTAAATTATTATTCTGAAATTGACTACAATACCCAAACTAGACTTCACAAGCTCCAGTAGATGAGAGAGCGACGGTACCTCTGACGAATGTGACGTCATCTCTGCATTCACAACCTTCCTGAAAACGATATATTTTAAACCTTGAATTTACAAACGGCAAAGAGCAAAGTGGGATAGTTTTTGTTTCTTAACCCATTTATAAATACAAAAAACGCTGTCAAACCAGAGATCCTAAATATTATATTATCTTTTATAATAACAATGTAAAATTATTCAGCGATTTTGCTTTATACAAATTATTTTAGAAGTTAAGTGAAGAATTTGTTTTATTTTATTACTGAATAACGAATTATGTAATATTGAAATTCTTATATATTTAAAAAGTATCATTATGTTAGTATGGAATATATAATTGATTAAAAAATATGTAGAATAAGTATTAAATAAATATTTGGGTAATTTGGAACCACATAAACTAAAAACCTAGAAGACAGATTATATGGAGCGATTTTAGAGGTAATAAAATTGCTTACAAAGACGTCATCTAAATCACCGCACTGTGGATTTTGCTCGTAAAACAGAACTTTTTCCAGATTGTGCCTCAACATTTCCTCAGAAGTTCGCCTTGAGTCCGCGCACGTCAACAACTTTGGCACCAGCCCTCTATTGTTTTTCTTCACAAACAAATGATTCAAGTTTATCGGCTCCATGTTCGATGGGCTACCAAATATCACATTTTCTAAGAAACTAAAATATTGATCTTCCTCGTTTATTTCGTGAACTGTTCTCTTAGGAATTAATATACCAGTTTCACCTTCATTATTATTATTCAGTCCTCCATTTTGTTCTGTATTTATTAATCTATGATCATTGTTGAGATAGTTTTGATATAATAATATATCTGTCTGTACGTTTTGTTTCTTTTTAAATATTGTACGTATCTTAGCGAAGCCATTTGTGAGATATTGAAATTTAAGAAAATATGATATGACGTCAGAGATGCTCGCAGCACCACTTTTGTTTCCTTTACGCATCGAACAGAAATGCTTTTGTGGTGTTGTTTCATATGGACCTAGAAAATAAACAAATGTGTTTATATTTGTGTACCTTAATAAGTTTAGTCAGTTATTTTTTATTTCTTACTGTGATGTAAACATCTAACAATACAATACAATGCAAATATGTATCAACTATTAACTCCGTCTGATGTCTGCCTATTACTCTTGTAATTATTGCCTATAATATAAAGCATAATTACTTTTATCACCTGAAGTATTAAAAATCCACCACGTACAATCTGCCACTATTATATTTTTTTTATTGCAGGTTGACATATGACAACACTCCGCCTGATATAAAGCTAGACTGCGTTCCATGAACAGAAACAACTACTACTACAGATTAATTTCTGCAGACATCAGTCGCCTCCGCTATGCCGACTTAAGGAGATGAATGTGCACCATCAGGTTGACAGTGCACACTCCTTTCGTTATAATGTTAATATTGTTAAAAATGTTTACTATCTTACTAACCATTTGGAGAATTACACGAACACGGAGTAAGCAAAGGTGAAGTCTCGCTGAGAGAGCAATCCGGTGCACTTCGGGTTTTACAAAATAAATTACTATTCCACGTGGAATCTGTATATGGTATTGAATCAGTAACAGACTCCCACGTACGACTGACTTTACATGACTCCCGGAGCGAGAAGAATATTAAAGTTATTATGGCCTGAAATACAACATTGAATAAATTTGTTGCAAGATAAAGGTATAGCCACGAGTTAAATGTAAAATTACAAAAAAGGCATATTAATTACCATAACAAAACATGCACCAGCACATGAGGTGGCGACTAAAGGAAACCCGTATCGTTCAGCTAGCGTCCCTCCTAAAGCAGGCCCAAGAACTTCTCCTAAGGAATAACAACAAGACCATACTCCTGCAACAGCACTGTAGGTTGTTAAGGCTTCTGGACATCCACCTTCGACGCTAGAAGATAAATAGTAAAAAAATATTTAGACCCGAAACGTGAATAATATTCGATTGCTTTTTCGAAAATTATAATAATATTCTTTATTATTCTACATGGATATTGATTGTGTAAAATAAGAGGAAAAATAAAAAAGAAAAAATGTTCATTTTATTAATGCAATTTTTTCTAGAAAACCATTGGAGAAAGTCATTAGCGAAGTAAGTTTTTTTTTCAATTAATTTTTAATAACATTTTAATGAGAAACGATTTTTTCGTTTCGGTTATTTATATTGTATTGTATGTATATTATATATAAGACTTTTTTTATTATTATTATTATTTACTACCCAAGGTAGAACCTTTCTGCTTCCTGAAGGCCAGCTGGAAGAAAATGCCTTGCGGCATTAAGCTCGCCTTTTGTTATATGTATAACAATAAAGTTTTTAAAATAAAAAAATAAAATAAAAAATATATTGGTCATTTAGAAAATTTAGCTTTATTTAGAGAATGTAATATTCTTAAAGTACCTAATAAAGTTCATCTTGAACCTTAAAATATATTTGGGAATTTTTATTCGAGATTTTCAATATAAAAACAACGTACCAAATATAGGTTATAAATGTAATTTTTTATTTATTTATGCATTAGAGGCTTATTATTGCCGTAATAACTTGATATACAATAGAGAGTTAGTATGAAAATTCAATTAATAAAATAGATAAGACTTACATTGAACTAGCCAAAACTCCTTGAAATGTTGGAAGTAACGTTAAAGCTACTGAGATGCCTAATATAGATAACGCAATTAAATCCAACCAGAGGTCTCTGAAAAACAAAGTCGTTTGATTATATGCACATATTAAGTTTATTTTTATGGTAGTGAGAGGTGGGTTTGGCTGAGAAAGAATGAAAGTCGAATAAACGCGGTAGAAATGCGATCGCTAAGAAGTATGTGTGGAATATCCATCAGCGAGCGAATCCCAAACAGTATGATAAGAAATTGCTGCGAGCTCAAGGACAGTATTGTGACCAGAGTGGAAAGGAG
This sequence comes from Tinea pellionella, assembly GCA_948150575.1. Classification (NCBI taxonomy): domain Eukaryota; kingdom Metazoa; phylum Arthropoda; class Insecta; order Lepidoptera; family Tineidae; genus Tinea; species Tinea pellionella. Next base: position 3,682,852 of record OX411249.1, on the reverse strand, counting down.
TATGCTAAGGTGGTTTGGTCATTTGGAAAGGATGGATGAAAGGAGATTAACTAAAAAGATTTATTGTGCGAAAGTGGATGGCGGTGTCGGAAGGAGGCGCCCTAGGGGCCACCTTTCTCAGTCAGATTGGTCAACTGCTCTGAAAGGGTCAGATTAACCGACATGTATGCATAAGGGGAGTAATGGATGTGGTCGAAGCGGAAGTGGTATGTAGAGAGAGGAGTCGCTGGTGCTTCATAGTTTCTGCCTACCCCAGTGGGAAAAAGGCGTGAGTTAAGTAGTAGTAAGTTTTTTTATTTATATATTTTGTATAAAGATAAAACAGACTAAAATATTTCGGACTTTCTAATATACAGGGTAATTTTTTTAACTGGGACAGTATGGGGAAATCCGAAACCACAGGACATACAGGAAAACTGTCTTAGGAACCATTTGTTCTTTTTTTATGAAAACGAATTTGGCATTATAATTTTTCTGGTCAAGCTTGAGTTGTCCATGGAAATGAGTCATTTTGATGAAAAATTTTTTTGATGCGGTTCGACTCAGTTTCATGTAAGGATCATTTCATTGTATCGGAAGAAAAAAATCGAAGCAGCAGATGTTAGTCAAATTTAGTCAAGTAATATTTTTAACGGGGCAGTATGGAGAAATTCTAAACCACAGGAGATACAGGAAAACTGTCTTAGGAACCATTTGCTCTTTTTTTATGAAAACGAATTTGGCATAGTAATTTTTCTGGTCACTCTTGAGTTGTCCATGGAAATGAGTCATTGTGATGAAAAAATTTTTTGATGCGATTCGACTCAGTTTCATGTAAGGATCATTTCATTGTATCGGAAGAAAAAAATCGGAGCAGCAGAAGTTAGTCAAATTTAATGAAATGATTTGTCATACAACAGGCCAGTACATGGTAGATACTGAATGAACCATAGTCGATACATACACACTCAAAAAGTGTTCCATAATTAAAAACTAAATTTTATTTGCACTCAAGAATTAGAAGAGAACCACTATGATCTTACGAGTTACGGTTAAACATAATTTTAAAAAGTTTAGAACGAATATTGTTCTAACTGTGATTTTTATTAATAGTGTACGAGTATGTTTACAAGTCAAATATCTAGAGATGTTGAATATAGTTGTGGATTTGGAAGAGACCATTTCAAATAAATTTCATCTACTAACAAGATGGTGCACCTCCTCACAATGGTACAACGAGTAAACGATTTTTGATGAACACTATCTAGGTCGTTAGATGGGCACATTGGTTGGTGGTCCTGATAAATGACCACGACGTTCAGCCGATGTGATGCAGATGAATTTTTCCATGTGGAGTTACGAGTTTCGAGTTTATATCGTATCTCATTAATTCCTAATAAAATATCATACAACGCAATTCTTTATAATTTAACAAGATTCACCACACAACTTTTTGTCACTAGAATAGTTCTGAAACGTGCCCGTAACATTTTTGCGATAGTATTATTAATGTAACCATCAGATTACTTACAAGTTGTATGGGAATACATGTCATTAAATTTGACTAACTTCTGCTGCTCCGATTTTTTTCTTCCGATACAATGAAATGATCCTTACATGAAACTGAATCGAACCGCATCAAAAAAATATTTCATCAAAATGAATCATTTCCATGGACAACTCAAGCTTGACCAGAAAAATTATAATGCCAAATTCGTTTTCATAAAAAAAGAGCAAATGGTTCCTAAGACAGTTTTTCCGTATCTCCTGTGGTTTAGGATTTCCCCATACTGTCCCAGTTAAAAAAATTACCCTGTATAATAACATACCCAGGTAATCCAGGAATAAACGGACAAGGTCCAAGTAGAATAAGACCAATTGTTGATAAAAATAAACCCCATACCATCATACACCAATGATTGTGAACCCTGAAAAAAAAATTATTAAAAGTGGTAGGTAGACTGATGGTGGTTATTAGCTCATTCTAACGTCCTGTGGCAGTAGCACTATTTTGTTTGTAAATAACCGGAAATAACGAGAGGAGCGTGCCCTGTCGATAGATGGTGGACATTTGCCTCTTCAAGCCAGTGCAGGTGACTGATGCCCACAGACATTTCTCTATAGTACCTAGTGTGACCAAACATGTCGTGCCACTATAAAAAAGGAAATTACTATAATGTGAGTGTAAGCCGTAGTACAATAATAATCAGCAATTCATTCTTATAATAACATTGATATCGTAAATTTAAATAAATATGTACTCAAGATAATTATAAATACCTAATTATTATTCATGAACTAATTGGCGTAAAAGGATTGGCATCACGTGTACTTAGTTTAAGCATGGACGTATAATAAGAATGGAATGAATTAAAAATTTGCTGGGTAGCGTCTCCGTTTTTTGTATTGGTGACGTAGTCACTGTTCCCTAGTCACTGTGCTCTGCCCATTAAACATGGAATGTAATAGTTACATTGTGGAGGAAATAAATAGTTAAGTAAATAAAAATCAACGTGGTTAAATAAGACATAAAGATATTCATCGAATTAGTCTTTATTTTTGGTTGAATTATAAATAAAAATTAAGGTAATAAAATTTTCCGTATTATTACAATTTCTAAGACTAATTTAAATTAAATATTAATAATAAAATACTAACTAAACTTACCTATCAGCGACCAATCCCCAAATAAGACTAAATATTCCATAAAGTGCAGAAAATAACAGAAAAATTAAACCAATTTGTTCGGTTGAAAGATTAAATTGACGCAAATGTGGTTCTAAAGTTGGGTCTAAAAACGCCCATGTGTTTGAGACAATTACAATTACCAATCCAGTTATTATTATTGATGGTATCTTAAAGAGGCGAAGAATTGAACCAGTTTTCCTTCCAGGTGTATATTCTGTAAATTGCCGTTAAATACGTTAAAATCTTAGTATTTAGATATTTATTATATTTAAGTAAATTAATTTTATACGGCTTACTATCGCGTTTTATTTTAATACGACGTATCGAAAGCTTTCCAGCCATCTAGTCAATAATAAAAATAAAACTTTATAACGCGCAAAATCTAAGAAAACAGTAGATACCTACTTAACTGAGTATTTTTTTTTTAATTTTAGCTCGACATCGGACAACAGTCGTCTGATGTAAAGCTAAAGTGCGGTCCATGAACGGAAACAACTTCTGCTACAGATAAATTTCTACAAGCAGCAGTCACCTCCACTATGCCGGTTTGAGGAGACGAATGTGCACCATCCAGATTGCCAGTGCATTATTTATTATATTACTATGTATATCGGGAAGTGGAAAATTAGACCGTACTCGTAATTCATTTGACCGGAAATCGAACACGACTTTTTATTGTAGCTCGGCATGTGACAACACTCCGTCTGATGTAAAGCTAGAGTGCGGTCCATGGATGGAAACAACTGCTACTACAGAGAAACCTGTGCCGGCTTGAGGAGACGAGCATGTACCATCTTAGATTGACAATGCACACTCCTTTCGTTATACCTGGCTACTTTCAAACTATTCCCGAAACGCGACAAAGTCACTTCACGGGTGTTACATTCGAAAGTGGTGGTACTTCCCCTGGACGGCAGACTGGACAAATAACCATCATCAGTCTTTCAGGTCTTAAGATAGGAGCGCTATCTTGCGACAACAGTTTAACATTTTCTAGTTTTAGTTTACTGCAAAACTTACTACTTTCGCGTTTATTTTGATACAAAGATTCGAGGGCGCGACGCTCGTTTGTAACTTTTAATTAAAAACCTAAGAATAATATATATTTACCATCACTGTGATTAAGTAAAAAGTAATTTATAGGAATAGTAATAACCATAACTATTCCAAGAGTGTAAAATGGAACTCCAAAGCCTCCGATCTATCTGAAACCAGACAAGCACGTGTCATTGATTTTTGTCATTCATTTTTTATAGTTTTGGATTTTGTTCGGGACTACGTCAAGCTAGATTTCGGACTCGCGATTGTGCCGGAACAAAAGTTGTAGAGTTGTACGGCGAAAGAAATAATTTAAAAAATTTAGTGTTGGACAAAAAATATATTCTTTCTCGCGGTTTATTGCAAAAGGCGAGAGCGAGAGACATGGGAAGAAAAGTTTTCATACCTCGGGAGCTGTTAACTTAATAAGCCCGAGCAGCGCCAGGCACCGTCTGCTAGTGATATTGTAGTTACATACCGAGTATAGAAATCCACCAATAGCAGGTCCAATGGACATTCCTAATCCAACAAACATTTCTAATATTCCAAGTACGGCACCAATACTTTCTGGAAACGCATTTACTACGAATACAAAACTCGCTGTCGAGTATGCACTAGCACCTAGAGCTTCGAGACCACGTACTACGAAACATAGTATTGTGAATGTTGAAGTATCATCTACCAATGATAAAGAACTGAAAAAAATTAATAGTTTTACTAAAATTATTTTTTATATTATCACTAGGGTTGCTAAATGTTCGGTTTTTGCAAGTCTGTCCTGTCTGAAAAACTATAGTCCGGTTTTTTTCTCAAGACATCTGGCAATCCTGATTATGGCTTATATATACATTTCTTTATTGTTAAATTAAGCCTAAAATGTAATCGTATCTGCTTCCCGAAGGCCAGCTCGAAGAAAATGCCTTGCGGCATTAAGCTCGCCTTTTGTTGTATAACAATAAAGTTTTTAAATAAAAATAAATAAATAAAATAATTGACAAAAGATACAACACGCACACAACAACTTAAGCTGATTAAACCCACATCCTATGCTTTACGTGACCGTGTCGACGTTCCTCTATTATATCTTCAATTTATTTATTATAATTTAACAATATTTTTTGGCTACAATGACTGCCTTAGGAAGTGGTTTTAATAATCAGTCAGAAATTACTCACCCAAAAATAACATTACAAGTTCCAGCAACGAACATTCCAGATAAAAACATAAACTTTGTACCGACTTTTGGTAACTGAAATATAACAAAAATACGCTCAAAACTTCGTTTTGTTAGTGGTGAAGCGTCAATACAAGCAGATTTTCAGCGACTTCCCTTTTTAGGGTGAACTCAAGAGGCCATGGTCTAGCGGCAAGACGTGTGAACTAACGATCTATCAGACCCGTGTTCGAACCTCGCTAATTCTGACCGGCACCAATGTAACTTTGTTATATGTACTTTGGTCGCTCAGGCCTATTAAAGAGTGGTAGGCAGACTGATGATAATTATTTGTCCAGTCTGCCGTCCTGGGGTAGTACCATCACTTTCGAATGTAACACCCGTGAAGTGACCTTGTCGCGTTTCGGAAATAGTTTGAAAATAGCCCGGTATAGCGGGAGGATTGTGCACTGTCAATCTAGATGGTACATGCACGTCTCCTCAAGCCGGCATAGTGGAGGCGACTGCTGCTTGTAGAGATTTATCTGTAGTAGCAGTTGTTTTCATTCATGGACTGCAGTCTAGCTTGTTTAGCTTGTGTACATCAGGTGGAGTGTTGTCACATGCCGAGTTACAATTTAAAAAAATACAGCTGTCTTCTCCGCTATACACGGTTTGAGGAGACGAGTCAAAGCACGCTCTTCTTGTTATGCTTTACTACTTCGAAACGAGACGAGATTTGGTAGGTCACTTAGGTCAATAGTGAAGTGAAGTGAAATTGAAAGTGGTGGTACGACAGCTATAACCACCATGTCTTTCCACCACTCTTACATTATTTTAATCTTTGAATATTCCAAAGAAAAAAGAGTGAATACCTATAAATAAAAATAACTTACATATTTTCCAAAAAACGGTGACGTAAGAAACATTACAATTGCATAAAAACTAAATACTAATCCACACATTGTATCAGATAATCCTTTGAGGGTTGCTTCTTTAGGAAAGAAAGGCGCCATGATGCTCATGGAGCAGAAACTCATAAAATCAACTAAAGCTAATGACCCTAATGTAAATCGTTGACGGCGTGATAGGAATCTTAAAGCTCTGGGTCTTGGCCGTGTTTGTGTACGGAGTAACCTGTAAAAAATATATCTTATTTAAACAACCAACACGTTTATCGATAAGTCGTTTGTTAGTGATGCTTATTCGTTTTTATGGTAATATTACAAGACTAGATAAATAAAATAAATTTAATTAAATCTAGGGGTTGGTAACTCTAGTCTGACTTAGTCACGTGTTTTGTTATGTGTAGTGGTTTGTTTAATGAAGTATTTTAAGAGTAGCTTAAATAGATAAAGAAGTTCATATACATCTCTAAGAAAGCGACTTTTTAGGTCAACAATTGTAGACTACGCCTTATATTTAAGGAAGGATAGAAATAACGACCTTTAATGTATTTATTTATGAACTTTTCACAATTAATAAGTATCGAGTTTACTAGAAAAGTCTTTATGTTCTAATTTAATCGGTAACTTTCCGTACAAATCATTCGTTACGGCGCCAATAGGTTCCTTCTGTTGGTACCTAACCTACCTAGTAGCTGAATATATAAAATTACATATTAAGTATTTGTACCAACCTTTCTCTCAATATCCTAATTTCTGAACTGACGTCATCCTGAATACCACCAGACCAAGACCTCGCTCTTCTCATCCGTCCCAATTCAGGTTGTGATCTCCTACCACCCCACGTCGTAGTTAAACCGACCACAGTTGATGTTTTCATCATTTTAGAATCAAATTTCACTGTTTCAGCACTAGACGAAAAATCGTTTTTTGTACACATTTCATTTTTATAACATTCCTCGTCACTTGATAGTTCACACATTTCTGGGAGTAAATTAGTTGATTCGATGCCTTTATTATCACTGTCGCTTTCCATTTTAAATAAATAACACTGTTTATCTAATAGAATTCTCTTATCCGTCAGTCAACATCGGATGTCTTCGAGGTTCTGGGCATATTTTAAATCAATTAAATATCTATATTATAAGCTACTATGTAGATATCGAGTAATGATATGTTATCTTTAGCAAATAATATTCCTTATGAGCTGGCCACTCTGTTACTTTCCATTTAAGTAGTTAATGGAATTTTATAACTGTCATAATAAAAATATTTCAGTTGCGGGTAGTTTTAATTTGATTAAAAAATATAAATTAATTTTATATTAAACGCGTGAAGCCTGGGTCAAGAAGGAAATTGAACCTACGTCATTCGCTGGCGCACGGGTGCACTGACCACTAAGCTACCGTGTTCTATCTGTCTATTATTTTATTTTAATTATATATAAAAAAAATTATCGCAAAATTATGCAATTTAGTTTTATTATTTTATCAAACAATCAAATCTATTTGTCACATTTATTGCTCCGACCTACTTAAAACCTATTTTGTATTTAAACTATAAAATCTTACTATACTTATCCGACCTATCGTCCGTGTCCGAAACGACATAATTTTTTCTTTTATTTTAGCCCGTCAAATGACCGCACTGCCTCAATTTTTTTTATTTTAGCACGTCTGCCTGATGTTAAGCTAGAGTGCGATCCGTGAACGGAGGCGACTGCTGTTAGAGAAAGGGATCCGCAGACAGCATTCGCATATTTTTAATATATAAGTATTTACTTTCAATTATCAATATATATCAATTTGTTCCAATATATAAAAATAAATATTTCTTCTTTCTCCCGTAATCGACCTTTTTGCGTTTGATAGCCCGTTGTTCAAGTTTTAAAAGTTTTTATTAAATACATAATATTAATTATAAGTACACGAAGCCATGGGTAACAGCTAGTATATTACATTAAGGCTGCGTATGTGGTCGTTCAAAGATTGAAAATCATCGTTTTTTGTAGTAGCTGTTAACAACCTAACATGACAACATTCCGCCTGATGTAAAGCTAGAGTGCGGTCTATGAACGGAAACAACTACTATTACAGATAAGTTTCTATAGACAAGTCACCTCCGCTATGCCGGCTTGAGGAGACGAATATGCACCGTACAGATTAACAGTGATTTGATTATATCAGTAATACTTCTAAACCGACCCCGAAACACGATAATCACTTCCCTCGCGGGTGGTACCACCCCAGAACGGCATTTTGGGCTGAAACCATCATCGTCTGCCTACCACTCTTACATAAGACTAACAATTGATAATGCCTTGCTATAATTTATAATAACATCAGTAGACTTAATTGATAATACTAACAAAGTAAGGTTAATAAAAAACCAACTCGATACTTCATTTAATCTTTATTTAGGAAAATACATATATCAATTTTAAAACGGAGTTTTTTAGAAAAGTATTTCATAATTTTACTTCGTAACAACTGTACATATGAATAAATAGTGGCTTCAAAATTATACGACAAACATTTGTTCAATAAAAGCCTGAGATACTTTGTTGGAGTAATATTAAGAAATATCAAAATAACAATAAATAACAAGTTTATATTCAGACAATTATTTTTAATACTATTTTTTGTTATACCCAACCAAATATCTCTCTTGACAATTGTGCTTTAGTGTGCCCAAAGCGAACTCTTCGATAGCATCCGATATTGTTTCGAAGTCATCGATTGATAAGATCTAAATATATAGGTTAGCAAACATACTTTATTTCCTCTACGTTACGAGTTACGACTACGGTGCAATAATAAATAAATAACAAAACTTTAAACATTATAAAAGACAAATTATTACATACATATTAACAATGTTCATTTTCGCCTAACAATAAAATAAACTTAATTCCATAAAAAAATAATAAATAGAAGTAACAGAACGTTTATTAAAAAAAAACAACACACAAGTTCATTAAATACCAAGAGGCGAATTAACGAGTCACCACGTGGCACTACGGTGCAATTTGCCTAGAACGGACGCACGCGAACAAATTCAATTCATTTCGCCTAGTAGACACCCAAGAGCCGTCTACTAGACACCTAAGAGCCGTCTACTAGATGCCTAAGAGGCTGTTGTATAGTTAACCTCGATATACTTTTTTTAAAAGAGAGCGCGCGTAACAACCGTATGATATACTTGCACTCGACATCTAGGTGAACAAATTAAGACGCCCATAAACAGTGAATCCTCAACTAAGGCGCTGAGCAAACGAAGCAACTCGATTTGTCAAAAAAAAATTAGATTCCAGAAACCAGTTGCTACGTTTGAATAGCGCTAAAATAAAAGCGTTACAATTAATGCAATATTATAAAGTAGATTTAATTTATTTTATCATAACTTTAATTGAGCTAATTCCTGAAGTAATGTGGCTTCCGACTCAATTTTGGCAAGTTGATTGATCTCCATCTGTTTACCGGCTGCCTTCTGTTGTTTTAACTTGTCTATGTCACTTAATTTCTGCAACAAATGACGCGTTATAAATAAGACGCTACCTTGATAAACCGACAATTTTTTTATTCTAGCTTGGCATATGACAACGCTTCGCTGATGTAAGGCTACAGTACGGTCCATAAACAGAAACAACTGCCACTATGGATAAATTTCTAGAGCAGTCGTCTCCACTATGCCGGCCAGAGGAAACGTATGTGCACTATCCAAATGGACGCGCACACTCCTTCCGTTATACCTGGCTACTTTCTGATCCCGAAACGCGAAACGGTTACTTCACGGGTATTACATTAAAAGTGGTGGTATTCTAGGACGGCGGACTGCCTATGATCCATCATCAGTCTTAAAGCATTTTTAAATATTATAAAGAACTTAAATTATAGAAAAAAAATATATACCTTATTTAGATTTTTAATTTTCTTGTCCTTCTCTGGATCTCCAGTTGAAACAAAAGCCGCTTTAGGTGCGCTAGAAACAGGTGGCCCTGGTGATGCGCTTTCAACCTTCTCCTCAGCCTTCCGCGCTTTCCTGGCCTCACGTTTTTCCTTTTGCTTAATCGCCGCTTTTGAAACACCCACTGTCAAGGAATAAGCCGTAATAGTGTAGTAAGTTAGCAGTAAGCAGTTAGCAGCTGTAAGGTAGTAAGTTAATAGCAGAATGACGATGGTTAATCAAAGTTAATCAAGTCACTCAGCTTGCAAGAGTAACAGATGTGAAATTACAAAAAGGTAGTTGCAAATAACCAAAGTAAAACGAAAGGATTGTGCCTTGTCTCAAGGCATAGCGGAGGCGACTGCTGCCTGTAGAAATTTCTCTGTGGTAGCAGTTGGACCGCACTCTAGCTTTACATCAGACCTCCGTCTGATGCCGAGCTAAAAAAAATAATTAAACTAACCACTTGGTTGTTCTCCGGGTTTGTGAGGCTTCTCATGTTCGTGTAACGTGAATGTTGAAGGCTTATTCCTAGCACCGGGGGGTCGGTAAGCCTGCGCAGGTTTCGGTGATGTATCCTCTATTCCCTTCGGAACTGTTTTTGAGAGCTCAGATTTGGGGAAATTACCGGGTTGCCAGGCTACAGCTAATAGATTCTCCTTATCTTGGCATTGCTTTTTGTGTATCAATACGCCGGTATAATGCCATATTTTGTAGCTGAAAATTGTATTATGTTTTAATTAATCTAAAAAATCTCTACTGATACACAAAATTGTGGTAAAACCAATAAGGACTTATGGAATCTAACTGTGGGGTAGTGCTAGTGACTCAAACGTAGCTACAATACAGAAACTGTAGTAATAGTGAATTCTGTTTTAAAAAAAATATCCACCGCACAGTTTTTTTTATGTTGACATCAGATGACAACTCGACTGGCCTAATCATAAGTACAGTGGAGGTCCATGAGCACTGACGACTAGAAAACCGCTTACACGGGGGCTCCAGTCGCCACTACTATGCTGGCCTGAGAAGATGCTTGCTGAATTACTTGCCCAAAAGTACAGACACAGAGTAGGCCAGGCAACTCAATAAGACAATCACAACAAAAATACTGAAGCGTTGGAGCTGGCTGATAAGGTAGACTGCATTGATGAGCGAGGACCTCACTGGAGGTACTCCTTAAGCCATCCATTGTAGCACAACAGATCTGCTTATAGTCAGTCTAACTGATTGCCGATAAGGAGCAACGGAAAAGTGTTGACCTTTAGACCTGGAATAAGTCCATAAAACCTACCCATTGTCGACAGTAAGCCGTGGATATGTAGTAGCAGTAATGAAGCATTCCCCGCGAGGGTCCCACTGTAATAATGTAGTCGCAGGCGCACCACATTCACCCAATTTTTTATATCCACGGACATCCCATATCTCTATTGAACCAGTCCCTATATTTCCAAAGCCTCCTAATAGGACATGTGAGTTGAAGAGTTAAGGATTAGTTTTTTAAATAAAAAATTGATTGATCGCGATCAGCCGCACTATTTCCTTGAGACAAATTTGCACATTCTAGATTGTCGGGCTACACTCCACTCGTTATACCCAGCGACTTTCTAGCTGATCCCGAAACGCGATTGCCATTTCCCCGGTTTTATTGGGCTAATAACCATCATCAGTATTCCAGTCATATTGCTTCTTTTTTTTAATTGTAGCTCAGCATGTGACAACACTGCACCTGATGACTGCTAGAGTGCGGTCCATGAATGGAAACAACTGCTACTACAGAGAAATCTCTACAGGCAACAGTCGCCTCCACTATGCCGGCTTGAAGAGACATTGCACATTCCTCTCGTTATATCTGGCTACTTTCAAACTATTCCCGAAACGCTACAAAGTCACTTCACGGATGTTACATTCGAAAGTGGTGGTACAGCCCCAGGAAGGCAACCTGGGTGAATAACCATTATCAGTCTACCTACCACACTTCTGAGTGCCAAAAGCCAAAAGTTAATTCTAAATTTCTAGTACCTAACTATTTAAAAATCGAATATAAATTAAAATTTTAGAAATGTATTAAAAGGATATGATTTCCTTCTGGCGGGAAATAAATTGTATTCCATGCTCCTGTGCCAAACTCATATAATGGGTCACATTTTGCATTAAATATTGTCGCTTTCGCCGGTGCATTTCCGTATACTGCTATCCATTCATTCCAATTGCCAGGGTTCCATGCTACAGCGTGAATGGGACCCGGTTTACCTGAAAGACATTACGGCTTTAAAATCAAATCTTTAGTAATTACCCAGAATGTATTAGTAAAAAAAAACTTACTGAATACCATATTCCCAGAGCTTCCCTTAACATCACCATGTGACAATGATTGTTTGCCGTAATATGAGCCACCAGTTTTATCTACCTAAAATAACATACTTATTTATTATGCAGTGTTTCAGGGCTCTTTCACATTCTCAAATGATTCTACAACTATATTTGGCTAACTGCCATTTATTTAACAGTAAGGATGTTTTAAAAAAAATTACAAAATAACTTTAATATTAGCTGGTAGAGAATGATATGAATGATACAGAATGCCTTTAGGCATTAAGCTTACCTTTGTACAATTATTATAATTTTGTACAATAAAGAATTTGCAAGAAAACTTACTTCGGTCTGAGTGAGTGTTAAAACATTAGTGCCTCTTCTATTCCAGTGAAAAACTGCTTTATCAGCTTGGAACGACGACCTCGATAGGACAGCTTGAGATGGTTGATAATTTGGATGCTGGAATATTCTCCAAGTCGATGGCTGCTTTGCATTACCTAAAAATATTTAACAGAAAAAAAATCAACATAACCATCAAAGATGAGGTATTTTGATAAAGAGGATATCGCGTGAAGCTATATTTATACCAATGGCTATATTTTTTTAAATAGTAACTCGACATGTGATCATACTTCGCCTGACGTTAAGCTAGAATACAATGCATGATCAGCAACAACTGCTACAATAAAACGATGTCTGAAGGCAGCAGTCTCCTCTGCAAAATAGACTAATAACCATCATCAGTCTATCTATAACTAACGCCAAGAGTAAAGAGCGCTGGTTCCGTCGTTCCTCATCCCATACCACCAAACAAACCTACAACCTAAACTGCACATCTCAAGGTCAGCATTCTTTATTTGTGGTGCGAACTCTTTGTGTAGCCGATTATCCATATCAAATACAATGTAATAAACAAACCTGGACTAAATATAGACATATAGTAATTAGGTCCAACGCTAGGCGATACACTAAACGTCTTCAGTTTCTCATCCTGTATATACTGAGTATATTTCTCAAAATCACTATTTTCATAAACAAGCACTCTTGTTCCAGACTGTAGAGTAAAAATTTTCTCATCTGATGACCATTTCGGTTCCCTATAATGTAAATAGTATTTAAAACTATTTGTTCTGGTAATAGAGACATTCCATATCAAAATTACAGATGGAGATGTTTTGAATTACTTGCCTAAATGCAATTAATAATATCAGATGGGCAATTCTTGCATATAGTAGACTATTTTTTAAATCTCAGGATATCATATGACCGTACTCTTTCTGATGTTAAGCTAGAGTAAGATGCGAGGTGAATGTTGTCAGAAAAGGGAATCCGCAAACAGCAGTCGTGTGCGCTGGCTTGATGAGTCTCTTCACACAGTACTTGAAGAATCTCATGTTATAGAAGTAGGAATAATAACCTCATATAAGGAGGAAAGATGTAGAAGGTTTTTTTAACTTGCACAGACTGCTGAAGCAATCACAATGAAGCTATATATAACCAACTATAATTTTAGCACATCAACCCTAAGAAAGATGATAAAAAAGTAAACATTATTCTTACCATCCAGTTTGACTTTTTTGTACAAATGATTTGATCACTGCACCATTCTCTGATTTGATTACATGTAAATTAGGTTTACCCTATAATAAAGATAAAAATGAGTTATTTTTTTAACTAGTGCTTGTATCAAGTGCAGGGAGTGACCAAAGTATAGTAACATTAATTGAACGAGAATTGAACACAGGCCTCATCAATTTCAATTCACACCTACCACCAGTCCACAGCTGCTTTTTTAATGTACAATTTAGCCGAGTTAATTAGATATCGAGGTGTCTTTACCTGTGGATTTTCTTTGTTCATAACAAACATCTCCCACACTGCGAAGTATGTGTCCATTGGAGAAAACAACATGTCCTTCACGCTTCCCTCTACTGTAGCCACCACGGACCAATCTGAACATTTTAATACCTCTGCTCTAAAAATGGTGAAATAATAAGTTATCACTTAAGTTAAAACTCAAGAAAATGATATAAGTTAAACGAACCCCCTGTCTGTTCTATACGCTAAATAATTTCCTTTAGGACTGTAGATGATGCTACTTATCTTCTTTCCGCTACTTTCATCCCTTAGATATTTCTCATTATAGGATTCTGACGAATTTAAAACAAATATACCTCTATTGGATAGACCTGCAAGATGAAAGAATTCTAAGTATTTGAAAACCTAACCCCACTTGATAACACATTTGTATGTAGATTTAAAAAAATACATTACCTACTACAGCCGGAATACTCATTCTAAGTATAATCAATTATTTATCTTAAAATATAAATTAGTACCTATTTTTTTTTAAATCTGATGATTCAATTCATAGATAAAAATCAAACACCGCATGTCCACGATTCTATTATGGCATTATAATAGTTTGCTATTGTCAAATTACAATTTTAAAAAAATGAAAATTTTAGGAAAATAACACGAGACTGACTGAATTTTCAAGTATGTTTTTCCCCATTTTAGCTGCAAGTACAAACGTAACCTCTTGGCAACGATTTTAATAACAACGTTTTATTTCTATGCCTCTAAATATTTAAAAAAGATGTATTCAATATGGCGCTCTCTTGCTGTCTATTTGCTATTTGCTATCTATGTCTATTATAGTGTCTATTTGCTTGATATTTTTTGAAAATACGTACTTTATGAAGGAGATTTCATAACAATTTCTATTTCTACCAAACATAAATAATTGTATCTACATGTATAGTAGTTTAAGACATTTAAAGAAACGTACCCCCGAGAATGGGACTGATCGTGAAAGTTATTTATCGCTTTTGGTCGACGAATATTTGAATTCCGTTTCTATAGGTAAAATATTTTAATTTATTTGGAAATTTATATAATTTTATTTAATTTAGTGCGTACTAGTCGTGTTTAGTAGCTCTTAATTGATTAATAAATGTTAACGGCGTTATTTCTTTATCTTTTCAGAAGCAAAACAGCAGGTTCTGGCAAATTTAGCAAACTTTGCTTATGATCCAGTCAATTATGTATTTATGAGAAATGTCGGTGTACTGGATATATTTCTACACGCATTGAAGAATGAGTCTGATGAGAAATTAATACTGTTTGCGACGGCTGGTATCTGCAATTTTTGTTTGGGTAAGAAAATATGCTGCAATTCAATCAAGTTTTCTATCTAAAACTGTTTAAATTTTCTTGACAGTAGAGTAATGACAGTGAACCAATCAGTAGTTGGCGTTTGCTACAGATAAAGTCTTAAGGAGTTAATAGGGCAGTTTACGTTATATAAAATGCAAGAGCTGAAGGATACATCCTGCTGTTGGTGATAGCCATAGTTAAATGTTCTAATCCCACTGCAGTCTTAACTTACGCACAACTGCTCACATGCAAAAAAAGAGCCTGGAATGGATCTACCACCCTGCGGTTTCTGTAGATTTCTAAACAGATGGTTTACTAGTTTCTTGTTTATTTTTATTTTTTTTAATTTATCTATTTTATTTTATTTATACTTTATAAATAGAACAATCTTGTGCCTCTCAAAGCCCACATTTTAACAAAATCAAATCAAATATACAGAAAATTATAGATACAAAACAGGAGTCTCTGTCGCAATATGTTGTGACAATTGAGTGATTTATTACTTATTGTATATTCTAATGTTTCAGATCCTGACAATGCTGAGTTTATCTTACAGTATGAAGGCATAAGATTACTGTTAAAACATTTAAAGAGTGAAAATAGTGAAACAATTGCCAATATTATAACAACAGTAATGTATTTATATACTGAACAGAATAAACACGAAATAATGAGCCAGAATGTTATAGAAGTTATGAAGTCTTTAGAACATTCGGATGACAAAAGATTAGTTAATTTATCAAAAATATTCCTTGAAGATGTATGTGGAAATGTCTAAGTCACTAGCGATTGCCAATTCCGGTTGAATATTACAAAAATGAATAAAATACTATCAAATAGATTTCCTTTCATGGTTTCTAATAAAAATTATCAGAAAATATGTAAAATTCATACATCTACATTCAGTAGTACACCGTTTAGGGCTGGAGACAAAATTCGTATCCAAAAAACGTTAACTCAGAAAGATCTAGATGCCTTCTCGAATCTCACAAATGATCATAATTATTTACACAAAAACAATGGTAATAGGAGACCCATTGTTCATGGAGCGTTGCTTAACGGACTTGTAGCAGGACTCATCGGTACTCATTTACCAGGTCCAGGAACGGTGCTTGTTTCGCAAACAATGAAATTTCCGAATAAATGCTTTGTTGGTGAAAAATTGACGATAAGTGTGGAACTTGTTGACGTGAGAAAAATAATTAGAGTGAAATTTTTCTGTATTGTGGAGGAGGAAAAGAAGGTTGTGTTCGAAGGTGAGGCCAAATTAATGTTGGCCAAAGACTGTTAGTTGTAGTATTAAGTGTTTATTGTCTGTTTTACATAATATTATAATTTATTAAAAACCTGTCAAAAATAGTTTTGCAGTTAACCATTTGCATTTCTTCTTTTTATGTTATGGCATTGTGACAATTTGCCAGTGTCAAAATAAACATTCAAATAGTCTGGTAATTTTATAAATATGTAGAATTAAGGTAATTATAAGTATCTATTTATTTCATAGTTTATGGCAATTATTTTTAAGCTATTTCCCTGTGTGAACGCCAATTACGATTTACTTTTAATAAAATTTTTATCTAATTGTATTAATACGAATTCATATGGACAAAAAGTAGATTTAGAAAATTATCTCTTTTATATGTATTATTAATTAAAAGCAAAATAAAGTACAATATCAAATGTAATAAAGTACAATAAAATTCGTTAGTCCTCATCCTATAGTGAAGACTGAAAAACAATGTATTAAATACGGTCATATTAAAAATTATGTCCAAATTACAATTTACCAATTAAGCAACAAACAAAAAGTATGCGCCCATTTTCCATTATAAATCTTTATCCATTTTGCCACAAAATTTAATTCTGAAAAATATGGAAATGGATGGGTAAAATGAAAATAGAATTGGTAATGTAAAATATTACACGACCAAAATCAATTTTACAGTTTGGTCGTATAACACAAGCACGCCACAAATCAATCTCGAATATTATATCTGAAAAATAGATCAAGGTAGGTAGTTTTTAATTAGTATTTAAATTTTTTCCCCCACGTCAGAATGAAGTACCTAAGCATTGCATTGGCTTTCTGCTTACCTAATCAGTGGCTTATTTAAATTGATTTGTTAAAATATTTTTAAAATTAATTACTGCAATGTTATTCATTTCTCTCAGCTAACATGTTATTTTTTTTTATTAAATCCTTGGTTGTTTATTTTTTTTTTCTTTTCCTGTCCTGCATTTTTTCTATAACACATTAAATAGCCAAATTATACAATAATATAGTCTGTGTAGAGCTGCAATTTTTTATAGTTATAGAATTTAAATGGTATCAATTGTGTTTTTGTTTCATAATTTTCTTCTAATTATTGTGGTCTTGTGGTTCGGCTGTGAATGTAATTATTAAAAATTCTCTGCTTAATATCTTAAATTAGAAGATGAATTTAGAATTCAGTATTGTAGTTTTAGAATGAATTTTGTGGAAATTTATTAGTGATATATTTTATCAATCTGTAATGTTATTTCGGGAATTCAGGCAGATATGGTTATTATCCCAGTCTTCGTCTTGCAGTGATACTTAGTGATTTGTCGCAGTCAGCGTTTTGGGGTCAGTTTGAAAGTAGCCCTGCTCTGTCGATCTTGTGTACACCACTTATTTCAACGAGTCAACGGTCGTGTAGTAGACTAATCTCCAAAAGTTTCCGCTCATGGGGTATTAGCGCGGAGTAATTTAAACTAACAGAGAGACTCACGAATTACCGTACAATTTTGCCGTTGATTCGAGTGGTATTTGGAAATAGGTAAATAAAGCCGTCATATGACATTAACTGACTAATAGCAACACTTGAGTCTAGAAGTGACAAGTCTAATCACTGATATGCAATATAGTTTCAGAAGGTTTTATCCTAACAGTGTTTCAAACTTAAAATGATATAGGATTACCATTTCATTGATGCACTCGATAATTTTTCTTCAGGCGTATAAAATAATAATCAGTCGCCTCCTTGGATACCTAGGTGTATAATACGTACTTAAATTTCCATGAAATTACTACCTATTATAAAAAAATTCGTCCTCGTCATTTTATTATATTTAAGAATTTTCTTATTTTGTGTAAAATATTGATGGAGTAGGAGTTTCCTTTTTTGTACCTAGTGCATTATTTCTTTTCTATCTTAAAAATGTTACGAATTTTTGATATTTTATTCATTAAAGTTTCTGTAATAATTAAGTATTGTTTTTGTTTTATTTCTAGAGTAGTGTAATTTTTATTGGTTTAACACATCATTTTAACGCGAAATATGCAGTTTCGAAAGGTAAACGGCTACAATGGCCATGGTTTTGTGTGCTTGGTTTTAGTGATGTTGCTAAAATGTATTTTAGTCGAAATAATTATATTCACTGTTTTGAATGTTGCTTTGAGTTTTGGGTGTTTTGGCGGGTTCCTTTTCTGGAGATGTTATTCGTTTCGAATTATTGTTCTAAACTTGTGTTTCTTCGTGTGTTAATGTATAATAATGATGGATTATTTTGCCATTAACGTGTGTGATCATATTATACTCGTAGATTCGTGATAGGAGTGTGAATTTTATTTTTCCCTCCAAAACTGCGTTGAAAGATTCCACCACAGCTTATATTTTTGATTTGTTTTGTCTGATGACCCGCAATAAACAATATTACTTGAAACAAAAATTTCCGTTCATTTTGAAAATTATTACAATGCAGAAGAATACTTTTGATTTAAATGGCCACGGCTGCGTTTTTATTTTATATCCTAGAGTTCGTGACCCATTTTATTTGTACGTTATCTACAAACATCAAATATTTTATTAAATTAAAATCACGTTTATTGATAAAGAAAGTATGAGACTAAAATCTCATTTGTACACGTTTATTTGCCTATCTCTATAGATTTTTAAAGCTGATCTAACAGTTTTTGATCTTGATAAATGAACGTCTTACACCTTATAAACGAAACATACAATTGCATTAGGCATTTGTGAGATTTTGTAAAGTGTGAATGTTCATAATAAAAATAAAGATATTCGGACGTAAGTAACTAAATATTTATGTTAATAATTTTATTATTACAATATGCAATTTATTTTTTTATTTGATACTTAATTAGAACTGAAAATTATTTCCAAAAAATATACATTTCAGATTTTTAGATTATCTAATGCTTTTTGTTCCCGGGTTCAATTCTTGGGTGAAATGGATATTATCTTATGTGAAAAAGTAAAGTACATGTTTCGTTCTTAGTTTTTTTTAAAATTATTTTCGTTTTAGGACTATTTTCACTAACGAAGAGAAAACTTCGTTGTCGGTGGACTTTAATTTGATTTTAAAAAAACTTGTTAGGTCTACAATGGTGTTTGGAGTCCAAGTTGGTCTATACGTGGTACTAGCATTATGGCTGACTTCAGTTGCTGGTGTACAAGATTCTGAAGGAGTCCAAAGCGTCGAGGAGTTAGGTTCGAGTTACGAAGATGAGGTATGATATGGTTTCTGTTTTTTGCAGTTAATCGTTATAGAATAAAAGGAAGTATTTTTTTAAATAATGCCTAATAAAGAGCTAGATGCACTTTCATGTATGATAGAGGACAAAAAAAGTTCTCGATTTGAGGCCCACGTTTATACCAACTCCATGCATTGATGTCTGACCATATCAAATCCAATTTGATCATGGTGTGAGAGAGTTTGCAGTGTGAACTTTATGGAGTACGTAATCTTATTAGTCGCGTACCGGGATGAGTTTCGAAGTAGCCAGGTAGGTATAACGAGAAAAAGTGTCGAAAAGTGGTCTATACGGCGGCCGACAGTTCGACCACATTATAACCACTGTTTTGTGGTTGGAAAGTAGTCCCTGTGGGTTAACTCTAATAGAAAAATTAACAGAAACAACTGAATAGAGCGGCTGTGGTCTAGCAGTAGAACACACGCGTTCCCGATCGACGAGACCCGTGTTCGAACCTCGCTAAATTCTGATCGGTACCAATGTAACTATGTTATATGTACTATGGTCGCTCAGTGCCTATAGGCACTATTAGAGCGGTAGGCAGACTAATGATGGTTATTAGCCCAGTCTGCCATCCTGGGGTTACTACCCTGGTACTTCACCACTTTCGAATGTAACGCCCGTGAAGTGACCTTGTCGCGTTTCGGGAGCAGTTTGAAAGTAGCCAGGTATAACGAGAGGAGTTATGCACTGTCAATCTAGATGGTACATGCTCGTCTCCTCAAGCCGCCATAGTGGCTTCTCTGTATTAGCAGTTGTTTCCATTCATGGACCGTACTCTAGCTTTGCATCAGGCGAAGTGTTGTCACATGCCGAGCTACAAAAAAATAAAAAGAATATTCATATTTATTTCTTATTTTAGTATGAAGCGTGCCAATGCGGCGTGTTCATGACAATGCAGACAGGCATTAAGACACGCCGAAGTCGTCCTAAAGGACCTCCTGATGGGGACCCGGTTGTGACGTACGATAATGAAGAACCCAGTTTGCCATGTGGAAGTATAGGCAATAAAAATTGTATTAATAAATGCTTAGATATAGTGAGTACCTATATTTTTATTAGTATGTGATCCTTATTAGAGAAATGTCTATAGGCAGCCGTCGCCTCCGCTATGCTAGATTAAGGATATTAATGTGCGCTTTCTTTTCGTTATATCCTTGATTTTCGTTTGAAAATCTATGCGGCAAATTATGAAAAAGAATTATTGTTGTGGTTAATGCGCCAGTCTGTTACGTGGAGTTCATGGGTTCAATTCCCGGAAATGTTTGTTAATAATTTTCAGTAATGTTTTTAATTTTCAGATTTTAAAATATTTGCCAAAAGCAGGACCTGTGATATGTGGTGCGGTCGAAAGAGACGTATATCGGGAAAAAGCTTATTTGTATATAAAAAATTGCGTCTCCGAATGGATTCCAACTAATTTTTCTGCTGGAAAAGACTTTTGCTGTACAGATGGACAACATGTTAAATGTTAAAATTGGAGATAATTATGTTAATAATGCTAATTTTATTTATTTATTTGTAAATATAAAAATTCTTAATAGATTTAATTTTAGTGTACCAAAGTGTTTTTTAAATATAAATAAGTATTAAATAACAAAGGCCCATTCGCCTAATGAAATGGGCCCAAAATTTTCTTCACGAGTTTGTCAATGATTTTTAGTTCGTTTTATAGGACAACCGAAGCGCATGCATCCATGAGGGGAGTAATGGATGTGGTCGAAGCGAAAGTGGTATGTAGAGAGAGGAGTCGCTGGCGCTCCATGGTTTCTGCCTACCCCAGTAGGAACAAGGCGTGAGTTAAGTAATAGTAGTAAAAAACCCAAACAAGATCGGGTTCTACATAAAAAAATGTCATCAAATATAAATTATCCACAATTACTCAGTTGGTGCCGTATTGGGTAGATGCGCGGGCACATGGAGTGGGGGCTACGCGTGACCTGGATCGCGTAGGGTGAACAACCCTAACACGTGCCACTTTCTAAAAACGCTGTGGTACATCCTTGCACCGACTCTGGATTGTATGCGCTCGTAAATAGACGAATTACTATTTGTAGTTTTGTAACTATAAATGTGTTTTTACTAAGTACACCTATTTGGTAATTTTTAACGCTATACACAGCAAAATATGGGCAGTAGTCCAAAATAAAATATTTCAATATAATGTTTGTTTTAATTTAAAGGACTAACTAATAAGGTTTTGTGATCCGATAGTGCAAAACTATCCGTTTAAGTATTGTGAATAAATAAGTAAATAAATTGCAACTCTAGCTTATTATTGTAATACGTAGGTATATGTGTATATGTAACATAAAAAAACTGTAATTAAGCGAATTATTTCTCCTGCAAATGGTTCTCTGAAATATAGATTTAATATTCTCCGTCTTTTATTGGACTTTGGGGAAAGAAAAGAAATCACTTTGGCTTGAGGATATTTTTTTAGTCCTTGGGGTGACCATCGCGAGTTCAGTGCCAATGCTAGGCTACGCCAGTGGCCATCTGTAGATAGATTTTAAAAACCTTTATTGCATTTTTTTACACCTATTGCAAGGGCCTCTGGGTTGATAAAACCTTATTAGGAACTGGGTACCAAGGTTACAGAATTTTATAAATAATAAAATTAACTAAATTTTCAACCTTAACGACAAAAGTATATAAACCAAAATAAATATAATAATATTGGGTAAATAAATATTAATTAAGTTTCATGTTGGCTACATTAGAAATTAAAAGGTAATTTTTGGCCACAGGGTAAGTAATATACGAGATTTTTATTGTACTATCATTGGAAATGAAATGTAAGTTATTTAGGATCTGGGTCACAGTTTGCTGTTTTTGCGATATTTGATATGGAAAATAAATACAATGCATACAATTCTAAAATAGATGCGTCGATTATTATCTATGTAGGTATCTAATCCAATTCATCTATTTATGTACGCGTAGGTATACACAAGAAAAACAGATATTTTTGTCTCGCAGATTGGATTTGACAGAATAAATTTAGAATAGGGAAATATATGAATATTGTGGAAATATTCCATGAACGTGGGCTTTTAATATTACATCACATTACCTAATACTTAAATAAAGTAAGTTTAATTATTATTTACAATAAATAATTTAACAATGAACAATAAACAAGAATTTTAATATTTTTTTCGTTATTTTTATCGAATATGAATGAATCGGTCTAGAATTATTTTTAAAACTTGTGTTTCTTTAAATATTAATGTGTAATCATCACTTCGTCTTCGTGAACGTGCGTGTTGTAGGGAAATATGTAGTTTAAAATAAAACCAGTGTTTTAATTTTCCCTCCAAGACCCCACTTTTCAATTTTCCCAATTTATGCCTTGACGGACTGTTTTGTGTGACGAATGAAGCATAGAATTATTTTGACATTGGCAAACCTTTATTATACAAAATAATATAATATATTCATTCTATAATTAATTCAGACTTCAGGTCTTTAAAATGATAATGTGTTAAAATAAAATGTGTCCGAAGAAAAATCAATACCGCCAAAAATTAGTTAAGCAGATTTTTTAAGTAATTTATTTATTTGTCCTGAAAAGTGCACTGCAATTGAAACTAGTACTCTTACTCATGAAAAAAATGCAATAAAATTTGTATGTAGTGTGTTCAGAATACTGTATTTATACCAAAAACGTTCGTTACTTGGTAATTATTTTTTATAAAAAATCTTTTAAAAAATGCAACTGAAATAATATTTAAAAAAATGTTATAACTTTGCACCTGAATTGAGTAAGCTATTCATAAAAAAACTACGTCAGCAAAACCATGACGTCACAGGCCCAGTGAGCTGTAATGCTTCCTTCGCTTTGTACACAGAACTCTCATTTTTACTTATAAAACGAGGGTGATTATTTAAAATTACGTAATAAATAAATAATTATAATTTATAAACAACTAGCTGACATGGCAAACTTCGTACCGCCTCAGAACCAACAAAAGTATTCTTTTAAATTTAATTGATTTCTAAATGACGGGACGAATATCAAATGTTTGACATTCAAAACCAAAGGAATAGTTTCTAAAGGAAAGCGCAATTGTTATTTTTACTATATTCCAAGCTTTTTTTCATATTACTCACCTTTTAAACCTTCCCTGGACTTCCACAAATAATTCAAAACTAAAATTAGCCTAATAAGTCCAGCCGTTCTTGAGTTTTAGCGAGAGTAACGAACAGTAATTGATTTTTATACATATAGATTTGCATTAGTCGATGTGGTTGGTCTTTCTCCACCATAGGGTGGACGTTACCTATTCGCGTTCCAGGATCAACTCTGAATATAACAAAAGGGGTGTGTTTTGTTAACCAATGCACATTCGTCTCTTCGGGCCGGCATATTGGAGGGTACTACTTGCCGTCTACAGGCCTTTCTTTGTAATGCTCTATGAGGTATATCCGCTCATGGATCGCACTCTAGATTAACTAACATCAGGCGAAGTGTGGTCATAAGCTGGTCTACTATAAAAACTCCAATAACACAAAAAATATTACAAAATAATGATGAACAAACATTTTAACAATTATAAGTATTAAGAAATGGTAAAATGATACATTGTTGTGTTCCTCGAAATAAAGGCTATGAGTCGGCGTTGACATTCCCCGAGACGCTCGGTTATATGACCTCGGGTTGCAATGAGGCACGTAATCGCATTTATTATAATGCATTACGTAACTCCATTCCTTACCATGTTCCTTTGCCCAAGTGAAGAATAAGCAAAGGAGAATGCCCCTTCGCCTATAATAAATGGACCTATAATATTTTTTTTACGTTTATCATTGATTTTTATTACCATCAGTTTTATTTTTTTTAGCCAGGCTATTGAGTAATTTCACTTTTTGTGACGTAACATTTAAATTACATGTGCATTAGCAATATTTCCGATTTCCACTCATGGATCTTTAACATCACTTTCCGAGCTTATAAAACACAAACACAAGCATAGCGGATGCGACTGCGTTCATGGATTGCACTCTGGCTTAACATCAGACGAGCTAAAATTAAAAAACATATAAATAATTGTATCGACCGAGATTCGAACCCCAGACCACCGCGTAACATACTGGGGCGAAAAATGGTTTAATAACTAATTAAGCTTTAAAAAATTCGTTCGTTTATAAATTATTACTTCCATATCAAGTAACAATGTATGAATTTAAAACCAATAGGTACCTGTTAGTAGCTACGTGGTCAGCTCCCCACAGTCTCTGCACCAACGACCACTGCCCCGTAATCAGAGAAAATTCCAAACCGAAAGAAAAATATAAATTCACCGTGATATTAGTTGTATTGTAACATTGGTTTTAGTAGAAAAGAACAAAAAATATTTGAGTAGACTTTACGAATTGTACTTATATTATTCTTTACGGGTTATTTTTCACCTTTCTTTCTAGTTGTCTTCTATACAACAAAATACGAAGAAGAATTAGGTAGAAATATTTTTTTTTAATTACTCATGTTTACATCATTTAAGGTGCTGTGTATCTTTATGGTATGATGAAAATTTATAGAAAAATAGTTTCAACTGTAAATTAGTATTGTGATGAAAAAACCAGTAATATGTGACGACAACCTAGGAGTTGGGAGGCCTAGCAAGGTCATATAAAGGGCTAATGACTGCCACTAAGCTGGTCGGAGTATAGTATAGTGGAACACGTGGATTCGGTCCCTAATTCTACTCAGGCCATGTCCGTGTTGAATTTTTACACGCTGGGCTACTATAATAAAAACATAAAACTAATAATTAAAGAGTAATTAAAAAACAATCAATACACGAAAATAGTAAACAATGTATTAAAAACATAGATTAATGAGTGGTCGGCCGTTCACGTCAGAGCACAAGCGGTGACCAATCATAAAATGATTAAAAATCAGCACTGTTGTTTGGTTTGCCATATATATCATTACTTCCCAGAATTTGATCCTTATTAGCATACACAATCCGATGGGCAATAATACAGCGTGAGTTTTTTTTTCAAAATCAATGGATTCGATCGCCGGGAAACTGGATTTTTCAAAAATCTAATGATGCAGTTTTAGTATTCATCAAAATGGGCCTCGAGTCTCTCTTTGAGTATTTTTTGCTATCTCTTACAGTTTCGAATTTGAGCGTCCACGTACACCTAAATAATTTATCCTGTATATAGGATCGACCATAAAAAAATCAGGAAACAGAACGCTTACTTAAAAATATCTACAGAAATTTAGGTCAACAAACACCTACCTATCTATTTTCACAAAAATTAGGTCAAATAAAAACCACTGCTAAATACAAACATCAAAACGTTTAAAACTTATAGGTAATATAAAACTTAACAATGAAAGGGCAAATAGAAAGGCATAAATGACCAATGTTTCATAGTTTTTGTAACGTGAGTCTTGCGGGGAAAGATGCGCGGGGTGCGGAGGAAGCTTGTCGACACACTTTCTGAAGGGCTCTATCTAAAACGTGTCGGCTTGTGGCCGCCTTTACGAGCCATCTATTCATGGTCTTCCTTTCAACTTTTCTAAGGATATCTATACCTACCTATTCGTATATATTAGCTATATTATACGTGTGTTGCAACTTAATTAATCTAATCTTTCATATTCTATAATTAGCGCCCATAATTGCGAATTATTTTTTTACATTATTGACTACCCTGATTAATGAATAAACCAGGCCTGGCCAGATAATATCATTAATGATTTTTGTTCCCATTCCGCTTGATATTTTGTACTCAGTTGCTATAGCGGCATTATCAAACGAAATAAACATGTATTGTGAAATCAAAAACTCTTTATATTGAATCAAAGCGTAATAGCACTTTTATTAATTTTGTGTTTGTAACATTTTTTTAAAGAGTATGTTTTGATACCTAAAATGCGGTCCACTGTAATATTATGTGCGCTTGATTTGGCTAGATCTGGACTATACTGATTAATTCCAAACAAATTACTATATATAGGGATACCCAGTAGGTATTATGGGTATCGAGACAAGAACAACGCGAAATTATAAAACCTAAACCAGAAACAAATACTTACAATTTTTTTAACAACATAATATTTGTTACGACTGTTTAACACGGGAGTTAAACCCGGGACCTCCGTGTAACAAAATAGCGCGCTAACCTACCATTCCTAATCTATTGCAAGACGAATTAATAATAATAATAAATGAAAACGAAATAACAGTGTCACGTAACGGTCGAAGGTATTTTAGTAATTGGTTAGTAGGAAATTTCGTCGGAATATAACTGAGAAGACAGGTTAACGAAGACAAGTTTGGCAAGAGAAAGGGCTAAATACTACTAATTTTTGGGAGTAAAATAAATGTTTAAAATACCACAAAAAGGATATACACAATTAGCGTTTATTTAGAGTGTTAGTAACTGAAAATCCCTGACGAAACTGGATGTCTTTGGAGGTCAAAATAGAAGGTAACTTTATACCTATGTAATACACCTTAATCGACTAACCATAATAAATTACGTATAGGATATAGGGTGTCCCACAAAGAACGTTTTCATGTGTGCTTCTAACGCTTACGATAATATCTAAATTTTTTTTAAATATTCGCATTAAATACGGAGGCAAGTACTGCTATATAGGCTACAATTGTCTCCGCTATAACACTGGCATGTAATAGCACCGATTGGCCAAAAGGATTTCCCAGAAGTCCTCCTCGTTAAGCCTGACTACTTCCAAGATCTTGCAAAACGATTAAGTTTGACTAGGTTTGACTTCAAAATAGTGGTACTGCCCCAGGACGCGCGTACTATAACTGAACTATAAATAACCAACGTCAGTCTGTCTATCATTCAAGAACAAAAGTATTTAAAATATTTCTACCACAAACGGTAAGTGAACGGCCAGTTTGCGCCACAATAGCAAACATTAAGAGAAGGAAATAGGATAACGGTGAATGGGATCACGCTTCATGGACACAACGATCATCATCAGCTTCCCGCAACGTGCCATAAGAAATCAACCAATATCATTCACCGTTTCCAACGTTTTCCTATATACAATGTATCATTATGATGCGCGTTTATAGCCCTCAAGTCAGATGTTTGCCGTTCACAAGTTTTTGCTAATAGAAACTCTTGAGTAAAATTCTTAATCGAGGTTGCGACTGCATTGTTTTATTGATTAACTAACTACCTCTCGTATTTTGTTGCATTTTATTACAAGTGAGTTTTATGTGTCTTATGACATTTCTTATCGTATAATTAATTAATATTTTTAATAGGTCAAATAAGTTAAAATAAATTATCAGTTAATTATAGTAATTTTGGCATTCTAAATGTGTTGAATTATTATTATTAAATTATAACAGGATAAAATTTATAAAAATCAACACGCACCCAAGGTGGGATTCGAACCCACGCTTTCCGCTTTACGTGTTTTATTTATTCAATTTTCATTATTAGTTAAAATAACTGGAATAGTGGAACTGACAATCTCTTATAGGAAAAATAAAAAGCTAGAGGTCGAATAAGTAAGTAATTGTTACAAAGAGAGAGGGTTGTTTAAAACGTAGACTAAAGACGAAGAAAAAATATGTTTATTTACTGATACTAATAATCGTCTTGTTTTAAAAAACGACGTCACTTTATTATTTTGCATTAACAAGGCATTGGTTCAAAATTAAAATTGTAACAAGACTTCTGCCATTGTTTTTATGATTTGATTGAGGCCGTTTTCATTATAAAATTACAAAGAGAAAAAATGACAAAGGAGAGCAACTCTACTTAAATTTCTTTTTAAAAGTTTGCTTTTAAAAAAAAAATATGACACTGAACTGAAAATCAGGTTCAATTTGATAAATCTCAACCGAATAAAACAAAAGCAATGTTTAATGACAAAACTATATTGTAATATAAACAAAGATCGAAACATTTTATAATCTTTAAATAAAAGTTACCTTATTGGGGCCATTGTGGGTAGTAAAAAAGAAAATCTGGCCCTTTCACTTCACACTTTGTTTATTTTTATTCCTATTCTATTTTGGTATCTATCTACCGGTATTTCTATATTATTTTATTTTATTAATTACTTTTTCTTATTATTATTGTTTTTATTATATCATTAATCTGTATATGTATAATAATTTAAAATGGCTTATATAAGAGCATTTAGCATTGGCACAGTGGTTAGCGCTCCAGATTTCTGGCTAAAACTTTAATATTTGTTTGTAATATTTAATAAAAAAAAGGAAGTATTTATATCGGAACTGGGGTTATACTTATGTTTGCGATGTCCTTATCCTTTCTATGAGCATCTTAGTTCGGAATCAAGGTGGTATATTTCAAAAAGGAAACGGGAAACGAAAGCGGATAAAATTGTCTTAGATAGATACTTTAATAAAAACAGCAATCTGCAACACTTATCACGAAATTGTGTCAATTTACAGTTTATACTCGTACTCAGTGGAGTTTTTTTTATTTCTGTTTTTCATACCGAGTACGTTAATTTTAATTACAGAGCAATGATATCAGCAACGACTCAATCACGCTCAATAATATTGTATTGCTGTACTCTGTACTTGTTTGTATTACTTCATTATAACTATCTAGATTCTATACTCTATACTAATGTTATAAATGTAAAAATATGTTTGTTTGTCTCCCAATCACGCTCGAATCTTGATTATTAGCATAGTGCTAGTTTATGGGCTAGAATAAGTTATAGGACACTTTTTGAAAGCAAATGCTTCAGTTGTTTTTATTAGATTAAGATTTAAAGGTTTCCAGGGAATGAACAGGAACTTATATATATGTATAGAAAGTTTTGTATATGCTTGACTATAAATAAGCTGAATACCGATTCGTGGAAGATTTTTTTCGTTATTTTATCAATTCAGTTCCCAAAATCACTAACTGTAAGCGGTTCTATTAAACTATAGTGAAAATAATAGCCTATCTAATTTAGCAAATTAAATTTAATGTTATTAAAAAAACAGTGTTTTTAGTTCCTTAACCCCTCGCTTCTAAAACGTGAATTCTATGACATTCTCTAATGAGGCGGATGGTCAGGGCAGTTTATAACTACGGAATGCTCGACTGCGGCCGCTTGCGCTTGCGCAACAGATTCTCGGACCACGACCCAAACGTGTTGCTACAGGGGGAGACATAAAAAGATATATTTTATAGTTTATCCATGGCGATACCGCTAAATGTTCAAAATATTTGCCTTTGTGTGGGTGATATGAAATAAGAAATTATATTTTGTTGCGCCGTGCTGATTATTTAGATTTACTACATTTTCTTTTAAACTAAAGTGAGTTAATATGTGATAAGAAATGCAATGCTTAATACCCAATACCCTATGCTATGGGTATCGGGATCGGATAACAAACACATATAATACTACAAAACACTACTTTTTTTAATAATTAATTTTAACCGGGAATCGAAGTCTGGACCTTCGCGTAATATTTGTCACAACCATTACATCATAAAAGTCGATACATGACAAATTCTTTCTGTGTGGCTGTAATAATGTAAAATTAACAATATAAATGACACATTACTTCGAAAACGTATTCAAGTAAATCGCATTCCAAGAAAGTTAATTAAGAAGATAAGCCACGTAATCGAAGATAATTAGAAGTCCATGAAATACCGCTAATGTAATAAGAAAACACTGGGAAATTATTAAATATTTTTATAGTGACAATAGAAGACATATTTGAAGCAGTATTATCTATTTTTTTTATTGCTTTTTATGTTTTTTTTTAAAGTGGTAGGCAGACTAATAATGGTTCTTTTGGACTAAATATGGTCCAGTCTGCCGTCCTAGGTTTTAAGTGTAATTTTGATTTAGGTTTTAAGCATCCGGATATAAGGAGATAATGGTGGACAAACGTCTCCTCAAACCGGCATAGGGTAAGCGACTGCCTGACTTTTCTTTGGTGGAAGTTGGATTAAACTCAAGCACAACAGGCGTCCAGGTTACTATAAAATAGTAGTCAAGCTTAAAGATAATTTTACTTCTTAATTTAATCTTTTTTTTAATAATCGTCATTATGTTTTTAGGCTTTTGGGAGATTCAAAGACGAGATCCAGCCCGCATCTATAACAACTCGACTACAATGGTCTAATTCTTTTAGTACCTATCCGTGGTTCGATCTTTAGTGTCTTTGGTCATCCTGATTAGATTATACAGACAGACAGATATAACGAGAAGAGTGGACACTGTCAATCTAGATGGTACATGCTCGTCTCCTTAGGTTGGCTTAGTGGACGCGACTGCTGTCCGCACAGGACTTTCTCTGTAGTAGCAGTTGTTTCCATTCATGGACCGCACTCTAGCTTTGCATCGGGCAGAGTGTGCAATTTGCCATTGAAATTAGACTCAATTTCGTTGAAGGACGTCTTTTTTTTGACAACCAAACATATTAAAATTCGATATACTGTGAGTATTCGAATACAAATTATATCTTTTGTGTTTTTCATCCTTGCAACTAGCCCATACTGATTTTACGCGCTAATTATATGGTACTATTACTTTTAACATCTATTAACTTCACTAGGGCTTGGAGTAGGGGCAGTGGCTATCGTTATTCAGACGCGGACCTCGTGCAATAATTGTCTTACTTCAATTCATAAATACGTAACTTTATGGAGGCGTTATTATTTTATGATTTTTTTATTTATTGTAGCTTTGGCATATTACGACGCTTAGCTTAACATTATAGGCTAGAGTGCGATCCTTGAACAGAAACAACTGCTACTACAAAGCTGCAGACAGCAGTCGTCTCCGCAATACTGGCTCTAGAAGAAGAATGTACACCGCACCATCTAGGTAATTTTGTATAGAAATAAACACCCTGATTTTGGTGGGCATCTGTGGAAAGAAAAAAATAGGTGAAGAACATCGTTTAACAAAACAATTAGTTTGTGTGTGGGCGAGTAATTTAAAATAGGAGAACATACGTTTTCATTTTCCCTCCAAAACGCCGTTCGATACGACACTTTAATAATGCTATGTTATTGTTCAGTTTTCCCATTCTGGGAAGTCAAAAGGAACAAAGCCCGCCGTCTTCAGTGGCATAATTTTTTTTTAATGGTATAAGTGGATCATAAGTTGCATTCAGTGGCGGTCTAGACGGCGCACCATGGGAAATTTGAGTCGTTTGCTGATCAAAATTCTATAACTTTTTTTTACCTTTATATATAATGTATTTATATAAAAAGATATACTATTTGTAACATTCAATAAAAGTACCTACGTATGAGCAGCTCTTGTACTACGGTATCCCATAGTGCGGTCGCTCGCTTGAGGGAGCTTCGCAAAAGAGTTTAACAAGTTGCCAAGCTGAATTAGCAGCAAGCTAAAATAGCCCACTTAATTGAACGAGAAAAGAAAGAGTCCTAGTAAAAGATGTGTTCGCGGACTCGTGCCTAGG
Organism: Tinea pellionella; assembly: GCA_948150575.1. NCBI lineage: Eukaryota > Metazoa > Arthropoda > Insecta > Lepidoptera > Tineidae > Tinea > Tinea pellionella. The sequence goes on along the minus strand of OX411249.1, from coordinate 3,650,725 downwards.
GGAAGCCAAACTGGTGTCGCGACGTCCACGGTCTGATCTAGCTCTGCCTCTGGTTAATTTGTAATAAAAGAATTGTAAACGTGTGTTAATAGGCATTGTGCACAGTTATATAAAATGTGAGCACAGTTTTGCCACATCCGTGATCATAGAATCATTGTTATTCTACCTGTCGGTAGGACAATGGAGGTCGTGCGCCTACTTAGTGACTGAGTTTATACCCCTCCTCGTTGATGACATTGTGATGCTGTGATATTGTGCATGGCCTTCATCTACCTAAGTACATGTTTATCCTTTTATAATTTTGAAACAAGATTTTGTCGTGTCTAACGCTCTACATACTTAAGTATAAATGTAACATTAAATTTTTTTTTTATACTTTTACATACTATACGTTAATACTATACTATATACTGTCTTTTTTTCTTAATATGTTTTAATTAAATTTTAAAATTTGTCCTTTTGCGTATATTGTCGCGAGTCGACTGTCATTTGTTTCATTTTATTTTTTGCATTCTATAGCATTTTCAGTATTGTTCTATACAGATTTTAAATACGATTTTCTTATAATTTATTAACCGACTTCCAAAAAGGAGGAGGTTATATGTTCGTCGCGTATGTTTTTTTTTTTATGTATGTTCATCGATTTTTTCTAAACGGCTTAACCGATTTCAATAATTCAAATTGTACTGTGTTAAGCTGCGTCCCATAGTGGTCCCATATATTTTTCTAAGATGCACAGTGTGCAGTTTTTTAGTAAAACGGGAAAAAAAGTCAGTTTGTAAAATTTTTTTGCTCCGATTTACTTGAACTTTGGCATACATACTTTACAAAATAAATAATGAAACACGTGTTTCAGCATTTCTTGAAATTCAATCCCTAAGGGGGTGAAATGGGGCAAAATGGGTTGAATTTTTTTTTGGTCAGAATTACTTGAAATTTGGCATACATACTTTACAACATAAATAATAAAAACATGTTTCAGCATTTCTTGAAATTTAACCCCTAAGGGGGTGAAATGGGGCAAAATGGGTTAATTTTATTTAGTCAGAATTACTTGAAATTTGGTATACATACTTTACAACATAAATATTGATAACATGTTTCAGCATTTCTTGAAATTCAACCCCTAAGGGGGTGAAATGGGGCAAAATGGGTTGATTTTCTTTTGGTCAGAATTACTTGAAATTTGGCATACATACTTTACAACATAAATAATGAAACACGTGTTTCAGCATTTTTTGAAATTCAACCCCTAAAGGGGTAAAATGGTTTACCCCGTTAATTGAATTCTTAAAAATCAGATTTACTCGAAACAGCAGGATTGCTTTAACACGTTAATAATGAAACTTGCGTTTCAACCCCGAAGGGGGTGAAACGGGGTGATAATAATCAATATTTTTAGTGACAAAATACATAATAAATAATGCTCTATAATATAATATAAACAATTGACATGCGTTTCACCCCGAAGGGGGTGAAACGGGATAAAATGGTTTGTTTTTTTTTTGTCGGATTTACTTAATTTTTAGTATATTTGCTCTACACACAACATAAACAAAAGAAACGTGTATTTCAGCTTTTCTGGAAATTTTATCTGAAAGGAGGTGAAAGGGGTTGTACGAGTTTCTTTTTGCTAGATTAATTTCATTTGAACTACGATTAGTATTTGTAAGTTTAATAGGGAGTTTTTGCTGTTTTTGGTCCGCTACGCTAAAAATGGAAAAATAAAAAACCTTTTCAAAAAAAAAGTTGAACCGACTTCAATAAACACTAAAAGCACTCAAAAGTAAAAAATAATTTTTCACAAGAGTATCTACACACAAAGTAATAAACATAAACACTACTAGGTGTTTATTATGTACAAATTAATTGTCCACATACCTACCACATTTTTGGAGTTGGTGCCAAGTTATACCTACCAATTCAAAATTTCAGGATAGGAACACTTGGATATCTTCCTAGATATCAAGTATTTCTATAAACGTTTGCTTGGCACCTACTCCAAAAATATGGCAGGTATGTGGACAATTAATTTGTACAAAATAAACACCTATTAATGTTTATGTTTATTACTTTGTGTGTAGATACTCTTGTGAAAAATTATTTTTTACTTTTGAGTGCTTTTAGTGTTTATTGAAGTCGGTTCAACTTTTTTTTTGAAAAGGTTTTTTATTACATTTAGAATCATCAAATTGAAGAAATTAGGAAAACCTCACGAAGATAACCTGTACAGAGTTCGATGAACTTATTTGAACATATTTAGGCTATTATAATAATACAGTCGGTAACTGACAATTTAAAATCAATAAGTAGTAAAAAACTTTATTAAAAATGTTTTAAATTTTATAACATATTTCAAATTAATAAAAAAAATCTTAATTAAAAAATAACCCCAAGTAATTGTAATGAAATAATTAATGATCGCTCGAGTGCGTTAAATGTTTCGCATTAGTGATCAATAGTTCATGTAAATATCAACCAACAGGTACTCGTAGTTAGTCTGCCACCCCCTAAGGATGCCCACTTCCTTGTACTCGATTACAGCACATCGACTAAAAAAGTACAATCATAGTGCGCTCCGGCGCGGAACGCACTGTCCTCATTTGAATACAAACGCACACACCCTACACAGTGACGGGCCTCATCACTACATACGCAATCATAAACTTTATTCCTCTCACATTAAAGACTAAATTCATTCACGCAGGATAACTATGGTGCCCTCTTTCCGAAGCGGTGCGATGAGGGACTCTGAACGCGCGAGAACGAGCGGCGACTACCGAAGAGAGGGACGGAGAGCTAAGGGCATTCACCCCGTACCCCGTGGGTTGACTAGCGGCGCGGCTCTACAAATGATGTACATAGATGCCTTTCTCTATTTAGGTGCGCACGAGTTTCGAAATAGTGGTCGTGGAAGTTTTTGTTGGGAGGATCCTGTTTGGGTTGCGTCAGCGCGTGGCCCGGAGTCTGTTGGTGTGAGTTGGGTACAGTACAGGTGAATGCTTTGTCGAACTTACAAAATGACCATGTATCTAACAATGATGACCCCCGACTACAATAAATACCTCTCGCGAGTACACAAAGAATGAGATTACATTATTGTTATGATGATTTTTATAATGTAAAGGTGATGTTTCAACCACGGAGAAAAGATTTAAAAAAATAATCTATTTCATGAAGTATGCTTGAGTAATATAAATATAAGCGGCACTATTGACTTGATGAAATGAAATTAACGTGCGTTAAGATATTGGTAGGCAAGCTGGTGTTGGCTAATAACCCAATCTGCTGTCCTGAGATAGGATCACCACTTTCAAGTGTAACGCCCGTGAAGAGTGACCCAGGGCTATAGTTAAAAGCCAAGCCACCCAAGTGATAATGAAACGTCAAATCCCATATATTTTGTTTTCGATTCGATCAAGTAACAACTGAGCGGCCGTGGTCTAGCGGTAAGACGCGTGAACTCACGATCAATGAGACCCGTGTTCGAACCTCGCTAAAGACCGGTACCAATGTAACTTTGTTATATGTACTTTGGTCGCTCAGTGCTTATAGGCACTATTAAAGAGTGGTAGGCAGACTGATGATGGTTATTTGTCCAGTCTGTCGTCCTGGGGCAGTACCACCACTTTCGAATGTAACACCCGTGAAATGACCTTGTCGCGTTTCGGGGATAGTTTGAAAGTAGCCAGGTATAAGAGAGGAGTGTGCACTGTCATTCTAGATGGTACATGCTCGTCTCCTCAAGCCGGCATAGTGGAGGCGACTGCAGCCCGTAGAGATTTCTCTGTGGTAGCAGTTGTTTCCATTCATGGACCGCACTCTAGCTTTACATCGGGCGGAGTGTTGTCACATGTCGAGCTACAATAAAAAAAAATCTCGTTTAGGTATGAGGAGGGGACTGCTGTCTTTAACCGAGCTACTATTAAAAAAAATAGCAATTCACAATACAAATCTCTCGTAATTTTGAAATCCTATCGTTGAAGCTAATAAAAATCAATAATTCGGGGTAAGCTATATTAATATATATTTATAAATCGTATACACGTAGAAAACTGGCATTTCATTGGTAGTTTCCCATGTAGCCTTTATTGATCGGCGCAGATAACTGCCCTCCAATGTACTTGCCAAACAGGGAGGAATCAACATTCATTTATTATTAAAATAACTGATAACAAATATAATATAATGAGCGGCTGTGGTTCAGCGGTAGAGGACGAACCTCACGATCGATGAGACCCGTGTTCAAACCTCGCTAAATTATGACCGGTAAAAAATAAAAAACTGCCTGTGAAAAAATAAAAAACAATTTGGGTCAACAAAACGAAATATTCTAAAAAAAAATATATAAATTTTATTTTTGTTTTTTTATTTTCGGCTCGGCGTATGTTAAGCCAAAGCGCGGTCCATGAACGGAAATAACTTCTACCACAGAGTAATTCCAAGAGCCGCCTCCGCTATGCTGGCTTAAGGAGACGAATGCCCACCATTAGGTTGACAATGCTCATTCCTCTCGCTATACCTGGCTGATCCCGAAACGCGACAAGGTTAGGAAATTTTATACGATAATAATAAAAAAAAGAGTTTCAAGCGTGGTTAATTAATGTAGATAGCGGTCAATGAATGGAAACAACTGCTACTACAGAGAAACCTGTGCAGGCAGCAGTCGCCTCCACTATGCCGGCTTGAGGAGACGAGCATGTACCATCTAGATTGACAGCGCACACTCCTCTCGTTATACCTGGCTACTTTCTGTACTCTAATTTGGGGTGATTAAACGTCAATGAACTCGATATAGTTTTGGTAATACATACATGCTTAGTGAGGTATATGATTTTCTACTACTAATGTTGAAAATAAATTCCGCTAATTTACCACAGTATCAAGTAATAAAACAATTATTTACCCACATAAATCCTTAATTATTTGTTATATTAAATTAAAGAAATAAAGTGGACATTCTTTTATATTCATAACAAAATTCAGTCAGACTTAAAAAAACAACACAAAAATTGGAACCCTTTGCTCAATCACAAAAAGAAAACTAAATCTGGACGCGACGCGGCGGCAATAGTGACCAGCGTCCGAACGCCGAAATAAAGAAAAAAATATTGAAATGCACCCGGTCAACCCCCTTTGTAAAAGAATAAAAAGTAGTCTTGAATCTCCCGCGGTCCTTCGAGCTTCAAGAATGTTTCCTCCCCTACGTCTCGAGCCGGCTCAATCGTGGGAGAGTTACAAGTAATTTGCCCCAATCAACGAATGTGAGCTTGTTGGCTTTAACTCAAAACCTGTATTTTATACCATATAGTTTAGCAGTTAAATCTTATATTGATTTGAAAAAAAATGTACGAAAATAATTTGAAGAAAAGTTTTTAAAAATATTTAAGTGGTATTTAATTATTTATTATACAATACATATCTTCCAAAGGTTAACCGACAGAAAATGCTTTAAGGCATTAAGTTCGTCTTTTGCAATTTTTTTTGTGTAATAAAGTATAATTATTAACATTCCTTATTACATCCTGCCTAACCCAAATGATATATCTACAACTAAATTAGCGATTGCGTGCTGATGTAAAGCTAGAGTGCGGTCCATGAATGGAAACAACTGCTACTATAGAGAGAAATCTGTGCGGGCAACAGTCGCCTCCACTATGCCGGCTTGAGGAGACGAGTATGTACCATCTAGATTGACAGTGCACACTCTTCTCGTTATATCTGTCAATTGATGGCAAAATGGACAAATAACAAACCAATAAGCGCTAAATCGTTTTAAATGTTTCAATATTCATATATTTGTACTCGTAAGTAAAAAAAAATGTCTACAATACAACGTGCTAAAAAGAAAATAAAATTCTGGAGACATGGCTGTATGCTTTGATCCCTTTGCCTTCCCAGAATGGAAAAACAGAAATTAAAAAAACGAAATAATAAACAACACGAAGATTACCTAAAATTAGGGTTGAATTTTATTAATGAATTATTAAATGAAATTGCGTGTATGTGATAAGCGTACCATGATGTCCTCCAATGAATTGTAATCGCGTGACTTCGACGGTATGAATCGGTGTTACAATCACACAAAAACCAATTTGCATTTAACCACATTTTTATACAGTCATATTTGTAATATCCCTCACCCCCTTTTTTTATTCATAAATATTTAAACACCAGACGTACATTATCATTAAAATATCTATATCCCACAAATTAATTCAATTATATTTCTAATATTAGTAAACAAAAAATATTTTTCCTTTTTTCATTACAAAAATAATGAGCGGCCGTGGCCTAACACGGTGGCACTAGCTTAGTATAGGCATTAAAAAAAACGTTTACCGATAAAAACAAATGATTTTTGAGTTTTGGAAGCCATTTTGAGACGTCAGGTTATCGGTCTTGAATTATTTTCCTAAACTTGTGTTTCTTCGAGTGTTAATATGTAATAATGGTGGATTATTAGCCATTAGGTGTTCGTGAACGTGCGTGAATTGGGCAAATAATTCAAAAAAAGAGAACCAGTTTTTCCATTTTCCCTCCAAAACTCCGTAAGAAGTTTCAGTAAAGATTCTACCACTTTACTGGAACAATTTTTGACTTGACTGAGACTTGATCTGACTGTTTGGTGTGATGAATGAATGACTTTGATGATGCAAAGTTTTGTCAGCTCGATGTCAGCTCCATATAAAACAAAAACAAAATGATTCGGCTCACAAAATCATAATTGTAATTTAAGTGAATGAATTACAGAATTGTATAGGATGTTCTGCCTAATTTGTTGTGTTGTTTCCATCAACATTTTTGATTAAACTAACCTACCCCTATCAGGAAATCGTAGTCTAAATATATCATTAAGTATTCATGTCAAATAGAGTAGTGGCAGTTAAAATTTGAACATGCGACGTTAGGGTGAAGTACGCACAAAGATGCGGGTTAGGGTGCATAAGTGTTTCTTTATTGACATAAAATAGTTTGGAGTGTTTTTAATTTGATGAAACTTGTGTAAAAAATAAATTTATTTGAATTTTTTATCAGAAAATTTTAAAATTAATTTGTAGACATCGAGACGAGCGGCCGTGGTCTAGTGGTAAGACGCTCACGATTGATGAGACCCGTGTTCGAACCTCGCTAATTCTGACCGGTACCAATTTAACTTTGTTATATGTATTTTGGTCAGTCAATGCCAATAGGCACTATTAAAGAGTGGTAGGCAGACTGATGATGGTTATTAGCCCAGTCTGCCGTGCTGGGGTAGTACCACCACTTTCGAATGTAACATCCGTGAAGTGACCTTGTCGCGTTTCGGGAATAGTTTGAAAGTAGCCAGGTATAACGAGAGGAGTGTGCACTCTCAATCTAGATGGTACATTCTCGTCTCCTTAAGCCGGCACAGTGGAGGCGACTGCTGCCCGCACAGGTTTCTCTGTAGTAGCAGTTGTTTCCATTCATGGACCGCTAGCTTTACATCAGCCGGAGTGTTGTCACATATCGAGCCACCATATAATAATTTCCAATTCGAATGTTACGTTTAGATATATAAGTTGAAAATACTGAAAGTCTGGTCTAGACTCGCCATAGAAATTAAAGTCTAACGCGAAAGGAAATCAGTATAAAACAAAATTAATTCATACCGCATCGTCATGCACTTGTAACTAAGCTCATTATTTATAAAAAATAAATAATCGGAACACTTAACATATTGTTTTATGAGGGTGCAGTAGACGAGGGTGGCATGGGAGACTGATTCCTGCACATCATCCGGTTCACACTTCATGATTTTAATTTCTTGGTATTTTCGTTTAGGGGAGGTTTAAGAAAATCGTTATTTTTAATAAATATATTTACCTTTCTTTGGTATTCTACGGTTACGCTTGTAGCCGCAGGGGTTGGTTTTGTCAATAATTTTAACTTATAAAAAACTATAATGATTAAAACAGACGCTTTGACTAACAAGCACTTACTTTTACCAGTAGCACTTCTAACTGCTGAATAAAAAAAAATGGATTGGTTAGATAAATGTAACTCAGATACATAGTGCACAACTTCTCATGTTATATCCGGCTACTTCCAATCTAATCTTAAAACGCAACTGTATCTCTTAACAGGTGTTACATTTGAAGGTGGTGGTACCCTAGGACGGCAATCAGGACTAATAACCATCATCAGTCTGTTTACTCCTTAATATTTACTATTTATTTACATTTGTATAAAACAAATAATTAGAAATTAAAAGTTTCAAACACTCCTGCCTACCCTAAAATCAAACATTCGTAAAGTTACAATGTCATTCCTTAACCTTTCCTTGAAGCGTCTAAAACGGATTGGAACGTACAAAACAAAGAAAACATTGGTTGCGAGGCTGCCCTCTGCGCAGGCGCACAAAGGGCTGTGATTGAGGACCGAGAGAGGAGGGCAGTGCTAGGGTTAATAACCTCTCACCGGGGTGGCCGCCCCCTGCGTCTGCGCACGCTTGGGCGACGGTCTGTAACGTCCCTACTTATTTTTAACCGCTTTGTTGAATTATGCTTTTTGTAAGAAAATATCTATTTTTTCCATCGCCCTTCTTAAACCATATTCGCTTCAACTCACGTCAAAGAGTACATCTTTGACACAAATTAATATTCGATTGTTATGAATTACTTGGACATCCCTTAATTAAGACATCCGGCTAAATAAAAAAGCTCAAAGCTCTGCAGTGAATAACAATGTGGCTTTTATTTGTTACTTGACACCAATTATCGGCATCCGCGTCTATTGTTTGTGGATAGAATTACCAAAATAAACTTGAGCTGGATAGCGACCCATTCATAAATTGACATTATCATCAAGTGACCCACGTGTGTACTCACTACAATGATGTATTTCGACCACTTAACACGAGTTTCAATTTACAAGAGATTAACTCTCCGTCATGCAGCAGTAGTATGAAAAATACATTACACGAGAATGGTAGGCACTGAGAGCCACCACTTTCAAATGTAACCTAGTTGCCTTAAGGAAGACTAATGGTGACGGCGATGATCACGTTTTTTACCAGTTTACGAAACGTTGTTTCAAAAGGAATTAGGAATATTTTTTATTGTAGCTCGGCAAATGACAACACTCCGCCTGATGTAAAAAAGCTAGAGTGCCCTTTATGAACAGAAACAACTGGTACTATAGAAAAATCTCTACAGACAGCAGTCGCCTCCGCTATCTTTACTTAACGAGACGAGTATGCACCGTGCCCACTCCTCTAGGGTGGCTACTTTCAAACTGGTCCCAAAACGCGATATGGTCACAGATGTTACATTCGAAAGTGGTGGTACTACCCCAGGACGGCAGTCTGGGCTTATAACCATCATCAGCCATTACCATGTCGTATCGCATATATTGACTGAAATGTTTTCACATAAACCCCGTTGTTTCTCATGTTAATTGAGTGTAATCAATGACGCGTTTGATTCAATGATGTACAGATTGCGAGGGTACGAACCCCACCTGTTGCGAGTCCCTCATAACAGGAAACAAGGAATTTGCATTACAATCAAATTTAGTACCCTCGTGCATAGCTCACATCCGTTTTGGGACTGAACTTTGCCCTCTATGCACATCAATGTTACGATTTAAATCTATGTTTATATATGTATAGGAATTTCCGGCGATGATTTTGTGTTCACGATTGTAATTCTGATAATTACGTGTAAGCATAATTGCTGATAATGAAGATTATCGTGATCATGTAAGTAATAATGCGAATTGTATCATATTCAACAAAAGGTCATGGTGATTTTGTTATCTAGAAGCCACAAAAAATTATGTCATGAAATAATCTAATAAATTTTAGTTAAATCTATACTAATATTATTTGTGTTTGTTTTTATTATATTTTCCTAGTTCCTAGTTATACTAGTTTTTAGTCTCAAAAAAATTGAAGGGAGTGAAATAAGGACTGAAACTTTGTATGGAGAACCTTTCATCAAGTAAGGTTATAAAAAAATATTATATTTTATAGTAATATTTGTTTATTGTGTATGTATATTCTATATAATAAAAATCAATTGCTGTTCGTTAGTCTCGCTAAAACTCGAGAACGGCTGGACTGATTTGGATAATTTTGGTTTTGAATTATTTGTGGAAGTCCAGGGAAGGTTTAAAAGATGAGTAAATATGAAAAAAAAATGCTTGGAATATAGGAAAAACAACAATTTCGTTTTCCATTAGAAACTATTCCTTTGGTTTTGAACATTGACTTTGAATGTCAAATATTTGATGTTCGACCCGTCGTTTAGAAATCAATTAAATTTAAAAGTTGTTCAGAAATCAGATTAAATTAATTTCTTTTTGGTTTGATTACGAATTCTTTTTGTTCCAGTTAAGTTTTGACCACATTTTTTACTAAAGTTGAAACATTCTGAAATTTAATTTTTAATTAAAAAAAAAATTTAATTAAAAAGTTAATTCAGCTTTTTTATTTATTGATTCCGAGCCTGTACGAAGTTTGCCGGGTCAGCTATTATTGTATATTTTATTTATGTATTTATTTTATTTATTTACCGCTCCTCACTTACCCAAAGGTTGACTAGTAGATAGAGCCTCGCGGCTTTAGGTCCATCTTTTGTAAATTTTTCCATGAAGTATAAATAAAATAAAAATTAAGGTACGGGATAAGAAATAGGGAATGAAAATTTGTATAGGGACCCATCATTTCTCAAGTTAAACTTAAGTTAAGTAGCTAGTATAACGTAAAGAACAAATCATACACTCAATATGAAACAACTAATAAATAATTATTTGCCCATATTCCACCTATTTATTTAATAGTTCTTGACATCATATCTCAACCTTTCCTCAGTGGGTCTAAAAATGAGTTACATTGCATGTAAAAAAAACAACAAAATAGATCGGTACCATAATGCAACCAGTCACGGAGTAACGACGCGTCTTCCTGCATGAGGATAGCTCTACGATCTTTGCTTATCGTGATCGCGCTGAGACGTGACCTTCTGATTACAGAGGACGCTTGTAGGACACGTTTTAGTCCAACTGCAATTAGATTTTATATATATTTAAAATCTTATTTACAGAATAATTGCATCTGAGTAAATAGTACGAGGTCGCGGGTCGTCAGGTGATATAAGTAGGTACATATATTTGGATGTATGTAGTAGCTGTTTTTTTTTAATTGTAGCTCGGCATATGCCAACTTAGCCTGATGTAAAACTAGAGTGCGATCTATGAACGAAAACAACTACTACTTATTTTTATTGTAGCTCGGCATGTGACAACACTCCGCCTGATGTAAAGCTAGAGTGCGGTCCATGAATGGAAACAACTGCTACTATAGAGAAACCTGTGCGGGCAGCAGTCGCCTCCACTATGCCGGCTTGAGCAGACGAGCATGTACCATCTAGATTGACATACTCCTCTCGTTATACCTGGCTACTTTCAAACTATTCCCGAAACGCGACAAGGTCACGGGTTACAATCGAAAGTGGTGGTACTACACCAGGAAGGCAGACTGGGCTGATAACCATAATCAGTCTGCCTACCACTCTTTAATAGTGTCTATAGGCATTGAGCGACCAAAGTACATATAACAAAGTTACATTGGTACCGGTCAGAATTAGCGAAGTTCGAACATGGGTCTCATCAATCGTGAGTTCACGCGTCTTACCGCAGGACCACGGCCGCTCTAAATGCACTACTACAGGCAGCAGTCGCCTTCGCTATGCCGGGTTGAGGAGACGAATGTGCATTCAAATTGACAGCGGACACTCCTTTCGTTATACCTGGCTACTTCCAAACTGTATGAAGTTTCGATGTATGAATTCTGGGGAGGCTTGTGGAGTTGCTGGTCGTATCGAAGGTTCCTGTACAAAAATTAATACAAGATATTAGTTTCGGGTCTATGTGATTATATTTATTATTTATTTAAAAATACATGAGTAGGTATCCAAAGGTACCTGTAGAGTCAAGAGGGAAACTTTGTAAAGGTTGAAAAAGTCAAGGTGATCAAGATATTTTTTTAAAGTACTTCAAGAGGTAACCACTTCAAAGACATCTTTCTTGTCATTGCTCATATTATGCAAGTATTTAAGGAGATATGTCCTTTACAGATATGTACTTTACTTTATTTTTTCAAATAGAATAGAATTTTAAAGCGATTTTTTACTCAGCCTGATGTCAAGCTAGAGTGCGGTCGGTGAACGGAAACAACTGCTACTACAGGTAAATTTCTGCCCACTGTTATCTTGAGGAGACGACGTGCACCTTCTAGATTTACAATATACACTCCTTACGATATCTGGCCTCTATAAAGTGGCCCTGAAACTCGACAAGGTCACTTCAATCAACCCCACAGTCAGAGAGAAGACGAGTGCTGCCTTAGACAGTTCTCGGGACGAGTGTGGCCTTCTTGCTAGACTACTATGTATAAAAAATTTAGACTCATATTTGAATGAAAACAACAGATTCTTGATTTTCATTAAACTGCGTCATACGAAATATACTTTACTTTTTAGAAATTACTTTTTAACAATCAATAATACTAACAGATGCCGCCAGATAAAGATGCAGAAGATTGCATCTTTAATTTAGTAATTTGCAGTGTTTTAAGTATTATAATATCAGTAGATAAGTAATACAAATAAGTAGATAAGTTTCACAAGAATAAAACACCATCGGTATGGACGAGAATTTTTAAAGTAATAATAATTTTTAAAAATTTAGAACTTTATTTAATTTTATTATATTATATTATTATTTTTAATTTATCAGTGATTTTTTTCTTCCTTTGTGAATAGATAGATGTATAGATATCCTATAAAAAATTGATGCATGTTCCACATCTACCATAATCTGAGCGGCCATGGTCTAGCGGTAAGACGCGTGAACTCACGATCGATGAGTCCCGTGTTCGAACCTCTCTAAATTCTGACCGGTACCAATGTAACTTTGTTATATGTACTTTGGCCGCTCTGTGCCTATTGGCACTATTAAAGAATGGTAGGCAGACCGATGATGGCCATTAGCCCAGTCTGCCGTGCAGTACCAAAGCAATTCGTAACAGTCACCTCTACTATGACGTCCGACCTATGATAAGATGGCTTTTCACCGGTTATTTACAGCTCACACTATTCTTGTTATAGCTAAAATTTTACGGGTGTTATTATACTACAAAGTGGTGGTCTATCCCGAGATGGCGTATTGAGCTAATAACCATAATTAGATTAGCTATAACTTTTTTAATTTATTCGATAATTAGGCAAATCCATAGTTGTTCTTGAAATAAAACATCATGAGTTAAACGATCTTTCAAAACATTATTGTCAATCATTGTTAAGTACGTAATAGATTTTCACGTGCGGCCGGGAGTGGGGTGAGAGGAGAAGTAACACTGAGGGCGCGGCGACCGACACCCGTCGGTGCCTCTCGATCGACTATTGCGCGGGCGCACGCTCACTGTATGATTATAAAGAGGATCCATCTTAGGTTACCATTCAGATGAAATTCATTTTGCTTTTAATTCTTATTGGATTTTAAACAAATCAACACTTTATTTTATAAAACTATTTACTTACCTACAGTTTAGAATAAATAAAGTTAATTTTAGAAGATTGTGTTTTGTTTTGTTATAGATAATAGATAAAATCCTATTACAATATATGTATAGTTCTTCTATATATACAAACAGGGACATGTTAATGTCAACTAGAAAAGTTTCATTGTTCCCCATACATAAGTAAGATCTTTCACAACAGATAAATATTACACGTATTTGTTTATTATATTTCAACGGAGAAGAGAAAGGATGTCGGCTTTTAATTGTTTAAAATCTCCGACCTTTAATAAAAGTGGCATTTTACAACTGTTAACTACGAGACGCCCTTTCTCTAAACTCTAAACGCAAGTTCTAATTAAACATGCCTTTGAATGGGTCATAATGTTGTGCGCGAGTGTAGTACAGTCAATCACACAAATATTTTATTCAAGAAAAAGAAATTGTTCTGTTTTTTTTTTTGTGATAAAATAATTTGTGCATTTGACTGTACTTCTAAGTAGATAGAAGTGGGAGAATAACGGTGCGATGCGTGGACGATGCACATAAGTCCGCACTTCTTGCGTTTTGTGCGTAGGACGAGATAAGCGTAGGGGCCGGTTTCCAATTACTATTAATTCGATTTAAATTTTACTACTTAAATAAGTATTGTGACAAAACATGTTTATTAAAGATATTTAATAAATTCGTATGTTAATTATTATATATATATAAAAAGAAAATTAATCGAACAAAAAAAAAAAACAATATTAATTTTATTTAAAATTAATGAAATACCAGCCCTCAGTGTAATTACTATTTCAAAAGTACAACGCTATTTTAATCTGTAAAGTAATGAGGTTAGAGTTCATAATTGGTTTCGACATGTTGTATCTAGGAGTTAGGTAGCCTCTTCACAAAGTAGGTGGTTATAAGAGAATTTGAAATCGAGTGTTTCGAAATACGTAGGTAATGTCCGACACAGTTCTAGGGCCTTATTAACATTTTGGGACTTGTTCTTTTTATAATAGAGGATTTATAGCAGAAACTATTTTTTATGGTGATATAAAATATTCGCATGATGTGACTACTAAACCCCGCCTGATGGTAAGTTAGAGTGCAATCAAAAGGAACTGCTGCCACAGAAAATGTCTGCAAGCAGAAGTCGCCTCACATCAATAAATAAATAAATAAAAAACACTTTATTGCACATGTAAATCGTGCATAGGCGAGCTTGGCATTATGACTTTGGCATTGTCTACAGTGCAATGAAAAAAATTAAAAAATATTGACAAAAATAGAATAAACTAATAAATAAAGTATAAAGTAAAAATAAAAGATTAAGTTATTAAAATATAATACATACATATCATATAATATAATATACATATATAAACATATACAATAAATTACTACAATACAGAATTAAATTAAAATAATTAATTGAAATACTAGCCCCTACTCTGTACTAACTCCTAAATTATTGATGATAATATTTTTTTATTAAGTAGTGATAATTTCAAAAAATTATTCCTAAAAGAGTTTTAATTCTGTTCCGAATTAATCTTTTTACACATCCCTAATAGTATATTTTTAAAAAAGTCACTGTACAATCCAATTGATGGTAGGTACTTCTCTTTGTGTTGCAAGTTGGAATATTATACATTTTTTAGGACCAGAGGGTAGTGACCGGATTGAGTGGTGTACCGAAGGCTTGAACGGGCGCGCGGCGAGTCGGCGGGTTGCGCAACCAAATTGTACACGTGTAGGCGCAAGTGAGCGGCACAGAGGATGAACATGGTGTTATATTTTAAATGTTACTTAAAATCAAAATTAATATTATACAAGGGTAAAAAGGGCTTTACCTAAGAAAAAAGTATCTAAGAAAATTACACTAGTATTTTTTATTGTAGCTCGACATATGACAACACTTCGCCTGATGTAAAGCTAGAGTGCGGTTCATGAACGAAAACTGCTACTACAGAGAAATCTCTACGGGCAGCGGACGCCTCCGCTATGCCGTATAGTATATTATAATTTAATCGAAATAAACCTAAATAATTAATTGTTTTTTAATATAAACTCATATATAAAGTAAACCACACTAGCTACACGCTAGTGAGTTTATGTATGTTTGAATTATTTAATAATTTGATTTGACGCTTCGCCGGTGGTTTTTAGATAAATTAATACATTATTATTTTGTATTTTCTGATCCCTAGTACTCCTGGCGTATTTTATTTAACTTTTGTAACCTACCTACGTATAATCTAGGAAAATCTATGCCTCTCTTATGATTTAGCTTATCATTATGGAAGCATCATCAGGTACCTACTCCAGATACAATCTAAACCTGCTTTTGTTTATAAATAAGTAAGGTAATGTTTGTTCCTTGGGATTTTTTATATAACTAACCTACTACAGCATTTATTTTGATTATTTTAATTCGACCGGTCGAAGAGAACGAATAAAAGCGATACCAGTTAGCCGCATAAAATATTACAATAAATACATTAATTACGATTGAATTTTGTATATCCTTTTTCAGTATATAACCAAATATGTAATTAATCGGTTTTTGTTTCGAGACTGTGATTACGAATGTACCCGAAGGTCACACATTATCATACAATGGCCACGGACCGATCTGTCGTCAAACCATCTCCATACGTTACGACCGCGCCGCGACATTACTGTTTGTTATGCAACTCCTTCCTATACGATACAATGAACTTTTACGGACCAATTTTACGTGTAGCTAAATTTGATTTTTTAATTTGGTATTATGTTTAATAAATTGCTTGGTTTTTTAGACATTCATTAAGATAATTATCTTTTGCATATTGTAGACCTAAATTTTAAAAAATCAATCCTAAAATACGTAATACATTTTTTTAAAAATCAATAACGAATAACGAATCAGTTAAAAATGTAAAAAAAGTAATAGATTTCGAATAGGGGCTATCTACCTAAATTTAAAAAAAATTGACGACACGCGTGTCGCGAGAGGTCACTGACCTCATATGGAGCCACCCTGATTTCACATGTTTTGTCTCTGTCTAGCGCACCCGCAGTTCTGTCACCGCGCTGCTTGCGCTGATCATTCTCACGTGCTCGCGCGCAGTGCCGCCGCACTATCGAAAAATTCTATCCTCCTCTCTATGATAGAATATGTCTTATTAGCAGATAAATCACCTGTATTTTGTTTAGTTTTTTTTATTTTAGCACGTCATATGACCGTATTCCGCCTGACGCTGTCAGAGCAGGGGATCTGCAGACAGCAGTCGCGTCCGCTATGCCGGCTTGATGAGATGCCTCTTCATACTGCGCTTGGTGGAAAGACGTGACTAGGAAGGTCGTTGCACAATTTAATGGAACGACAGAAGAAGGTTTAGTTTAGTTCAATGACTGATTTGTAGTAAGCTACAAGGGCCTGGGTTCAGAGCTATTATTTTGTGACAAATTATTTATTTATTCAATAAGGTTTTTTTTTGTAGTTACTCGGCGACAATAATTAACAACTGCGAACATAATGCCTGTGAAATAAACACTAACATAGAGGCCTGAGTACGAGATCTCTCCACCATTAGGATCGTCATTTGATTTTTATTGCCTTGGACGTCAAAATAACGTCGTCTGATTGGTGGAGAATACTCACAGTACGCTGATACGGCGTAAATGTAACCTAGTACTCAGCCCTGTGTAGTAGAAAGTACAAAAAAATATATATCAATCGTATATTTATCTGAAGATAGATAATATCCTACAACCTCATCCGCGTCAAGTCCCTATTAACTGAGCGTCTCTTTCACTTGGCATCGTGGAAAAGTAGGAAAAGGAATACACTTTTTTTACCATTTGCTTGTCTGCTCGAGTATTTTAATTTATTTGGCCGCTGCGGGCTATGAGAACGAATTTTGATACCGCTACTTTTTGGTTAAATTTGCCCGCTTTAATGTTTAATTTGATATGCATAGATAACAACTAAGTAATAGAGTTACGTAGATTAGTAGTATTCTGTGTGACTAAGTTGTTAGTCTACTTTTTTTTTGAACTTAATTCTTGAACTGTTTATTACTTTGTAATTAACATTTTAATTTTATTATCGAATGCAGTTTAATGTTTTGGATGAAACTTAGATCGTATTTATTATGAGCACACGTGAGATTAAAAAAGGCAGTTAACTTTGCTTTTTTGGTTGTTTTTTTTTATCCCATGAATATGTATAGTTAGAAGTTTAAATTAAATATGCTACGGCGTAGCCTCATTTCAATAAAGTCAATAGGTACATCAAAAACTTAATTCTATTATTATTTTTTTATTTTTCACACATTTTCGAGGCGATCATGCCACTGTCCATTTTCTGTAACGAAGTATTTTGGAGTGTGTATATAATTATCATAAAATAAAGGTAAACAGAAGTAAGGTAATCTTATCTGACATATTTTTATATTCTATCTGCAAAATGGTAATTAAAAAGTCTAATAATATGCAAACCGTAATAATTTCTCTAACATGTAGGAGACTATGGTCGCATAAATATATTTTATTTTTTTAAATTTATTTATGTTTTAAAGATGGTATAGCGAAAACGACTGCTATCTATAGAGATTTCTCTGTGGTAGCAGGCAGAGTATACTTGAAAGTAGTGGTATTATCCTAGAACGACAGACTTTGTTAAAATCATCAGTCTGCCTATCGCTTTTTGAATAATTTTATTTAAAAAAAATTATAATAATATTGGCGTTTACAACTCGTGAAGGATCTATGTATAATTGAGGGTATGTCAGTTGTTTGTTAAGGTTGTAATCGACTCGTAATAAATGGGTAGGTGTAGGTAGATATACCAAGGTCTCACGTCATGGTGGTATAGCTTAGTTAATACCTATTCGTGCACTGCCTTATTGTATTATATAGCATGTTTATGTTTAAAAAAAATTTATGAAAGTTATACATTTTATATTATTTTAAAAAATCAGAAAATTTCATCTCTGGACTTATAGTCATAATCATTTATAACTATTTATAAAAGTAAATAATAAAACATTTTTATCCAATAAATAAAAATACAGAACTTGGTGAATTTAGACATTTTATGACAGTTAACCTTTGAAAGATATGAACGGTGGTTTCCTAGCTTTATAGTGATACGATATTCCGCCACACTATGTCACAGGGACCGTAAAAAAATTGTATGTTTGCAGATCTAGTAAGACTTTTTTTTAAATGCCTGAACTAAGCAAATCACTGAGTGATCAACGTACATATAACATATGTTAAATTGGCATTGGTGATATTGGTCACAATTTAGCGAGGTTTGAACACGGGTCTCTTCGGTCGCGAGGTCTCCCCTACCGCTAGGCCATGGCCGCATAACTATGAATGTGACTTTAAATGCAGTGTAGATAATGAATCTCACTGCTCACTATTAATGATTTATCCTCTTTGATCAAAATGCCGTGCCATAAAACATGGTGATAAAACAACTCTTGTTGTAAACTGTAAGTTCCTACTAAAACATAGTTATTGGTCAAGACAACATTAAGATTATGGTATACATGTATTAATTATTATAAAGATATTCTCTTTGTGAAAGTCTGTAAGCTAGGAGATTTGAACTATTTCAAATACAAATTTCCTACTTCGATTTTGTATTCGAAATACGTTTTATCTAAAAACGTTTGGTATTTGTTTTCAAATACTTTAATATAAATATTTTGGCCATGCAGTGACGAAACTGGCCCCAAGAAAAAAACTTCGAATTTCGCTAAAGAAGTAAAAACTGAATCATAAACTGTTTTTTGTGAACTGTGAATAATAAATTATTTTTCATAAATGCACTTAAAGTAAAAAAAGTGAATAATATTTTATATTTTTTCTATGAACCATATATCGGTGTAGCCCGGTGGCCGATCAGTGAATTTTTTTTAAAAAATGACGTGGGAGGACGTGAGTTCGCTTTCCATCGCTGTTCAATTTTCGTCATAATTTAATAGTATTAAAGTAATTACAAAGATTTGAAATGCGTAATTAAGTAACAAAGTCTACGAATAAAATGTGTCATAGACATAGCAGGACAATTAATTTGCACGTATATTTTGACGAATTGAAATCGTTTCCAATTAAGACGCGCACGTACAACTCCAATATCCCATTTCAATCATTAACTGTACGAAATTATTCATAATTAACAACTACTATTTATCCGATAAACAACCGATCAATAAAATTTATATTTAACGTACAGTATAGTACGTAGTACAAAGGGAAGCCCGAAGCATCTGTAAGAAATACTCGTAGTACCATATGAAAGCTCCCAATCGAAAGAAAGAAATAGTACTAAATGCTTAGCAGTATAGAGGACTGTGCATTGCCAGTAGACATTTCTGTCTGGTAGTTGTCTCCGTTCATGGATCACACTTTATCTTAACATCAGGAGATCACATGTCGAGATTTAAAAAAAAATATTTTGAACATCGACAAATAAGTGATTGCGCAAAGCTTAGGCCGAAAATTGCTGAAGAATAATTTAAAATTAAGGTATTCTTAGTGAATTAATTGTTTAATTACAATCTAACTCATTAATTAATGACGTTGTATGACTTTTAATAGGGACAGGTGGAACTAGCACTTGCATGTGCTTGACAGACTGTCGTCCATGAATCAAATTAGACATGACTTAAGGTATTAAGCTTAAAATTTATTTACTGAAAGAGCGGCCGTGGTCTAGCGGTAGACTCACGCGGTGAGACCCGCGTTCTTACCTCGCTAAATTCTGACCGGTACCAATGTAAGTTTGTTTATGTACTTTGGTCGCTCAGTGAATATAGGCATTATTTTTTGACTTGACTAGGACACGACTTGACTGTTTTTAATTTTGACTTTATTTTAGTTTATTTTAATTTTCATTTAACTATAACTGAGTTCTGTTACACATTATATGTATATATAAAATTATATTGTGTGTTCAAATAAAAAAATAAAGAAAAAGGCTAAGAATAATATTTACGTTAATAAGATGACGTCCAGATTCTTCTCGAATGTAAGTAGGTACCTACTGGTACCTCGACGGTCCTACGATTCGCTGACCTTGCAGCGTGGGAGCTGAACGCTAGAAATCGGCCCCGTGCGCTTACGCAATCTTCAACCCAACCCAGCGCCGGCTTTAAGGCGTCGTCGTCTAAAATAATCTTGAGGGCGGAGTGACGTAATCCTTTTACAAAATTTTAGGACATAAAACATTAGGAAATTTTAAACCCGTTAATGCTCTTCATCCTGTTGTCAGTTATAGTAGAATATCTAGACAGGACAGGAAGTTTTCTTTCAAATACGTTACCTACATAAATACCTGTCTTTATATCTATGTTTTTTTTTGTTGTAGCTTGGCAACCTTCCGCTTGATTTAAACTTAGAATGTGGTCCATGAACGGAAACAACTGCCACTACTGATAAATCTCTACAGGCAGCAGTCGCCTCCGCTACGCCGGCTTGAGGAGATGAAAGTGCACCATCCAGATTGACAGTGCACACTCCTTTCGTTATACCTGGCTACTTCCTAACTGTTCGCGAAATATAATAAGGTTACTTCATGGGTGTTACTAGCCCAGGACGGCAGACTGGGCTAATAACCATCATCAGTCTGCCTACCACTCATAACTTATGTAAGTGTTTGGATGATTAAAGATTAAATGGAGTCAAAAAATTGTAAACAATATAAATTAATTCTAGTTTCTAGAAATTATTAGTATTTTGGATTTATATTTTAAAATTATTTAAGTTTATGATTTTTAAATTAACATAGGTTGATTTTATTATATTTTTACAAAAAAAAAATATAAATTATACTTATCAACATAAAATCAACATAAGTACAATCAATCATCAGCCTCTCAAAGCCCACATTGGCGCATATTTGTAATTAATAATAATAAAATCTTTATTTTAAAAAAACATAGCACTACATCGCCCCCTGGCCTTCAGATAAGGTTGCCCTGTGTCCTGAAGACCAGTGCATTCCCAATTATCAACTATTGTTCACAATATAATTTTAAAAAAATAATACAAAAACTATTACCAAAAACCATAGCTAAAGCGAACCAATTGGGTTATATATTAGAAAAAAATAAGCATAGACTGTATTATGTAGAAGTGTCTATAATTATGTTAACTATTAATTTGTTTATTAAATAAATAAATAAATTAGTAACCTAGTATTGGCACTGTACTTAATTCAACCACTTGGGAACGCGCCTCCGCAGCTCCGCTTTTAAACCATATTGGTCGCCCCAACAATAATCGATGTAGGTTCGAGTACTTCTAATGTTAAGATATTCAATATACCTACTTATTTCTGCATGTTTATTTATTTCTTTTTTTATTTATTGAGCAACAACACTTCGCCCGATGTTAAGAACCGCCTCCGCTATATCGGTTTAAGGAATCGAATATGCACTATCCAAGTATTCTTCTCTCGTTATACCTGACTACTTGCAAACTGATCTTTGGAGTGTTAGTCGCGTTTCAGGTGCAGCTATACTCCTAAACATTTGTCTCCACAAGCCGGGATAGCGGAGGCGATTGCTATTTAGCGCGGTAAGCTGAGTGTGGTCCCTGTCATGAATGTCTATAGTCTATAGCTCAACATCTTTGTCTCGTCACTGTAGTCTATGGCAGTTGTCAAAAATATGTATCAGAGGTCTGTCAAGAAAATATTAAATAAACAAGAGTTCTGAAGCGTCTCTTTTATTTCAACCTGAACCCACCGAAATATGGTGTCAGAAGTGGGATTACAAAAAAGGTAAAATTATGGAGCGGTCGTGGCCGGTGGTACCAATGGTGGCAATGTACTATCAAGAGGAGGGGAGCAGTCCCAGTTTTTTTTTTAAATTGTTTATCAGAATATTACAGCTGCCTTCTCTTTCTGATTGCATTATAAGTAAAGGAGATCAATATTGTTGTCAATGTTTCTATATGTTTTTTACATATTGAACCTCATTCAGTTGTCAATGTTATGAGGGAAAAACGAAAAAAATTGACTTGTGAATATCAATCAAATTAATCTACACACGTCAGTGGTCATAGCAACGTAAACATAAGTTATATTTAAAGTAGGAGCTGAGAGAAACAAAAAATATGCATAATATTAAGGTGGGACTGCACCCCTGCTCTTGATAGTACCTTTGTAGCATTGAAACAAATTAGAGCGGCCGTGGTCTAGCGGTAAGACACGTGAACTCACGATCGATGAGTCCCGTGTTCGAACCTCCCTAAATTTTGACCGGTACCAATGTAACTTTGTTATATGTACTTTGGTCGCTCAGTGCCTATAGCACTATTAAAGAGTGGTAGGCAAACTGATGATCCAGTCTGCCGTCCTGGGGCAGTACCACCACTTTCGAATGTAACACCCGTGAAGTGACCTTGTCGCGTTTCGGAAGCAGTTTGAAAGTAGCCAGATAGAACGAGAGGAGTGTGCACTGTCAATCTGGATGGTGCATGCTCGTCTCTTCAAGCCAGCATAGTGAAGGTGACTGCTGCCTGTAGAGATTTCTCTGTAGTAGCAGTTGTTTCCATTCATGGACCGCACTCTAGCTTTACATCAGGCGGAGTGTTGTCACATGCCGAGCTACTATAAAAAAAATTAAATTATAAACCCCTATATTATATACTTAAATAAGTACGTGCGTATACAATATAAGTCTCATATGAAATGAGGTTAAAGTGCCTAGTCGAGTTCTGGCGGGCATTACTCTCTGCATGACGTATTAAACTGTGTCAACGATGCGAGGGAGCGGCCAATTCCTGCGCCCGCGCAGCTCCTAGTTCCTTGAAGGGCAACGAGCGACGAGTCTGGACGTATTCGCCCTCTCGCTCACTCCTTACATTTCCTCATAGTGATAAAACATGTGAGTTAGCATTGTTAGAAATATGAATTCGTAGTAATTACTGCAGTTTTTTTTATCGTCACGTTATACATTGAATTATTATTAAAAAGTAATGAAATATAATTTAATTTTGTTGCATCCCGTCATAGGACAACTCTCCGCCTGATGTAAAGCTAGAGTGCGGTCCATGAACCGAAACGACTGCTACTACAGATAAATTTCTTTAGACAGTAGTCACCTCCGCTATACTGGCTTGAGGAGACGAATGTGCACAATCTATATCTAAATTAATAAACGTGTTTGTTACCTATTCAGTATTCACGCCTGAAGCGCTGATCAGTTTTCGATATCTTACAAAGAGATAGATTTGTTCCTGAGGAAAGACATAAAAAATAAACAGAAGAGGTTTAGGAATATGAAAATAATTTGAAAATTATATAAAAATATTTAGTTAAAAAAAAGTTTTTACAAAATCTTCAAAACCAAAGAGTGGTAGGCAGACTGATGATGGTTATTTGTCCTGTCTGCCGTCCTGGGGTAGTACCACCACTTTAGAATGTAACACCCGTGAAGTGACTTTGTCGCGTTTCGGGAATAGTTTGAAAGTAGCCAGGTATAGCGAGAGGAGTGTGCACTGTCAATCTAGATGGTACATGCGCGTCTCCTCAAGCCGGCATAGTGGAGGCGACTGCTGCCCGCACTGTTTTCTCTGTAATAGCGGTTGCTGCACTCTAGCTTTACATCAGGCGGAGTATTGTCACATGCTGAGCTCGGTACAATAAAAAAAAATTAAAAAATCTTTCAAGGGGGTGGAATAGGGGATGCAAGTTTGAATGGGAAACCCATCCACCTCCCATTTTCAACGCATAATAATTTATAAATACCCAGACGAGGGCGACAGCTAGTATGAGATTATATTTCTTGTTTTATTTTACGGTACTTCTGTTTTTCTTGTATTTTTTCTTGTATTACTTGTATTTCTTTCGATGTATTCTGACCTAAAATTTGCTAACACCTGTTCCCACAAACTTAACATATTTTATCTATAACAAATACGTATTATCAATAAATCTGTCAAACACATATAATTTTATCACAATCTCGCAAAGAAGGACACTTGTCTTCACGCAATTTTAGTTGCACTCGCAAAAAAATATATTTATCCAAACTTTAACACTATTAAAATAAGGTTTAAAATTGTATATATTTACGAGAAATGTTTAATTATAATTGAGTTATTAGGTCCGTTATTTTGTAGCCCATCACAAATTTTATCTCACGAAAGCTAGAGACATTGGCGGTAAATCGATTAACCGGAAATTGTATCCGGCGTAGAAATTATAAATCTCCAATTGCACTTTTTACTTACCTTAAACCACTTTTAATAATAATTAATAAATAGTATTATTAATA
Organism: Tinea pellionella; assembly: GCA_948150575.1. Classification (NCBI taxonomy): domain Eukaryota; kingdom Metazoa; phylum Arthropoda; class Insecta; order Lepidoptera; family Tineidae; genus Tinea; species Tinea pellionella. The sequence continues at coordinate 3,625,906 of OX411249.1, read as the reverse complement.
ATTTTTTTTATATATTTAATTATTGCTATATTATATACTTACAATAGATTAGCAATCGTGATTCAGGCGAGTATCAGGAGAGAAATTACGCCATTAGGAGTAGGAGGAGTGTGCACTGTCAATCTAGATGGTGCATACTCGTATCCTCGGGCCGGCATAGCGGAGGCAACTGCTGCTCCTAGAGAGTTCTTTCCGTTGTTTCCGTTCATAGACCACACTCTAGCTTTACAACAAGCGGAGTGTTGTCACATGCCGAGCTACAACAAAAAAAATTTAGATCTTCTGTCATTTAGTGTTTGACTTGACGCTTGGCGAGTGGCACGTAAAATAAATTGTCTTTAATCTCTCTCTTAAATTATTCATTTTTAGAAAGAAATGAATAAAAATGTTGATTAAAAAAACTAAAATTATTTTTAATAACTTTTTTCAATACGGACAAATTTTTTAACAATGTTGCCCAAATCATTTTAAACAGCTTACGCTTTTTTATACCTGATGTATGAGGTTGGTCCCTCTAGATATATGTGTATCTCTATGTATTCAATTATAAATAGAAAATTATGCAAAAACATCGATAATAATTGATGTTAGAATTGCGTCAATTAGCACAGGATTCAACTGCAAAGTAGAACTCGCTAGTATTATTTGTGATGAATATAATCTACTATGACATCAACCGAGCAGTTGGGAGGGCTAGGGCGGCAGATTGAAATAGATAGAATAGAGGAATTTCGGCTGTGTATTTAAGTGGTTAAGACATCCGTACGTTCAGTTTGCTGTGTGCGTACTGATTTATTCTATTTATTTTTCATCATAATTTAGTATCTAAGAACCAGATCTAGCATTTTATTATGACAAAAATGGATAAAAATAATCGTTCATAAGATAGATAAGGTGATACCTGAGATACCTGAGAATCAGGATTAGACTGTATATTTTGTATTCTATAATTATATTATAATAGAAAATTCGAAAATTACAGTATTCAGTCGTAGATAGGTTTGTGTGATTTGTGTCAGAGGCGAATTAAATGTCGACGGTGGCCTAGGCTATCTATCACCTTTTGATGGTCATATTTTATTTGCATATATGTACTCGTGTACTAAAATTATTTAAAAAAAAATGACCAAAAAATGTACCTATTTTTACGCAATATATACGTGAAATGTAATGCATTAATTAATTTGCTTCCGTGCGGGGGCTCTCTGAAACCTCGCGCTAAGCTTGTGTCTAGTTTACCAAAAGGATAGGTACCTACTCAGCCCCACTGGTTCTAGTTCTGATATCTTGGGTATCTGAGTTTGGGCTACTTGGGGATGCAAAATTTGTATGTACGTTTGAACGCGCTAATCTCAAAAAATACTAATCCGATTGTTTTTGCTTAACTTAACCCGTTTATTGAGGAAGGCTTTATACTTTTTTTTTGTTTAACGTGTGTGAAACTGTGTTAAACCGCTATCTTATCTTTATAAAAGGTTCCCTAGTTATTAATAAAATAAATAAATAAAAACTGAGATTATATTTTATTTTGTGGTGTAAAGGAGAATGCCCATTCGCCTAAGAAAAATGGGCCCACAATTTTTTTCTCGAGTTTGTCGGTGATTTTTAGTTACTTTGTGGAAAAATAAATCTACTTCCTTATACCAATCAGTTTTAATTTTTTTCACCCGGGTTATTGAGTAATTAGATGTTTTTTCATGCAATATTTGAGGTTATTATTATTTTAAATGCTTTATATAATTGATAAAATTGATAAAAAAATAAAGTATTATTTTAGAATATTGTTTTGTTACCAAGCTATTAGGCATCAAGTGAGTCCAAAAATGGGCATTCTCCTTTTAGCAGACGAAACTTAACTCTATAGGTATCAAAGTTTTAACTTAAGTTAGTGACATAAAGCTAATAATTAAGATTATAGAATTAGATCATACCTAAGTACAAGTAGAACAAAGAATTAATTAGTAGCAATAGCTAGTTAGCAGAATTTCTATATTAGACCGGTTGGGACAGAACAATTGTGTGAACCAAGGGCCTTTTAATGTTTCCTTTTAAACATATTCACACAGTTGTAGGAAGGGCCCCTGTCCTGCTAGAATCGGTGCGTCTAACGGTCGAGATTCGGTTCATTGACTTGTTTCGGACGCTCAATTTTCGCCGGGTACTGTTAGATATCTTGCAGTCGGCAGTAACAGTACTAAACCCATCAGTAACATGATTGTAGGAACGTCGTATCCTGAGGCTGCGACGAGAATCCCCCGTAACAATAGATAAAGTCTCCGAAGACATATTTTTGAGACCTCCGTTTCACAAATGAAATGTTTATGTATTACAAATGAAATGGCGTATCGAGGTAAAATCGTAAATGTTTATTACAATTGCTTTATAAAAGTGTAAAATACGATTGTGATTTTAGCTGCAAGGATATAGAAAATTTAATAAAAACTTCGAAGGCACTTTTTAAATTCAATCGCGTTCATGGTCACGTATTTGTGAAAATTGTATTTTTTCCCCTATTAATAGATCCGAGGTCGGTTAATATTTTGCGTCAAAATACTACGTTTATTTAATTTATCTTTAATCTTTATTAATTTTGTTGTTGTTTTTAATATAGATTGCACCTCGTTGTAAGACTGCGCGGCGACAAGACACCTTGTCTCCATCTCAAATAATACCGTTATTTCTATTCTTCATTATAAATACTTTTAACGTATCTTTCAACGTAGGTAATTCCATAAAAATGTTGTTAAACATCATTGTATTATTGTTTTTTATTTATTTAAGAAATAATTAAATAAATAGTTCTTTTCATAACAATAACATATTGTCGTGTTATTACACAGAAATATTTTTATTGATTGTATTAATTGTTTATATACATAACAAGATATATTAAGAATATCTATATAATTAGTCAAATCGATAAGTAACAAAACAACGTGTATAGAAAATTGGCAAACAGGAACTGTAGACGCAAGGAAAAGTTCACAGAACCAACAAATAGATGCTTTACGATGTACACTAACATTATCATCAAAGCAATAGCTAATTATTTAGATACATTGTCTGTTTTACGATTTGAGAGATTTGTGACCTTATTTACAGAGAACGGAGGGTCAGGATCGATTTTCTTTACTTCCATAAGTAGTCAATAATTCCGAAGTAACACGCCTGTGGCCATTTTACAAAAGAACAATACTACAGAGGAATGACTGCAAAACCGTTATAACCACCTTGAGGAGTCCAGTGTCCAGGTTGACAGTGCACGCTCCTCTCGTTATACATGACTACTTCCGAACTCTCACGCAAGAAAATGGTGCTGGTGTTAGTACAGAAATGTAGACTCGGTCATAATGAAAAGAAAGTAAGAAAGTAAAAATACATTTGTACAGGTCTCCTTAGTAGATTTAAAGTTCAAGGGATTTATGAATAATAAACGAGTACTCGTATGACGTATGATCGATAAAAGTTTAAAAGCACATCTCTTACAAATAAACGTGTAAAAACATTAATTCGCTTTGAAACACAGCACTAAATTGTATTTTCCTTGTACGACTGGCACATAATCTAACAAATTGGTTCCATTCAAGTAGTTTGTATATAATAAAACTATCAGAGTGTCCGTCTCTTTAGAAAGGTACAGGATTTCTTTTTGTTCGCTGCTTTTACCTCTTGTATAGGTTAACACTGGTTGTAGACCGTTACAGCTAAATCTGCTTATTCACCCAGCATGAAAGGTGCAACTTCTGTGAGAACTACAACATAATTCATTACCCATTAGACTACGAGTACTTCTACACAATTCTAATCTTTATTCTAATAAGAATAAGTGCTAGAATTTTTTGTGTAAAATATGTATAATTAAGGGTGTTGTTGTCGAAAGGCATGTGAGTGTAGGTTTTTATTGAATTTGTTTATGTAGGCATAAAAGTTTCCCGTTAGTTGGCTGAGGCTTACGAAATTTTTATCTACCTTCTGGATTGTATGATCGATCAGTTGCGTCTCTTTATTATTAGCTTCATTTATATTATATTATATACGATTTTTAATAAAAACAAAATTATAAAACAAATGAAAAATATTCATAAAATAATTGTAAATTTTCCATATGAAATAATAATTATGGAGTTACATCCGTCACCGAGTCACAGTGAGCCAGCAATGGTAATGACCGACAAATTGTATAGGTACTCTAAACAAAACGTGAAAAAGTTTTCTTATTCAAATTTATGCCTTATTTTAACGGCGTCGAATAAAAACTTTATGTTTTGACAAACGTCGATCTAATTAATTTATTTATATTTATAAATCTACCTATTTAAGAGCGGCCGTGGTTTAGCGGTAAGTTACGATCGATGGGATGCGTGTTCAAATGTCCCTAAACCGGTACCAATGTAATAAGTACTAGAAAAAATAACTCCAATTTATTATTAAAAAGTCAGCATCTTTAAATTTATTTCTTATCCTTGCTATTTATGTACGTAGGTATTTTCTACTGCAATCTTAAAAGTTTTGGAGACATTTAACTGGAAATATGAAAATAGGACATCTTATCGTATAGACGTTATCGCGAAACATTTAGGGAAGTATTTAAAGTAACAATTTAAATAAGGGACCTAAAAATAACCAATTTATTATCATTTATCCCTAACATCCATTCAGAAAATGTATTCAAAGGTCCTACAAAAGTGACTATTTAAAGATTGAATTGTTAATGTAAAAAGAACTTTTATTCAGTCAGTATACTCTTCTTTTGCACACGATGCATATAATAGCTTGCATTAATGGCACGCCTTCTATATGGGGCAGCTCGAAAGTAGGTCGCGCTGTTGTCAGGACTTCAACTAGGCGGCCTCACTGACCTAGGTCATGCCACTGCTGAATTATACCTAACAAATCGATACAGGTTGCTTTCTGCGTCTAAAAGAAACCGGGATGTGGCATGGGTTGCTATCGATTCTTCTGCAAAATGGCCGCGGCCTAAATAAATTTATGGTTCATTCGTGAAAAATATAGATTGTAATATGTCTATTAAGTATTTATTTATTTGTGAAAATGTTGGGCGGACCGAGGAAATGGAGTGATTTAAATTTAATTTAATATGTCTAAATATACATTGTTTATTATATAATAAATCTATTTAGATAAGGGATGAATAAGATATACCTACCTACTTATAATACTAAGAAGGTAGCGTCTATTTTGGTATTATCGATTTCCCAGTATTTAATAGCTGACGTGTTTTAAAATACATAAATTGAAAGATTGTACGTGTCCTTAGAGACTTCAACTTCGGGTAGGTAGTAACGCGCATGAAGTTTACAAGTTTTCGGATAAGAATAGGTACTTTAGCTTATCTTTGTACTGATAATGAATATCGTAGCGCTGCGGAAATTTATAGACTGAGAGTTCATTATTCGACTCGATGATGAAGCGATAAGGGTATGTTCCAGGAGAGCGCCCCTGTCCAGTGCGAGGTCACTGCACAGGACGAGATACTGTTTCGTGATTTCACGATTCTACTTTTGAAACTTTCTAACCCTGTGCCGGCGGTAACAGCAGGGAGGGGCGCGCGCGGGTGCCAGAGAGAGGGTACCGACCTCATTGCCCATTGCCACTCCTCCCGCCGAGGCGGCAGGCCATTTTTAATAACAATACTCCCGGTACGAACATCGGGCGCGAAAATTTTATTTTACTGAAACGATAAAAATAAAATCCGTCTACAACATTAATTCGGCGAGGTGTGATCATTATAAAATATAAGTGAACTGTTATTTTTAACACTTATATTCTATTTATAGCTAAAAAATAAAACATTTTTATTTATCTCCCGGTAGTGGAAACACAGCGTTCAATTTTGTGTTATCGACGCGAGTTTAAATATTTTTGTGTGCGCCCCTGTTTGCAATCTATTTTCCGCGTGGAGTCGGGCTTAGCTCGGGTGCGAAAAGTGGTAATCGGAAATCATCGGCAACATTCGCTGAACGCAGGGCATGCAACCCCGCCCGCGTGCGATAGAGATGGAAAACCCTGCTGACATGGCGACGAGAAGAATCACCTAATGTTTTCTGTGGAAAATTCATCCCTGACACATGTAAAATGCAAAGGTTAGTCACATACATCAAATGACATAAAGGTTGTTATATAAATATTTATTTTATTATGTACGTAATGCATCATAAATCATATAGGACCTTGCAATAGAATGCATCGGTATGAATAAACCGCGCGGGTAGGGTAGGGGGCGCTTTTCCTAGGTGGAGCGAATAATCAATATTTGTAGAAATCAATATTTTCCCTGGCACCCTGCGCTGAATAACGTCTAGTGCCGCCATTTCGATGATGACGGTGTATTTTTTGTGAGATATTCGAGTCGCGGCGCGAGGCGGTGTTCGCAGCGCGGGGTTGTGGGCTGGTGGCCGTCAGTCGTCGGGTGAGCGGGGTGCGAGTCGGTGCGACGTTAACGCGGGCTTGGACTATGGCGGAAGGGCTGATCCTCATTCCCATAAAAGGGTCGTGGTGATTGTGGTGCGTGTGCAAGTGGTATGTCACTTTACAACGGTGCAGTGATTTATTTTTGTCGTTATCTCGCGTATCAGTTTAATTATTGTGTACAACGTAGGTAATAATGCCATTGTGATGACGTAATGTAACGCGCTCGAATGGGTGCGTAGTAATAATTTGAGCCGTGGTTTTTATATAGCGATAACACTAGTGTACGACACCTGTCAATGTGTGTTTTATGTTCAACAATTTCATATGAATCCAGACATGATTCGTTTGTTTTTCCTATATTCGTAGTCTTATTAGATTCATATTGGAGTTTATTTTTGTTATGAGTTTATTTGTGTTTGTTTATGTAGCAAATAATAATCGGGTTTAAAATAGCAAATAATATTGTGGCAGATTTAAATATTAGTTATTCGAATAGCCTTGTTTGTTGTGTCGATGGTTTTTTTCCTTGCTGCAATACTGCCGTTCTCGTGCATGTTATCGCCTTCCACCGCTAGGGGCGCTTCTGATTTTTATAACCTTGGCAGAATGTTAGATATAATTACAACGTGGAAATTGTATTATTTTCCGTCACATCCTGCTCACACATTTATAATTATCTAGTATTGCCTAAAAATGTGTTGCCTAAATTATTTTATTGTAAGATAGATAGCATTAGCCAAGCAAAATATTTTAATGAATACCTACCTAATTAATCAATTTTTGATGATGTTGATTACTAATAGCTTAGGTACCTACTGTAATTAATATTATTTTTAGTATTAGCAAACTAATTTTTTAATTAGACAATTAGTAAATTACACTATTGTTATTTTACATAATATTTTAACCTTAGATTAAATAAAAACTCTTTTTGTTTTAATCTAAGATTATAACCGACATATTTCTACCCAAAAATACCGGCCACTATTTATATTAATAATTTCACTAGAAAAATATTAAGCATATAAACACAAAAACTATTTTAAAAATAAAATACGAATGTTAGAAATAGCGGGAAAGAAAATGTCTGGTTTTTTCATTCTTCTCAGACTTCGCAAGATATTTCAAGGACATTGTGTAGGTAAACAAAAAAAAACCTAACGAAACAAGTCTTCCTGTAGACAGATGCCTGTTTTTAACAAAGATTTAATAATTTTAAATAGACTAGGTAGGTATTATGCATAGAAATTATTAGATAATTGAAAACCTATGACTAGTTATTATGGTATCTACTTATAAAACTAGATAGGTAGGTATCTTTTGTATAGAACTAGTTTCTTCTCAACCAATCAAGGCCAGCAAACCCTTGAAAAAATCCTCACAGCCCCTATTCTGAGGGAAATTTGCAAAAATATTGCTAAACTAAACGCGGCATGGCAGCTGCGGTCAGATTAATCCAACACATCACACTCAGTCTAGGTTACATGTCACGTGATTATAAAAAAAGCAGCAGCAAGAACTAGCTATTCCAGGCATTGATATATACAACTAGATGTGCAATAACGCTCCCAATGTGACGCGAGAGAAAACATGGCTACAGCCACGTTTAGGTTCTCTGTCAGTTAGTATTTGACTTGACGGCAACATTGTCAAATCGTTTGAAGCGGTCTACGGTTTTTTTTTGTCAGATATATGAAGTTTACACCTCTAGTATATATCTCTATAATTCCAGGCTATTTTTTAAATAAGAAGTTTGAAGCTAACGCAATTAATGGAGTAGACCATTTTAGGGGTTAAAATAGTAAAGAAAGTTTGGCCACAATGCAAAAAAAAAACTTCGAGTTTCACAAAGGAAGTGAAAACTGAATAATTAGAAGTATATTTTGTAATTTATAGAAATTGTTTTTCAAAAATGCAATTAAAGTTTAACTTTAAACAGTTTTTGTTCGCCTGTTTTTGTTTTTCTTTTCCAGTAAATTAAAAAAAAAATGGACAGCCATTCATAATTTGAAAATATGTTTAAAAATCCTACTCATGGAAAACTTTTATTAAGGATTACAATACCTTGTTTAAATTATTTTATGGCAACCCTGTCACGTGATTCATAATTAGCAAACATTTTTAGATAGGTTACATGAATTTCCTTTCACGGAAACCAATGTCAATATTTAAAGAGCAGAGGCCCCTGTTAAATTTTTATTCACAAAACATTACTTCAATTTGATCTTTATTTAAACATCCCTTTTTTAAATGACGTCATAACAACGTACCTACAAATAGCCCAACACAGCAATATAATCAATTAGGTTTCGACCAAAAAAAAGCTAGATACAGTCCTATTCTCAATAAGTAAAAAAAAATGATAGCAGAGAATTCAGAATCGCAATGAATGAATAAATTAATAAACAAGAATGTACTGTTCTGTATTTATAAATAAGTTATCAATATTACATAAGGAGAATTATTTGTAACCTGTTATGATTGATAAAAAATAATATTGGTAGGTACAATAATAATCTACTAAAGTTCACAAAATTATTGAATGAATCTGGATAACATGCAATATTGTTTTATATCGTCTTTGCGTTTATTGTTTTTTTTTATGGCATTTTAACAACTTGCCATTGTCAAAATAAATATTTTTGCATCAAGTTAATAATATTGTGCATCATGAGTCATTCATTCATCACACTAAACAGTCAGGTCAAGTCTCAGTCAATTCAAAAATTGTTCTAGTAAAGTGGTAGAATCTTCATACGGACTTCATACGGATCCAGTCTACGGTCCCGCTGCAGTACAAACTTTCGAGTACCCGTACATCCGTAAAGTGATCTAACGATACGAAGTTAGTTTTTATTTTGTGGCTCGGCATACGACAACACTCCGCCTGATGTAAATCTAGAGTGTAACCAAACAACTGCTACTACAGAGAAATCTCTACATACAGCAGTAGCCTCCGCTATGCCGGCTTGAGGAGACGAATATGTACCATCAAGATTGACAGTGCATACTCTTCTCGTTATAAAGGGAGATTCACATTTAGTCAGATTAAAAGAAATTACAAAATTAACCAGAAAGGAGTAAGTAGGTTTGACTGGAATAATAATGTACGTGCGAATGAAGGGTAAACTCAACTGTAGCTTGGGTCTATAATTTATTTTTTTAATGTACTTTCTGTTAGATCTCACATATATACATAACGAGTCATATTGAATCGCGTGAATTCCCGCCGAGGATAATAGCAAAGCAAAAAGCATCGTGTGAGTGCTCGGTAATCATATAATTATTTTGTACTCGCACGAAAGTAGAGAAATCAACTGAATTCACCTGTAACTGGAGACTATTGTAAAAAATATCATCTATTTACTTAGAAAACAGGGGGGTAAACAAACTCTCGACTTATGTACATATTTAGGCCGAACATATACCATAACAGAGCGGCCGTGGTCTAGATGTAGACGCGTGAACTCACGATCGATGAGACCCGTGTTCGAACCTCGCTAAATCTGACTAAACTTTTTTATATGTACTTTGGTCGCTAAGGCCTATAGGCACTATTAAAGAGTGGTAGGCAGTCTGCCGTCCTGGGGTAGTACCACCACTTTCGAATGTAACGCCCGTGAGGTGACATTGTCGCGTTTCGGGAATAGTTTGAATGTAGCCAGGTATAACGAGAGGAGTGTGCACTGTCAATCTGAATGGTACATGCTCGTCTCTTCAAGCCGGCATAGTGGAGGCGACTGCTGCCTATAGAGATTTCTCTGTAGTAGCTGTTGTTTCCATTCATGGACCGCACTCTAGCTTTACATCAGGCGGAGTGTTGTCACATGCCGAGCTACAATAAGTAAAAATCTATCAGAGATATTTCGTTGGTGGCAGTTTTGGCGGTCATCTGGAGTAATTAATTAGGTTATCTTGGATTATTATGGTGGATGATGTGTTCACCAACGCGCGTGAGGCGGGCAAACAATATAAAATAAACGAACGTGTGTTATATAATATTCCCTCCAAAACTACATTAGGAGTAAAGATTCTACCACTTTACTAAAGCTTATTTGACTTTACTGTGACTGGACCAGACTGTTTAGTGTGATGAATGAATGATCCAGTGATGGACAATGCTATTTATTAACTTGATGCTTAATATTAATTTTTGACAGTGGCAGATTTTTATAATGTCTAATTCCTTTAATAGTAAAATAACTTCCTTGGTGTATTAATAAATAGATAAATAACAAGTTTTAATGTATCTTTAGACATTTTGTAACACTACACTTTTAAATTACAGTCAAAGAAAAATATATTTGACAATTCTGTTGCGATATTGCGAATAAAATGTTGCTAAAGCAAATACGTTTAAATGTTTACAGTTAAATAGGAGGATAGATGAGTTTATATTTTGTTACTAGGTAGGTTAAAAACAACATTATTATACAGTGTCCTGCAATTCGTTGTAGAATAGAATGAGGAAGGGTCACTGTCAACATCACTTTTTTTTTTTTTTACAAAAAAAGCATATCCTGTGTAATTAACAGAAATTCGAATAACTGATCATGTTTTACAAATTTAGAAAGTCGTTTTATTTTTCACATCATTGTCATTAAGGAGTGGTAATAATCTATTCTGCCTATCTGGAGTAGTACCATGATTTTCTAGATCTTAGTCGTGTGCCTACCTGCTTAGGTATAACAAGAGGAGCGTGAACAGTTAATGAATGGTGTACATTCTGCTCGCGTCTTAGAGTGGAGACGACAGCTTCCTGCTACTTTTATCTGTGGTAGCTATTGCCTCCGTACATAGACTGCACTCTAGGCTAATGTTAGGCGGAGTGAGTTCATATGTCGGGTTACTATGAAATATATATTTTTCAAAGTAGGCTGTAGGTATATGGATAAATCTCTTTGATGATGCTATTTGGTTTATTATTATAAATAATATTTATATCTTCTAAGGAAAGACTGATTTATGGTTTAATTTGTAAATGTATGCTTCTTTATTTCCAGGTTAACTCGTCGCCCGATGAGCAGGTGCATTACAAAAGCAATTAAAATGATTAGGACATGTACTGTTGAATTTTGTTAAAGTATTGTTATTGGCATGATATATTAGAGAGGACTGGCATGTAAAGTTGTTAATTAAAAAAAAAATCTATAAAAATGGCTTCACAAAGATTTTGTTTGAGGTGGAACAACCACCAGTCGAACATGTTATCCGTATTCGATCAGTTACTTCATGCGGAGACGTTCACTGATGTGACTCTGGCTGTGGATGGACAACTTTTGAAAGCACACAAAATGGTCCTGTCAGCCTGCAGTCCGTACTTCCAGGCGTTATTCGTCAATCATCAAGAGAAACATCCTATCGTTATACTAAAAGATGTACCATACTCCGATATGAAGAGTTTATTAGACTTTATGTACAGAGGCGAAGTGAGCGTTGATCAGGAAAGGCTGACGGCGTTCTTAAAAGTAGCTGAAAGTTTAAGGATCAAAGGTCTCACCGAGGTTAACGAAGAGAAGTGTGATATCCCCGCGTTAACGAATTCTTTAATTCAACAACAAACGAATGTACCTGTACCGCCACCTCAGTTACACAGAATACACCCATATTTGAATCAAAAGAGACCTGCATCTGGAATGCCCTCCGGTGGGGCGCCACCGAATCTGCTAATGCCTCTATTGGGCAATGCACTAATGCAACCGAAACGTAAAAGAGGGAGACCTAGAAAACTGAGTGGCAGTTCAAGTGATGCTTTAAACACGGCTGCCAGTCCTCCCGGAGAATTCACTCCGGAGTCCGCGGCACACTCGTCTTCCAAACCGACTGACCAATTGGTTAGAGGATCTCCGGAAATGGTTGAAGTAAAAATGTCTATGGATGGGTTCAACGCAGATGACGGCGGCACTTCCGGCGGCGAGGATGGAGGAGAGGCGTTACTGATCGACGAGGGCGACGATATGCCGGGCAATGATGGCAACAACAAAGACTTAGATGTCTCTGCAGGTATGTTCTCTTAAATTTGATTTAAAAAAATTGATCTTCAATTAAAAATTGAAATTGATATATTTTTTGAAAATTTTCAGTTTTTTTTAAATACTTAAAATTTTGTTCAAATTTGAAACGTGCTCTCCTAAAAGAAACCTAACTCACATTGTTGGTAAAATATGATCACACACTATTGTAGATTGTGGAACTTCTCGTATTGGAACTTTCTTTTGTACATAAACATTAATCTTCATTTCCTACGTCCTAACACTGTATAAAATATAACTATTAAAGATAAATACTTTTTAAAAAGTTTTTTTTTTATAGTAAGGTAAAAGCTAATGGGATATAAGCTTTGACAGTAGGGTTGTTTAAATATAAATCGTGACGTTATACTTTTTTACAATTAAATAGTGAAGTGTATAATGTTATAATTTAATAATAAATATTGATCAGGGGTAAGTGAAATCTATCAAATTACTATTGACATGGAAAAAAAGAACTGATGCTTACTTTCTTCATTATTGAATACATTTAACTTTTGCTTGCTTTTCTGCTTTTGGGGAGAGCTATTAGAGGAATGGCCAGGGGCAATTCGGTGTGGTTATGGTAATTCATTATCTTCTTAAATAAACTTCTCAATTTAAACTACTACATATAATTACATGTTCATAATAACGTAAAGGGAAACGAACAAGGCTTATTCCCAATAGCTTTCCTTCATTTAAAGCAAATAAATGGAAATATTTTAGTTATCCAAAAACCAAATTCGTGTTTCATACTTAATAGTTCTTTTTGTGTTGTTAAAGGTTATATTTAAAGCATCGTAGTTGTTATCGAATGCGGTATCGAAAATATTTCCAGACATTGCTATCAGTATTTATTATGTATAATCAGTGCTGCGTACCCCCTAACGTTTTCAAATGTGAATTTTCAGATCATGAAAAGTCACCTAAAGATGAGGTACACCAAAATTCGAACTCGCAAAACGGACCCATCCTGTCGATCGAAAACGGATCCATAAAACGGGAACCCCACACCGACGCTGTAGATTCTTATAACGAACCGATAGAACTAAAGTACAACCCGGATAGGATCCGCGATAATGGAAACCCACAAGATACTCACATTAAAGATATCGACGATAAAAACAGATTAGGACGCAATTTAAAACCAAAGAATAGCAAAAAGTTACTACCCCAAATGTCGAAAATAAGAGCCCGTAACTTGTTCAATCAGCTTTCTGGATTATCTAATTTGAATCCTGCACTCAATAACTTCGACAAATTCCCACCCGAAACTGTACTCATGCCCGCTCTAGCCACTCACTTGTTCGCCGCTGAACTCGAACAAAACAATTTAAATCTAGCTAACAACGATATCGCAGATTTATCGCAGACTAACTGGGAGAATCGTATATTCCCTTCCCCGATTCGAAAAAATAACATCGGTAACGTGGGGAGCTATCACGAGGATTCTAATGAATCTGTGAGAGATTTTTGTATCAAGGAAGGGGAGAACGTTTTCCGATGTAAAATCTGTTCAAGGGTTTACACCCACATAAGCAACTTCTGTCGTCACTATGTAACTTCTCACAAAAAAGACGTGAAAGTATTCCCATGTCCTATATGCTTCAAAGAGTTCACAAGAAAAGATAACATGATCGCTCATTTGAAGATCATTCATAAGAATCAGCCCAACGCTAACGAGCAGTTAGCGAAACAAGAATCTTAATTTACTCGTACAGCTTTTAGTGACTAAATAATTCGAAGATCTGACACATAGAACATCGGATTTAACGTGTGCAAATTGTTCAGTGGAGACTAGACAAATCGTGGGAGCTGAGACAAGCGCGGGTTCTAATTTTCTTCAATAATAACAATAAGTTTGTTGATGTTGATATTACATGATATTAGTTTTTTGTGTTGTTATATTTAACTATATTTATTTGTTCCATACATTTTCTTTTTCGAGTGTGCTAATTTTTAATGAGATATTTATTTAACTTGTTAATTGTGCATACTTAATTGTTACTTAATTTTATTGCTTACAAATTTCAGGGTACAAATTATTACTCTTAATCATTGTTTCAATTATTAATTGTGTAGTTCTTAATGTTGATGACTTTTAGCTGAATAATAAAATATATTTTCATTGAACTGACTTAGTAATAGATGTTAGTAATAATTTTAACACGTCATTGTAGTCCAGTGACGTAAGAAATGCATTTTCATTAAAACTTGCCTCGACTAGTGATCTTAGTTATTAAATTGAAGGAGTTTATAATAAATACCCTTCTATAGTAGTGAAACAACTCAATACAGGCTATGATTTTTATTCTAGACTTTGTTAAGATTAATTTATAATAGTTTATCGATGTTGAAAAATATTAAATAATATATTATTATTATTTAAAATTAGAGGAATAAAAAGTAAATAAATACCTATATTTTATAGTGAACAGTTTTTTGAAGTCAACAATATTTAATAGAAAAATCTCACTAACAGCGAATGATAGATAGTTTTAAGCAACAGTTCAGTTCCTGATTTTAATTTATTCATATTTGCATAAATAATAATGACCCGAAGAGAGCTATTTATTTATTAATATACCCATTCTACATTAAAGAGGTTTATTCTTTGTAGAATTCAGAAGTATATATACTAATTATTGTGAAACCAAATAAATAGTTGCAACTGTTACTTAATTGTTGAAAGTTTATAAAACAATAATTTGTTATTATCACGTTGATAAAAAAGAGACAATGTCGTATAACATAAGTGATGTAGCAACGGTGCTTCGAAATAAAATTAAAAAAATAAAAATTATATCTTTATGGAATCATGAGATGATTTTCAAATTCTATTTTTAGTGAAGAATGACATTGCCTTAAATATTATATAAGTTATTAAATTATATAAAATGTATCTAGTGTATTAAATTAGTGGCAACAGGTGTAGTCTTCCATATTGATATTCCGTAGTGATTCACGTTATTTAAACAAAAGTGATTCCGATAATGTTTTTTGAAATTGTATATTGTAGGTCCACGGAACGCTTGCCTATTAGTGTGCCTTTTACTTATAAATTACTATTAGAGATATATTAAGAGAATGTCAGATATATTTATTAGCTATTTTATTTTCATTATTCAGAGTTTATTAGACTTCTAAGCTTTCTTAGGATCTAGACCAATTTAGGCCCAAGTTATATATTTAATAAAACATCATCTCATGTTTCCGGTTATTGTTGGGAATTAAGATGTTTAAAATGTTACTTAAATTGAACATAAAAAATCGAATGAGACTTCGACCTTAAAAGTCTTAATTAAAAAAAAACAAAAAAAATGTTTGTATTTGGTAAGACTGTAATTAAATTCACGTTAAACGAATTTATTATACCTTTCATATATTTATATGGTCCTATTTAAAAACAATAATAGGTACTTAATTTTGAAATATAGACTTAAAAATTGGTGAGGCTAATAATTATGTATAAAAATTCTAACAGTCAATTTAGCCAGTGCCTCTTCATTAATTTGACTTAATATTGGACTTATATACTTAATACGATAATGCGGAAGTGAAAAGAAGTGATACTCACAAGTATATTCATCAAATTATATGCATCATAAATGTATGTATTATATTGTAAAGAAAAAACATCTAATTTGTACCTAACACATAAACTTTACAGAGGTACTAATTAAAATTTTTATTATATATATATCATCGATTGGTGCTAAATTATACTTAAGATGTTGTATACGATGCGACATAAAGGTCAGTGGAAAAGGAGAATATGCATCTTTATTTTATTATTTGTTAATTATTGTTGTTATTTTTAAAATTCTAAAAAAAACTTTGAACGGTAGCTATCTGTTATATTGAATTGCAGGAAATTTGCGTCAATTACAGATTGTAAAAGAAATAATGTCTTTATAATTGATGTCTACTGTTATTCATCTATTTTATTATTTAATCATTGACGATTGGTAACAACGGAGAGTTTAAATTATAAATAGCATCGCTTGTAAAACAATAGATTGATTTGTAAGAAAGAGATATAGTATATTTATGTAATTTTGCAAATAGATATATTATTATTATTGAAGTCTTGTTAAAATTGTAGGCAAATATAATTATTTTCTTCCTTTTTTTGATGGTATGATTACGAGTAACACGTAGTGCGGTTTTGCACCACAAGTATTATATTTACGTAAATCATGTTGAGCAGCAATTGATTTGCTATTTGGATCAATAGATTCTTTATTAAATAGCCAAATATTATAATAGTTGAACATTATTTTGTTATTTGCACTTAGACAATAGCGAAACGCAAAGAGTAAGTAATGTTTAGAAAAATTTTAGAAATGAGAAATACACATAGAATTTGTTAACGAAAGAGTTATTTAGATAAAAAATAAGGTGTTAATTACTATTTTTAGAAAATTTAATGAGAATTAATAAAAGTTACAGAAAAATCTAAAGCTTTTCACTGTAAATGTTTTTCTTTGTTACTTTTTTTTAGTTTATTTTATACCTTGTTTTGTTATATTTTTATTATTTAAATATATATGTTTATTCATGTCCAAATTAATTTTTGTATATTTAAAAATGAAAAAGCGTGTGACGTAATTATGACAGAACGAATGGTGCTAAAATAATAATTATACAGAAACGCTCGACGTAGACAATCTTGCCAAATAACTATAACAATGTACTGTTTTTTTATAATAAAAAATATCAATGCTGGTGATTTTTAGCAACGATATTGCTTTTTAGTTTTACGAAAAATTAGTTAATGTCAATAATTTAATTTTTTTTTAAATTAAATTAATATAGCAAAGTAACAACACGGGTTAGTAATTAGTAAGTTTAAAATTAAGATTATTTATTATTTAAATAGATTTAGCGTGTTGTTAAAGTATTGGTGCAAAAGCTTCGAAGTTATGGAATTAGTCATATCAGGTCGTCCAGGTATGTGATTATATTACTTTCAGCTCCCAATGTTGTCGCACTAGTAATAATTAGTTGTTTATGCTTCCTAAGTTGCTCAAAACTCAGCAAATATTATGTTTTTTTCTCGGCATATCATCGTTTTGTTTAATGAGGCTACGAATGTTTTAAGTTGGAACTTTTAAGTTTTATCATTGTTTTTCTTTTTAGCTTTAACTTTTATTATCATTTAGATGCATTCGATTTATGATTCTTACACGCTTGGTAATAAAGGCGATCGCACGAAAATTATTTATTACATTGCGAGGTTTCTTCGTTTCTCGTATGTCATTGCGATCAGATTTTCGCGAATTCAATCGACCTTATTACCTTTTAAAATCCTTTGTATCTCGATGATTTAAGCTTATTTGCATTAATTTTCTTGTATTATACATAAATTAAAGCTGGTAAGCTTAAAGTCTATTTTTGGTAGCTATTTTTATTATCTGTTTTCATATTTATTTTCCTCTAAGGAAGTGTCTTCTATGAAGCCCACCTCATGTGATTTTTTTTTAGTTCAAAATAAATTATTATTTTTTACTAAACTTGCCGATTTAGTTCCAAAAACATAACTTACTTGAGTCCTATAAAATAGTGAAATCTATTCTTGTTTTGTTAAATTATTGTTTTTTTTTTTAATTTATTGAATTAGAATTAGGTTTAGTTTAATATTTCTTTTTTATCATCCTTTTTGTTTCCTTTGGAGCATGATTGTGTTTAAAAATTTAATCGTTTTTTTATTAGCAATCATTGTTCTTGTTTTTAGATATATTTTAATGGGTACTACTTAATCGGGTGACCGAACTAAATTTTTAATTAAAAAAAAATTGTTACATTTAAGTAACATGAATGTTTTTCTTTCATGATTTCATTTTGTCATTTTTATTTTGAAGAAATAAAGGATAACATATTTTATTTTTATGTTTTTATTTTTCCCTTTTTTATGTTTTGTTATCATGTATTGGCATGGGATGTAGTTGTCCACGTGAAGTGTTTTAAAATTATTTTTAGCTTTGAAATAAAACCAGCTGGTAAATTGTATAAATTTTGTTTTAAATAGTAAACACCCAATTTGCGTTTTATATCGAATTTTGTTTCCCACTGCTTTGGATGTCTATAGTTAGTTAAAACCGCATACTTATCTCGATATTAATAAATTAACTTGTTATTTGCAGATCGCGGGACTCCGGACTCTGAAAATAAAGAATTAAAATATTCACCATCACTCTCAAATAAGAACCGAATGAACTTACAAGCGACCACGTCCAACTATGAATATCAAAACGATTCGCTAAATAATAACACATTGGCAGCCAATCAACGGCCGGTAGTCCGACGGAGGGTCAGGAGAAGAGCTAACTCCGCATCGAACGATCCTGCCGAACAACTGACAGAAATGTCTGTCCGCGGACTAAACTTATTCAGATACGCATCGGTGAACGAAGGGGTATACCAATGCACTGAATGCGCGAAGGAAAACATACAAAAAACATTTAAAAACAAGTATTCATTCCAACGGCACGCTTTCCTTTACCACGAAGGTCAACAGAGAAAAGTGTTCCCATGTCCCGTTTGCTGTAAAGAATTCTCACGGCCGGATAAAATGAAAAATCACATGAAAACTACACACGATTGCTACGTACCAAAGGATTGTGGTGGGTACTCGAACGTTTATTTAATGTTGCCCGGTATGGAGCCACCGTTGCCTCCCGGGTTAAAGCTCGAGACGTTGACAGGAGGTTCGCCTCACGCGTCGCACTCTTCTCCTGACCCTACGCAGGTGTGATGCTCCTCCGAGCGAAGTATTATTTATTCCATACGTATTGAGAATATTACACTATAGACAATTTATTATGTGCCTTATGAAACGCCTATAAAATGTGACGTTTGTTCTAAGATTATAGATTCTTCTTGTTGTTTTTTATAAATATGTTTACCTAACTATATTTTAATGCGTGTAGTTTGAAGTTACGTCTTTTATTTTTCGAGTTAGACTTTATATTTTGTTTAAAAAATAATGAATTTTCCAATTATTCTATTATGCATTTAAAGTGTCTTGGAGTTTTACAAAATGGTTCATTATCTATGTAGTTATTTGAAAATATTAAGGTTGTGCAAAGATAATAATTATAGACAATAAAAGGCCAGTTATGGGTATATTATAGTTTATTATGTTAAAATCTATTTTTTACTATTATTGTTTGAAATTTTAGTGAAACGACAATAACTAAGATTAATATGTTATTATGAATATTTAATTGATATGTTTTTAAAAATGAACGTTGACTGATTTGTTTGAAACAATATCTTCCACATAGTTTATTATTATATTGTTAAATATATCTTCCGACATTTTTATTCACCAAAGACTGCATTTTATACTTCATTTTTTAAACTGTACTGACGTTGATGACAACTTCGTTGAATTAGTTAATTTTTATCGAGCTATATTTACGTAATGTTTATAGCAAAAAGATTTTATTTCGAAAATATTTCGAAAACACGTTTTAACATTCTGGCCTTGTATATTTTATAACTAAATAAATGAATACGAAAGTGTACTTTATTAAAATGAAAAGATGGTGTTATAATTGTTTGCACGTCGATTGTTAACACCGTCCGACCACTACACTAAAAATGAGTGCCATAGCACAATAAATATTTAGTTTAGTAATTATCTAGTTCTAGCCAAGTCTAGAACTTAAACGACAATCAGCCGTTCTTCCATTGATAAGGGAAATATTTTAATCATTTTATTGTTAATAATAAGTTTTATGTTTTTTCTACAGATGTATAAGAGCTATCTATATTTAGATATTGAAAGTTTATTATAATTATGTTTAGTTTAACATTTTTACTTTTAAAGTTTATGACGTTAGTGTTATATTTCTTATATTTAGCGCACAACCTGCAGTTGATTTAATTTTTATTTTTAAGTATTTTAGAAGTTTATATTTTTGTCCGTGTATATATATTATAATAAAATAGTATATTATGGTGTATTATTGAATTGTTAATAGGATTAATGTTCACCAATAAGGTATTAGCAAGTGCAGTGTGATTTTATATAAGTAAAAGAGAGCCAGTCGTCCGCACAAACTGTTCACATAATATTGAAGACATTTTTATTTTAATCTCTTTTTTTATTTTAGTTTTTCTTGTTTATGAAGTTAATTTTTTTTTAATCATCACTTCGACAAATATCTCAGCGCCAGTTGTTGATCTCTTGAATTTTCTTGATTAAATCTGGTATAGAGTGTCGAAGTGATGCAATCTTGTTATTTCTTTTCTTTTTCTTTTTTTTTTTTTCGTAGTATTTTATTTTGTGATATTAGCGCTAACTTAGTTGGCTTCACTTTTGTTGTTAAATTTTATTTTATTTACTCTTGAATCTGCTGCATGGCAGCCGGTTTCGCAAACTTTCGCATTAATTAATATACATACAAGTTAACTAAACAATAAAATTAAAAGTAGATAATGTTAAATGACTACAATGTGGCGATTTTAATTATTTTTATTATAATTTAAGATTGTTGACGTAAAAATATAATTAAATAAAATCAAAAATACGAAAAATGACGTAAATCCATTTCGTTAAACATTTTACTAACAAAATCGTAATATCTTTTACTGTAATAACAGTTTGAAAATATATTCAAACATTTAAAATTATGTCTTATATTTTACGTCTTAACTTTTCCATTTTGTTTAATTTAATTTTCTTTCTATTTTCTAAATATAATAAAGCAATATTATTATTTGTATTTAAGTGCAATTTAAACTCACGTAAAACAACATTATTATCTAGAGATATATTACTTGTTAAATTTATCATATATTTTGCACGTTAGTTTCTACTTTTAAGTTCTTTAACGTTTTTCTAAGACTATTTGTTCCATCATTTTGTTTTTTTTTTACCATAAGAAAGTTAAAATTTAACTACTTAAAATTTGTTGGTTAAGTTTTTATAAATGCACAAAGAATTGTGACTAACTTTTATAAAATTATTAAATTGAGTTGCTATTTATGGTTTTTCTACTCACATTATTTCAATGGCGACAACGTTATATCCTACGCTAATAAAGAAACTAAAACCTTAAAAATTAGTCTCAGGCACGTCGGGGCGCATCGAAAAAATCCGCCTGCCATATATTTTGAATGTCATCGCGGCCATATAAAGCCAGGTACAGACTTACGAATGTAACACGCAATGAAAGAAGTTGCCGTCCCCATTGTCGCAATGTATCAGAATTCTCATAGGACGCCATGCGCGCACGAACAGAGCATTTCAACTCGAGCGCGCCGCGATCCGCCATTTGTCGGTTTTTTCGCCGAACACAAAGGGGCGCGCAGTGTGTGGACGGGTTGTGTGTCTGTAGACTGCGGAACGCTCGCGAATAGCTTCGCCTTGTTCTCGGCAGAGTGAGCTATGTTCGCCGCGCGCATGTCTGCAACAGATACTAGTTCGTGCGCGCGCTGTGTCCACACTTATGAAATGTTACATTGCATGTTACGTTTCGTAAGTCTGTACTAGACTTAAGGCGTGCACAGTTTATTCGCCTCGTGGACGCGTAGCATAAACTGCGCTTTCTACATAATTTTAATGTATGTTCAAATGCCGGGGTTATTAAAGATTTAGTTATAGTAATAGAAGAATTTTGATAAGTTCACGGGTGTGTAGTTTAGTGGTGATAGCGTTCGTACCGGAATACGAGGAGAGAGTGTTTGCTACTGAGCCGATTTCGATACTAAGCCGTAATTTCGTCAGTTAAATGTTCATTGCGATTTTAATAATTTATTACTTAAATGCCTTTACAATTTTCAATCAGTTTCTTTATTAACGGAGCTTATAAATAATAAGAAATAAATGCGATAGTAAACCGCAAAAACTCGTTTATAGAATATAAAAATAAAGCTTTAACGATATTGAAGTGAAAATAAAAAAAAATAATTGAAAATAAATGTAACACGAAATAATAATAACTCTAATGTTATTGTTATTTAATTAAAGATCTTACCAATATATTAAAATAAATGTGAAGATTGTAATAAGAAAAATAATCCAAATAAAGAATATAACTAATAATAGTTTTTTATTTATTTATAATTTTTTTATAATTTAATCCTGCACAATTTATAGTACCGCGGGCCAAGTACGAGGTAACATTTACGCTGTGACAACGTGACTCGTTAGTTAACGTTATTTTGACCCAAAATAAAACGATTCCATTGGTGGAGAAATTTCGCGTTATATTGTCACGGGCGTAAATGTAAACGAGGACTCAGGCCTCAGATGGACTTTACTTTGTATACCGGATGTCTGTACGAAAAAATCTTGAAATCAAGGTAAAGGCTAGGCAAAAAGGTATCCTGAAATGTATCATAAATAATACTCAACGTTTGGTGGGCACGGCGTTCGTTTTATTAATCATGGGCGGACTAAGGCCTAGGCTACCTGGGCACGTGCCTAGGGCCTGTAATTTTTGGGGCCCGAAAATAGAATAGAATAGAAAAAAAATGAAACTCAAAGTATGAACCATGACTGAAAATGGGCCCGGAATTACAATATTATGTTTATGTGTTTTAATATACTTTCATCTTGAGCGGAGATTTATTGAGTGACAATAAATATACAAGTGACATGGTATACATCAATAAAAAAAAACCATTAAATGTATAAAATAATAAATAGTGATTAGATTTTTTTATTATTATTATTTGGTTATTTTCAATACCGTAAACCTTCTAGGTCCTACATTTATTAGCAAAAAATATATTTCCGAGCATAATAAATATAACGTTTTAATTTGTGTTATTTTAATTTTTTTTTGGTCAGTACCTGTTTATTTTATTTTTTATAATTTTCTAACAAAACTAAATATATGGTTATTAGCAGTATGCCACCACCTAATTAAGTAAACATCACCACTTTTCAAGTGTAACACCCGTGAAGTGACTTTCGGGCTTGGACTTGGAACTACTTTGTACAACCAAAGGAGCCTTTAGGTGGTGCATACTCGTTTCCTTGAACTGGTGTAGCGGAGGCAACTGCAAACATTTCGCTTCGCTGCATTTTTTTCCGCTCACGGCCCGGACTATAAAAAAAATCATCGGGCTATGGACACGTGACATAATTCTGTACGTTTCTATATAAATATATTTCCAATATACAATATTTTTTACTACATGCGTACTTTCGCTAAGTATGGAGACGTACAAAAAAATGACACCAACACTGTTATTGATCTTAGATAGTAATTACAGACTAACAAATAATAAATATAATTAAAACAAAAGATTTTATTAAATCTTTAATTAAGTTAAAAAAATTCGTTTGATTACAGATTGCATATTAAAAGATGTAGATCCAGTAGCACCAATGATTACAATGGAAATGATGGAAGTAGATACAATTGTAGTTTTGAATGAAGATGGGACCGAAGTAACCGACCAACCTAATTCGCCATTAGTACCTCTAAAAACAAATAACGAAATAAAAATAACAGAAATTAATCTAGAGGAACACGAACTCGAGGCAGTTTCTGATATAAAAAGCCCTGAATTATTGGAATATGTTGAAAGAGCGGACAGTAGTGTTGCTTGTAAATTATGTGGGGAAGTTTTTGAAAGTAAATTAAGTTGGTACAGACATAAATATCAATCACATATTATATATCCTACTAATTCAACAATGGTGTTCCAATGCGAACACTGTTTAGTTTATTTTAAAACTAAAACAGGTCAGTACAAATATCTCATATACCACATTAGTACTAGACAACAAACTCGATAAAAGTAAAAATACGTAAACTTATCTGCTTTTTACAGTTAATTTCCCATCTGAAAAGTACTGCAATCTAAATTAACTCTAAAAAAAAACTAAACTACTGGATAGCCTAAATATAATAGTGCGCGCGCGAGTTGATTGGCGCCTGCGCCTCGCCTCGACTCGGCAATCGACTCAAGCGCGCCATCTAAGTAGTGCAAAGATGCTTTGTAGTTAAACCTTGTTTAAATGGAACTTCATACAAAAATTTCAGGTTATTTAACACATATAGCAACACATCATAGTTCACCGTCAGGAGAAAATAAACAGCTTCAACCATTTAATAAAATACTACCTGAGAAACTAGAACCAAAAGTTACAATACAAGATTTATTATCAAGAACAAATCCTGATTTAGTTATAACAAAAACAGATGGTTTGAGTTGTAGTCCGGGATGTAAATTGAATGCACCGAGTGTTCCTACTGAAAAAGTTGTTATTGAAAATTCGAATAGACTTATGTTACCTATAAGACCAGGTATGAACCTACATACTCCTGTATGTATTATATTTTTAAATATATAAGCTAATATATGACGTTATAGTAATGCTTTCTGTTTCAGAACAAGCTCAACAGATAATCAAACCAGCTGAAACGCGAAAAGGCAAGTAATTTTGTACTTATTTAAAAAATACAACGATATATATTTTTTATTTTTTTATTATTTTTTACAGATCATAATGCATATACATATAAGAAACCTGCAGATGTTCGTCCAAAAATAGGTATGTGATTTTTTAATGGTAACTTTAGGTGCAATACTCTTAATCCAAAGGTACCTTAAATCAACTGATTTTACTTGATCGTGAAAACTAAAATACTAAAATATCGTAAATAATATATATAACTACTAACTTTTTATACTAACTAATAACTTTTTTGTTTCAGAAGCAACACAATATCAAATTATGAATACAACAGATTTTAGCATAGTTCCAGTTCGTAAGTATTTGATTTATTATTTATTAATTCTTAATTAATAAAAAAAAAATTATTTAAATCCTTTTTTTTTCTTTTAAGCAAAACCTCCAATTTGCAAACCAGTTGATTTACCAAGAAAAGGTAAGTTAAAATTCACTGTGATCTAATTGCATGTAGTACATCTAAGTCCTATAATGGATTATTTTCTCGGAAATATCTTTATGAACTAATTTCAATTTAATAAAAATAAACTTGTATGTTACAGACCAAGGCATACAAATAAGCAAACCAACTAATCAACGAATTAAAGGTAACTTACCTTAATTATTTATAACAGTCTTGGTTACTTTTTCTTAATGTACCGTCTTCCAATCCATCCCATATATCGGTAAACAATATTGTACTCTTAGCATTGATATATACAACTAGATGTGCAATGACGCTCCCGATGTGAGGCGAGAGAAAATATGACCATAGCCACATTTAGTTTCTCTGTCAGTTGGTATTTGACTTAACGTAAGCCGAGATTGACATTGTAAAATCGTTTGAAACGGCCTACGCCTTTTTCATGTCAAATGTATATATCTCAATGACTCTTAGCATTTAATTACAATCCATCTGTAGTTACTTTCGGAATAGACAGAGAAAGATAATTAAAAGAGAGAGACATCGGCACTTTCAACGGCTTTTCGCTACTTTCACAAAACCATTATTTTATCTATACACACTGAATAGCAAGACTTTAAAATATATGTTTATTAAATTTATTTTTAGAACAACTACAACAAATAGTCAGGCCGACAATACACGCTGAGAAAACTGTAAAAGGTAAGACGATTATTATGTAGGTATGCATTCATTCTGGGTTTTTA
The DNA here is from genome assembly GCA_948150575.1 of Tinea pellionella. Taxonomy (NCBI): domain Eukaryota; kingdom Metazoa; phylum Arthropoda; class Insecta; order Lepidoptera; family Tineidae; genus Tinea; species Tinea pellionella. Next base: position 3,599,872 of record OX411249.1, on the reverse strand, counting down.
TATCTGAAAATGGTCACAAAAAACTAATTACTTTAATTTAGTTATGTTTTAATTTTCTATCTAAAATAATTCCCAACAAAAAATCTTAACATTTCAGACCAAAATCAAGATTTCAGACCGGCCATTTTACGAAATTCGAGAGGTAAGGACGTACCTTATACAAGTATATCAAAATATGTCCATGTTTACCCTAGTAATTAAAAAATAATTATATATTTAGCAAGCAATTAACAATATTACGAACTTTATCTTACACATTTTATAAACTTCAGATTTTTTTTTTCTCTACAGACCCACGGCCGCCAGAATTACATCCTAAAGGTAAGTTCATACTTAGCACAATTTATCCGCCAAGGCTCGCGTCATAGGCGTACGAAAAATCTCAAAAATTAAATATGTAGTAATAATAAAAAAATATGCATATAATATGTCTTAACTCTAAACTGTCCTGTTCTATAGACATCATGACAAAAACAAACTGATCTGAAAAAAAATCTTTTTAAAAATAATGTAATATTAATAAACCATATTAATAAATACATAGCTTGGTAATACAAATACACAAATAAACATTTGTTTTGAGCGGAAATCGAACACAGAGTCCCGCGTAACAGACTGGTCACACGTTAACCGCTTCGCCGTAGAGGTCGTCAAAACAGAACAGACTGTATATGTAATTTGGACGTATTTTTCCGTGAATTATTGTCACGCGTTGGTAACGTAAAATCACGGCGAATACTTAAAAGTAAAACTTTCGCATGTAGGTATATTTTTTGACGAATTCTAACGTTCTAATGTTTATTGTTTTATTACAGATCCAACATTACAAATATTCAGACCGGCTGATTTGTGTACTGTAGTAGGTAAGTTTAAATATCAAACCACATAGGTATGCATACGAGTATCTCAGTATATAGTTTTATATAGGAAACGTATACTTATGTGGCTAACCATAATTGAAAGCTTCTTAAAATGAATATATTTTGTTAATAAGAAATTAAGAATGTATCCGTACTTATTTCCAGATTATACTTCACTAGAAAAGAATGGGCAAGTCGCAATTTCAAATGGTAAGAATTATATTTATAATTAAACATCATGTATCAATTTAATCTTTGTTAATATTGGCTGTAAGAAGACCCAAATTCCTATGAAATAGTTGGCTATATTTTCCGTTACAGAGCATAACAGAAAAGAATCAAGTACAAGTACCAGTATTGCTGTTACTCATGGTAAGGAATTATTTTGTACCTACTCATAAAAATTTAATGTCAGCCTTGATAAAACTTTTTTATTATTATTTTTAGAAGTAACAGTTAAATCAAATGGATTACCTCGAATAGGTGAGTCGCTTTTTTAGCCATTGTTTGTTAGTATTCAGTTTACTTGGAGTCTAGTAAGTAGAATTGAGAAACGAGTGTTATTTTATCACCTTGGATCCTTCAAGCGGTTGTGTGAAAACGCACCTTCTCCGGCCGGCATAGCAGTGGCGACTGGGACCACTGTATAAGTCGTTCCCCAGTCGTCAGTACTCATGGACCTCTACTGAGCTTACCACTAGGCCAGTCGAGATCACATGTCGTATCAACATAAAAAAAGACTGCCTCAAAAAGAATATAATATTCATTACAAGTAAATTTAAAAATTGTTACAGTAAATTTTGATAGGAGAAACTATTTAAGTAGCTAAATCACAAAATATCTATTTTATTGCCATTTGTCTTTTGCAGAAATAAATCAACAACAATTCATTAGAGCTGTGGAACCACGACCAAGAGGTGAGTTTTTTTTTAAATACTCGTAATGTAGACTTTCATCATATATAAAGTGACCAACTGTACTCATTTACTGAGTTTTGTACTCTTTTTTCGCAAACCGTACTCTTTTCAAATCCTGTACTCTGAAAGTACTCATTTGTATAATTTTATACTCATTTGTATTTCTTTAGATTATTTTATTTCAATTTTATTAATTAAATATTTAAAATTATTTAGACAGTGATTTGAATTTCACGTGCGCATATTGCTTGCCGTTTCCGGCACGTCAGAGGACAGGGCAAACACCAGACACGAGTTTGACAGTGATTTGAATTTCGCGCGCACATATGGCTGTCGTTTCCGGCACAATTGAGAGGCCGTATTATGTACCTGGAGAGATAGATAGGTAGATTGCAAAGTGTACTCTTTTTGAACAAAAAATAGTTGGTCACCTTATCATATGCCATGATTAGTCTAAATTTTCTCTGAATTTATTATACGAGTATAGTTATTTAGTTAAATAATGAAATCACTATAATTATTTTCAGTTGAAGTAAGAGTAAAACCAATGCCTGATTCCCGCGCAAAAAGCACTATTGCTTATTTATCACGCTCAAAAGGTGAGTATTCTGTGCACATAATTTTAAATTTTATATTGAAATCGATACAATAGTCTTCTAATAATTCGCAGGAATCTTAAACATTTTTCACGTTTTTTTTTGTTTTAATTATAGACTCAAAGAAGGAAATTGTTGTAAAAGACGAAGCAGAAAAGAAAAAAGATGAATTATTTGTAACAGAGATAATACAAAGAGTGAGACGCGAATGTGAAGAAAAAGGAATAGGTGATCAACCAGCAAGAAGACATTCCTATAGACGAACAACAGTAATTTAATTGTAACAATTGTAGATAGAAAAATTCTGTATATTAGTGTATATTTTAGTGATTTTAATCTAAGGTTACGATTTCAATATCGTGTAATTTGTACAAAAATGATAACTTTTATTAAATATTATTGTATTTTTTATTATAAGTAGCGAATTGTGATAAAATTGTCCACTGATCTCAATTTCCAATAAGTAGTTCAATAGCTGAAGTATAAATCAAATTATTATATTATATAATGTTGCATATGTGTTATTTCATTAGATATTTAATAAATAAGAGAAAAAAATAAAATAGTGTTATACCATAAATACAAATAGTGCTATATGCGCGCGCGAGTTGATTTAAGGTGAGTACCGCAATCAACTCACGCGCGCACTACATAACTGCATATTTCTTGTCAAAGTATTTACAATCCCAACGACAGGCATCAAAGTGTTAAAGAAAGCTCGAGTCAATTGACTATTTTATCAAGTGAAAAGCCGTGTTCACATTCGAAATTGTAAGATATGTTAATTTTAAACTAGTCATTAGGTACTTCATGTAACGTAAGGATTAATGATGCATAATTAACGACGTGACTATTTAAATTTTTATGATAATTATATACCGGTTGACTCAAAAATACTGGACTGAGGCTGGCAAGTAATCCACTGTCAATAAAATACGACAAAATTAAAATCTGTACACACTATTTGAGAGCTATTTAGCCGATTAAATATTGAATTGGTGGATAGGGTTAGTTAGGTGCAAAATTGTGAGAAAATATAGATTGATATATCATTAATTAACAAAAATAGAAATTACAAGTGGATTTTCAGCATAATCTGATAACTGAAGGCCTATCTTACACTGAAATTGTACAAATTTTAGGCCTAAAAATGAACCTAGCTAACCTAAACAGTGCCAATTTGAAATTGCGATGTGCCAAATCTATAAGTTAAGTTTTTAAGAAATGGGATTAATACTTTTCTGTTATAAATGTAACAATAATATGAAAATAACTTCCATTATTTCATAAACACGGAAATAAAATATATTTATTGACTTTTGTTGCACTTTTTACACAGTTTTAAAGAGTATCTCAATTTGAGTGGAATCTGCAACTGTGCAATTTTTATAATAAATAATTATATAATAATTTTTTGACCGAAATAAAATTTCCTAGCGTACCTTTTCTTATAATATATGAAAATAAATGTCCCTTTGTTTATCCGTTACGCATTCCTGAACTATCAGATCGATTTAGTTTTTTTTTTCATTAAATAGCCTGTTTTTATGAAAGGTTTTTTCGCCATTTTTTTTTCGCCAAAGTTATTTTATCTCTTTAAAAGATTCCATTATGAAACGGAAACAATAACGCTAACTTTATAATTAAAAAAAAACTTCCAGACGATAGTTTTATTAAAAGTAATCAAATTGTTAAAATAATTGATTACTTTTGTTTTTTATAAGTCAGTGCTTGTATCATCGCACTGAGAAACGTGAGAAACAAAACTACATTGATGAAACAAAATAATAATGGTACTGGCCGATATATTTCATTTTATAGTAGATTCAAACAATTATTGGTAGGTTATTTCTTCTCCACAAATATACGTAGTTCTTTTTTATTATAAACATAGTTGATTAACGTGACTTTCATAATCAATAGCCAATTTCTAAACTCTTTTTTATATTTGAAATAACATAGTCAAAATAAAAAGTTTTTTTAATTCTGAAGGCCGGCATCGTGGCATATTGTCTCTTTTATCAATTTACTTTTTGTAACAAATCCATCAGCTTCCAATGTAAATTATCATTATTTTATTGTTATCACGAAATGATCTGCAATTTAGATATAGTTTTATAAAAAAACATTTACAATAAAGGAATAAATTGTACATAATGATTTGAATAATAAATTGTGTTTCCTAATAATAATAATTACCTCAATTTAATTATAATTACATTACGATTTAGGAATAACATGTATTTATTAAGCTTGACGTCCACTAGAGAAGAATCGAATCGCGCAGAGTCGCTTCGCATCTTCCGCGTGTGCCCATCATGAACCAATCGCATGTACGAGTATGTGATAGGTATAGAAAGTTAAAAATTTGTAAGCTGTACTCGATGTGATTCGATTTATCTCGATTCGGCTTCATATTGGACTCAGTTTAACAATAATGCGAATTTTTGCGATTCGATTCAGTGAAATGAGTGGAAGCGAGCCATTATACGGTACCTACTTACAAAATTATATATTTATTTTTAAGTTTGTGACTAAAAATAACTTATTTTCTAACTTGTTTGTATGTTTTTATCCAAACTAACGGCAATTCTTTTATCAACTTACTCGTAATTTTAAGACTTTTATCAGTTAACTTTAAAAATGAACTTATCTATTAAAATTTTCGTCGAATTATTTAAATGTAATTTTTCTATAATTGAGACTGTGATGTATGTGGGTCTGAAAATAAAGAAATAGTAATTGTCGTCAATTATTTTTTATTTTTCATAGAACCTTTTTATCTACCTACTAATTCATTCTCGATTCTCGGTTCGAAGAAAAACATTTTGCTAGATATTAAGGATTCCACCAGCACAATAAATACTATTTTGAACGCCGAGGTAAAAATAAATTCAAATAAAGCGATCATATTGGTGGAGAAATATCACTTTACGCCGTAACAGCGTAAACCTAAAAATACCTAGTCACGAATATCTGTCTCAATGAGAATTTTAGCGCTGTCGGGAATCACTTTTGTGCTCAATTCGCTTTAATTAAAAAAGAAGCATTGTACAAAGCAAAAGATCCAAGCCGATCCTAAACATAAAAGATTTAGAATTTTTCTAATTTCATCAACCACCTTTATTGCAGTGCCTTATAAATTAAAAATATACCTGTCAGTTTTGTTCTTGTTTATGTTTATTGTTTTGGTGGTTTTGCTTTTGTAAGATTCTTCAAGTGTGTATTAATATTATTTTCTGAAGTGTTCTTTAGAAATTACTTGGAATTTACTCACAAATTTTAAGAAAATATATGCCATTTTAAATTAACCTAATAAAGAAGTCCGGCAAATATGCCGCCGCAAGTCTTTCAAGTTTTACGTTGTTACGAATGTGAAGTTTTTCAAGTAAGTAATGTTTTATATGCATTTTAAATACACTTTTTATACAATTTTTATTAGTTTACAAAACTATTTGCTATTAAAGGTTCACCAAGTAAAGAAATCGTACAAATGGGAGTGTAAAATGTGCGGTGAAAAACAATCAATAAAACGTAACTATGGTATGGGTAATGCTAAGGAATGTAGAGGACATGTACAGAGACTTAATAATATTAGAGGTGAAGGTGATGAATCAAAGAATGTTTACTCCGAAGATGAAGAATCTGATGAAAGCCCAACGCCTGTAACATATAAATATAAAAAACCAAATTATAAGCTAAAACGAAGTAAATGGAATGATTTTGTTGATGAATCAGAAAGTATTGAACCACAAGTTTTGGGAGATAATAATATTAACTCTGATGATATTGAAGTTGTATTAGATATACCTAAAAAACCAAGAAAAAGATTCAGAGTCAAATATAATTCTGAATCAGGCGATAATGAAGTACATATTAAAGAAAAAGTTTATGAAGAAACAAAAGAGATTGTTAAATTAGAATTATTAGAAAATGAAGTTAAACTGAAACCGTTACAACAGAATGTAGTAAAACCTTCATCAAAATGGGCCCAATTTATTGACGAAGAGAAACAAGTTAATACTAAAACAACAGCCGAAGTACGTAAAATTAAAAGTGGCTTCTCAATATTTGAAGATGATGACTATGATAGCATATTAGACATCTAGCAGGCACGGTTCAGTAGTTGCATGGAAACCCCAGGCTCATTAAAAAAAAGAAATTGAAACTTTATATAATACGTGAATGTGTGTTACACATGGTAAAGCTTTGCTGGTTCAATGTTTTGGGCAGTGCTTGACCAGGCAGAGCATTATGATACAAACTAATTAGCTAGTATAGGCATTAAGTTCTTTGTTTTTTTTTTTCATTTATTAACAACTCTTATAAACAGGCTCAGAACTAAACTGATGAACTGTTAAAAACCCTTTAAATTCTTGTTAATTCTTTTTTTATTTTATAAGTAGGAGAATGTTTTACGTTAAAATAAATAAATAAAAAAGAAATTTAATCTAATTGATTTATTTTTAAAACCGATACACATATCATCACAATGGCAACATTTTAATATCACTTTTAAATACTACTTGATAAATAGACTTTTTTTACACTAACATTTTGTTCTATATAATTTCATATTTTAAAATACAATTAGGAATATTATCGAAATAAACTAACAGTTTTTTGAGAAAATAACAATTTTTAGTTTCTAATTGAATAAATATTTATCTTATTAACTTGATATAATTTTATTGATTCTACAAGGAGATAAATAGTACCTAATTACCTAGGCATTTAGTTTTAAAACTACAATAGTATTCAATATAAAATAAGCTTTTTAATTGAAAAATCATTTGAAAATAATGCAATATTTTATTAATTCCAGTTATATATTCCAGTATAAACACACACCCTAGACAAAATTGTTATAACTCAAAAAAAGCATTTTTTTTTAAATAAAGTAAAATTAATATTTGAACATAACACAAAATTATAGAATTTCCACAAAAATATTTTATTAGATAATATGATTAAAAAAACTTTATGTACCTTTGTTTATATATTTAGGATATAGATCGAGTGCGTTCTCTAAAGGCGTGATTTTAGAATTAAGTTGAAGCAACTTTATTTATTTAAGCTATTTATTTTTATTTTGTTTCTGCACTGAAAACACTTCACATCCTCCAAAGATGCAGAAAGAAAATGCCTCAACGCATTCAGCAACTTTTTTATTGTATAAATTTGTGCAATAAAGTATTATTATTAACTTATCTAGGAGCGTGACAAATTGAACACATTGACAGTGAACATTTCGTTTAAAAACGCAGTTACCTAATTTACTTTAAATATGCAGTCAAATTTATGAAAATAAAATCTATTAGAAATTCCTAGTAACTTTTATTTCTGGCAGTGGAATTTATTGAGTATATATAGTATGATATATATAGTTGTATATATCAACAAGTTGTATACATATATCAATGTATAATTGCCTGTGACAAAATATGCTTAAAATTAAATTGTATTTCATGTCGATTCATAACGAACATCTAGACTTTAGTTAGACTGACTTTTTTTACAAACATCTTAAAATACTTTGTTAAATGCAGGATGGTGGTAATGTTTATTTAATTTCATTGAAACATACAAAATGCTGTTTCACTATTTTTTGATAGTTAATTAAAAGGTTAATTTTCTGGTTTATTAACTGTAGGTACTTCCACTATTTAGCCTAATCATTTAATTTTATAGGGCTTTCTTCTCTTGTTAACATTTTTAAACTAAATTTTCAAAAATCACGTGAATTGAAAAAATTTAAGAAGATATTAAAGCAGCCACGGGATCCCTGGGCACCGCCCCATGACGTAAAACTCAAGCTATGAAAACAAAAAAGAAATAAATCTAATTTAAGGAGTAACTATCACACAGAAGAAAGAATGTATGGAAGAGTAAGTTTACGTGAGCTTATAAAAAGTGTAACAATAAATACTAAAATGTTTTGACCAGTTTCCAATAAACATGTCAAGCCACTACTAAATGTAGTACTAACAAAATGTGGATGGAAGCCCTAACATTCGATGATTCAATGATTAATAATTGTACTAAACAACTTCTACATATAATTTTTTTCCGTCTCATACAAATTTTTGATTACAACCGAGACAATTGTTTAAATTACAATAAACCTCGCTAATTTAACAAAGCCTATACTTATTATCTAGGAAGAATAAATAGGAATAATTAATTACTAATTGTAAACGAGTATCAGGCTGACACCAATACTAGTTTACAAGCGCATTCTCTGCCATCGCAACGAATTTATTGCAAATTTTGTCCCATTAAATATTATTCAAGAAAAAATACACATTTTATTATTATTTTTGGTAGTATGATATACTATCCGTCTATCTCAATGACTAGTAAGTTGCGTGATGCCTTCGTTTGTGCAGCTCACGTTCTCTGGCATACCGGCGACCATGCCAACGAATCAAGCTGAGAACAAAAATTAGTTTATTAAAGTGCGGTTCATTAACGGAAACAACTGCAACTACAGGCGCCTCCGCTGTGCCGGGTTGACAGTGCACATTCCCTTCGTACTTCCAAACCGACTGGAAACGCGATAAGGTTACTTCACGGTATTACATTCGAAAGTACGGCAGGACGGCAGACTGGGCTAGTGACCACAATCAGTCTGCCATTGTAGGCATACTTACTAATTTTGAAAAAAAAAAAAATTTTTTTTACTAACCGTTCATTGTAACCGACTGGATCATTTCTATATAAATACTGATCACCATACCCTCGTTCAAAATCGCGGTGTACACCTAAAAATTAAAAGAAAATGTAAATATATATTTTTTTCTTTTTATGGATTTATAGAAATTTGCCAGTGTCAAGATAATATCTGCATCAAGCCAATACGGATCGTTCATTCATCACACTAAACAGTCAGATCGAGTTATAGCTAAGTTAAAAATAGCTTCAGTAAAGTGGTAGAATCTACTAAAACTTCCTTGGAGGGAAAATTAAAACACACGTTCTCATCTTTTGAATTGTTTGCCCACACTCACGCACGTTAACGAACACTTAATGGTTAACAACCCACCATTAGCACAGATTAACAGTCGAAGAAACACAAGTTTAGGAAAATAATTCAAGACAGATAACCTAATTTATAAGATAACCAAAACTCCCGAAATACCATTTTAATAAATGCCATTCGTAACGGAAATAATAATACGTACCTGTAGGATTTGAATGACTATAGCGTCTACAAGTGGCACCTTTGCACGATAGTAATTGCTTTAGTTGATTATGAAAATAATCCTTTTCGGCAGGCGTTAGATATTTCACGCGATTTTGAGATTCAAAGGGATCTGAAAAAACAAAAATAGTTTAAAAGCAATCGTAGTTTAGGCGGGATGCGGGAACCCGTGTTCAAAACTCCCTAAATTTTGACCGGTACCAATATAACTATGTTATATATAAATTGTTATAGTCAAAATAAAAAAATATATCTGCTGTTCATTTTGGTGGTGGGTTGTTTTAAGTAAAGAGATTGTAAGTAATTTGGTAATTTTAAGCATGTTGGTACACATTCTTTTGGAAGGGTACTGCTATGTATCGTAAAATTGTAATAGTCTAACTTTAATTGTACTGCTTTTCTGTTTTGTGTACAAATAAAATATGTACTTTGATCGCTCAGTGCCTATAGATTATTAAATACTGATTACGGTTATATAACCAAAGTAGTAAGTGATGACACTTTCACGTGTGAGAGTGACTCGAGAAGTGGTCAGGTCAGGTATAGCGGGAGGAGTAAGCCGGCGTAGCGAAGGCGATTGCTGGCTACAGAAATTTCTCTGTAGTAGCAGTTGTTTCCGTTCATGGACCGCACTATAGCTTAACATCAGGCGGAGTGTTCTCATATGTCGAGCTACAATAAAACAAATGGGTAAAGTGCTTAATAATAAATTTTATACCAATTCTGAGATTATAATAGGTCACTAATCCAGTGACAAATTCACAATACAGTAAATTGTGTGTAGAATTAATAGTTCGAATGCAGTTATAAGTGTTGTTGGAAGCGCTCATGCAGAAACAGAAGGGGCCTGCGGTCCAGAGTGGCGCAGTTCTCCAATGTTCGTTGTCATGACGGAAACAATTCATTCTTTCAGACTCGCATAGTTTCTCTAATTCTGCCTGTAAGTTTATTAATATTATATTAGACTATTAGTGATGGGCGATTGTTGCGAGACAAACAAAAGAATCGCAAATTCGATTTATTATTTTTAACGAAAAACAATCGAATAAATACACTCCGGTAATTGTCTTGTTTTTCTATATTTCTACAGACTGATACTTTATAATGCTAGACATACCCATATCATTGGACCATATCTGTGGACAGACCTAGATTGGGTGTATAGTGTACAATGGATCATTTATAGAAAATATTTGATTGTTTTTCGAATTAATGATTATTTATCGCTAGATTCTACAGTTTTATTAATCTCACCTTCTTTTTAATTTTTCGCATTTTCTTACGTAAAAGTCTTCTATCTTCCAGAGCCTTATTTGCAGCATCCACGGTAGCGCTGTTAGGTCCCCGTGTTCGCCTGCTTTCTTCGCAATAACATACATGTTGGTCCTCATTTTCCAATAAATATAGAGGTCGTAATCGCCTTTGCAGAACTGCATCGACTGGTTTTTCAAAAACGTTTTTGTTACTTTTGTATTTATATGGTCTTTTGTATTGCGATACGTCCAGTCTTGTAGGACCCACGTTCGCTATAGTAGGTTTAGGTCTAGGAGTTTCAGCTGTAGTTAGTTTTAGAGTGGTGGAAGGTGGTATCCGTGTTGTTTCTACATGTTCTGCTTTGAAACTCGTCGTTGATATCACTGGTATTTCTGTTGGTAATAATTTATCAATTGCAGAGCTAAACTCTTGCAATTTCGCAGAAAAGTCAACTGGATTAAAATTGTCCTGTTCCTTATCATCTTCAGACGCTTTACGAGTATTTGGTATACCAAAGATGTTTGGAATATCCGTGGCATTTACCTCCTCTGATACATTTCCATTAAAATTAAATTCCCCACTGAAATTTAGAGCATCAACATCACCGTTCTCTATAATAATAGTTGTAACTTGTGGTTTTGGTAATTCTTGCAGAATAACACTTTCGTTTACAGTATCTCCTTTAAATGTGCTCGATTCTATTGTTACTGCACTTTCTGTTGTATAATTTTTAAATTGTTCTTCAAACAACTCTGTTTTTGTTTGTATACTAACAGTTGGTAAAACATATTCATTCGAAAGTCGTAGTTTTTTATCTGATATTGTATTGTTGCGTTGTCTGGATCGTGCCCTTTGTCCTATTCTACCTCTTCTATGGTGTTCATCGGTGTGAGTTCTGGGTGAGGGAGTGGTTTTATTGTAAATATGATTATTTAGTAAATGCGGTTGGATTATTTGTTTTTCCTCAATATTTACAGTGACCGGTTTGGTTACTTTTAAATGTCTCTTAATTTCTTTCAAATCTTCGAGTTTTGTGCGCAGTTGTCTTATTTGGTCTTCTAAACTAAGTCTATTCGTATGCCACGCTTTGAGATCATTATAAATAACTTGGGAACAATTCACTGTTCCGTCTTTGTCTATTTTACATTCCAGTTCATTGTCGTTATCATTCAATATCGCTTCGTTCCTGTGCTTGTGTTTATTTTGCATCCAATGTTGTGCTCTGCGTTTTGTTCGTTTATGATTTATCTTAGAATTTTTACTTTCGTATGCGGCAAGAAAATCTTCCGTCTCCTTAATTAGTTTGTCTATTTTATCGTGTAAATGTTTATCTTCCGTTTCATCTACATATTCGTTTTTAGATCTAAAATGACCTATACTTGGATTTTCTTCGAGAATACTTTCAACAGTGTCCGTTTGATAAACTTCGTTATCGATTGATCTTTTTGCACGATTAGTATTATTTGGTAGTCTTCTGGCTACAATGCCATCAGTTTCCAACCTTGTATACACTAAACCGCTTGGAGTGAAGCAGGCACATTTTTTTGTACTCATCTTAGGCTCTGAGATTTCAGGCTGAAATTAAAATAACTTTAGGTTACGAATAATTTTATTATTACGTAATTATTAACAGGAATCGTACATGTAATTTACCTCATTTTTACATTTATGTCGTCTCCATCGCCCGTTGACTAGAACGCATTTCCACTTTCTACCTCCTGAACAAGGAGCTTGTAAATCAGCTTTTGAACATTCTGCAGCTAGTCTAGCAGCTTTTCTACTTAGAATATTCGGATCTAAATTATCTGCTGAAATGGTTTTAAAATTTCAAAAACGGGAACATATTTGAAAGCATTTTGAAGATTAAAATATGGATATCTACCTTCGGTTTTAGCTGAAGGAGTCAATGAATTGAAGGAATTTGCTTGATTATTTAAAAGCACCTCTTCATTTTCTAGAACCTTCTCAAGACTGGCTTCCAATAACGGATTGTGGCTCTCATTCGTTACGAGCGGCTCCATCGATTTGTCATTTATCTCGGTTGTTTCAGAATCCACACTTACCTAGAAAAAATTAAAATGTGTGTTAATGATTTTGCTTTGGAAGTATAAGACTACGGCAGAAGTCCTCAGGTGGTGGTTAGAGGATCCTGAAGTTTCTCCCTGAGGCTCATTTATTTGACTGGCATGTTGTTCCTTCCCAATGAAGGGGCATATCCGTCACCTCACCATATTTATTTATGCAAATTAGATACACCAACAGCGAGTACATGGAACTTATGCTATAACTTATTCTATAACATGATAACTGATGTATCAGCCAGTTACTGGTGTATGTGGCGTAGTGAGGGACGCTGCGAGGGACGCCGTGGAGGTTCTGGTCGTGTATACTCGTTATTGGTGAGTACCGGGGAGTCTGATACCACCTCGTCGTCGTGTTCTCCAAGTCGCAAGGTATCTATAAAGATTTTCTCAACAAAAAAGGAAAGGTGTTTACTTACATCGTCTTCTTCATCATCTTCCTCATCGTCATCTCCATTATCACGTTCGAGAAAATCACCATCAGAATCATTATCAAAGTCGGAATTTTCAGACGAGTACGTGGATGAGTTAGGTGGAAGAGTAGAATATGGATTTTGATTTAATTTCTTATATTTGTTGCCTCGACGATTGTAAGGCAATTCTCTGCGTCCAGAACTGAAATTATACTTATAAATAATACAGAGGCGCTAATCTCAGGAACTACCATAGAAATTGTTATTCCACTTTCTCTAATAATAGATACATGGAGATGTTTTTAGTAGTCCGACATGCAATTACACTCCGTTTGATGTAAAGCTAGAATACAGTTCAAGATTAGATACATGCTCTCGTAATGATAAATATTTTGCCAAAGTAAAGAAGCAATAATCCCAGTTAGTGTAATACTAGTATCTGGTTTATATCTACTTGTTTATAATTCTTACCTTTCAATGAGAAAAGTGTCTGGCCACTGAACCTGTCTACGACGTGGTTGAAGTAATGGCAACAGAGATCTTCCATCCATATGAGAAGGTGGTTCTACACCCCCCATGTCAAGGAATGTAGGAGCCAAGTCTATATTCAAAACAATGTCGTCAACACTGAAAAAAGAAATATAAAATTTAGAAAATGCTAACCAAATATTTAAGAAAAGAAAAATAGTTTTTAACTTACACAGTCCCAGGTTCAACACCCGGTCCTCGTACCAGAAAAGGTACACGTATATCGAATTCAAAAGGAAAACTTTTTCCTTTTACCAAACCAAACTGGCCAAGATGATATCCATGATCTGATGTGTACACCAAATATGTGTTGTCTAATTCTCCTAAAGCTTTAAGTTCTTGATAAACTCTTTCGACTGCCTGAAAATAAATTTAAAAAAAAACTTATAATTTTTTTATCTTTAATTTTTATACATCCAAAATTTTATTAATATAAATTATTACAATTAGTTATTTTTAAGATTTTAATTGAAAAGTTACTGCTTTAGCTTACCATATCTACACTTTGTAGCGTCTGCAATCGTTTTGTCATCAATAAGTCCGTGAACTGTCTGTGTATTGGCCTCATTTTCTCTGTAACACGCAGAATCCATTGCTTGTCTGGATTTGGAGCCATATCATACGTCGGAGTGCTGAAATATTTTTAAAAATCTTCATAAGGAGAAATATCTACACAGTTATGTAAGATTTTGTTATTTTACGCAAGTTTCAAAAGGAAATGTTAATAAACATTAGTTACAAGTTACGATCCCGTGGTTCCTTGTCTCCAGACAGGTTTCACGACCACACAAAACGTCGATGGCTGAATATTAACGAAGCCTTGTAGGGCTCCCGAGCGACTCCGGTTACAGCCTGGCGCCAACATGTCGCGCCCGTTCCGAATTGAAATATAAAAACGCAGCCAAGTGTGACTTTTTCTAAATTTGATACAATACGTCATCATATATTTTGTTTATTTGATTACCAGTTTAACATTATTTACATTTTTACTATTGAAATACTTGACGTAGTTTTATATGAAAGAGATGATGATTACTTATGTATATTTATTCTTAATTAACATATGTTAATGCGTATATTTTATTTTATTTTTGTGCCTAAGGATGGATATATGGAAGTACATTCATTTATTTGCGGCAGAGGCGGCCTGCCTTTCATGTACCACAATTAGTCTGACAACCAGACCCACATATCTCTAATTTATGCGACCAACCTTTATAATAAACTATTCGACCGTGTAATAATACAAGAGAGTTCTAATTATATCTTTTTTGTATGTTATAAGAACTTTGGCATTTCTATGAAATAAAAATATAACACAAAATCAACTAGGTATTTTTTTTTATTGTAGCTCAGCAGTGTTGTCACACTCCGCCTGATGGAAAACAAGTGTGCGGTCCATGAATGGATACAACTGCTACTACAGAGAAATCTCTACAGGCAACAGTCGCCTCCACTATGCCGGCTTGAAAAGACGGGCATGTTCTATCCAGATTGACAGTGCACACTCCTCTCGTTATATCTGTCTACTTTCAAACTATTCCCGAAACGCGACAAGGAAGCTTCACGGGTGTTACATTCGAAAGTTGTGGTACTACCCCAAAACGGCGGACTGGACTAATAACCATCATCAGTCTGCCTACCACTCTTTAATAAGCGACCAAAGTACATATAACAAAGTTACATTGGTACCGGTCAGAATTTAGCAGAAGGCGTCTCATCGATCGTGAGTTCACGCGTCTTACCGCTAGACCACGGCCGCTTCAGTTACATTTAGTTCAAATGTAAATCAGAAAAGCTTAGGATTAAGAGACCCATATTCAAAACTCGCAACTTTGTTATTGTTATACGTACTCTCTCTAGACTCTCAATGCCCATGGTATAATAGTAGAAGTATATTAGACATTTATTAAAAGAATGAGAGGCCGATTAATAATATTTATTATTAATATCTGCCGTCATGGGGTAGTATCGCCCCTGAAATAAGTTAGAAGTGTTTCGGGGTCAGCTTGAAAGTAGCTGGGTATAACTGAAATTCTGTGCCGGATTTAAACATAGGCAGTTGCCTATGGGCCGCCACCACACCCCAAAAATAAAATAAAATTAAATCGATAAAGGCTGAGTAGAAACAAAAAATACTGAGTTTTGTTTTAAATTTTGTGTTAGCCAACTTATTTAGTTGCTCTCTTCTTGACCTTAATAGAAACTTTCAACAGTTAACCACAAACGATTTGAGAGCCTCCACAACATGCTCTGCCTATGGGCCGCCGAAGTCTAAATCCGGCGCTGCTGGGATTAGTGTGCCCCGTTATAGCTGGCATAGTGGAATTGTCTTCGCTCATGAATTGCCCTTACTCTAACATCAAGCAATGTAAACAACTATATTTAAAAAACAATATATATTTCTAAATTAGATAAATTGTTATTTTGACCTAAATAATTGACATTACAATAATATTTACAGTAATTAGGTACCGGCGCGTCTGAAAGATAAATAATCATTGAATTGCGATGACGTTTTAATTAATAACAATATCTACTGAAAGAATTAGGTCAAAATACTTTACACGTAATATTTTTCAGAACATTCCTAACCATAAAAACTAACATTTTTAGGAATTCTACTATGTAGTCAGTCGATTGCTTTTTATATAGTCCAACAAGTCGCTTCCGCTATGCCGGCTTGAAAAGACGAATGTGCACCGCCAAGCCCACACTCTCCTCGCAATACCCTGTCACTTCACAGATGTTCAGTTACACTTGGACGGCAGATAGAAAAAGATTCCAGAATCTAGATTTTATTCTGACTCGGCATATGACAACACTCCGCCTGATGTTAGGCTAGAATGCGGTCCATGAACGGACACACTACCTCTACCTGCCACAGAGGAATTTCTGCATGCAGCTATCGCTACCATCCAGCTGTTATACTTGGCTACTTTCAAACTGAACCCTAAACGCAACTAGTTCGCTTCATGAGTATTATTACACTTGAAAGTGGACTATCCCAGATCAAATCCCATATATTTTCTTTTCGATTCGATCAAGTTCTACTTTTATTGGCTTTTGACTTTAACCCTAAACAGCAGACTGGGTTAATAACCATCATCAGCCTGTCTGAAACATCTAGAACTAATATTTGCATGCGAGCAACATATTTTATTGAAAGGCAGGTTGATAGGCTTATATTGAATTATAACAATAAATTAGTTGTGGTAGTGGGGTGATGTTTAATTACGAAGCCGTAAATCTACGCGCTAATGAGTGTTTTCATCCAACAACAGATTTATAGTTCATTGAAATTAAACAGAAACGGCATCGACTAAATATAAACAACTGCTTTTAATCAATAAATTCCTTTGCAAAATACTAAAATATTTACCCCTGAATAAGTAATTAGCTACAAATATTCTATTTTATTTAGCGACGCTGACATTTTTTAAATATCTGTAATTAGCGACCAAAATGCATTAGACCATTTAGTACATTGGAATTTAGCGAAATTTGAACACAGGTCTTATCTATCGTGAGTTCCACCCTCTACCACTAGTCCACAGCTCTATTTCTATCACAGTTAGTCATTGGAATTTTACCGCAAATGTAAGAAGAATTGCAAATAAAACCTTTTCACGTCTCGCCTGTAAAGTCAGAACGTGGTATTCCTATAATATTGATTTTGAATGCAAGTCACAGATAAATTCAATAAAACTAAACGTGTGGTATGACAACTTTATGCGCAATAAAATTATAAATGTTATAAACGTAAAAGAAACTCTGTCCGTTTGTTGCCTTTTTATACCTAAACTGCGGAACATATTTCGACAAAATTAGACAAAGAGATACGAGTAGATTGCAACTTGGGAAAGGACGTTTGCTACCACGCCTTAAAAGTGGTATGCAGGCTTATGATGGTTATTAACCCAGTCTGTCTTCCTGGAATAGTACCACCGCTTTCAAATATAATACCCGTGATGTGACCTTGTCGCATCGGGAAGTGTGGAAGTAGCCTGGTAAAACGAGAGATGTAGTGTACACTCATCTCCCTAAGCCGGCATAGAGGAGGCAACTACTGCCTTTTTTCTGTCGCAGTGGTTTTCATTCATGGACCGCATTCTATTTAACATGTAAGTAACCGATGAAACGTTATCATACGCCCAGTTACAATAAAAAAAAATATGCATATAAAGTTTCAGGCAACAGGCAGTTCTATAAATTATTGAAGATAAGGATTGAAATTCTGAGTAATAGTTTGAGGCGTCTACAACGTAATACAATTCACATTAAACGAGGAAAATATGTCAAATATACACAAAACATTCTTATGAAACATAAATCAAGAGTGTACCCAGAAAACTGCGGTAAAGTTATTCACAGCGGCACATCACGTCGTCGCACGTGAATCTTCAGCGTGCTCGAGGCATGACACGATGAAAAACTCATTCGGACCACTTCTTAAATATTTAAGACGCAAAATGGCGAGCATGGTCCCAAAATGTGTCTTCAACATAAAAAACTATTTCATAAAATACACGGCGAAGAATATAGCTAACCTATCGTTTAAGGCATTTTTTCATGCGATCGCAATCATGACCTTTCACGAATTTCAGAAGGGGACAGAAAGGTTAGAAGTTGATAAACTCCATTACATGTTTGTTACAAAGCAGTTATATCTAAAAATTAATTGCGATACTCTAATTAGGTAATCCAGTTATGGCCTTGGGTTAAAAATGGATCCGAACTTGGGAAAAGAGGATCCACAAATACCTCTCATGGACCGCATTTCATATTTTAATTTTTTTATTGTAGCTCGGCATATGAGAACACTCCGCCTAGTTGAGCTATAGTGCGATTCATGAACGGAAACAACTGCTACCACAGAGAAATATCTGCGGGCAGCAGTCGCCTCCGCTATGCCGGCTTGAAGATACGAATGTACACTATCCAGGTATTTTTAGAGATTCGGAAAATCCCAACTTGAAAGTGGTGGTACTACCCCAGGACGGCAGACTAAGCTAATAACCATTATCAGTCTGCCTATCACTTTAGCTTAACATGGAAGAAAAATTAAAGTACTTACTGATGTGTTGTCACATTAAAAAAGAGATGTGAGAATTGTGGTGCAGAGTCTTCAGGTCCATGAGGTGCAGGAAACGACATCACAAGGAGCACTGGCTTTCGAGAAAATCTACGTTTGGAGGCACGAAGGAAAGCTATTGAATCATTAGCTATGAGATCTGGATAATAGTCCTGGAAATATAACAATATAATATCACTGCATGTGACTACGCTGCGGTGCATAAACGAAAATGTTCGCTATGCCGGCTCCAGATAAATGTTCACCATCCACAGTGCCGGATTAAATTAGCGCGGGGCCTGTAGCAAATTCTGTCAAGGGGCCCCTGGGTTTGCTTTAGGTTCTCAAGTTTAGGGTATTAAATAAGTGTAAGTGAAGCATAGCCTAAGGAGCTTCGCGTTTAAGGCATGCAAGATATTTTACGGTCCTATCTAAATTAATATTTTTTTATTACAGTCAGACAGGCGTTGGAGCGCGGGGCCTGTAGCATTTGCTACTCTTGCTACGTGGCTAATCCGGCACTGACCATTCAGCAGATTGTAAAATGCACACTCCTCTCGTTATACTCGGATACTTCAGAGCTAATCCCGAAACGAGATAAGCTGATAGACTAGGTCACCACTTACACTTGCCCAACCCCAGGACGACACACTGACCTAATAACTATCATCAATCTGCTATCCACGGGTAAAATTAGAAATATACTGAAATTTATTTCGAATGTAACACCCGTGAAGTGACCTAGTCGCGTTTCAGGAACAATTTGCAAGTAGCCAGGTATAACGAGAGGAATGTGCACATTCGTCTTTTCAAGCCAGCATAGACTGATACCTGTAGAAATTTATCTCTAGCAGCAGTTGTTTCCGTTCATGGACCGCGCTCTAGCTTTACATTAGGCGGAGTGTTGTCATATGTTAAGCTTCAATAAAAATATATTTTTACCTTTTGATAATCATCGCCATGTTTGATTTTCTTTCCATTCATATTAATACTGTAGTTGTAATATTTAGAGTTCATTATGAGACCGCCCCATTCTCTCCATCCAGGTGGAATGTATGATCCGTTGTATTTATTCAAATATTTACCGAAATATCCTGCGAACAAATTAATATATATATTTTTTTATGTTTAAAAAACATTTCTGTACTACAGAGATTTCTTTCTAATTATAATTGATCTCATCGATTGGCGTCATATTATTTTCTTCTACTTAGTATTTTTCTAATTATCTGCAGTCCCTTAATGTAATGTAATTATAGACATTTGTCGAGTGATGGCTTCTAGTAAAGCTTGATGTAAAGCTAGAGTGCGGTCCATGAATGGAAACAACTGCTACTACAGAGAAATCTCTACAGACAGCAGTCACCTCCACTATGCCGGCTTGAAGAGACGAGCATGCACCATCCAGATTGACAGTGCACACTCCTCTCGTTCTATCTGGCTACTTTCAAACTATTCCCGAAACGCGACAAGGTCACTTCACGGGTGTTACATTCGAAAGTGGTGGTACTGGCCCAGGACGGCAGACTGGCTAAATAACCATCATCAGTCTGCCTACCACTCTTTAATAGTGCCTATAGGCACTGAGCGACCAAAGTTCATATTGTACATATTAGTTACATTGGCACCGGTCAGAATTTAGCGAGGTTCGAACACGGGACTCATCGATCGTGAGTTCACGCGTCTTACCGCTAGACCACGGCCGCTCTAAATAAACAATGATGGTGCACTTTGGTTTGCATGGATTTTATGTATTTAGCGTTATGTACATATTTTTCGTGACACTAGATTCCAAGGTAATCATTGATCTTGGTATCGCAAGAATATGTTAATGCGGTTTTTCTAATTTTAAAGTCGCGATGAATTCCTTTAAATTGGACATTATAATGGAGATTTCCCTTCAATTACCTATTTTGAACTTAAAAATATGTATACAGGGTGAATTTTTCAAGTGGGCTTTCATGGCCAAATCCTAAACTATAAGAGATATCGAAAAATGCTGAAAGGAGTCTCGATGCCGATTTTGATGAAAACTAAAACTGCTTTATTAGATTTTTGATAAATCCATTTTCCCGGCCAGGAATCGAACCTGTTGATTTTGAAAAAAAATAAACACACTGTATTATTGCACCATCCGATAGTGTTCCTGATAAGGATCAAATTCTGGGAAGTAATGATATACGGCAAACCAAAGAAAAGTGTTGATTTTTAACAAATTGTCTCTTATTTCCATGTATTTATACATTACCGGTACATTGACAACATTTCTTATAATTATTTATGATGATTGAAAATCATCATATTAATATTTAAAATCTCGCGCTCTTCGAGGTCAAATGAAAGGAAAGTCTTGATTTTTGGCAAAATATATATTTTTTTAACATTAAGTAATTAAATCTTAATTAATCAATTGTTCAAAATGATAGCCATTATTTTCAATACATAGCTGAACTCGATGCCTCAAGGAGTGTACTGCATTCCACATCACAAGGTTATTGATTCCGTTCAGAATATTCCCTAACGCTAGTTTTAAGTCATTTTCATTGTACGTACATTTGTAAATTTAGTTTTTGACATGCCCCCCGAGAAAATAATCTGAAGGTGTTAGATCTGGCGATCTAGCCGGCCACGGCACAGGACCTTAAAAATTAATTTATTGTTTTTCCTACATTTTAATTTTTTTTTTAATCATGGCTTTTAACCTCGAAGAATGCGAGATTTTAAATCAAAACATAATAAATGTAGTAGGTAATGTATACATACATGGAAATAAGAGACAATTTGTTAAAAATCAACACTTTTCTTTGGTTTGCCGTATATCATTACTTCCCAGAATTTGATCCTTATCAGGAACACTATCAGATGGTGCAATAATACAGCGTGTTTTTTTTTCTTCAAAATCAACAGGTTCGATTCCTGGCCGGGAAAATGGATTTATCAAAAATCTAATAATGTGGTTTTAGTTTTCATCAAAATCGGCATCGAGACTCTTTTCAGCATTTTTCGATATCTCTTATAGTTTAGGATTTGCCCATGAAAGCCCACTTGAAAAATTCACCCTGTATATAGGAGAATGCCCATTCTCCTAAGAAAAATGGGCCCACAATTTTTTTTTGAATTAATCGATGATTTTTAGTTAATTTTGTAGAAAAATAAATCTACTTCCTTATTACCTATCAGTTTTAATTTTTTCACCCGGGTTATTGAGTAATTAGATGTTTTCTGATGCAATATTTAGGGTTATTATTATTTTAAATGCTTTAATAATTGATGATAGCTGTTTTTATATAATTAAACATTGTCTATTGATTGGCAAATGATGTGTTGATTAATTAAAGTTAATTAATAAAAAAAAAAGATATTATTTTAGAATATTGTTTTGTTACCAAACTATTAGGTACCGAGTGGGCCCAAAAATGGGCATTCTCCTTTAAACTGAAGCTCTGTCCGTGCACTTGTGCGATTTAACATAAAAAAATTGCAGTTCGCACAGCTCCTTTGTAAGTTAGCATTTTTTAACGACTCGTATAAACATTTTTTTAATAACATTTTTGACGGCTTATGAATATACGTCTAGATTTTACTTTTAGTAAACAAATAACAGTTGAAAAGACGAATTAATTCTCACGAGTTATATTATAAATCCTTTGCCATTATTAACTTTGGATTTATGTAAATTGTCGCAAAGGGAACGTTCGAGCTATATTAATAGTCACGTTTGCGTTGTAAGAACAAAATTAATAGAAATAAATTGTAATCGGATAGGTAAATTTCCTAGTGATGCAATTGTTAAGAGTCAGGTGTCGTGAATTACTCGTAAGTATTGCGCAGTAACAATGATTAAAAATGTGACTTTCCCGCCACACACGATCGTAATTTCAGAAACTTGAATCCAAAATTCCGTTTTAAAGTTCCGAGTCTAACTGAATAAAATATGTTACGCTTACAATCGCTTACTGACGTTTCGAAAGCTTTGCAGCTAAATTAAACAAATAAAACGCAGCAGTAATCCGCATAAAAAAAATATTTCGTTAAAACACATATAAAGGAACTTATAATGATAAAGGCAGAACCGTTTTGACTTTTCAGTAGCCCGGCATGTGACATTTTGCCTGTTGTTAATTAGTATGTAGCATATAGACATAGTTACATTGGTAAGAATTTAACGAAATTTGACCACGGGTTTCATTGTGAGTTGACGCCCTCGACCGCTGGACCACGGCCGCTCTAAATGAAGTATAAATATGTATAATAATTATGATTTCATAAAAAGTAATTAATGATTCCACTTCAGTTTATAGGCGCCATTCTAACGACAACCGTGACGCGTTTACAAAAATGAAAAAGCGACGAGCTTTTCCATTAACGTCCCTGAAAAAAATCTGACGTCGCAATTGGAAGGCTATTGTCTTTTCTTCATTAAAATCTTTTTCTTATGCAAGGCAATATTATATTTTATGAATGCACTACGATGATCTTTAATCGTTATATGTATTCAAAACATAATGTTTCTTTGTTTCTTCCGTATCCATCCGAAATTGGGAAGTGGGATCGAATCATCAAGGACAATATTGAAGGATCAGTTGAGGCTATAGAAGTCAAAAATAGTATTTTTGATTATTTTTTAAAATGTCTATCTTAAGCTGATATCTTCACTGTATCACAGACACTGAGCGACTAAAGTACATATAACATATAAGTTATAAGTTGCATTGGTACCGATCAGAATTTAGAGACGTTTGAACACGGGTCTCGTCGATCGTGAGGTCCGTCCTTTGCCGCTAGACCACGGCCGCTCTAAGAGTTAATATTAAGAGTGGTAAGCAGAAGTGATGTTGGTTATAACCAGCCCAATCTAGCGATGTTAAGCTAGAGTGCGGTCTATGAACCACAGAGAAATCTCTGCAGGCAGCAGTCAACTCCTATTCCAGCTTGAGAAATCAATTGAAATTGATTACCATCACCATTACTATCCTGGGACGGCAAACTGGATTGGACTGGAACTATCAGGCTGCCAAAAGCCTAAAAATAACAACTATTCTTGGGCCGGTATAGTGACGATGACTGAGACTATGTAACGCAGTTCTCCAGTCGTCAGTGTTTTTGGACTCCCACTGTGCTTACCATCAGCAAGTCGAGGTCACATGTCGCGACAAGAAAATACTATTTGACATCACTAACAGGCACACGATAATCGTAAACTTCACGTGTAAATACGAAATATGGTAGATAAAAATAGAAATCATTGGAGTAGTAAACAGACTGATGATGGTTATTAACCCAGTCTGCCGTCCTGGGGTAGTACCACCATTTTCAAATATAACACCCGTAAAGTGAAATCACGTTACGGGATTGGCTTGGAAATGGTCGGGTATAAACAATGAACATTTCATTCATTCGTCTCCTTAAGCCGGCATAGTGAAGATGACTGCTGCTTGTAGATATTCCTGTGTGGTAGTAGTTGTTTTCGTTTATGCCGAGCAACTATAAAAAAGTTCATTATTTAGTAAAAAAAAATCACACGATGATATCACTTAATATATTATTTAAAAAAAGTTTTATTTTTTAATGACAGCAATAAAGTGGCAAAGGTCATGACTTCAATGAATTACTACACAGTACTGAGGCAGATGAACTCTAAAGAGGTCACAAGAATCAATATTACATTCAAAATAAGTAGCACTATCGCGAATTGTACGAGATAATAAGACTTAGTGCCTATTGTCTCAATGAAGACCAAGTATATTGTATAAACGCAAACGATAACATTGAATGTCACGTTCAAAGCTCGATAAATAATAATTCACAATTTATTATTATTTCCATCTGTTTGTAGTAAAGTTTAATTTATGCGTAGGTTCAATGGGCCAGCAACAATCTATCTAATAAAGAGAAACTGCCACCGAACATAAAATACTAGGGATATTCATATATGAGCAAATTCAAACACTTTTTTATTGTATTTTGGCATATGACAACACTTCGCCTGATGTAAAGCTAGAGTGCTAGAGCAGTCTGCCGCTATGCCGGCTTGTCTCAAAAGTGCACCATCCAGATTGACACTGCACATTTCTCTCGATATACATGGCTATTTTCATGGTGAGGTTCGAACATGGGTCTCGTACTGATTTTTTTTTTTAGTTTTTGTGGTGACCACTATGAGTACACCCAGACGAGTGATGAGTTTTGTTTTGGTTCCTGAAACCTATACTAGGCATAAGTTCCGTCAAAAAAATCTAAAAGTATCGATGTTTTATGGTTACTCATTTTTTTTTATTGTAGATCGGCATGTGAAATGGGCAGTATCGAAAAATTATATGAGAAGGTATCGATATCTTGTGGGTATCGGAACATCCCTACAACTTGACTTACGCCTTTTATACGTTATATTACTACTAGGGTATTTAGATAAGTAATGTTGTAAATCTACTCGTTTTCTAACTGCGAGTAACTGGATGTCACAATGAATAATAAGATACGACATATTTCGCAATAAATACATTTCGCTAGTTTTATTGATATTATAGTTCAAAATGGACGGATGTTTGTTTGTCTACCAATCGGGTTTTGTGTTTATCACGGGACTTTGGTTCTCGGATTCTTATCTATAATTAAATTATGAAAATTTAACAAAAAAAAACGTCGCTAGCTTGCGGGAATCAAATCCACGTCACATCTCCGTTTTACGCACGGATGTTACACAGCCATTGACGCCTTACGAGAACGTGTCAAAATTCCTCTATTGTATCTTTCCATCGGCAGCCTTTCCAACTGCCTCCAAGCTTCCAACTGGGTTGACATCATATTACTTGGTTTTTTTACCACATCTGCTTTTTTTTAACGACGACGTATTTAAATATTATTAAATAGAAGAGCACTGTCTGCAGAAACACATTCTTCGGACCAACGCTGGAGACAGCAATTTATATTTGTTACAAATTGTTTAATTATTGTTAACCAAATAAAGTCATTTTTATTTTATTTTTTATTTATCCCTTCAGTACTAAACTCGAGCTCAACTTTGCTTTGCAGTTAGGATAATTGTTAATTGATACAGTTCGAATGTCACTAAATATTAAGGTATCTATTAATAGTACTATTAATATATTTGTATTTTACGAATAACGTCGCGGTTTGACTGCTAGTTCATAATAAAGATCGTGCTAAGTTAAAATTTATTATCTATAAATAATTAGTTAAGGTGTGGCGTTGCCATATAAAGTTTTTATATAAGTAGATACATCAACACAAATGTTACGCGTTTATTTTCAGTATTTTAAATTCAAAAAACGTATTTCATTTCAACTAGATCTATATTTAGTTAACGCCCGCATAAGGGTTAAAAGTTAAAACGCCGTGGTCGTGACCTTGACACGAGCTCCGGAAGCGAAGGAGAGCCTGCAGCCCCGATGAACTGTTGACTGTTTCCCCTGTCTCCAAAGTATTGGTGGCTATGGGGATATATGGGGATTTATCCGTCGTCCTATAGACTGAGGCGTTCAGCGAGTTGAGTGTCTCGATTCGCCGTTCGGTCCGCCACCTTTCGAACCAGGGCTGCATCTGGATGAATGCTGACGTGTGCCCAGACTCCGTCCACTATGCGTAGAGTGAAGCACCGTGGGGTTTTAGTCGGTATTCCAGTGCAGCTGGAGTGTCCGACATAACCCTGGTACCTTCCCAAGGCCCAGGGTATCCGTAAAAGGATTTCCCCACGTAAAGGAAAAAAATATTTAAAAACAACATCGTATTATTAGTCGCTATGGAGCCAAGTTCGATTCCCGTTCGAATCAAATATTTATTTATATGCAATAAAAAGATAATAGGTAATTTTAAAAGAGCATTTGTTTTAGGTTATAAAAAGCCTAGTTTGGGTTTTTTGTCTATTTTAATACTAAGCTAGTGTCTATATCATACGCTTATACCAAATAACATGTTTGCTTTAGTACCGAATTGGTACAGAATTAAGTGAGATTTGATCACTGGTATCATCGATCGTCTACCGCTAGACCACGGCCGTTGGGCATTGAATGTATTTAGTATTTATGATTAAATAAAATAAATAAATCAATTTCACAGAATTGTATAAATGGAAACTGAATTTTGAATTTGTTTATCTTGAATTATAAATGGTTTGATGGGCAAATACATATCACATTACAATGAAGAATAATATTTGATATATGCAGAGGTTTTATTTATATTAAGATAACGATATTGCTTGTCAACAAATGACTGATGATATTTTTGGAATACTTAGAAAGTGTTCTTACAGAATAAATTATTCGTTATTTAATTGTTTTTTTTTTAATTATTATTGTAGCTCGGCATATGACAACACTCCGCCTGATGTAAAGCTAAAGTGCGATCTATATATGGAAACAACTGCTGCCACAGTTTGCTGAATTAAAAGATTTTGTGTGGATTTACGATCGAGTTTTTTTTTACTAATTACTTAAAATATTTACACGTTAGTTGTGCATGGGTACTCTATTAATACAATATATATTTTAACAACTTGTCGTGTGTGAAAATAATTAATAAGAGAGGTTTATTTATTATAGTAAAGTAAAATTGCATGGTGACGAACGATGGTCCCGGCAGTTCTATTAGCGTGTCAACTGGCACCCGTTTCAGCGCTGGAATTTTCATTTAGTGTCAGCGACCTTAATCTTGGCTGGGAGTGACATTGACAACTGCGCAGGTTTTAGCTCCAACCGCATTCCACGAACGAACATTTTCACCAAAGTTCGTAAATTACACAGAACAAAGGAAATTGTTATGCTTGGATTACTGACAAATGCTTTAGAATATTAGAAATAACCAGTTACTTAATAAACTTCTCTCATAATTTGATGTAGCTAATAAAAATTTCGAATAATTGCAAATATCGAATTAACTTCCAATGTACCCTAACCTAACAACACATTTTCGTTTACAATCACAAAAATTAATGCTTATATTTTCCTTTTACTTATATAAAATAGAAAAAATAGCATAACTTTATAAGTATCTTTCTAATACATAAAAATTAATGTTTCTTTGTTTGTTTGCCACGTATGCCTTCCGGAAATTAGTATCAGTAAGATTAGAAAAAATCTTTTTGCATTAGATAGCCCGTTTATAATTAGGGAAGGTTTTGGGAAACGGGAAAGCTGTGGGCAATAATGATAATAATCATTTATACTTATTTTACCTAATTGCGGTCTAGCGGTCAAAGACGAGAACTTACGATCGATGGGACCCAAGTTCAAATCTCGCTGACCGGTTCCTATGATACAAGTATTATAATTTTATTTTTTAAATTAGGTACTAAATTACTTTATTATTAAATTATGGTGAGGATTTGAACAGAAAAAAATGCATACAAACATAATAGTAGATATTTGATAAAAACAAAAACATTTTATATTTTTGCAAACTAATTTCCATAAGTCAGAATATATCAGTGAAGTTAGTTTTATATTATGTACTTAGATATATATAGAACTTTTATAGTCATGACCAAGTTACGTTAAGCTTATCTAGTCGAAGTATAGTGGATGCTATTCACGACAAAAGCTTCTGGAAACACCACTGCGGGAACTTTGAAACGATAACGAACACGCGACGACAAATTTATTAGAACTTCTCGCTTTTTCGTGCTCTTGTTCAATGAATTTATTTTCTTTTCGTAGACTAAATTGCGCAGTTCAGACTAAAAATAACTTTTGTTTTTTCACGCCATTTTTAATTAATTAATGTACTTAAGACCTGACTTTTACGTATGATAATTTATATATAGATAGACCTCGGTTTACTCCTATTCACAATAACGCCTGGCATCTTGTCTGAATATCCGTAGTTTGGCTAGGTACGTACTACACTTCCTCAGGCTAACTGCAGAAGTATAGACACTCTTGCTCTTTAATACCACTTTTTTCCTAATTGTGGCGCTAGAATCGCTAATAATAATAGTGTTATCAGACTAAAAAATTATTTTAGTAAACCTAAAGTCTTACAATATTAATATTTATATTTATCTAATCACAACTTGAATATTAATAAATGACATAATTAAATAAAATTCATAATTGTGTAAATTTTTATCATGACCTACTAGAATGACACAGTTTTCCCGTAGACTAACTAGCTTTAGTCGTAACGAGCTGTCCTCAACTAGAGTTTTACTCAGAGGGTTCTAAAGTGAAGCTACGCTGGCATTGTTGTGCAGAACAAACAGGAAAACTTAGTGAAATTTAAATGTAATTTTGCTGGATTTTATTTAGAATCTCTTTGTACGTTCATGCATATTTATGTCGTTACTTTACGATTCTGTTTACTTCGGCTTTTTATTAGATTTCTTGGAGTCCTTATTAACTCATTAAAAGACTTGAACTGTAATTTACGAGTTCTTTTTTAAAAAGTCAAGAATTTTTTGCAACTAAATGCTATCCGACGAGTACAACTTCTGGTTCGCGGGGTTGCTATATGTATAGTACGCAGATATTTAGATATACTTAGATTAAATTACAAACACTCGTTTAAAATGAAATACCTAATGGCAATAACATAAATTATTACGACAATTCGTTACATCTTTTACTACATACAACACACTACGTAGAACAATCAATTTTATCGTGATTTATTGATGTGTGGTATCCGTGCCTCACGCCCACTGTACTTAAACTGTAAAGAAAGATTTCCCTGATGACATATCTATATTTTAAGTTATTCGATTTTTATTCATAAATGTTAAAACTGTTTAAAAGTCAATAATGCCAGATATTAGATACTATATCGAATAAATTAATTTTTAAAATCAAGTAATCACAGACATGTAATTTCGCTACAGAATTGCGTTTGATTTTTTAAATCCGCAAAGCTATTTTACTGGGTCTTTTGTCCTTTATAATGGAAAACGGTAGTCAGTTTTAAGCTTAGTTTAAGCCGTTCTTTTCGCATCGCTGCATTGTGGCTGCGGTCACTACTGCTAATATGAATCCGGCTTATAAATGTCAGCAAAAAGGAAATGCCGTCAGATTTGTTAAATTCATCCGGTTCTTAAATACGCTACCATATAAAATTAATATAAAATTAACCATAGTTAGATATTTTTCTATCGTCACTTCGTCAGATATTGCGCGTCAAAACTCAAGAGTCATTAAATTAAGGGCGGCGATATTGGCAATTGCGAATACAATGGAACTCGTCAACCAAAAATAATTTCAACGAGACAATCAAGATCTAATAACTACATAGATCACTAAACAAAGAGAAAGGAATCTAAACTAATCATTTGGACGTATACTGGCTGAAGTGTGAAATAAAATAATCTTAGACAACCTAGGCACTTATGGAAGCCCATATTCGTATACATACGATTATATACAGCGTGAATTTTTCAAGTGGGCTTTCATGGCGAAATCCTAAACTATAAGAGATATCGAAAAATGCTGAAAGGAGTCTCGATGCCGATTTTGATGAAAACTAAGACTGCATTATTAGATTTTTGATAAATCCATTTTCCTGGCCAGGAATCGAACCTGTTGATTTTGAAAAAATAAAAACACTGTATTTTTGCACCATCCGATAGTGTTCCCGATAAGGATCAAATTCTGGGAAGTAATGATATACGGCAAACCAAAGAAAAGTGTTGATTTTTAACAAATTGTCTCATATTTCCATGTATTTATACATCTCTCGCGCTCTTCGAGGTTAAAAGCCATGATTAAAAAGAAAACAATTGAAACGTAGGTAAAACAATAAATTAATTTTTAAGGTCCTGTGCCGTGGCCGGCTAGGTCGCCTTTAGATTATTTTCTCTGGGGGCATGTCAAAAATGAAATTTACAAATGTACGTACAATGAAATTGATGACTTAAAACTAGCGTTAGGGAATATTCTGAATGGAATCAATAACCTTGTGATGTGGAATGCAGTACACTCCTTGAGGCGTCGAGTTCAACTATGTATTGAAAATAATGGCTATCATTTTGAACAATTGATTAATTAAGATTTAATTACTTAATGTTAAAAAAATAAAACATTATTTTGCTAAAAATCAAGACTTTCCTTTCATTAGACCTCGAAGAGCGCGAGATTTTAAATCAATATGATGATTTACAATTATCATAAATTATAATAAATGTTGTCAATGTACCGGTAATGTATAAATACATAGAAATAAAAGACAATTTGTTAAAAATCAACACTTTTCTTTAGTTTGCCGTATATCATTACTTCCCAGAATATGATCCTTATCGGAAACACTATCGGATGGTGCAAAAATACAGAGTGTTTTTATTTTTTCAAAATCAACAGGTTCGATTCTTGGCCGGGAAAATGGATTTATCAAAAATCTAATAATGCAGTTTTAGTTTTCATCAAAATCGGCATCGAGACTCCTTTCAGCATTTTTCGATATCTCTTATAGTTTAGGATTTGGCCATGAAAGCCCACTTGAAAAATTCACCCTGTATACAAGGTGTCACGTAAGTAGTGATATCAACGATATTCTACAGATAGAGAGGATTTGAAAAATTAAATCTTGTTTATATTTAATTTTTTTATTTAATCATGGTTATTAATTGGTTTCAAATAATATTTTAATTAGAAATCCCTGTGTTTTCTCAACACACTTAAATAAAAACATAAATAAAAAATAATTATAAACATATTTTTAAAACATTGTTTTTGTGTAAAAACGGGGAAAATATGATAATTTCTTAAAAATGTAATAACTTTTAAACCAGAAGGTATAAAAAAAAATTACCAAATTATATTGTAGATATTGAACCCCTCTATTTGAAGAATACCGTTGATACCATTAATTACGGGACCTGTATAGTAGGGTTTTTGCACCATGTTTGCAAGAACTATTCTTAATTTTAACAATGAAGCCAAACTTCTCTCTCATTTTTAACATGTAGACAAAAATGAGAGAAGTCCCTGAACGTGGTGTTAATGAGGTTAATTAAATATAAACGGAAACAACTCGTTGCGAAGCGTTAATTTCTTTTATCTTCTACAAAAGTTTATTACATTAAACTGCCACCAATTTGTTGTCAATCACAATTAAGTCTATAATTAGAATTACAAGTTAAGCTAGTTTTTTCATCAACGGTCTCG
Organism: Tinea pellionella; assembly: GCA_948150575.1. Taxonomy (NCBI): domain Eukaryota; kingdom Metazoa; phylum Arthropoda; class Insecta; order Lepidoptera; family Tineidae; genus Tinea; species Tinea pellionella. The sequence continues at coordinate 3,567,836 of OX411249.1, read as the reverse complement.
TCTGATGATTCAATTTACTGCGCCTCAATTATGTGAACATTTTTTATTTATTAAGGTACATGTAATCTTTCTTTTAAATGGTTTCTTAGAATTGTATTGTGACAGCATTTGTTGAATTTATTTATTCAGCATTGCGTTACAAAATTATCGTTAAATTATCCTTTTTTTTTTTGCAATTCCATTGTTAGGTTTGTTCAGCGCCCATACGACTTCGGCGGCCCATAGGCAGAGCATGTTGTGGAGACCCTCAAATCGTTTGTGGTTAACTGTTGAAAGTTTCTTTTAAGGTCAAGGTAAAGAAGAGAGTAGCTAAATAAGTTCGCTAACACAAAACTTAAAACAAAACTCAGTATTTTTTTGTTTTAACTAAGCCTTTATCGATTTAATTTAATTTTTTTTGTGGTGTGGTGGCGGCCCATCGGTTATGCTACCTATGCTTAAATCCGACACTGTGTTTGTTACTTTAAAAAAATCAAATGACGGTTTCGCGTAAGCGCTGTGTAGCTTAGTAGCCAAAGAATCCGCTGCAGCGCTGTTTCGATTTGTATATCGGGCTTCTGTAATATGAGTACGCTTTATTCACTTTTGCAAAAAATATTTATCATAGATTTATGATTGGTCACTCGGGCTCTCGTAAGACGCGAGCGGCGACGATAAATCTATGTTACTTATCTATACGAAGTTAAGTTGCCTGAAGATGTCGATGTATTATTAACCCTCAATCAGTGTCTGCCAGGAGTCACACGATCATCACTAACGACGAAACGAATTCGATATATATCTATGGATGGATACAGTTTCGTCCCGCATAGACTAAACACGTTAATCAAAATCTACTTTTTCATAATTTAATCTGCCACCATAGGAATTAACGCTATAATTTTACTTGTAGCAATTTGTCCTTTTTAAAGAAATTATGGCCATAGTCGTTGAGTGGATATCCTGATTAACTGAAGGACGGAAAATTAGTAATAAACAGCACTTATTACAGACACTTATTTCAAGTTATTAATTAATAACTTGAGATACAATAAATAAATCAGGCAAGAAGCATCATCATCCCCAAAGAATGCGTTTTTCCTACCGCTACCCACTACACACAATAATGCATCAAAAAAACGTTTATGAGGCTTGGAATTTTGGTAAAAAAAATAGTTTAAAAATAGTAAGAGCGGTCGTGGTCTAGCGGTAAGATGCGTGAACCTACCATCGATGAGGCCCGTGTTCGAACCTCGCTAAATTCTGACCGATACCAATGTAACTATGTTATATGTGCTTGGTCACTCAGTCCCTATAGGCACTATTAAAGAGTAGTAGGCAGACTGATGATGGTTATTAGCCCAGTCTGCCGTCCCGTGATGTGGTGACCTTGTCGAGTCTATCTGGACAGTGTATCAGTCAGTCAGTCTCCTCAGGCCGGCATAGTGGAGGCGACTGCTGCCTGTAGAAATTAATCTGTAGTAGCGGTTGTTTCCGTTCATGGACCGCATTCTGGCTTTACATCAAGCGGAGTGTTGTCATATGCCGAGCTACAACAAAAAAATAAACGGTAAAAGTGTTTAATCTCTGTTTTATTATTACAAATAAGTTCATTCATAAAGTTTAGCGTATATATGAATGAGAGTAGACAGGTCCACCCACTGATGTTGTAACCTGTTGAGTTTTCTGTATTGATAGATACTACTTTTCATTCATGGTTAGAAATTCGTAATGTTTAATGATTTATTATGGAAGTATAATAATGTTCTTTTTTTTGACAAAAAGATCTTTTAATTTGTAGTTTTTTTTTTAATTACATGTCCTTTTTTCGGTGATGTATGTCTTTTTTCATATTATATAAAGCTCGATTACCACTCACTGACTGAATGACTTACATCATTCTTGGAGCACTTGCAGGGAACCTAGCGAAATGAAACTTTTTGAAACGTACAGAGACATAAGCAAAAATACAATAGTTTCAAAAATTGGTTCCGTCTAGTTCGTTAACGCGATATTTCCAGAAGAGAACGAGATAGGGCCAAAGTTCCGGAACAAAAGTCGTAGGAAATGCCCTCTAATTTCAAAATCGACATTTTTCCACAAAAAAAACCGTTTTAATTATACGGGTGTAATGAGACAAATAGTAACCCCGTAACTCAGAGATTGTATACATCATACTGAAGCGGTACAAGTATTTCTTTATTATTATAGAAATCATATTGTTAAAAAATAACAGCTTTTCATCTAATATCAACTACATTTAAAGAACACAAAACATCGTTGGAATATCAAAAACAAGCAATGTGAATGCGATGATTGATAAACAACTGTTATCGCGACGGATTCGTAAAAGGGGCGTGCCTACATATCTTAGCGATGTTAGACGTCCATTGCGGCTTGATAAAAATAGACAATACCCCTATGAACAGTGGACCTTAGTTAATTTTCTTTATTGTATTAACTTGTATGAACTCAAATAAAGTTTCAGTTCTCATCACCTAGCGAAGTTTTAACACCAGTTACGTGACGTAGTCGAGTTTCGATATGAACTTAAAATGAGTTTTCTCTGTTAACATTGACGATGACAACTCATCTCAAGCCGGCATAGCAGAGGCGACTGTCTACCGATAATTATGGTAACTTCAAGCGGAGTACATTTATGTTAACTATTGCACATTTGCGATAAAAACAACTGTATAGCTATAGGTAGGAAAAATATAATTAGGTAACTCAATGTTTGTTATGCAAGCGTGTCTTGCGTGGGGGTTATAGAAACGTAGGGTCGGCCCTTCATTTCGATTCATGTGAGGGATTGTGGGCGACACTAACTGCGGGTCAAATTATATTGATAACAACCTACACATAATATGTACCTAACTACGTTTTATGGCGCTACTTTTTAACACCGTCGTAAATTCTTTTACAATTTTCTAAAATTTAATTGAATACTGATTAATTGCTAAGATTATTTAAAACTATTAACTTATATTAAAAACGGTAGACAGACTGACGATGGTTATTAGCCCAGTCTGCCGTCCTGGGGTAGGAACACTCGCGATGTGACCTTGTCGCGTTTCGGAATCAGCTTGGAAGTAACCAGGTATGCACTGACAACCTAGACGGTGCACACTGCACATTCATCTCCTAGTACCTAGATATAGCGAAGGCAGAAATTTCTCTGTAGCAGTTCTTCCCGTTTATAAACCGCAGTGTAGCTTTTAACATTAGACGCCTTGTCATAATATTCTCTGTTCGGTAGTAGTGTGTGTGTAGAGCATAAGAGTTATAAGTTATAAGTGGTTGGCTAAGCTTGGCGGTAAGATAGTCAGTAATAAAGTACATTTCAAACGGACAACGCGCATCATTCGTTGCTACCTATCCCTCGCCACCTCAGGACGATACAGACGTTGAGCAAAAAAGAAATAATTACCTATATTATAAAATTCTTTGTTGGCCCAGGCTACCGTCTTAGATAGTACCACCAAGTGTTCATGCGTTTGAGCAAATGTGCACTGTCTACCTGGACACCTAGAGCTAAAGAAATGGTCAGCATATGACAACACTACGAAGTTAGAGTCCGGTACATGAACGGAGAAACCAAACACATGATATATCAAAACATACATTAGCGTACTTGGAGTCGTGACTGGTTGTGAAAGCGACCTCCTATATAAAGGGTACTCTTGACTTATCTCGGCTGGTTATATTGAATTAGAAAATTAAGAAAGAAAACAATCGAAACGGGAATCACACCTTCTTTTGTTATTACAAGCATTTATCAGTTTATTAGTTAGTGTCAGAGTAAATATAGCTCAAAGAATAGAGTTTTACGGACTTCGGACACTAGCTGCTATACCCTTTTTCAGTATACATCTCATACAAAATCTATGAAGTTTTTTTAGACATCAACCTCCTAACGCATTAATAGGTAGTTTAATCGCTCCTTTTACTCAGTACTTGTCAATTATAGAGACAGGACATAATGCCGTTTATCAATCATTGTTTGCATGAACCCATGCCGATATCTAAATTAATTATTCCTACTACAACTACTAAAAGAACGAACTTTACTTTCGCAAATCGCATTATTGAAAAAATAAAAAATCGCTTTCTTACAATCTCATTGTCTTTATGAGAACCCATAAGATAAAACAAGTTAAACCGCGACGTAATTGACAAGATTACAATAGATTGTGTGAAATAACAATTTAAAATAGTTTCTAATAAAAAATTTAACTACAGTTGAAGTAGAAACCCTGCAGTTGAAAAGTCTACTGATAAAGGAATTTCGGCGCGGTCACGTGAAACAGCGAAGCCTGTGGTAGTTGCCAACTCAGGTTGTTGCGTAAGAAAATAGATTTTTTCGATTCAGTATTCATTTTAATTAATAATAAATGTTTGGGTAACAGATTGGACACTGTGCTCTTGCAGCAATCACTATACCAGCAAAACCTGTGTTACCAGGAGTTAGTAACTTTTGTCTTAATGCTTTTTTTACGACTAGTCCGGTATGTAATCGCACTCCGTCTGAAGGTGAGCTACTAAGTACTGATTTCTGATGCAGATAGACTATCTCATTGTCTAGCTCAACCAGACAGAGCGGCGCACACGCCTACGTAACGCCTTCAAGAATCGTTTTATCATAGTTATTAAGTAGTTACAATCATCGCTGATCCTGTCTCTATGTAGCGGATATTTTGTCCTACTTGTGGTGACATCCACTAAGGAATGCTCAGTCCATTGTTCTTGTACTTTAATTTTTATCACTTTATGAGCTATTGTTACTTACGAGTAAGTATGCGTTTTACATCAGTTTATTACTTGTACAAACTGAATCGATAAACATTTAGCTCTGAGTTATGACTTCTTAATGTTTATTACAAACAATAATTCGAAAAAATCGTTTGTTCAAAAAGTTATTGTAAGCACAGACATGTTTTAAATGACAACCTCGGTATTTGAATACGTAAAAATTATGTGTACAAGACAATTTCTTTTCTTTTAATTTTGTATTATATTTCTTTTAAAATTGTAGGTCACGCCAATTAATTAAAAATCAAAGTTCATCTTTACAAATTTTCTAAACACGTAGCTCTAACTGTAAACCATGTAGGTGTTATTCGAAGATGGCATTAAACAATGTAATCATCCCACATGTATCTTGTCAACGTCATAAACTTTCCTCCTCGAACGGAAGAAGCAATATAGTGATTAGTGACACTCATATAAGTGTCCGGTAACTATACAAGATACGTAGGTGTGATGTTGCACCCACTTCATTCCCCGGAAGGGAAAGCACTTGAGCAAATTTATGGATACCTCGTTTCGAGCATAAATTTACAATCTAAATGAACACTTAACAATCCTATGATAAATTGATAGCACGTGCTCCCCAAATGACATGAAAATGACATTAATTTGAAATCTTTATGCACCTATGTTTACGTATACTTAGCAAGAAGCTGCAAGCTTATCGTTACAACTTTTACAAGCAATAAAGCGGTAACTTCTTAAGTGGTAAAACTAAAAACACTGTTCCACAACTAGTTCTTAGATATTGTTATCTCTAAAGATTACGGTGAACGTTCTATATCATACGTAAAAAGTTTTATTCATACACACTTTCATCAACAAAGCAGGTTTAATAGAAGCAACTAATTTGTTTTTACGACTTCATATGTACGGAAAAAATTCCCAGCGCAAAATTAGGTCTCTCTATCTCATAGTGATCTGCCTTCGTGGCAGAGTGGTTAGCACGCGCGCCCTTCTTTTACGGAGGTCCGGGTTCTTTTCCCGGCTAAAAGAAACATTGATTTATAAATATGATACTTATTTTTCAAAAAAGCATGTATAGGGTTTTGGTATATATTCATTATTGTTTTTCTTGATATGTACAGCAGAGAGCATCGTAGTTTGTTGTCAGGCGCGTGTCTCCCTAAATAGTAGCAAGGACACGTCCATCTAGATTTATTCTGCGATAGTATAGCAGCTATGATGATATCAAATCGTTCATGTCCGTCGACCCACGTGCGTCCCACTCGGAAGACTTGTGCTACCGATTTAGCTATGAAATCTAAATCTTATCACTACCGAACAGGTTATATTACTGATTTATTGTCTGTTTCTTGTCAACAAATTACCATATAGTGGACAATTACCTCTAATTGATTGACATCTATGGTTTTTTATTTATTTTATTAGTCACTACGTTATCTATCAAATTAAGAACCTAAGGAAAAATTTTGGCGGACGCCCTAAACCTTTAAGGTTCCTGCTCTGAACTGTTTATGAAGGGTCGTTCCCGAACGAATCTCGTACGTCACAATGTGGCTGCGAGGCGTATGAATCTACAACGATATTATTTTGACCGGTGACTATCCTATTGGTGAAGAGATCTCGCGTTACGCTGTCACGGCGTAAACGCAACCTCATACTTTGCCTTCAGTTTAAAAAAAATTCGCATACGATAGAACGAAACCCATCGAGTATAAAAATTAATTACTCTTTTGACACTATCAAATTATTATAATGCCATAAATAAGAAAAACCCCAAAGACAATAAAAACAGGGCTTAAAGTGACACCAAAGCCAAAATAGACATAAAAAACATAATTCATATCCGCAGTTGTAAATTGACCGGTCACCGCAAACAGCATCCGTTCATACATCATCCAACTTTGACACCTATTTACATAGATACTCTAGTAATAATAGTTTATTTTCGTTTGTCGCATTCCGACACACAATTGACACGAAATTACGGATCAAGGATTTATTAATGATCTTTTGATTATAGTTTATTATTTCATCATTTACGTAGTATCCAATACCTCAAGTATTAGATGTTCTGACGATGAACAAGTACACGAATATTTTAATTTCATTTCACTACTGATGTGATAAACCGTGCACAGTCCATTCGTCTCCTCAAGTTAGCATAGCGGAGGCGAATGCTGCTTGAAAACATCTGTGGTAACAGCTCATAGATCGTATTCAAACTTAATATAGACGGAGTGTCTATATGATAAGTAATACAATACAATACAATTGTCACACTTTGTTATATTTTACTTTTTTTTTTGTTTTTTTTATTTATTTATTTTTTCACTTTACGTTTACACATACGTTTTATTAACTAATACAATTTGTAATAATGGATAAATCACTGTAACTATGTAATACCGATAAATGTGTGTACGCCTGCAAAGGCAGATATTAGTTGGAATGTATCTTTATTTTACTACTAACAAAAATTACCTAATTCCAAACACGCAATAAAAGATTTCATTTCACACCTTTTTACCACAAGATAAATAATGTTTTAAATACTCGCCATAATTGTTTTCCATAAGTTGGTGGATAAAGAATACCCATTCGCCTAAGAGAAATGGGCCCAGAAATTTTTTCACGAGTTCGTCGAAGATTTTTCCGAACATCTGTTATTTTATGCAATTAAACATTGTCTTTTGATTGGTAAATGATTTGTTGATATAATTGAAATAAATTAATGAAAAAAATAACTATAAAATAACCATTTTAGAATATTGTTTTGTTAACAAACTATTAGATATCAAGTGAACGCAAAAATGGGCATTGTCCTTGCATATTGCAGTTTTAATGTTTTTATTTCCATATTGTTCAAACCAAAATTATAAGTAATGTATAATATACAATAATATCCTTACTTAGGGCATGCAGTCTTTAAGGTTCAGAGGCTCTGCGCCAAACAACATTCCTCGCCTTATTGCATCACAATCTGACGGATAAGCGTTCAACGCCCGACTATTATACAACGTATATAACATGTCTACTCATCTATTTATACAATAGTAGTTGAAATTGCATTCTCAGGTGTGGTAGTACTACCAACTATGGTCTCTGACTAAACGATTTGTTGAATGTCATCTAAAAATACCATTTGACGTCTTTTTTATAGTACCTCGATATGTGATCACACTCCATTTGATGCTAAGCTAGAATACGATCCATGAACGGAAACAACTGGCAGAAATTCGCAGAGAAATGTCTGCTGTACCCTCCGCTATGCCGGCTTGAGGAATCAAACCATCAATATACTTTCGTTATAACCGATTACTTCCTAGCTGACCCCGAGACACGACTAGATCACTTCACGCGTGTTACACTTGAAAGTGGTGGTGGCGCTACTCCAAGATGTACTCCATGTGCATCATGAGAGACACTGAGCGACCAAAGTACATATAACCCAGTTACATTGGTACCGGTTAGATTTTTGCGAGATTTAAAAATGGGTCTCTGCGATCGCGAGTCCACAGCCTTCTACGACTCTAAACCTAGCAACTCTAACGTCTATGATGAATTGCAAATGCTATATATGGCTTCTCGTATTATTGTTAATGGCGATACACTCATCAATCGAATAGATTTAGTGTCAAAAAAATCTGACTTACCTGTCCTGTACCCAGCGTTAGATAGATAAGTCGCAAAAGTGTTGGTTTCATGTGTAGCTTGCCATTGAGGCGAGGAGCAATTTTCATTGTTGGTGAAGACCTGGTGATTGTGGACGTATGCACCAGTCAGCAGTGAACTCCTGAAAAAATAATACAAACTTGTAATTGCAAATATTGTTGTGTGAATTTAGACTTGGCCTTTAAGCGAATGTAACACCCGTGAAGTGACCTTATCGCGTTTCGGGATCTGTCAATCTAGATGATGCACATTCGTCTCCACAAGCCGGCATAGCGGAGGCGACTGTTGCCTGTAGAAATTTCTCTGTAGTAGCAGTTGTTTCCATTCAAAGACCGCAGTCTAGTTTAACATTAGGCGGCGTGTGGTTATTTACATGCTGAGTTACAATTAAAAAAAAAAACAAATAAAATCCTAACTACGCCCTTGGAATACAATCTCTCGAAGCCTTTAATAATCTAAACTGGTATATACTCAATAAATAATACCAAGATTCGTTTCAGACCGTCTAGAAAAGCGATCATTATGAATATTACCATCATAAAATCGATAGTGTATGAAGTAATGGACACGCCATCGACCACAAACCGCAGTAGTAATCTATACAAGACATTTACACAATTACATAAATAATCATGGCTATATTTAGAAGTAACTATGGAATTTGCATTGAAAGTATTAAATCAATCAGGTAGTCATTTAACAAATCATTTATCAGTACCACTTGACAGTCTCTTGAGAGTTTACTTCGAGAAACTGGTCATTAGTGGTCTTCGGCCAATTAAATTTGAATTAAATCCACCTATTTGCTTTTATTGAAATCAAGGAAACAAATTTAAAGCATGTAGATGAAAAAATACCTCAAGCCACCAATAATAAATAAAATAAATAAACATCGATAAAAACCTTAGAAAAAAAAATTTAAGGTATCACGAAAGCACAAAATTGTTTTATGACAACACTCCGCTGCTACTACAGGCAACAGTTGCCCCCGCTCTGCCTGCCTGAGGAGACGAATGAGCATCATCCAGTTTGGCACTGCACACCCCTCTCATTATACCTGGCTACTTCCAAACTGATCCCGAGGTCACTTCATGGGTGTTACATTCGAAAGTGGTGGTAACAGTCCAGGACGGCAGACTAGGCTAATAACCATCATCAATCTGCCTGTCACTCTTTAAGTTGTGGTATAACTCAGTCAAGCAAATAATGGGATTAAAGAAGATGGCGCACTTATTTGTCTTGTAAGCGATAATACTGCTAAATAAATGAGTTATTTACCAATATTTATTAAATACTCATTTGTATTTACTAAAAATTCATACAAAATACTGAAAAGAATAGAAAATGATTTTATATACTGACGGTACAGTCATCAATTCATTCAATCCTGATCTTTTAACTAAAACATTCTTCGATTAAGTAAAAGATCGTAATAAGTTAAAGTTAACTAAGTTAAGAGAGAGTCTGCCTTTTGACTTATCTATTTTGCGACGAAAGCAAAGCATCTGCTACAACTTATCCTTTGAAATGAAATGAAATAAACTTTATTACGTGAAACATGGTGTTATTAAATGGGTTACAATTTGTTCACATGTTTCGCCACATTTAGCCTCACAAGCAAAACTTGCGATAAACATAATGTATATAGTCAACCATCACATTTAATCAGGTATGTCAATTAAAAATCACAAATTAAATTTTATATTATGTCAAATTTCAGTACATACACCTTGCTTACATACAACTTAACTTACTTTGCTCAACTTACCTAGAAGGGCAGCACATAGGCGTTGTTGTATAAGCATGACGAAATTCAGCTCCAGCACTTCTTACTACTTTCATAGTCCTCGGCATAAAGTTCAAACTACCCAATTCAACGTCTTGATCATCGGTCAAAATCAATATAATATTCGGCTTCCTTTCTCTCGGAGGTGGATATGGTATGTAACCGCTATTTTGCCACTTTCTTTCACCCCTCATTTTATTTCTTGTTGTATTCTCCTTCACTTGAGCTGATGCACGGATTCTATCATTGCTTCTTTGAGATTCTCTTAACGCTTCAGCATTTTTGCGACGTTCATTCATAACATTTTTGTTCATTGTACTTTCATTTTTGTTCCGTGTTCTTGTTCCATCTTCCTTAGGTTCTTTAGTTATTGCATATGGATCAATTGTGCGGTTAGACGGTATGAACTCATCAGCAGAGTAATTGTCGTTTCCTTTTCTCCTATCCCGTTTAATTTCAGGATGTACACGATCCCACGCCCGCCTTCTCTCTCCTCTAAATCTAGAACTGTTTCTATGCCTCAAGTTCCTCCTTTCTTGTAGATCGGCAAAGGTGCCATTGAAAGTTGTGCGATTTCGATTATTTTCCCGATTCCTCAAATCTCTTTCTCGTGATGTTTCTTTATCATCGGTGGAAGTGTCTCGTTTGGCTGCTATTAGAACCAAATTCCAAGTTAGCAATAAAGGTATAAGTTTTAAATTCATTTTAAAACAGATAAGAATTCAAAATGAAATGAGTTCTTCTTCTAGACTAAGATGTTCAATTCGGAGTAGTGATGGCCTGCAATGACAAGGACCAGTGTCTCTCGTCTCCTATGCACCATTCTTCTGATCTTGAGTACCTGTAAAATAGGATAATTTAACTTTACTACAGGAATAAATCGCACCTATTGCTTCTGAGCTTGATGTGGCGCACATTTATTGCTCTCTCAACGTCCATATCAATCACTAGAATGCTTTTAACAGTATTGGAACGTCGGGGTTTCGGTTCACTACTAAATAATCTAAACGGTGGAGTTACATACACAGTGTTCCCAAAACCGATTCGTTGGAAATATAGTGTCTTTATAAACATAAGATTTTTTACTTTTTTTTTAATAGCTCGGCACGTGACTTTGTCTGATGTTACGTCACAGTGCAGGCCACGACGGACGGAGACAACTTCTATCCCAGACCCTATTTTGCAGGCAACGGTAAAATTACTAGTAAATAAAATAATAATATTCGATTATATGATTTAAATGAGGCATTTAAATGAAATGCGTAACATATATAACATTTATTAATATAAGCAAAGAAAATTATTGTTGTCCAGAATATTGCGAGATTCCACTGTGCACGTGTGCCAAACACACAGACATAGTGATGTTGATTTATGTACAATCCGCTTCGATGGGGTAATTGATAGGGGCGCAGACTGCACTACGATGACCTCCTAAATCTAACGTACAGCCCCATTTCTCTAACACCAGTCCTCCATAGGTTTTACCACAAACTGTGCAATATGCAACCCTGGTATTTTATATTAAAAATCGAGGATATAATGCACTTGTTAAGGGAGTGTGACCGGTGTGCGTCTCAGCGTCTTAAGCTCATTAATAAACTGAGAATTAATTTGTTGGAGATAGGTTTTTTAAACCTTTTTCTGGTTCAGTCAAAATACTATATGATTTTGTAAATATTTATATCAAATATAGAATAGACTGATTTAGTTGTAATTTAGTATTCAGTAGATTAGTAGTATTGTGTAGGCAGAAATATTCTTGTTAGAACAAAGCCTAAATTAAATAGATTTAAAAAAACTAGACTGAAATACTGATGACGCCACTGCTATGTCGCCTTAATTTCATCTACCTATAATTATTATTAAAGCTATTTTATTATTAAAAAGTAATATTACACCAATAAAAAATGGAATTTATTAGTTTAGCAGTAAAGAACGGTTAAAAAAGCAGTTAGTTAAGCCAATTAAATAAGATGTATTAAAGAAAATGTATTGGCAAATATTTATTTAGCATAAATTCTACATAATGTGTGAATCAGAGTGCAATAACCTGTGTTAAGAATAAGTTTACAACTATTTCTGTTCAACTGTCTACCTTATTCTTGTGTAGTGCAAATAGTGTTTAGTTACGCGAATATAACACACAAGAGATGACATAAACATAATACTTTAAAAATAACTTCTATTATCTATTATTATTTTCATTAATTTTCGCACATTGCGAAATAATTATGGATTTTAATTAAACAGCGTAATTTGACGCCGCCCGCCGTCGCTTGAAACTTCATCGACTGGTAGCTTGGTAGTTAAAAGCGGAGGATATGGGTTCAACTCCCACCAGTTTTCTATGCTTTTTTTTTATTTAATAATAAAATAACTTACATAACTAAAAGTATAAGTAAAAAAAATGATAATTATATGACAACTTTAATTCCAACATTAGAAATGCCTATTCGGCTAAGAGAAATGGGCCCACAATTTTTTTCTCGCGTTTTAGTTAATTTTGTATAAAAATAAATCTACATTCCTTATTGCCAATCAGTTTTAATTTTTTTCACCCAGGTTATTGAGTAATTAGATGTTTTCTGATGCAATATTTGAGGTTATTATTATATTAAATGATTTAATAATTAATTGACGATATATGTTTTTATAATTAAAATGAATTAATAAAAAATAAGATATTATTTTAGAATATTGTTTTGATTAATATTAGCCTATTTAGTTTGTTTTAATATTTTGAAAGGAGTACTAAAACCTCGCTTATGAGACTGGAATAAAACTTTATATTCAGCAGAAATTGAGCTCTCAAAAGTGGGCAACTCTTAGGTAATTACGTCTTATAAAGAACAATGTTATAAAATGTGCCTAAATTGTTTTGAACTCGTAAACAGATGTGCTAAAACAAACTTCCTACTTATGTAATATTCGACATACATTAAAATACGAGTAAACATGGTATTACTTAGCTGTTGCCCCCAACTTCGAAGGCCTCATCGAGAGGTGCCGCAGCCGTGCCATGCAGCAGTCCCCATCCGCTATGCCGACGAATTTACAACCATCAAATAACAGAAAATACTACTCTCGTTATCTGACTATGTTTTTTGTTAATAAAAAACTATATTGAACTGTTATACTTCAGTTAAAATTACGAGTAAGTCAAATGCTAATTTCTTGATTAATTTTGATAGCTATTTGTATTAGTTCTATCAAAATTAGTTTAACTACTGCTTAAGAAACTGGGCCTAACGCCTAAGGCTTAGTAGCACCATTAAAAATAATATATATCAATATAAATGGCTAAATAATAAGATAATTATTAAAGTAATGGAATAATAACTAACATTAAGTCCAAAACAACTCAATATCTCACGATAACTTGTTAAATTCCGGTCCAGGAGCATAATTACATCTAAATACGTAGTAAATAGCCTAGCCCTTCTTGGTTGAAAGTCGTTAGTGCGTGAAGAACCCGTCACTTGCAGAAGATTAGCTTCGTCGGGAAGGAACACGAACCACTTCACCCGACGAACAAATCAGATAAGTATTACACTATAGCTAGGTATTTAAATTACAATTTTGTGTAACGAGGTTTCAAAATGTTTATTCAAAGACTGCTATCTGGAATAAGTGTGTATACTAGCGAACCTTTTTGAGAAATAGGTAAAATTTTGTTATTATTATTTTTTTGCTTACATAATAATACACAAACAAATTATGACATAATTTATATATTATATGTGTATTGTATTTATATTGTATGTATTTATGTATACAATATGTATTTATATTATTATGTAGATATTTATTTACCTATTTGTTTCTATATATGTACCCTATAATATTTCTATTATTCATATTTTATTGCCCCTGTCTCCGCTTTCATCTCCCAATGGTTAGCTGGGAGAAAATGCCTAATGGCTGTACAATAAAGAATTATTATTATTTTAGTGTGTAAGTGGCGTCACTTGCACAGATCATTGGGTTTTAAAAGGTCGAAATATTTATATACATGTTTTTTTTGTTTTTAATTGTAGCTCGGCACTTGACAACACTGCCTGACGCGAAACTAGAGTGCGGTCCATGAACAGAAACAACTGCTACTACAGATAAATTTCTACATGCAGCATCCACTATGCCGGCCTGAGGAGACGAGTGTGCACCATCTAGATTGACAGTGCACACTCCTCTCGTTATAACAGGCTACTTCCAAACTGTTCCCAAAACGCAATAAGGTCACTTCGCGGGTGTTACATTCGAAAGTGGTGGTACTACCCCAGGACGGCAATATTAAAATTACAAATCCACCCTTATTTGTTTTATTCGCCCCTGTTTGTTTACTGTGTTGCCAAAAGTCAGTTATTTAACAAATGCCGAGATTTTGATTGAAAAAAGTCAGATACGATTTCAGTAAACAAACTCCATTCAGGTTTCAGCGTTGAACAAAGGTTTTGTAGCATAGGCTTTTTTTAGATCACAATAAAGCTTCCTTTTGGCGTACCTATAAAGAAGAACGATAACGAAACCTTTTGTACTTTTATAATAAAAAGAAAACGCAAGAAAATAAGATTAAGATATTGTTATGCATTTCTCATAAAATATAATTTAGTTAAAACCGATTAAAAAGCAGGCGTCCTGGAGTAATACCACCTCCTTCAAAATTTAAAAAAAAACCCCTGATCCGGGAACATATGCAGCACATCCATTCTCATGTCAGCATAGCAAAGGAGCCTGACATTTCTCTGTGGTAGGAGTCGTTTCCGCTCATCTATTGCACTCTAGCTTATGATTAGGCGAGCTACTATTAAAAAAATGTATCTTATGCACTTAATATAAATTTTTAATTACAGTAAATATAAATCTAATGTAACCTGTACACGTTGGGCTAAGACATAGACCAAGGTCCTGGGCCTAAGTCTTGACCCAACGTGTACTGGAGGCATAAGTATATTCAAAATATTTACAACCACAAAATGGGTTTCCCCACTTGAAAGACATGATGTTTAAACGTACACTGTATAGCTTTCCCACGAGAATGCAATGTCTCAATACAACATTTTATGACTTTATTTACATCTATATAATCCATATACAACTATTTTGCGCTTACTTCTACAGTATTAGCGTGAATGTGTTCACAATAAATGCTTTTGAACATGCGTAATTAATTTTTATTAAAAAAGAGTGGTAGGTAGACTGATCTCTCCAGTTTGCCATCCTGAGCCAACCTACCACCACAATAAATACTGTCAACATTTGTCTACTCGAGTCGGCATAGGGAAAGTGACGGCTGCCTGCAGGCAGTTGTGGTACCAGTTATCTACTCGCATGGACTCACACGCTCTTTAGCTAACATATTCCCAGCTACATTTTATCTGGCATTTTATTATATATGTCGGAACGGTCATGAATACGGACTCTAATTTGAACGATTACGGAAACTAACTTGGAACCAATGATTACGTGGTCATGAGTACAAGCACTAACTGAATATGAGACTTGTTTGTCCGGAGGAACTGTCGTGTTTTATTTGCTTGGTTATCGCCCACAAATAGAGGATAGAAGCCTTGGACCGTTCTCCCGTTCTGTCATATATTTTTTTGCGGCGTAGTATGGATTAAAACAAATCAATCATGAAAAGAGTAAACAGTGCAAAATGTGCATATGCAAGACGCCATGTTGTTCATTTTGGCGAAGACATTTGTAAACAAATGTACATAGGGTTTAATAAACTTTCAAAGTAATATCGACCTTATAACTGATGTTATAAATATGAAAATCCCGTCTTATGTTTATATAAATCAGACACAACTCAGACAATTTCCGCGATACCATGACGCAAATGACTCGCTCATGTAAACAATTGATTATCAAAATAAACCTAATTATCTATTGTTAATTTTAACAATAACCTTATTTTACATTGTTTATGAATTTTAATTGAAGACATATGCTTTAGAAACAATGTGCAATACACCAGAATAATAATGAGCAATTTGTTGTATTAAAATAAAAAAAATATATGCTGCATTTGTTTTTTTTTATTAAAGGCAAAGAGATGCTGCTAACACTTTTTTTTTAATCGCACTTATGCACGACACAATCCCACAATTCACTTAACATAATTTAATAATTATTACACTTAAATCGGAAAAACATAAGTTAGGAAAATAATTAAATACACATCTACATCGAGGTATCTAAAATCTCTCTGTTATCTAAAACACGTGCACGTATCCTTATCCTTTTGTTATTATATCAGATCATTATTAAAATAGAATGAGAAAAATCTAACTTATAGCCATAGATATTTCCGTAATTTAGAATATTGTACGATAATATCTCCCACATATTTGGGAAAATACGTTCCTTTCCGTCCCAATCTTGTGTCCCTAAAGGCATTCCATGCGTGCAAATCTCCCAAACTTTTGAAATGGAATATTGTACTAAAGATTGCCGATAATAACAAATATTTCTATCATAAATAGCGGGAACAAAAAATAAATGCTTAGGAATAAAACTAAAAGATTCTTCTAATATATTTTAAGAGCATTTATTGAATCCTTTTTTAATTTAGCTAATTTTATTAGTCTTGATATAATGATATACAAGATCCAGCTTAAATACTATTTAAAAAAAGTTTTATGCTCTAGCCTTTTAAAAATATATATATTTTTTAGTTCTATATTATTCGTACTTTTGTTAGAATTTATAAAATTAATTACTATAATATAAAAACTCATTAATAACACATAAACAAGGACATAATAAAATAATACTTTGACATTCTTACTATATCATTAATCAGTTCTAAAATGGCATTTCGATAATTACCCATATCTAAGGAACAAGAAAACGTCCATAAAATTGCAATAAACTTCATATCTCGATTCGATTGATTAATTTATTAAGTATAAGCTTGCTGTCCCAACTGGTATTGGCAATCCAATCAATATTTTAGTGGTTTTATAGACAAGCATGGCCTAATAATCAAATATTTAGGTAAAAATTCATAGACTTCATTAGGCACCATAAATCCAAAAAAATGCTGTAATCACAATGGCTAAAAAGTAAAAATATTACTATTACTATGATGCGGCACCGGAAAATACTCGTAGTTCGTCTTGAATTATTTTGCTAAACTTGTACTTATTCGAGTGCTAATAGTAGTGGATTATTATTTCGTAAATATGCTCGTGAAAACCTACGCGAGATTTTTTTTATTGTAGCTCGACATGCGACAACACTCCGCCTGATGTAAAGCTAGAGTGCGGTCCGTGAATGGAAACAACTGCTACTACAGAGAAACCTGTGCGGGCAGCAGTCTCGAAACATTTTCGAAATTACATTTTCCTCCACTGAGGCTAGGCTGTTGTCTTCATTACAACAACATAATATTGTTTATTCGTATAAATTTTAGAGATAATTGTGTGAAATAAAACTGTAGAAAAAAATCGCTCTCTGTACAAGAATAGAATTATTAGTTTGTGACATAAACAAAAGAATAAAATCCATACGTTTAGGGCTCTATCAAATTGCAATATAAAAGTAAAGTCTATAAATATGAGATTATATCATTTTATTTCTTACGATTCCGATAAATATTAAGCACTATTTAAAAGTCGTAACTTTAATACAACACTTTATTGCAATATTAGCAATGCAAATATTATGTCTAGTGGCGCCGAAACGACCGATACGAAATCAACATTATTTTTCTAAAATCCTACGATCATTGCCGTTCTATATTTATTATCTGTATTTTATTCAGGGATTGAAATACCTGTATAATCCTGATATAGTAAGTAGTAAATACTGTTAAACTTAAAAGTAACAAGGTAATTCGAGCCAAATAGAGCCAAAAAGAGGGGTAGGCAGACTTATGATGGTTATTTGTCCAATCTGCCGTCCTGGGGTAGTACCACCACTTTCGAATGTAACACCTGTGAAGTGACTTTGTCGCGTTTCGGGAATAGTTTGGAAGTAGCCAGGTATAGCGAGAGGAGTGTGCACTGTCAATAGATGGTACATGCTTGTCTCCTCAAACCGGCATAGTGGAGGCGACTGCTGCCCGCACAGGTTTCTCTGTAGTAGCAGTTGTTTCCATTCATGGACCGCACTCTAGCTTTACATCAGGCGGAGTGTTGTCACATGTCGAGCTACAATAAAAAAAAAAAAAAAAAAAAAAAAAAAAGTAAATACTGTTAAACTTAAAAGTAACAAGGTAATTCGAGACAAATAAGAAGAGGACTGTCAAGACGCTATTTTCTTTCTTGATTCGCATGTACTTCATTAGCAATGTGTAAGGCGTACAAAAAATGTACAAACAAATAAAATGTACGCAATACATGTAAAAAATCTTTAACCGTAAAAGTCAAAGAGCTTTGTAAGAACATGCCTATTCCTTAGTATACTGCTAAATCGTAATTACCAATTTTAATATCTCTTTAATCCTTAAAAGGACAAGATTGGTGTCCGGATATGGGTTGAAGTCTTTTACTTGCAAGTTCTACATGTAAAACATAAAACCGCATTTCCATTAGCGGGAACTTTTGCGGGAAACATCCGCCATTTTGTCTCGATTCGGTGAGGCTCGTCATAAGCGTGAAGGTATGCTAGATTCCTCGCGGGCTCCTTATCCGCAATGAGCCGCTATGTCCGCTGAACGTATGCTATAATAAATCATTAATATTCCTCACATTAAAATTACCGGAAATCAAATTAATGCAATATTTTTACTCATTCAAAATCTTTGCTAATTTGTAAGGATTGCCTTACAATTTTTTTTTTTTGTGAACTAAATTACATTTTAAAAAATGAACAGATAAATAAAATAAACAGCTGCATAGATTTTTGTTTGCCCAGAATATTCTGCTTTCTTAAATTTTTGAATGTATAAATTATAGACTAAAGTTGGCTAACTTTAACAAAATTTGTGTAATTCGTCTTAACTTGACAAATGATATTGAAATAAAAATACTTTAGCTGCCAAGTGCCAAGACACAGTACTTTCTTCAGACTATGACCTTCTCTTTCAGACTGTTTAATATTTTATTAGACATATAAAAGCTTTCCAATGTTAATCGACATTAAAAGTCCGAGATCATTAAACTCATAAAGTTTGCATTATTAGTTTTTGACGTTTGATATTTTATTTTATAGAGTTTGATATATTTTTTTCTGAAGTACAATATTATTCTAAATTCCTGATTGAAGATAAAATTGGTTAGATTAATAATAAGTAAATACAAATCTCTAAAAACAAAAGAAAAGCGTTTACATTTTCTCACATTAAACAGCAGTTTTAATACACTATAGCATACCCTCCATCTAAGTACAACGGGGGAAAAAGCAAATGAAAGTAGAAGCAGAAATTTATTGGTACGTTTCAGGTCCGCCCTTGCTTTAATTGCGACAGCAGGTGGTCCAAATGAAAATAGGGAGACGGATGGACGAAGCGTTTCTGACATTCATTGTCGTTTGTGATACTATTTTCTTGGTGAAAAGAGACGTAGAATGAATATAGAAAAATATATAGTCCAGGAAGCAGAGGAAAATATAAGTGTTGTTTAACATACAAGATTATCTTTAACTATTACGAAAATACGAGTAACTCACATAGTGCATAAAACTCATTGATTGACAACTAGATGTGCAATAACGCTCACAATGTGACGCGAGAGAAAAAATGGCCACAGCCACGTTTAGGTTCTCTGTTAGTTAGTAGACTTGACGGCAACATTGTCAAATAGTTTGAAGCGGCCTACGCTTTTTTTGTGTTAGATGTATGAAGTTTGCACTTCTAGTATATATCTCTATGATAAAACTTCAATAAATCCTACTCCGATTAAAATATATGAAACAAAGGCGATAGAAAGCAGCACATTTATTATTTATTTCGTACGTACGCGAATGATTTAAAAAAAATACTTAATAGATATTTAATAATAAATGTAATTAAACATTAATTTTGTAATTTAAAACAAAACACAGTCACAATTTTAGCAAAAATAAACAATGTTGAGTTAGTGCGAACGTGCGCGTATAATATGATTTAAACTCAAAACAATGTTATTTTCATAAGTTTGCTGGTTAAACCGGCGACTAGTCATTCTTCAATGTAAGCCGCTGTCACATAAATCTACAGTTAAGGGAAACATAAGCAAACACACAATAAATATCTAGGTAAGCGTGAGCTGAACTCCCGCTTTCCGTCACGTAGCAATAATTAATACTTCTAATTTACCATCATAGTTTCATTATTATTTTTAGTATTATTATTATTTATATAATAGACAAGTTGTCACTAAAAACACTCCACCTGATGTTAAGTTTTTTTATTGTAGCTCGGCATGTGACAACACTCCGCCTGATATAAAACTAGAGTGCGGTCCATGAATGGATACAACTGCTACTACAGAGAAATCTCTACAGGCAGCAGTCGCTTCCACTATGCCGGCTTGAAGAGACGAGCATGTACCATCCAGATTTCAAACTATTACCGAGTTAATAAGTATAAGTAGAATGTGGTCCATGAGGAAAGACGACAGCTACAATACTAGAATACAGTAATAATACTACAATACAGCTAAATGTGTGGAGAAATAGTCGCACCCACTATGCTGGCTTGAGTGTAGAGGTTGACCTACACGAGAGGATCGTTATACCTGGACACTTTTAACCCTTAACAACCCGCAAGTATCTCGCGAACGCGTTTTTGCGTTTGATTACGTAAAAAATCTAAAGTATTTATTTCTTCGCAATACCGTTTTATCTAATCTATCTCTAATGTTTTGCGAATCTAAACGTGTATTGAAAATTTTCGTAACATTATTAGTTTAATATTTATTAAACTAATCCCGGAACGCGACTGGTATTGGTTATACTTCAGTCTCACTTTAAATTACTTATTATACAAGAATGGGCGACAAGACTAATAACTATTATCAGTCTTGATGCCACTCTGAATTTTTTTTTGATATGTTTATCCTTATCATATTAAAATACGCTTTTGTTAATTGCGATCACGGAATTTGGAATCTGTTACTTAAATGAAAATATATATAATAAATTATATTTAGATATATTACGAGTATCTCCAAGGCATCAAAGTTAATGTAATAAGTATAGAAATGACGAGTAAAAACCATTATAATATCATTTTGTATAAAAATATTTAATATTACCCTCAGATCAATAAAATAACAATATTATTTTACTAATCTGAGATATTACCCATTACAAGCGGTTACGAACCTTACATTTCGATTTTATGATAATTATTTAATAAGATTATCGCCTACATCAAGTGTAATATGAAACTGATATTATTAAACACTTCGTCGACAGGGAATGAAAGGAAATTCAAAAGAATGCGTTCCTTAATAAAAAAAGAACCGGCCGCACCGTGTCAAAGACATCTTACGGTGGAAGGTCACATGAAAAAAAAATTGGAGGTAAAATCCATTCGTCTCTAGGAGTCAAATTTCTGAGAACGACCCAAGAATTTAATAAGATTGATGGATGATTTTGGTGATTGAATTACTTTATTCACTCGTGTACAAAAGAACACCTATTACACATTATTGTCATAAAGTTGTAAAATTAGATTAATTTGTGAAATAAAATACATTGTAAAATACCTGCAATTCGATGTAAAAAATTGAAGACGTGACTGCATGGGCTTTAAACCCCTTGCTTTCCCAGATTGGCGAGAACCGAACTAAGAAAAGACGTTACTAAAAATTAAATATAATTTTATTACTTTTTTTAAAGCCTATACTTGTATCACTGGGCGACCAAAGTACTTACATAACATAGTTACATCGGTATCGGTCAGCGAGATTTGATTGAACACGGGTCTCATCGATCATGAGTTCACACCTTCTACCACTAGACCACGGCCGCTCTAATATAATTAAGAAAAATTATATACTCGTAAATATAAAAACTACCTGACTGACTCACTACATCAATCATGAAGCACTTGCCGGGGGATTAGAGAGATGATTCTTTTTGATGCGTATAGAGGGCACTCCCGTGACCTCGAGAAAACCTCGACTTTGACCAGAAGTGGACTCTGGACCAGAAGCGATGCCGATATCTCGGAAACGGAACGAGATAGGGCCGAAGTGCCAGAACAAAAGTCGTAGAAAATGCCCTCTAATTTCGAAATCCATAATTTATTATTTCAAAAAAATATATATTTTCAAAATGACCCAAAAAGACCATCTCAGTGCCGCGAAGCGCGCCAAAGAAACTAGTTAAGAAAATACAGACAAAATGGCTACCGTTATGAAGACAACACCGTTCTACAACAATGATCTAGGAAACGCGGTCTTTCTCCTGCTTTTTGTTTTAGTTTTCAATTAGCATAATTTTAAATAAATCATTGTTTTTACTGTTCAATTGAAATGGTAGTCGTACAACCGTAACAACATCAATGTGGTGTAAATTCTGATTAAATTAGTAACACTAATCGCTTTTTAATCACATTTTACATTAAAATTAAACTTATCAACAAACTAAAAAGTTTCAAGATATTTAAACATATACATAATTGTTATTTTCGTTCATAAACCGCACTCTAGCTTCACTCAGGTGGAGTGTTGCCATATGCCGAGTTTTTAAGGTAATAGCTGCAACCTATTATTAACTTTATCTATATAAATAAGTACATAATTAAAACATTTTAAACGGTAAAATGATAATGAACAATTCTATTGTAGAGAATAGGAAAATCTGTAACGGCTAAGTGAGGTTCCACTCAGACGTGTAGGTTTATGTTTCTCACGGGCATATCCCTTGAGGCTGTATTTACAGTAGCAACAGACCCCTCACTTTTGCCTTGGTGGACCCGCGAGTGCTTCCAAATTTATCATCTGTAGGCACAACGTCCTAAATAAACAAAACAAGATTATGTCTAACTAAAAGTTAAGAAGTTGAGTCACATTTAACTTGTAAGTAATTTAATAATAATATAATAATTAATGCGTTTTACTGTCCAATTATTTTAATATCAAACCTAATTAATGTAATTATAACAAATGCCATTAATGCGTGCTTTACAAATTCTTTCCGCACTAAGGACTTTTTAAAAGCATTTTTTTTATGAATTCTTTTTTAATTATCTACGTTGTGAACGGAGTTGTGGCGTAGTGGTTACGCAGAGGTCTCTGGGTTCAATTTATTAATGTACTAGGTATAAATATAATTTCATAAGGGCAGATTGTAGACAGACTGATAGAGCGTAGGCAGACTAATGATGGTTAGTAACCCAGTCGCCGGGCCGTGTTGAGGTAGTACCACCACTTTCGAGTGTAATACTCGAGAAGGGAACTTGTCACGTTTTCGGATCAATTTGAAAGTAGCCAGCGTCTCCCCAAGCCGGCATAAAGAAGGTGCCTGCTGCCTGTAGGAATTCATCTGTAGTAGCAATTGTTTCCTTTCATAGGACGCACTCTAACTTTATTTTAGACGGATCGTTGTCATATCAAGAGTAGTTTGAGCTCACAGTGGCTTACCATTGCGTTTATTTCTAATATGTACTACATACGAGTATAAAGTAACATAGTAGATATAGAGTAGAGACGTAACTACGACTTCACTTAAAGGATAAACGTAATAGGTTCAAGTGTTGCTACACTAGGTATAATAAACCAGTCATCTTATCTCTGCAATGTAGGCAACATTAGAGCCAAGCAATAAACTTTAGTTTGACACATAACAAAACTACTTATTCATACAATTAACACTCTAACATGTACATATCTGAATTACATAATGTTTTAAACATTTATAAAATTAGGTACTTATATAAAAATGTTAGATTAAAATACAAATAAATTGTGATTTTCGTGGGTTTTGCACGAACTTCTGACCGGTATCAATGTAACTATGCTATATGTACTTCGGTCTCTCAGTGTCTATAGGCACTATTAAGGGTAGGTAGACAGGCTGATCAGGATTATTAGTCCAGCCTGTCGTCCTGTGGCAGTACCATCACTTTCGAATGTAACACCCGTGAAGTGACTACACCGCGTTTCGGAATCGGTTTGAAAGTAGCCAGGTATAACGAGAGGAGTATATCCAGATGGCGCACCAGCATAGCGGAGGCGACTGCTGCCTGTAGGCCTGTAGAAATGTATCAGTAGTAGCAGTTTAGCATTTAATATAGACAGATTTTTGTTATTTACAAACGTTTGTTGTGTATATTGAAATGAATAGAGAAGTAAATAAAATTCTGTTTAAAATTGACAGTGCACACTCATAGTGGTTGCCAGTATTTAAAGTTACCTATGGGGAAAATTATTTATGTATATTATAACATATTAAAAAAATATATGGGAGAAACACGCGCAAGGATGGCGACAATCTGGAAAGGCTTGTGGTGACAGGGAAGGTTGATGGCAGAAGACCGCGCGGTAGAAGCCCAAGCCGCTGGACAGACCAGGTTTCCATTTGTCTGGAGATGCCGGTCCATAAAGCTCTCCATCAGGCGAGCAGTCGCCACCGATGGAGACATCTAATTGAGCGAGCCACCAGGAGTCACGATCCTCAACAATGAGGGACCGACGAGAAGAGAGAGAGAGATGAGGGAAATTATACCTAATTATCGATGACTAAACGTAAATTGTAACGTTGTCTTTTTTTTTTGTTTAACTCACTAAGTGTTTCTGAAAATATTTTTCATAGAAATCGGGTAAATCAAACACCAGTAACAGTGCCTTTAATTTAAATCGTCAGGTAAGAATTTAGTTATGAATGGGACCCTTTATTGCCCCCTTTTTTGTTTTTCCATTCACTTATAGAAAGTGGTAGCGATAAATTTGTCCTTTGTCGGTTAAAATGTTACTTTTTTGGTGTCGCTATTGGTAATAATTTTGTTTTTAAATCGTAGTTTATCTTTTTGTATTTAATGCGTTAATTAATTGCTTTTTGCATGTTTCCAATATTATATTCCATTATTAATATTCCAATAATTTTGACCAAATTTCACATTCGTCTCCAGCCGGCATAGCGGAGATGACTACTGTGACCCATGAACGGACTGTGGTCATACGCCAGGTCTGCTATAAAAAAAAACAAGGGTCGTATCAAGCACGTAGTTTTAAAAAATCTAATTGTGTTAAAATTTGGTTGTTTTTAATTAAAACAGTCCGCAGAGAAAATATTATTCTATTATGCAAGTATTTTATAAATTGTTGATTTTGCAAGAAAGATCTCATTTCCCGCCGTTTTCCTCCAAACCGGGACTTTATCTCGACTTTATTCCGCGCAAAATATGAGGTTGTCAGTTTTAATAAATAATATGTTCTTTACCTGGGTGATAAAAGTTTAAACCCCATAAAAAAACTTTTACTTTAAGACTTTATTTTGGAGCCTAGTTAAAGACGATTAACAAATAATCATATATTTATTATTTCTTAATAAAAAACAATAAATCCTTCGGAAAAATAACGGAAAGACTGAACCAATTCTAATTGACATTTTCTAGGCTTCAAAAATATAACTTTCCGGGGGTATTTTGTGAAAATAATCCCAATTACATTTTTTAGAATTATTTAAAATCCTATAAATCAATACCGCTTGACGTCACACAGTGAATCCAGCAACTGTGGGAAGTGCTGCCGTTGGAGTAAGGTAGAATAGAGAAATTCGATGCGGTCACGTTAACACTGTCTAACTAACTAACGTGATCAGCATCTCTCACCTCATATCAGCAACCTGTGTGTGCGCTGAGATTTTGCAAAAAAATGTAATAAAAAATATAATATTTGATATTAAGCAATACAAACAATAAGCAAATATAAGCAACAGCAAAGTAGATAAAATATAAAATTATACGTACGTATGCTACCATAAAACAAAATCTCCGAGTGTCATAACAAAAAATAATAACATAGAAAATAATAACACTCTTGTAGGCGCGAAGAATCATAAAATTTCACCAAAAAGACATACGCAATAAAAACAAATGAAACTGTATGTATGTCGCTTATAAACCGACGAAAACAAAAAGATTTTGTCACCAGAGTTCATGAATATAATATCCATAGATGAAAGAAAATATATTAAAATATTAAGGTACCTATTTAGCGAAAAACCCGGGTGGTACATCTTTACAAATCTTCCGTCATTCAAATCTACTCGTACTTTGAACTTACAGGGAGTTTTTTTACATTAGGCGGAGTGTTGTCATATGTCGAGCTACAATAAAATAAAAAAAGAGATAATATTTAATTTTTAAGCAGGCATTAGAGAAGAATAGTATAACTAGAGGAGTGTGCGATAGATACTTTACTGAGAGTACTTTAAAAATCATATCGTACTGTAAAAAATATTTAAGTGTAAATGTAAAAATACTTAGGTAAATGTTTTATATTTTCACCTTAGCAAGATTACGACGTAAATTGCTTCAAATAATACTTAACCATGTGATGATTACACATCATCACACAAATTGTTATGGGGCAATCATTGGTAAATGAACCCCGTAATATAGGTACTTTTGTATTTTTATCTTTACACTACACCTATTTGTATACGACCATAGTAATCATTCTTTTTTTTTTATTGTAGCTCGGCATGTGGCAACACTCCGCCTGATGTAAAGCTAGAGTGCGGTCCATGAATGGAAACAACTACTACTACAGAGAAACCTGTGCTGCTACCCAGTCGCCTCCACTATGCCGGCTTGAGAAGACGAGCATGTACCAACTTAGATTGACAGTGCACACTCCTCTCGTTATACCTGGCTACTTTCAAACTATTCCCGAAACACGACAAAGTCACTTCACGAGTGTTACATTCGAAAGTGGTACTACCCCAGGACGGTAGACTGGATAAATAACCATCATCAAATACCACTCTTTAATAATGCCTATAGGCACTGAGCGACTAAAGTACATATAACAAAGTTACATTGGTACCGGTCAGAATTAGCGAGGTTCGAACACGGGACTCATCGATCGTGAGTTCACGCGTCTTACCGCTAGACCACGGCCGCTCTAATTTTTACAAAAGAGTAGGATAATTTACGTTGGAAATTTAAAAAAAAATGACCTACCTAAACATAAATACTGATAAATGTTCAATGAATAATAAACGTGTTGATAAGGAACATTAGGTACGCATTTCTTGAGAATACGGAAATGATTTATTGAGAGGCGAGACACATCAACACGTACGATTGACACTTTATATATCAACCTTATTGCCCTTTATAATAGCTCACCCATATATTATGTTTACACCTATTCTTTACTCCTATCTACCCTTGCCGGATTTTATTCGGCCTCTGGAGCGGAGTGTCTTAACTCGGATCTTTTATTCGAATACACTCTAATGTAAAACAATGCATCTGACCCATTTTGTAAAATCTATATTATTCGTTACGATATAGTTTTTCTTGATTAGTGAAAAGTGTATTTCCTTCTTTTTATAAAAACATTTTAATCTGGGCGTACCCTATTAAAAGAACAATACCCATTTTCAGGACAACTTGATATCAAATGGTTGTTCATTAAAAAAACAATATTCCAAAATAATATCTTATTTTTTCAATAACTTATTTCACTTCAGTAGAAACTATTAAGTGACTCTCAGTTATATATATGTTAATGTTTATTTAAATTTTTAGTTGTTTGTTTCTCGAAAATAAATAAATAAATAAATATCGCTCACCAATCAATAGACAATAGATAGATAAAAATAGGTATAATAAATTATTAAAGCATTTAATATAATAATAACCTCGAACATTGCACCAGAAAGTGAATTTAGGTACTCAAAAATCTGATACCATTGATTGGTTTTAAAATGAACTAAAAATCATCGACAAACTCGAAAAAAATTGTGGACCCATTTCTCTTAGGCGAATGAGCATTCTTATTTATATATTAAATTGAATAAATAAAATAACACAATTTATAAAAGCGGTCGCCATGCTACGTCAAATTGTGAGATCAGATATGATTATTTTGATGCAACGAATGTCCGCTTACATCACCACTTCCATAGAAAACGCACTACAGATAATAAATACACGCTAATGACACCATAGAATATTTAGAGCGTGACTCGAGGCAATATCATGAGATTTTAGCCCCAACTTTTTAGGGAGAGTTCAAATAAACCAAATCGATTTAGTAATACGTAATTTACAACATCAAAAATTTTATACATATACTTATTTGTTTCTTTTCTTTTGTTTTTTATAAATTAATACACTCGGATTCCTAAAAACAATGCCATAACAAGAACATTAACTATCTTAAATCAAAATCAAAATATTTATTTTCCTTCCTGCCAGATGTTCTGCAAGAACCCCGTTGGGACACTGAAAAAAAACTTATAGATATACATTACTTATTATTATATAAAAATTCACTTAAATTATAAAAACTATTATTTACTAAAAATATCTTTAATATATTAACAAACTTATTATAATTAGACTCATCTTTTATATGGCCAGGCAAACTGTTATAAATCTTTACAGCCATGGCATAAGGCCCCGAACTGAACATTGCTAAACTTGACTGTGGTATCGCTAATTTGTTTCTATTTCTTAAGTTTCTGTTACCCTGTGGGTAGTGGATATCAGGACAACACTCAAGCCCCGAAATAAATGCGTTTTTAAAAGCTAATTCTTAAAATATAATTTGTATATTTAATCTATCTCCGCTGTAGTTTGATAAGACGTGTATTGCTTCTAGATTGACAGAACAGACAGCTTCCATTATAACCGGCTACTTCCAAGTATTCGGAACCGTGTCTAGGTTACTTCACAAGTAACATATAAGACACATTTAAAAAAGTGGTAGGCAGACTGGGAGACTGCTTATGAATCCTTCCTTTGACTGCTCTAATATGTTACAGCTACACTACACAACTTTATAAACAAAGAGTGGTAGGCAGACTGATGATGGTTATTTGTCCAGTCTGCCGTCCTGGGGTAGTACCACCACTTTCGAATGTAACACCCGTGAAGTGACTGTCGCGTTTCGGGAATAGTTTGAAAGTAGCCAGGTATAACGAGAGGAGTGTGTCACTGTCAATCTAAGATAAGCCGGCATAGTGGGGGCGACTGCTACACTCTAGCTTTACATCAGGCGGAGTGTTGTCACATGCTACAATAAAAAAATATATATAAAAATGCATAGTATTGTTTTAATAACTCAATAAAAGGTCATGGTAAGGACAGGACAGAATAGAGGTCGTTAACAACAGGCGGTATCCCATTGTTATTCAATAATAACTTTGTCCAGGGAACTTTTGTACGCCGCAGGTGCTGAGATCAAACTGGGGACATCATGAAGCGGGAATACCTCGCGCGTTTGATTTTCTTTACATACTGAATATATTTGCATTTTTGTTTAGGGGATTCGACGTGTTATTTAAACAAAATAATGCTAAACTAGTTAGTGTTTTTTTATTGAAGCATGATGTTAAGCTAGAGTGCGGTCCATGAACGGAAACAACTGCTACCACAGATACATTTCTGTAGGCAGCAGTCGCTTTGCCGGGTTAAGGAGACGGATGAACACACAAGTTGACAGTGCACACTCCTCTCGTTATATGTCTTTTGTTATTTCTTTATTTATGCTTTATACTTAGCCGTTTTCATTATTTTATTCACGCGAGATTCCCAGTTGAGTTGATTATTGTATTTTTAACTAACGGCTTTTATTATTCCTTTGCGAGCTTCGTTACCGTTCGTACTACTTACATTACTTATGTAACATAAAGAATATTTAAAAAAAATATTTTTTTTATTGTAGCTCGGCATGTGACAACACTCCGCCTGATGTAAAGCTAGAGTGCAGTCCATGAATGGAAACAACTGCTACTACAGAGAAACCTGTGCGGGCAGCAGTCGCCTCCACTATGCCGGCTTAAGGAGACGAGCATGTTTCATCTAAAATGACAGTGCACACTCCTCTCGTTATACCTGGCTACTTTCAAACTATTTCCGAAACTTCACGGGTGTTACATTCGAAAGTGGTGGTACTGCCCCAGGACAGCATACTGGAAAAACCATCATCAGTCTGCCTACCACTCTTTAATGTTCCTTTTTTATCCAAAAAATTCCTAGCAATGCAGTAATAATAACTACGAAAGTACTGATTACTACGATATTTAGTTATCTACCTACCTAGTGACGTAATTTGGTAATACTAAAATAAGGCATAGGTCGCGTCGAACTTTATGGCGTCTCCGAAGTTAGCTGCGGGCAATCGAGCTTACAATAATAAAATTAAGAGTTAATTTTAAATATGAATAGAACATAAAAATCTTTCGGGCGGGTAGCACTGAAGTCTGCCCTTCCATCTCACGTTCATCGTGTCCCGCTGATACCTCAATTTGTGTACTGCGTAGCGACTTGTACCTAACTTCGGAGCCGCCAAACTTTAGTTTGGTTGTACTACACTAAGTTAAGCTGTAATTCAATTCTTTATTACTAACACTATAAGGACTATTTTTGAATAAATTAATAAAATAAAAGCGGATAAGAATTGACAATATTTAGGACTAGGTACAGTCTATTACAAAATTTTATATCGTAATAAAAATTTAAACAACTACCTTAATTCTTATTGTCTTGACAATAAGGTGCAAGATTGTACATAACATTTGGTAAAAATTTTGCTATCGAATGTACCATCCTGGATTAAATATATCCTGGTAATTTATCACTTTATTATCTTATCTTTTAGCGGTGAGTATAAACAAAATATATCATAGGAAAAAGTATCTTACAACATAAGCTTAAACCAGCTTAAACAATGGATGAACTAAATTAGGTTTTCAACAGAGGATACCAATGATGGTTATTATTCCAGTCTGCAGTTCCAAGGTACTGCCACCATCTTTAAGTGTAATCCCTGTGAAGCGACGTTTCAAGATCAACTTGAAAGAAGACGAGTAAACGAGAGGAGTCACTGTCAATCTAGATGGGTTCACATTCGTTTCCCCAAGAGTTTTCCCATAGCGGAGGCGACTGCTGTTTTCATGTATTATTTTAGACATACTTATTTCTATGAATGAATACTTTAAGCTGGTTTTTACGAGAGATTAATAAAAAATAATTAAAAAGTAATGTGATACGTAGCTTTTTTGCAAATGCATATTAAACTACAGCAAAAATAAACAAGGTTACTAGAACGCAGACTTTATAGGATTAACAGTATACTTACCTAGTTGTGTATGGATATAAAATGTACGAGACGGCGACGTACCTACGTCATTACAAGAAAAGGAAACAATCTTGAAACACCTACTTTAAGCACGAAAATAATCCAAAACTCTAATTAAAATAAGCAAAATAAAACATACCAATAAAAAAACGTTGAATTCAGCTTCGCAATTGATGCCGTTGCTTTCCAAAAAATTAAAGACACAGCGACTTTTGAAAAAAAAAACTGGTCAGGATAATAATTATTATAAGTAACACAAAGTTAAAATGTTTTAATGTCACGAATAACTTCAATAAATTAATAATTACACGATCGTTATGTAGGCAATAGTTTAATTACGAACTTATGTTCGTGAACTTTTTGACGCAACGAGTCCTCCGCGCCGATCACACGACCGATACACACCAGCCTGCGACCGAGCCGGTACAAGACTGGTCTGCTGGCACTGCGAGCGCCAGACGGATGATGCCCGTCCCGCTCGCTCGCAGCGGCGACCCTCTGGCTAGACACGACGAGGCAACAGAAAAAATGCATAAAAGAAAGAGCCCCGCATTTCGCCGAAACCGAACTAAACGGCACCTTTACTCGGAGTCAGGTACTTATCTTTCCCTCTTACAAAACGAACCTCTTAAGAAATCGCCGCATATCTAATCCTAGACATATACATAAATAGAGGTAACAGGGATCACTGGAGGGTTTCAATAGCGAGAAGATTGTTAACAAATAACCGTTTGCACGCCACGAAATGTAATTTGGGCACATTATCTATCGTAAATTGTGGTTAGTGGCTACGTGCCCGGAGACCAACAAATAGATGAGAGTTGATCCGTTAACATATACTTCATAATGAGATAGTGAAACAAGGAGAACATTTTAGCGGTTTATACCTACTAAGCTAAAGTTTATTTGGGACTCCACGTTTTCCTTTCTTTTCCATATATTGTTTACCATAACTTAAAAATAAAATAACTAGCAGCAGTCATACAGGTATCCTTTAATAAAATGCCTGTATGTAACTCCGTACGTTCCCATACCCTAAAAAAAGAATAAAATCGAGTTTGTTCGTAACGTGTTTTAACCCTTTATTATTGTAATTATTATAATTTACCTTTGTCGATTGTTAACGTGATCTAGTAAGTAGTTAGCAACAAACGGGTTGGGTTTTTCTTATGTATTTCTTTTTAAAATCATCTAAAACATCCGATAATAAAATTTATTTGTATAATAGTGATAAATTAAATATTAATTAATAAGTGCCGCAGATAAAAGAATTAGGTCAACTATTGTCCGTGGCGTTATAAATCACAAGCCAGGGGGTCAATTCTCGAATGTAAGTAGACTTAAAACGTATAGATTAATTTCCATCACTTTGAAATTTCTACTAGTTTTGATAGTCAACAGGAACTATTACTTTTAAGGAAACGATTTCTTATTGGCTAAAAAATTCGTAGAAATGAAGTAAAATTAATGTATGCGATCAAGAATTGTCCCCCAGTCCGCCGAGTGGGCGAGCGAATGAATTATGTTCTGTTCTTACATGAAGAAATTTACATGAAAAAATCGCGATAATTTTCATCGCTAAAATCCCTTATAAAACATTTTCTCTCATATAATTCATGAACAAAAATAAATATTTGATTGTACTTCGGTCAAAAGCGCGTATTTGTTGACCTACTTTTAAAAACAACGAAACTTCTGCTGAAATATTCCTCGCAGTATTTTATGTGACATAACTAATTTAACTATAAATTTTTGGATATACACATCAAAAATTCCGGACATTGAGTAAAATATAATTATTCCCTATTTTTTATTAATTTAATAAAATAAAATAGACATAAACTATAACAAATCAATGAATGAATTTAACTCTTTGTTTTAATTTATTACTCGTAATTTAATTTTTCACCTGATCAATTAATTTTCACAGAACGGAAAGTTTCACCTGGATGCTTTTAAACTCCCTCCCAGAAGCGAGACCATACTATCTAGGACGAATCCAGGCAGAAACCCGGGCAGATGATAGTCATGATATATACACAAGTTGCATACGACTAATATTTACAAACCTTCCAATTCATTCAGCACGTACGTATTTATTATGGTAAAAAATTAAATACGTGCCAAAAAAATTATAAGATTTAAAAGTAAACTTTTCCAGTTATAATACGGTATAGAGTAGAATAGAGAGAGTCGCGGTCACGACTCGACACGGCAATGCACTCCGCGCTTTAAGAGCTTAAAATAGAACTTTACCCTTCAACGCGAAAAGTACACTAAAATAAGGAAATACTTCGCTATTCATAGTACAATTGAGTTTATTATTTTGTAATGGAATCGATTTGCAATCGCTTTGCTGTTGGCTTTGTTTGTATTATTTAAGTATATGGAAACCTCTTTTAGTAGGTATTATGGGCGCGCATTGCAATTTTTATTCGCCTTAGTTGAGTAAGCTAGATTTATTTTTAAAAATTGCTTTAATCGTTTTAATTACTCTTTAATGCATTAATGCAAACGTTTACTATTACAATATCGCTTACTTCTTACCTGATAAAATTAATTTAGCCCAAATATCGATTATTGAAATAGAACTATATCGAAATGAAAACAATCTAACCCAAACTATAAATTCAGCCCATTGAGAAATAAAAAAAAAACAGAAGAAAACTCTGCAAGGCTTTCGTGGGTGCACGCTTCGCCACTTAACCGAAATTCTGAACAAGTAAATAATGCAAGTGTATTAAAGTTTGAAGGTCTGAAAAGCTACAGAAAGCTTGTTTACATGAAAATACTTTTTACATTTATAAAACTATATTTATACAGATTTATAAAGATTTTTGCATTAAAATAATGCTTTTGACAATATAGGACACGTCGGTTAAGGGTGAAATTTCGCGCATACGGGACAAACAAACAAATATTCATCCATTTTTATATATTTAGACGTACTAAAGTTGCAGAGTTTGTTTACGTTTGAACGTGTTAATCTCAGGAAGTACTAATCAGTTTTATTTGAAAAAGTTTTCCGTTAGATAGCCAGTTTATTGAGGAAGGCTTTAGATTTTTTTTTTTTAATTAACGCGTATGAAATCGCACTGCACCAGCTAGATGTAGAAGATAAATTAATAACTTGTGAAAAAAAAAAAATTAATAATGATTCTAAGCTAAAAAATTTAAAACTAAAAACATATAAAAAATGTTGTCATGATGAAATTGATGACAAACGTAAACGTTGGTTATGATTATTACTTTATAACGATTTTGTTGGATATTTTTTTATTAATTTATTTACGTTAAAACATGGCTGAAGTGGAAAGTAAGATCTTTTACTTAGTATATTTTATTTTTGCAACTTTACTTTCAGAAAATTATTTAATTATGATGTTTAATAGGAAAACATCAATTCTTATTTAGGCTGAGCAGAATTTGTTATAATTTCGGATGAACCTGTACTAGTCTTATGAATGTGTTACAGGCATCAGTGCCTTCCTTATTTGACACATTTAACTTAGATACCTATATCTTAATTATTATTATACATTTGTATATTTGTTTGGATTTGTAAGAGATTTATTTACTCACGTTAAAAAAGAGGCAGTAGGCAGGTTCGATCCCTACTACTTCAGCTTGCGTGTGTAAATTTCAATATTTTAATATGCCTAAAATTTATTTAAAAAATAACCGATCATTATTTTATAGCGGTAATTGTAAACGTTGGCGAAATGATAGATCTAGCCATTGGATCACCAGAAGTGAGTTTCTTGTACTTTTTACATTGTCGTGATCTAGCGGTAGGACGCATAAATTCACAATCGCTAAAATCTGACCGGTACCAATGTACTTTGATCGCTCATCTCGTCTCCGCTATGTTAGCTTAAGGAAACTAATGTGCACCATCAGGTTGACACTGCACACTCATACCTGGCTACTTCCAAACTGTTCCTGAAACACGATCAGGTCATTTGATGAGTGTTCATTTAAAAGGGGTGCTACTACCCCAGGGCTGGGCTAGTAACCACCATCAGTCTGACTGCCTCTCCTTAGTTAATGCCTACCATAGGCAATGAGCGACCAAAGTACATATAATACCAGTTACATTGATATCGGTCGGAATTTAAGGAGGAATCCCATCATGTTTTTGTAGGATACATGCAGGGCTGTATTTATGGACCTATGTTCTTAGGGGTCTTTTTTAGTATTATTATAGCACGTCAAATGACCGCACTCCGCCTGATGTTAAGCTAGAATGCGATCCATGAACGTCGCGTCCGCTATGCCGGCTTGATGAGATTCCTCTTCACACTGCGCTTAAAGGATCCCATGTTATAGGAAGGAGGAAAGACGTGGCTGGGAATGTCGTTCCATAATATGATGGAACGACAGAAGGATCGTGCAAAGTTCTAGCGTGGTCTAGCATCTACCATTCTTACATAACTCTTACAATTTGACCATTCGATTTATTTTTGCTATTTATTTATGCTATCTTAGGTAGGTGTAGTAGACTTCAATATGCTTCATTCAGTACTTCATGTGTTGGCGCAACAAATTCGAGTACGTGGTAAAAATGTAGAATTACGTGGAAGTCAAACTTATATACCGACAAAAGTACAATCGCAAACGGTCGCCATTACAGAATATTTGGTGAAGACCGACGATAATGCTGTAAGTATATTATTATTATTGCATTTTTTAATTATTATTGTAGCTCGGCATATCTACACCGCCTGATGTTAAGCTGGAGTAAGGTCTATGAACTGAAAAGACTTCCATGGATTAATTTCTACAGGTAGCAGTCGCCTCCGCTATGCCGACCTGATGAGACCGAATGTGCACAATCCAGATAGACAGTGCCCTCGTTATACCCGACTACTTTCAAACTGATCCCAAAACGCGACCGCGGTCACTTCTCGAAAGTTACACTTTAATATTATCATCAGTTCAGGTTAATAAAATCATCAGTTTACCTACCACTCTAGAAATTAATACTTTATTTATTTTTTAGGATAAAGACAACCCAGTAATTATCAAAATAGATGAGGGTTAGTTTTTACTATTTTAATTTGCCATTTTACAAAATGTTTTAAGAATGGCTGCCGTCTAGCAGTGGCGCAGCCAGGGGATTTTTTGTTACTGTGTCCTGTCGTCCAGGCATAATGAGAGGATAAACACGTCAACCCGGATGGTGCATTCGTCTACACAAGTTAGTCTATCAGACTGTTGCTTGCAGATATTTCTCTGTGGTAGCAGTTGTCTCTGTGGACCGCAACTTGGGCGGAGTGTGGTCACATGCCAGGCTACTATAAAAAATTGTTAACTAATTCTGTTTAATTATGTTGTAGCGCCTTCTGGAACTCCTGCAGCAACAGACACCTTACTTGTAGGTAATATTATAGTTTATTACAATTGTAACAGTTTATTTGTATAAGAAATTAATCTATACTTTTATTTTAGTTGAAAGAATAAAGAAAATTGATAAAGAAACGCAAGGTAAGCCAGGGACTCAAGTCAAAATCCAATCGACAATTGTCACTTGATCGAATCGAAAAAAAAATTGGACGTTTCGTTATCACTTGGGTGACAGTAAAACGTCAAATCCCATATATTTTGTTTTCGATTCGATCAAGTGACAAGTGTTAATTGGCTTTTAACTTAAGGTCCAGATATAACTAAAAATAATCGTTATAGACGAGGACTCCTATATTGAATCCGTAGTCTTGAGTAACTGTAGAATATATTCGCATCAAATCCCATGAATACTAAATTAATAATAATGAAAAATGATTGATTTATCAAAAATAGGTGACCCAGCAACAGGGGGCGGAAGAAGTTCAGTGGCAACTGGAACAGCATTAGCAGAAGCAGGCGGAAAACGTCCAGCTACCGCAACTGGCGGATCAAACACAGTTTCAGCTAGCCGACAAGCTTCAATAGGCACGACTGGGAGGCCAGCATCGGCTACAGGAGGAAGACCTTCGACAGGCGGACCTGAACAATTATCTCTTGTTACTGTGAGCAAATTTAATCTGCTTGAAAATACGGTTAAAGATCTAAAGAATAGGGTTTATGGAAGTATACCAACTAATGAAGATATTTTGGAAGAAGTGCGGTAAGTTAACAAGTTCAACATTTATTATTCTTAGTTCTTGACCACTAAACTACTGTCATTGCCCATTGGCGCTTTGCGTGATCGTGTCGAAAGTGTTCTATTCTGTTTTAATCGGTAGCCCTTCCAAATTTCCAATTTCACCTCATTGTTAAGACATTTGCTACCTTATTGGTAAGTAGGTACTACTTACAGTGCTATAATATCTAAAATGAATATTCTAGTTCGCAATCCAATTTAAAATCAATAACTGATATGTGGACCTCACTAAATGTATCCTCAAGACTAGAAGCTGCCGAAGCAGGTCTATCCAAACTCAGTTCACTGCTTCAAGATATTATTGGTGATGCTGCTAAAATACAGTTGCCTGCTAAAATACCTATACCTGGAGATGCATCGTAAGTAATTACTTATGAGGATAAGACAGAGTTTGTATACATATATTTACCTAGATTTTATTTACATAATAGTGGAAAACCGGGTTCAAAGGAAGGTGCAACGCAAGACACCGTTGCAATTCCTATGGTTACTAATATGGATGAAGTGAATGATGTTCTGCAACATTTGAGAGCTTATGTAGACGATCTTGCGACCAATTTCAATGCAGCTTTAGAAGAACTTGGATTAGGTAAAACTCAACTTTATTGCAACGAAAACCAAAGTTTAAAATACCTTATTTAATGGGATATATTTATCAGAACACCATCAAACTAACGTAACGGTGATACGTGACGCAGCCACTGATTCTTTGACTGTTAGAGAGTTGGCAGAAAGTCGTGGAATAGGAGGACGAGGAATGGAAGAAGGCCTAGGAGCCGAAGATTCCGCTACATCCAGCATTGTATGTCAAGGAGCACAGTATGAAGAGGCATCAGAGACGCCAGAAGCAAAATTAGAAGATTCTGAAAGTGCTGGTTAGTTTAGATTTTATTATTCGGCTATTATCGATTGAAATCACTTTATATATATAATAAAAAATTTAGGTGAAAGAAAAGGTTCTGGCAAACCTAGTAAAGGAGGAACGGATCCAGCTATTAATGCTCGTCTAAATAAATTAGAGAAAAAGTTAGATAAATGTTGCAATGAGAAAAAACAAATGGATATTCGTGTGCAAGATAAGGTATGTTTATTTTATATAAACTACACTCGAAGTTTTTAGTTTACTTTAATATATTTTGTGTTTTTAGTTAAACTCTTTCCAAGATCAATTAGAATATATGTCGAAGCAATTGGCAGACATGTCTACTGATATTGCAGTTGGAAAAATGTCTGATGATTTTGTGAAGAATGTGGAAGGTATTTATCGGGTACAATATTCAAGTTATTTGTGAGTCTCGATCGATACTCTGGGTAATGCAATATTCTCAGGTTTAATGAACTTGGTCGGTACTGTGCAAGAAATGCAAGAGCAATTAAAAGAAGTACACGATGCTGCTTACAAATTATCAACGGAAAAAGAAGAACGTCAACAACATTTGAACGTAAGTTTGACAAGACATTAATAGTTCCTTAACGAGGTAGAATATATCGACCCCCAAGTTCTCGAGTTATTCAAATAAGCTTCGAGTGTTATAGATGATATGAAGTTGTTGTTCAGAATGTTGGAATATTCAGAAAGATCTAGGTAATGGTCCCAAACAAACAAAATCATTTTAAAAAGTAAATAATCTCAACAGAAAACAATAAAGAATTACTTATTTTTTCAGGCATTATTAGAACAAATAGAACTACTGAAAACAATAAAATTGGATCGAGAAGATATGGTAGAAGCGATGGCTGAAAAGGCAGATCTGCGACAATTAGCTAGAAAAGTATCCCACGATCAATTTGAAACAGCTTGTGATGATTTGACGCGAGGAGTTGAACGTGCACTTGGAAAATTGAATATACAGGTGAAGACAAAAATACGCATTTACAATACTTTGAGGGAAAAGTACGACACTTAGGCTGTAAATGCTTAGTGCCTATGGTATAATACAGGCATTAATTTAAAAGATGGTAGGCAGCCTGATGATTGTTTTAGCTGTCGTCTTGGAGTGACATAAATCGCATTTTGGGATCAGCTTGGAAGTTGTAGTAGTAGTTATGTTTATTTTAAAAAAATATACTTTTTAAAATATTTTTTAGGAAGCATTATGGCAACAAGCATTAGACGATATACAACGGGAGATAGAAGCAAAACTAGACAAAATGGAATTGTCTCCAGTAAAAGATTTCTTCAATAAAAAATTACGACAACTCCAAAATAATTTGAAACAAATGATGGACTTAAGGAAAGAGGTCGAGGCTGCTGGTACCAAGAGACGGTTACTTAGGTCGGTAATAAATATATATTTAGCTACATGTACCATTAGTCTCTTAAGACGGCATAGCGAAGGCGAATAAGACTAATATTTCTCTGTGATAGCAGTTTGCACTGTCTTGGTTAAAATTATATAATTAAATATTCGTCATATGATTATTGTCTCTGCTTACGCCAACTTTTAAAGTAAACAATGTTTCAGGGATGTCAATTGCATATCATGTGATGCGAAAGCCGTAATGGCGTCTGAAGTGTTAGGTTCATTACCAGTCAGCAAAGCAATGCCACAAAACTTATCTATGAAACCGTATTTGAGTTATGAATTAGGTTAGATTTTGCTACTAATTTTATAGCGGTGCGTCCGGATTTCTTCCCGTTGAGGGGGGCCTAAGGGTTGCGGTTAAATACGACTTCACCATATGACGTAGAGGGACACTGTGGGGGAGTATCGCGAAGTGTTGCATATGACGTAAAGATCATCTCATTGTCTTCCCCGAGACGCATATAGTTCATTCTATACTTTTAACAGATACCATCAGAAAACAACAAGCTAATCAGTTACCACAAAGGAATTTGAACGATTGGGAAAATATTGATAAACAAGTTCAGCAAAAACCTATTAAAGTCAGGTCAGAGATCTTTATTCTGTTTTTACCAATAGATAAGTTGAGAAGTTTGGGTCATTATTTATGAAGGTTTTGTGTTAACTATTTTTCTCCGTTTCCGTCCATTCTTCTCCAAAGTAAAAAAAAATATATGAGCCGGAATAGTGCGAGCTATTTTTTGAAATTTGTATTTTCGTGTAGATCGTAGACTGCTAATACGCGTATAATAATAATTAAGTCAAAATAGAAACCAAAAGATGTCTTGCGTTTCATACGAATAGTGGTGTTTATTTACATTGACAACTGAAAAATAATAATATTACCTTCTAGGTCTGAGACCGACAAACATCTGTGCAATCGATACTGCGGTGGTTCACACACAGTTACAACTGCATCTCAGCGTGTAGTGCGTTTAGGTCACTTCATAAAACAATGGGGCCCTGCAGTTTTACCATTGTCATCCGGACTAGCGACTGGGGATGATGGAAGAGTAATTATTAATTTTATTTTAATTAAAACTTCTTATTTTCACTGACGGCACAGCTGCCACTTCAACCCCACTCTTTATTGAATCAAATAATTCATTACAGATGTACAAAGTGACAACGGATGTACCGCCTGAACCAGGTATTTAAAACCTGAGTAATTACTATTTAAAACACCTAAATCCTTCCTGTTTTATTACTTATTGTTTTTAAAAAGAATAGACTCGCTTTAAATCCATTATTTAAGAAAATAATTCTACTCTTTTGGTTTTTAGTTCCAGAAGTACCACCGCCATCTAAACCAAAGATCGAGCCTTGTACAAAGCCTCCAAAGCCAGTTAAACCGGTAATTATACTCATCAAATATCTCCCTGTCTATCCCAGACAAACATACTTAAGTAACACGAATTCTACGCGATATTAAACTCTCGTATGAGTAATTATAAAGTCAGTTTTCGATTTACATTACAGGAATGTCGGTGTTTGGAAACAGGTAAGCATTTTATTATTATAGCCTATGTAGACTGCAACATTTGTACGTCCATTTTGTATTAAATGCATACTGCTTTTTTATAATAAGATTACAAAATAAAAAAGAGAGTTGGCGGTAATCTGGGGCTAAAGTCAAAGCCAATTGACAGTAGAATCGAAAACAAAATTATCCTGATTTGGCATTTTACTGTCACCTAGGTCATAACGAAACGTCAAATCCCATATATTTTGTTTTCCTTTTGTTTTATATGGCGTATAACAATTTGCCAGTGTCAAAGTACATATTTTTTTGCATCAAGTTAATAATATTGTGCATCACGAGTCATTCATTCATCACACTAAACAGTCAGGTCAAGTCCCAGTCAAGTCGAAAATTGCTTCAGTAAAATGGTAGAATCTTTACCGAAACTTCCTATGGAGTTTTGGAGGGAAAGTGGAAACACAGGTTCCCTTCTTTTGAATTGTTTGCCCACACTCACGCACGTTAACGAACACTTAATGGTTAATAATCTACCATTATTACACATTAACACTCGAAGAAACACAAGTTTAGGAAAATAATTCAAGACAGATACCCTGACGTCTCAAGATGGCCACCAAAAGTCCTTGTTTTCCATTTAATCAAGTGACAGATGTCGATTGGCTTTTGACTTGATCTCCTTGGGCTAAAGTAAAAAACCAATCAACACTTGTCACTTGATTAAATGGAAAACAAAATATATGGGATTTGACGTTTTACTGTCACCCAATAACGAAATGTCAGATCCCATACATTTTGTTGTCGATTCCATCAAGTGACAGCTGTCAATCTTTTAACTTTAGCCCCAGCAGATATTATCCCATGCCATGAATCTTTTATTTTATAAGTAGCTCAAAATATGACGAGCTCTACCTGGTGTTACACCAGAGTGCGGTTCATGAACGGAAACTGCTATTAGATAATTTTTTACAGACAGCAGTCGCCTCCGCTCGTGGATCAAGCGCTACAACCATTTAGATTTGACAGTGCGCTTGTTTCTCGTTATACCCACCTGGCTACTAATCTCGAAACGCGACTAGGTCGAGTTACACTTAAAAGTGGTGGTACTACACCAAAATACCGAACATTCCAAGAAGGTATCGAATTACAAAGTACCTGCAATTCGATAATATTGAAAATGTAGCTGTATGGATTCAGCACCCTTTGCCTTCCCAGAATTGAAGAACTGAACCTAAAGGTTTTAATCTCTTGGCCTTGAATCTTTATTAATAAATCATTATTCTTTACAGCAGAAAATACGAAAGCTTAATTACTTCAACCAAGCTAGAATATACTTTCAAGGTATATTATATACATTTTAAATAAACTTATTTCCTTTGTCAAATCAATAAATAAAATTCATATAAATTTTGAATAATTCTTTATTTACAATATTCTCTTACATCTATTCATAATAAAGACAGTGGAATTGGATAAAACTAAACTTCACGCAGTGTATAAAAAAAAAGATAGCCAGAACATTTAGAAACATGTTTCATACATATTTCGGTACGAACTTGGCTTGCGTTACTATGACAAATCATATCTTAAAATACTGATTATCATAAAATACTAGTCTGCACATAAATCGGATTTAAATCTACTACATTTGCAGCCCTTCGAAGGATTATAGACCTTATTAATAAGGCGTTTACACCACGAACCAACAACGATACCATGAAAGTAACGTTATTTATCTAATAATTACTCATATTCCAGAAAATATACTGTAATTTTTATATCGATACCAAAAGTAACGAAAAAATACCGATATTACATAACGTTACCCCGTCATCGAGAGAACAAACAATGGTCATATTTATTAGAATCGGTCACGCTATTGAAGTTTAACAGTGTATTTACCGTTAAAATTGATTGTTTTTAACGGTATTTTCTGGGTATCAAATAGCATCGATACTAATCAGTCCCGGATTTACATGCAAATAGTTTTTTTTAAATAAGCGATGTTAGAACGCTTAATATTAACTCAACCCCTTGCAAACTTTAAAGTTAGTGTTGTAAGCACTAAATGGCAACACTGAAACTAGTGTTGCAAGTGAATTATTCAATGTATTAAAAGGAACTAAACACAATTAATATTATTATATTTAATACTTAACTACTTATGTACAATTTTAAACTAAATTCTATCACAATCAACCATCATTTTGGAATAATAGCTCAAAACGCAAATTTGAAAATTCCACAATAACTAAGGAACACAGAGTATCTCCTGTATTCTTTGTCAGCTCCTCCAGTACTAACCTAACCCACAAAGGCAGTGAAAAACCTTTAACGTTTCCCGTAGAGACAAACCAAGGCGGGTGAAAAAAAGCGTAACCCGCTTGAAAAATTTTTAACAGTAACAACCTCTGTATTGCTGACTTTTTATTATTATTTTTGTTGATATTTTACAAAAATATCGATATTAAAACTAGGTCAGAGCACTTCACTACATCTCCCTCCAAATTCATAGCACTACGGCGTTGTATTTTTAATGTAAATAAAATGCAACGTCGCCAAACAATTCATGTTTTTAGGGCAACCAACTTGTGACGAGACGGTTTGGCAACGTCGCAATTTTGATGCAAATGACATGGTAGACGTTAAAATTT
This sequence comes from Tinea pellionella, assembly GCA_948150575.1. Taxonomy (NCBI): domain Eukaryota; kingdom Metazoa; phylum Arthropoda; class Insecta; order Lepidoptera; family Tineidae; genus Tinea; species Tinea pellionella. The sequence continues at coordinate 3,523,799 of OX411249.1, read as the reverse complement.
TAAAACTAATTCTAAACTCGAGTTTCTCGAGTTAGAGGAAGAACTGCTAAGAATACGGGCCTTTATTTAATTAAACAAATGAAAACGAATACACATTTCCTCCTATGAGAGATCAAGCTAAAGAAAACAAATATTTTTAATAAACAGAAATATATGTCTATACTATTCTATGAAAATGCGTTTTAGGCCTGGCGCAGACGCTACGATTTACTTTCTCAGTTTTAAATTTCAATCTTTAAATCTCAAAGACCTTTATAGATGATACAGTTAGTTACATGTGGATCGAAAGTAAAACGTAGCGAGCATCTTATCACTTATCTTTTTAGTAATTTATAGACAATGGAGAAAATCGAAAAACATCGGGATATCACTTCTAATAGATCACTAAAATACTGCATCTGTTGAAAAACTATTATTAACACATTTTTGTTATTATTTATAATTGTTAGTTCAGACGTAAAATAGGCAGCTGTCGCTTCCGCTGTCCCGGCTTGAGGAGACGAGTATGCACCGTCTAGATTGACAGCGCACACTCCTCTCACTATACCTGGCTAATTTCAAACTGTTCCCGAAACGTGACAAGGTAATGAAATTAAAAAAAAAACTAATATAAAAGATTTTTTGGAATATGTGTCAATTAAAATTACCTATAACATCTAAAGGTGTACTTAGAAAAAGAAACTGTCATTATTTGTGCATTCTCCATTGTCTATTAAATGAAGCGAATGTTAAGCGAGGCAAAGGCCACTATCCATTGAGACGCTTGCATATAAATATTACAAACTACCCAATAATAATAAGAGTGGATGGTGACCTTTAATAGCGGACACAGCAACCCCCGCTGTATCTCAGTTTAACTATTAGAAAGTGAACAACCAGGTTAACGTAAATTTTAAGTACAATTCAAATAAATCGATACAATTTCATAATTAACGAGGTATACCTCTAGAACCATGATAATTGTTCCCCTCCCTTGAATATCGGTGTTCCTTGTGCTCCCCCCGCGACCTGTCACGACGTTCATGATCCCTAAAGCAGGTTAAAAGTATTCATTTTTTATTACAAAACTTAAAAGTGACATAGTTTAACAATTACTGATAAATCCCCAACAAGATTGGTAACCCAATTCTGACTTAAGTCAATTTGACTTGAGTCAAGTATTACAGACTACGGTCATCTTAGAATTGAGGAAATTAAACTACAGACTATCTTGTCTAACTATACTATATTTCTATTGATTCTAATTTTTAAAAAAATGTTTTTTGTTTTTAAAAAATTTTTTTTGACTTAGATAGCCCCTGTATTAAGGAAGGTTCGACGCCTTTTTTCTGACTAACGTTGCTAGAACAGCGCGTCAAACGGCACATATACGGGAATGATAGAAAGATCACAAGAGCCACATTCAAGAGAGATTATAAAATGGCAAAAAAGAGTGTGTTAAAAAATTACATATACCTATCTCGTGACTTTCTACGTGCAGTGGTAGCTGGACGTGACCTAGGTGATCTGGAACGTGACTTAGTTGTATGCTTCGGAGACTCGTGTACCGATTCCCTCTCACTGTTCAAGTTGAAATCATCGAACCTGGAACGATTATTTATGTTATTTGCGAGTTTCCAGGGATTTTTTAAATAAAATAAACCTTTCCTAATAAACGGACTATCTAACGCAAAAAAATCTTTAATCTATTATATTTTTATACTAAATCATCAAAATCGATTCACAAACAGCGAAGAAATTAGGCAACATTGCCAAAAAAGTAGTCAAATTGATAATTTCCTTTTTTTTTTTGGAGAAAACTTACTTATTAGTTGTAGGCACTGAACTGTGACTGGTGCTGGAGCTTGATGATGAACTAGATGATGAAGATGAACTTCGAGATCTAAAAAAATTTTTACAAAAATATTTAATACAAATTTTACTTTAAAAAAAAAAAAGGAAATAATAATTATAGTAATTATGTTATTCCGGATCATAACAATAGGGTAGGCAGTCATGATCTTTTTGGATTTTAATTTTTTTGAAATAAATTAATAAACCATACCTTCCCATTTTCTTGTCATCAGCTTCACCATTTCTTTGCTCTTCAGTATCTTTATCTACAGCCTTAGAACATTCACCCTCCATCTTAGAGTTATTGCCTATAACATTTAATTAAATATGACAAGACTTTGTCTATGGACAATTTAAAAAATACAAAACACGTTACTCCCTTACCGGGTTGAGATGGTTTAGGTTCATCATCGCTACCCCATAGGTCGTATTTAGACAAATCAGCATTATCATCAGATTCCTCTTCCTCATCATCATTCTCGCCACCTTCTTCCTTAGCCTGAAACAATGATACAGTTATAATGCATATCAATTACAAATAACATGTGTAAAATGGAAAGTTAACATGTTTTAGTGTGTGTAATTCACCAAATTAATACAAACCTTTAATTTTTTCCTTTTATTCTTCTTCGTATTTTTATCTTGTTGATTTGGAATGCGTACTTTCAATCTGTTCAATAAGATCGGCTTAGGCAGGGCGAAGCTTTTAAAAATCCCACTAGGTGCTCCTACATCATCTTTATTCATCTCATTGTTTTCATCTTTCTCGTCTATCATCAAGTTTAATTTTGGATTATGATTCGGACTGGGCTCAAAAATGTCCCCTAAAAAAGGAGTATCACCAGTGTTGCCATCTAAACGCTCCAGCTTCTGTTCTATGCTCTCCTCACAGTCCGACTCCTTTTCCCATTCTTCATCATTTGTTAAATTTATTACTTCCACTTTACCACTTCCATTTGGCGCCTCATTAGAAATACTATTTTCTGTTACAGTTTGTTTCGTATTGTCTATGGTAGTCGACTGAGATTGATTGTTAATATTTTGTAAAGCCAAAAATAAAGTATTTGTGTCTATTCTTGTCAGTATCGCCGAGAGATCTGGTGTTTCTTTTATATTACTAATATTTGATAAGTTTGCGTTTTTAGATCCAATATTATTAAGTTCAATTGTTTTATGTTGCTTCAAAACTTCAACATTCACACCGTTCACTTTATCAATTTGATGAGATTCGTTTTTCTTTTGAGGACTGTGTGATAATTTTAATATTTCACTAGAAATATTTTGTGGAATGTCTACAGGTGCTCGATTGAGTTTAGAAATTACATTAGTCGTTTCTAACGTATGAGTAGGCGAAGTCCTATTGTTCGTGTCTAAAAAATCATTTGAGTTTCCCTGCGGAAATATTAACTTGGTTTGAGTGTAATTTTTATGTGGTAAAACCAGTTGTATGTCACTCAATATACGTACAGGATTTTTGTTTACATTAACAGGACGCGGTTGAGGATATATGCATTCATTTACTGGCGTATTATGTTTTGGGCTAGTTTCTATACATTTTTTTCCATAGTATGCTTTTTCAGACCCCTGTTCGTCATAGCTCGCAGATTGATTTGATGAATTAGATAACCTTTTAGTTCTATTATGTGGCAACACTATTTCATTATTCAATGAAGAAAAATAATTATTTAAGTGTGTAGGATCTGCTTCTTTACTAGATGTTTGTAGTTTCATCACCATATCTAACAGTTGATCTTTCTTTTCTTGAATATTATAAACCTTTTGCGAATCGAAAGATTGATCTGAAACTTCATTCTTAGTTATATATAAAGAGTTTGTTATATTATTTTCAGGTGAGAATTGATAGTTTTTTGATGCGTCTTCGTTACTGTCTGTTTTGTATAATGCATCATCTTCGTCATCCCATTCTTGTTGAGCTGGACGATATTGATAATCCTCGAAGGTTTTGTTTATTGGCGGACTTCTTTCTCCTGCTTGGTCATTGTTACTAAATATATCAGTAATACTCTTGCTTTTATCATTATAATTAGATTGCGCAATATCAAAAATACTCAATGTATCCTTAATAGGATCTGAAACTATTGTTTGTTCAACGTTTTTCATAAATTTATAATTAATACCATTCACCACTGGTTGTTGAGTTACTGTAGGTAGGCAATTTTCATTATTGTTTTTAGCCATAGTGTCTCTAAAGGGATTTTTCAATGAGATTGTAGGTGTCGTGTTGCTCGAGCTTAATTGTTCAAGAGTTTTATTAATTGTAGTTCCATTGCCTTTTGCCCAAAAACCTTTTTTCACGTTATTTTTAAATTGTTGATAGTTCCGTTTAGTATTTCCGCAAATTTTCGTTGGTACATATTCTACGGAACAAGCATCTGTATCGACTTGTTGTTTTCTTGGCATCATTAAACGGTTGGGCGCATAAATATTTCCAGTTGCTAAAGGTGACCGTTCCGTATCAGTGCAATACTTTTGTACTGGTCCTACTGGTTCAGGTACATGACAATAATTCAAGGATTGTGGTTCTTCAACATTAGATACCAAATATGGCACCTTATCCGGTGACGTTTGAGATGACGTTTTGGAATTAGCAGACCTTGTTGATGTAGATTTACGTCTACACTTACGTTTTGGTTTACCATAATTAGTAAAATAATCAGTTTGCTCTCCAGTAGAACTGGAATGCGTGTCTGAATCTGAATCATACTGTTGTACTTTGGTACTTCTATTAGACCTTGTTTTCTTTGATTTAAATCCACATTTAAACTTCGGCTCCTCATTATCAGAGTCGGCACCAGGATATTCAACATTGGTAGTCCTGTTTGTTAGTTTCTCGACTTTATCATGTGAATTGTCATCAATATGTTTATTGCATTTTCTTTGTAGATTATTCGCAGGCGTCACAACTGCAGTATCAGGATCACTTACTGAATCGAGAAAAATTTCATCCGGATTTGGCGCGACTTTTTTGTGACTTTTTGTGTTTTGTTTTTGTTGCGCGTCAATATTATTGTTTATAAAATGAGAATTAGTCGGAGGCGGAGTATTGTTACTATTATTATGGGAATCAACTAGACATCCTGTAGACAACAATTTCTGTCGCAACGAAAAAATTGTCTCATTATCTGGTGCGCGTTTGTTATACATATTCTCGAATTTGCTAGCTACACTCCTACAATTATTGAGTACTATAGCATATGCTGCGAGCTGGATTCGTTCCCGAAGTGTATAAGCAACTTCAACATTATCCAAAGATTTCGGTGCAGACAATCTCTTTAAGCCCTCATTAGTGGATGATACACTATTTTCCATAACAGGATTTCTCGTGCTCGGACTTATATTATATCTTCTATTTGCATTATACGAAGGGTCATTTGGAGAAGGAATATCGCGTATACTTGAAAATTGACGCTGCCCGCCGTTAACATTTGCATTAATATTATTTTCTTCACTGTATGAGTAATAGGGTTTCTTAAATTGTTGATTTCCGAATGCCATAAGATTACTCTTTGTGAGAGGGATCACATCAGCGGTCGTTTCGTCACTTGAAATTTCATAGACGTTATTTGGCACTCTTTTTCTTTCTTGGATCGGTCGCTGGTTGCCACGTTTGTTCAAGTTGTCATTGGGCAGCATGGTTGGCGGCACATTTTCATACACTGGTCCTCCAGTGACGCCAACCTGCAGGCAGGAAAAATCTTCACTTTAGTAATGATGAGTTTGAAAATCGACTTATTTTTAAAAAATACTATTCTTCTTAGCTGTACCCCTCATCTTGATAAATTAGAAAGTATTATTAATATCCTAATCCTAAAGCCTATGTATTTGTCAAAATAATGAGGGTGAAGATTTACACACATTTTAATAATTAAATAATAATTCTACACAACTAGCGTTTAGTCATTTTTGTAAGAACTAGCTTAGAGCTTGAGCATTAACCAGAACAAAAGAAGGCACAAAAGCATTTGCTTTAAAAACTTTAAAGGCAAAGGTATAGAAACACAGATGCCATATATCAAATTAGTTAGTATTTACTAACCAGATTTTAAGAAAAGATTATACTTACTAAACAACTTTAAAATGTAAATTTTATAACAGCATGATGCCCAACTAAACAGGTTATAAGAAAAAAAAAATTTCACATAAACTAATGCAATGCAAGAATAAATATAATAAGATAATAGTAGTGAGTTAGTATTTTATGAGAAATACATCAATATAGCATGCTATCTATACCTGCAGCATTTTTCATTGTGACAAAAGTTTTAGAGCTTGTTTTATTACACAAAATCTATTAATGTGTTATATTTACAAATATTTTTAAGAGATAAAATGCCCTTTATTTAAAAATATACCAGTAAAATACTAACATTATCAGTTATAGGGTCTGACATTCGTTTTCTTTTTCTTCGTCCAAATTCATCATATTCATCATCAGAGGAAGACTCCCGGCGGCGATACTCCACTGTACCACGCTCATTGTAACCTCCACCGTAACCAGTACGCTGCTCCACCTACACAACACAAATAGGATAAGAAACGAGCTAATAGCGAAGCGTATTTAATGCTACAATTGTTTTATGTTACATACAAATTATATTACCAACATTTGTGTAGAACTTACTTCACCAAACTTTGGCGCATTACACACATTGCAAGTCTGCCGCCGAGCCCAATTTACGTTAGCACATTTGTTACACTGCCAATCGTCTGCATTGAATAAACCACGCGATTTCTCCGCTGCAGATTTTCCAATTTCGGTTCCAAGTATTTTTTTAGAAGCTTTGCTATCAGGTTTCTCTTTACTGCACCGGTAACAAACAACCCGGCGAGCGAAATTTATATTTCCACAGTTAGCTTCAGGACAAATCCAGTCACCGTCGTTCATTTTGATCATATCGCTTTTAGGAAAATAAAACACATCACACAAAAATATAGTTACTACAACACTCACAATATAATTATATATACACAACAATCACAAACATCCATTTTCTCGATTACACTTTCCAAGCAAAACCATGAAAATAGCAAAATGAGCAATCCAAGCTAACAACGCAGTAGCCAGCACACAAGAAAAAGGAAGCCCATGCCAGCGCCAGCCATGACATGACGCACAACATGAAACCATAGACTAAAAGCAATCTACTTCCGCTTTTGCCGATCAAAACCATTATTATGACAAACATTTTCACATAATAAATATCTGCAGTAATAAAATGTATATTTTATTTTATTATTCAAAATATATATTTTAAGAACTATCTGTTACACAAAATATTTAAATACAGTAACAAAATTATTATGATAAACGTCATACTTACTTCCGTCATAACTTATGACGAAAAGGAAAAATATGTAATTAGCATGTAGTGTTTATATTATTGGCTATTGTACTTAAGAAATAATTTTCAATATTGCATGTAATAGGTACGTAATTACAAAGATATTTTATCGATATTATTATTATTAATTCGCGCGCTTTCTTTAAACCATAGACTATAATTTGTCTGTCAAGCGCGTTATAGGTTATAGAGCGATTCTTTAGATTTTTGTTACTAAAAATTTTATCAAAAATTGAATTAAATATTATAATGGATCACGTACTTAAATTTAACTATTAGTAAAAGTAGAACTGAAAATCAGTTCGATTAAACATTGCTAACTTTGTGTCATAATTTTCGCGGTTATTTTACTGTTTATTCGTCTTTTACATAATGTTTTTAAAATGTATGAGGATGACAACATAACTTCTACTCCAAAACGTTTTGCATTGTCGGAGGTGACAAATTCGCCGAATAACATATCTCCAACAGCAAACTTAAAGCTATTGACAAACGTCGCATTGGAGTATCCTACACCTCCAGCAAGTGTGGTTCAAAGAAAGGAAAAATCTCTGCAAATACTATGCGATCGGTTTGTATTCTATTATTTTAAACACTACTTAGAAATTTCAGATACTGATATTACAGTTTCATTTAGGTTCTTGGACTTGTACCCACTACATGGCCATGGAAGTCGGGAGATCCAGCTGGATGTGACCGCCAGCTCATTGGCCGTAGAAAAGCGTCGCATGTACGATATTATAAATATTCTTGAAGCGATACAATGTGCTGTACATAAAAGAAAAAATACATATCTTTGGCATGGAGCTGCTCATATTAATTCTTTTCTCAAAAAGTTAAAGAAGGAGGGAGAGATTTTAAGATTATCTGATGTACTAAGAGGACAAGCACCGAAGCCGCCTCCACCGAAATATAAAACTTTAGGTGTCTTGGCACAAAGATTTTTAATGCTATTTCTGGTGGAGCCCCCTGTAAGTAACCTTTTTTCTTTTTAGAATAAAAAATACAAACTTTGTTAAGTGTTTTTTATAATTAAAATCTGGCTTGCATATCAGTAATAAGAGTGCATTGAGATAGTATTATTATATTCTTTGCAGAATACACTTATAAACTTGGAAATGGCCGTGAGTGTGTTAATAGATATACCAGCTAAGAACAGTGTTTCCCTTTCACCTGAACAATTGGAAAGACAGCACAAATCCAAAGTAAGAAGACTTTATGACATTGCAAATGTTTTCATATCTGTTGGCTTAATAGAGAAGGTTTCAGGCAACTTGATCTTAAAGAAACCTGTTTTTAAGTACATTGGACCGATCAAAGTAAAAAAGTCTGCAACTATAAGTATGTTGACGCCGTCACCTGTAACTCCCGTACCCGAGGTCAATAAACAAAATAAAACTCCTCGCAGTTACATATATGTCGGAAGATCAAAACGAAAGTTGCAATTTTCTACACCTGAAGTGGTGAGCTACAGTGTAGGGCTCACCACACCACCATGCACACCTTCTCAGAAGTGGGATGAGATCCTGCAAGTCGCGAACATGGAACTGACTAGAATTAATAATGGTATAATGTAGTTATAAATTATTATTTTTTTATGGATTTATCCACAAATAGTTATTTTTGGTTGCAAAAGATATAAGATGAATTTATTATTAAATATTGTTCTCTATTAGATTATACATAGGAACAGTTATGTATAACATGGAGTCTTCTTAAAACAATATTAATCTTTAAGTAAGATTAATGATCTTTTTTGATTAAAAAAACTTGTAGTCTTCCATTGTGTTGTAACTTTTAATGGTTATGAACAAATGTTCCTATATTTAAATTTTATAACTTGTTGTAATGTCACAGACAAATTAATATATTAAAATGTGCAGTTGAATTTTTATACACTGAATTATACTTTATTTATTAGATTAAAATTATCTAAAAATTTATTTCTAAAATCAATTATTATATACATATTATTATGTAAAAATTGACTGAAAATATTGTTATATTATACATATTATAAACATTTGTGTAAGATTCTGAGCGCATAATGCATTGCAGATTAGTAAGTTATCACCTGATCTCACAAATTACTAAACCAATGTTAGTGTTTAAATATCATGGATTTGAATAACTAAGCTTAAATCTAATTCACTAAAATACAATGTATCCAGAAAGTATATCACACAAAAATGAAAATTATTTATCACACCATTTCAAGGGCAGGTTTCACCTAATTTTACCTGAAGTTTTGTTGAGAGAGTTTGTTTTAAATACCAATGAATAATCAGTTAAATCCATCATCAATAAAGTTTTGGTAAAACCAGTCCTAATGATTAATAAAACTTGTAATAAGATTCTACACAAAAGTGCCTTTTTTTTCTTCATTATTTTCATGTAATAAAGTTGTTGCTTTTTACGTATTTTTAAAATTGCGTTTAATTTTTTTTATTACCAATGAAGAAAATTATTTTTATAATACATATGTGCCTACAAAATAGACTTTAAATGAAACAAAAATTATATTATTAATTATTTACATATATTTACACATGATTACAATCTGAGATTTACAATTTTATTAAACAAAGTTAAATATTAAGAAAAAAATTATAATATAAAATATTTTAGGATAAAATCTGGAAGACATTGTAAAATTAAACTAAAACGTTTTTACAGACCAAAAATACATTAACAAGAAAATATGTAATCAGCACTAGTATTTTAAAACGAATTCTACACGTTTGATGTCCATACACCATTGAGAGTGGCTTTTAGTTCAGTACAAGTTTTGCTGCCTAGCAGGAAGATATCACAACCAATCTCTTTTTTTAATTATTATTATTATTATTATTATACTAATATATAGCTGCAATACCACTGACTGACTGACTGACTGACTGACATCAATTATTTCGTACTTGCCGGTATAGTGGAGGGTAGCGGTTTTTTGTGTCGTATAGGGGACGTCCCAAAACCGTCGAGAAAAATACGACTTTGACCGGAAGTCGATTCTGGACCTTTTTTTCAAAATTGCTCGAAAAAAATTTTTCCTCGATCGTATTTTTATCCTTTTCCCGCCGGTACGCCAATATGAAACGGAGCATGGCGCTTGGGCGTGGCCTAACAGCATCCGTGACGAGGCATTTTCGGGACGAACGATCGAAACGGCTTTACCTCGGTCAGTCGGACGGTGAGCGCGGCCGCGTGAACATCGAATTTGCTCCGCGCGGCGGGCTTTCTTTTAAATATCTCAAGAAGTAGATACGTCAGAGTAACCATGTAAAGAACAATTTTGTTCAGTGTGACCAGCACTATTTTTTTTTTAAATTTTTTAAAATCGCCATATCTCGAAAAGTAGATACGTTAGCGTCACCGTGTAAAGACCAATATTGTTCAGTATGACCAGCACTAATTTTTTTTTAAACTTTTGTTTTTTTTTTAATTTTTTAAAATCGCCATATCTCGAAAAGTTGATACGTTAGCGTCACCGTGTAAAGACCAATTTTGTTCAGTGTGACCAGCACTTTTTTTTTTAAATTTTTGTTTTTTTTTTTAATTTTTTAAAATCTTCATATCTCGAAAAGTAGATACGTTAGCGTCACCGTGTAAAGATCAATATTGTTCAGTATGACCAGCACTATTTGCTTTTTTTTTTTAATTTTCTAAAATAGCTATTACTCAAAAAGTACATACGTTAGCGTCACCGTGTAAAGATCAATATTGTTCAGTATGACCAGCACTATTTGCTTTTTTTTTTTAATTCTCTAAAATAGCTATTACTCAAAAAGTACATACGTTAGCGTCACCGTGTAAAGACCAATATTGTTCAGTATGACCAGCACTACTTTTTTTTAATTTTTTTTTTTTTAATTTTTTAAAATCGCCATATCTCGAAAAGTAGATACGTTAGCGTCACCGTGTAAAGACCAATTTTGTTCAGTATGACCAGCACTAATTTTTTTTTAAATTTTGTTTTTTTTTAAATTTTTTAAAATCGCCATATCTCGAAAAGTAGATACGTTAGCGTCACCGTGTAAAGACCAATTTTGTTCAGAAACGTAAACGCTTTTAGATGGCGAGCTAAATATTTTCAAAACTGCCTAAAATCTATTCGATCTAATACGTTTTACGACAAAAAGGGCCTCCGCGGGCCGCTTGCGCCCGCGGCTTTTACCCAACAGCTAGTACTAATATATAGCTGCAATACCACTGACTCACTCACTCACTCACTGACATCAATTATTTCGTACTTGCCGGTATGGTGGAGGGTAGCGGTTTTTTGTGTCGTATAGAGGATGTTCCAAAACCGACGAGAAAAATACGACTTTGACCGGAAGTCGATTCTGGACCGGAAGTGGTAGCGATATCTCGGAAACGGAAAGAGATGGGGCAAAAGTGCCGGAACAAACGTTGTAGGGAATGCCCTCTAATTTCGAAAACGATACTTTTTTTTTCAAAATTGCTCAAAAAAAATTTTTCCTCGATCGTATTTCTATCCTTTTCCCGCCGGTACGCCAATATGAGCGGAGCATGGCGCTTGGGCGTGGCCTAACAGCATCCGCCCGTTCAGAGCGCGCAATGAAAATATAACGACGCATTTTCGGGACGAACGATCGAAACGGCTTTACCTCGGTCAGTCGGACGGTGAGCGCGGCCGCGTGAACATCAAATTTGCTCCGCGCGGCGGGCTTTTTTTCGAATATCTCAGGAAGTAGATACGTCAGAGTGATCATGTAAAGAACAATTTTGTTCAGTATGACCAGCACTATTTGTTTTTTTATTTTTTTTTCAATTTTTTAAAATCGCCGTATCTCAAAAAGTACATACGTTAGCGTCACCGTGTAAAGACCAATATTGTTCAGTATGACCAGCACTACTTTTTGTAAATTTTTTTTTTTTTAATTTTCTAAAATCGCTATTACTCAAAAAGTACATACGTTAACGTAACCGTGTAAAGACCAATATTGTGCAGTGACCAGCACTACTTTTTTTTAAATTTTGTTTTTTTTTTTTTGAATTTTCTAAAATCGCTATTACTCAAAAAGTACATACGTCAACGTAACCGTGTAAAGACCAATATTGTTCAGTATGACCAGCACTAATTTTCTAATTTTTTTTTAATTTTTTTTTTTTTTTAATTTTTTAAAATCGCCATATCTCGAAAAGTAGATACGTTAGCGTCACCGTGTAAAGACTAATTTTGTTCAGTATGACCAGCACTAATTTTTTTTTAAATTTTTGTTTTTTTTTTTAATTTTTTAAAATCGCCATATCTCGAAAAGTAGATACGTTAGCGTCACCGTGTAAAGACCAATTTTGTTCAGTATGACCAGCACTACTTTATTTTTTTATTTTTTTTTATTTTCTAAAATCGCTATTTCTCAAAAAGTACATACGTTAGCGTAACCGTGTAAAAGGTCAATTTTGTTCCAGAAACTTAAACGCCTTTAGATGGCGAGCTAAATATTTTCAAAACTGCCCTAAAATCTATTCGATCTCATACGTTTTACGACAAAAAGGGCCTCCGCGGGCCGCTTGCGCCCGCGGTCTTTACCCAACAGCTAGTACTAATATATAGCTGCAATACCACTGACTCACTGACTCACTCACTCACTGACATCAATTATTTAGTACTTGCCGAGGGGGTACGGTGGTAAAATTTTCGGGGTGTATAGGGGGTGTCTAAAAAACCTCGAGAAAAATACGACTTTGACCGGAAGTCGATTCTGGACCGGAAGTGACAGCGATATCTCGGAAACGGGGCGAGTCAGGGCAGTCACCTCAAAGAGAAAGTTGTAGAGAATATCATTTTATGGCGAAATAAAAAAAAATTTTCAAAATCGGGCAAAAAAAAATTTCAAATCGGGCAAAAAAAAAACCCATACAATTTTCAGGGTGTTTAGGGACGATCTATGTGACCTCAGGAAAAATACGACTTTGACCGGAAGTGGATTCTGGACCGGAAGTGACAGCGATATCTCGGAAACGGGGCGAGTCAGGGCAGTAACCCCGAAGAGAAAGTTGTAGAGAATGTCGTCTTATGGCGAAATCAAAAAAAAAAATTCAAAATCGGGCAAAAAACTAAATTCCCATACAAATCGGTCGGCCCTCGATGATACTTCCATCTCGCTCTTTTCCATCAGTCGGTGCATGAAGCGAGAGCGAGAGGTGCGGAGAAAAAAGTTTTCATACAGCCGCATTTTCGGGACGAACGATCGAAACGGCTTTACCTCGGTCAGTCGGACGGTGAGCGCGGCCGCGTGAACATCGAATTTGCTCTTGCTTTTTTTCGAATATTTTAAATATCTCAAGAAGTAGATACGTTAGCGTCACCGTGTAAAGACCAATTTTGTTCAGTATGACCAGCACTACTTTTTTTTTAATTTTTTTTTTTTTTTTAATTTTCTAAAATCGCTATTACTCAAAAAGTACAAACGTTAGCGTAACCGTGTAAAGACCAATATTGTTCAGTGTGACCAGCACTATTTGTTTTTTTTTTTAATTTTTCAAAATCGCCATATCTCAAAAAGGTCATACATTAGCGTAACCGTGTAAAGACCAATTTTGTTCAGAAACGTAAACGCTTTTAGATGGCGAGCTAAATATTTTCAAAACTGCCTAAAATCTATTCGATCTAATGCGTTTTACGACAAAACAGGGCCTCCGCGGGCCGCTTGCGCCCGCGGCTTTTACCCAACAGCTAGTACTAATATATAGCTGCAATACCACTCACTCACTGACATCAATTATTTCGTACTTGCCGGTATGGTGGAGGGTAGCGGTTTTTTGAGTCGTATAGAGGACGTCCCAAAACCGTCGAGAAAAATACGACTTTGACCGGAAGTCGATTCTGGACCGGAAGTGGTAGCGATATCTCGGAAACGGGGCGAGTCGGGGCAGTCACCCCGAAGAGAAAGTTGTAGGGAATGCCCTATAATTTCGAAAACGATACTTTTTTTTTCAAAATTGCTCGAAAAAATTTTTCCTCGATCGTATTTTTATCCTTTTCCCGCCGGTACGCCAATATGAAACGGAGCATGGCGCTTGGGCGTGGCCTAACAGCATCCGCGACGAGGCATTTTCGGGACGAACGATCGAAACGGCTTTACCTCGGTCAGTCGGACGGTGAGCGCGGCCGCGTGAACATCGAATTTGCTCCGCGCGGCGGGCTTTCTTTTAAATATCTCAAGAAGTAGATACGTCAGAGTAACCATGTAAAGAACAATTTTGTTCAGTGTGACCAGCACTATTTTTTTAAATTTTTGTTTTAGTTTTTTTTTTAATTTTTTAAAATCTTCATATCTCGAAAAGTAGATACGTTAGCGTCACAGTGTAAAGACCAATATTGTTCAGTATGACCAGCACTATTTTTTTTTTAATTTTTGTTTTTTTTTTAATTTTTTAAAATCGCCATATCTCGAAAAGTAGATACGTTAGCGTCACCGTGTAAAGACCAATATTGTTCAGTATGACCAGCACTTTTTTTTTAAAATTTTTGTTTTTTTTTTTTAATTTTTTAAAATCTTCATATCTCGAAAAGTAGATACGTTAGCGTCACCGTGTAAAGATCAATATTGTTCAGTATGACCAGCACTATTTGCTTTTTTTTTTTAATTTTCTAAAATAGCTATTACTCAAAAAGTACATACGTTAGCGTCACCGTGTAAAGACCAATATTGTTCAGTATGACCAGCACTACTTTTTTTTAATTTTTTTTTTTTTAATTTTTTAAAATCGCCATATCTCGAAAAGTAGATACGTTAGCGTCACCGTGTAAAGACCAATATTGTTCAGTATGACCAGCACTAATTTTTTTTAAAATTTTTGTTTTTCTTTAAATTTTTTTTAATCGCCATATCTCGAAAAGTAGATACGTTAGCATCACCGTGTAAAGACCAATTTTGTTCAGTATGACCAGCAATATTTGTTTTTTAATTATTTTTTTTTAATTTTTTAAAATATCCATATCTCGAAAAGTAGATACGTTAGCGTCACCGTGTAAAGACCAACATTGTTCAGTATGACCAGCACTACTTTAAAAAAATATATATTCGATCTAATACGTTTTACGACAAAAAGGGCCTCCGCGGGCCGCTTGCGCCCGCGGCTTTTACCCAACAGCTAGTACTAATATATAGCTGCAATACCACTCACTCACTGACATATATTATTTCGCACTTGCCGGTATAGTGGAGGGTAGCGGTTTTTTGAGTCGTATAGAGGGCGTCCCAAAACCGTCGAGAAAAATACGACTTTGACCGGAAGTCGATTCTGGACCGGAAGTGACAGCGATATCTCGGAAACGGAAAGAGATGAGGCAAAAGTGCCGGAACAAACGTTGTAGGGAATGCCCTCTAATTTCGAAAACGATACTTTTTTTTTCAAAATTGCTCAAAAAAAATTTTTCCTCGATCGTATTTATATCCTTTTCCCGCCGGTACGCCAATATGAAACGGAGCATGGCGGTGGGCGTGGCCTAACAGCATCCGCGACGAGGCATTTTCGGGACGAACGATCGAAACGGCTTTACCTCGGTCAGTCGGACGGTGAGCGCGGCCGCGTGAACATCGAATTTGCTCCGCGCGGCGGGCTTTCTTTTAAATATCTCAAGAAGTAGATACGTCAGAGTAACCATGTAAAGAACAATTTTGTTCAGTGTGACCAGCACTATTTTTTTAAATTTTTGTTTTAGTTTTTTTTTTAATTTTTTAAAATCTTCATATCTCGAAAAGTAGATACGTTAGCGTCACCGTGTAAAGACCAATATTGTTCAGTATGACCAGCACTATTTTTTTTTTAAATTTTTGTTTTTTTTTAAATTTTTTAAAATCGCCATATCTCGAAAAGTAGATACGTTAGCGTCACCGTGTAAAGACCAATATTGTTCAGTATGACCAGCACTAATTTTTTTTTAAACTTTTGTTTTTTTTTTAATTTTTTAAAATCGCCATATCTCGAAAAGTTGATACGTTAGCGTCACCGTGTAAAGACCAATTTTGTTCAGTGTGACCAGCACTTTTTTTTTAAATTTTTTTTTTTTAATTTTTTAAAATCTTCATATCTCGAAAAGTAGATACGTTAGCGTCACCGTGTAAAGATCAATATTGTTCAGTATGACCAGCACTATTTGCTTTTTTTTTTTTAAATTTTCTAAAATAGCTATTACTCAAAAAGTACATACGTTAGCGTCACCGTGTAAAGACCAATATTGTTCAGTATGACCAGCACTACTTTTTTTTAATTTTTTTTTTTTTAATTTTTTAAAATCGCCATATCTCGAAAAGTAGATACGTTAGCGTCACCGTGTAAAGACCAATTTTGTTCAGTATGACCAGCACTAATTTTTTTTTAAATTTTGTTTTTTTTTTAAATTTTTTAAAATCGCCATATCTCGAAAAGTAGATACGTTAGCGTCACCGTGTAAAGACCAATTTTGTTCAGAAACGTAAACGCTTTTAGATGGCGAGCTAAATATTTTCAAAACTGCCTAAAATCTATTCGATCTAATACGTTTTACGACAAAAAGGGCCTCCGCGGGCCGCTTGCGCCCGCGGCTTTTACCCAACAGCTAGTAATATCTTTATAGCTGCCTGGCAAGTGGTCACAGTCACCTGGTGTTAAGGTTCACAGGTCACAATCCTCTTGTTATGCCTGACTTCTTCCAAACATCCTGATGCACGAATAGAGCATTTTACAGGTTTTAATAGAAAGTAATAATATATAATAAGAGATAAAGTAATCCAACTTCACTTTTCTTATTATTATCAATTCTTGTAATAAATCAAATCGATTTCTGAACCACACTTCAATTAAAACTCTTGTTAAAGTTGTTTAGGAGTCTGGTTGGGTTAAAGAGTCTGATGGAGGTAGAAATAATGGCAAATGGCTCTGTCATACTTGCTGTACCATTTGAAACTGATCTGAGTCATCAACTAGAGGCAACGTTTCAGCATCATATAATCCTGCATGAATAGCTACTACTGTAACTGTAGCTCCTGTGGAAAGTTTAAAAGTTGTAATTCAGTTTGAGGCTGAGCTTTTTGTAGTAGTCTGGCATGTGACCATGGTGTGTGGTTCACAAGCGGACAGCTACCATTGAAAAATATCTGTAGACATTTTCAAGCTGTGGAAATAGTGTGTATATATTATAAAACAAGTAGCTAACACTTAAGGCTAGGGAGACTAGCCTAATCCCATACATGTCAGCTAGACATATGCTCTGTAGATTTAATTTAATTGTTGTTTTTATGAATATGAATTGCTATATATAAAACTAGGACATCATTCAATGGTAATGACACTTTCTTAATAATAAAGTAAAAGCATACCTAATACCCAAAATAAAACAGCACCCGCACCAGCAAGCCAGCAGATAGCCATAGATCCCGCAGCAGTGATTGCATATTGCTGAGTCTTTGAAACTTCATAACTGCCAATCTTAAACATAATCAAATAACTTCATTTGTTCAATGAATATACATAAATGTGCAGAAGGGTCTGGAAATTCTTACCTTCCAATTATTTGGCCCGGAAGTAAATTTTCTATAACCGAAAAAACTAGCAACCATTGCTATTAACAACAAAGGAGATGTGACTCTGATAAAAAAAAAGGAAAAAATATATAATTTAAATTTCAAAAATAAAATAGTTTTAAAACTGTAATTACTCACAAACAGTATGCAAAGAGTCCTAGAAATACAAATAAATAATTTGCTTGGAAATATTCCAAATTGCGATAAAATCTTCGAGACAGTCTCGGTATCGATGCAGGTGCCTGAAATTATTTAAAATATCATTATAAAATCATATTACACTGTATTTGTGCCAATATTAAAATTTATACTTTAAAATTATCTGTAGCAACAAACTGGGTCCATGGTCTCCGACTGGACAGTGCACCCATGAGTAGGGCAGGTCCAGCTCCACTGCGGACATGCTGTAATAATCTGTAAATTGTTCAGTTTGTACAATATGCACACTGCGCTTAATTATTATCCACCACCAGCAGTGAAACTTATCCTAATTAAGAAAAGTTATTGTACATAGACAATCTTCTTAGTATATTGTACATGCAAATGAATTTATATGATGAAACACAGCGTTACGAAGAAGAAGAGGTAGGTGAAACTTACAATTCCATATTATTGACATACTTTTGGAATCCTTTTTTGTGAGCATCGGCTGGCACATCTATTTCACCAGACAGATCGATCTTTATATTTTCAGACATATTTCGTAGCTAATAGAACCGATGTCTCTTTTAGAAGCTGCGCCAATAAAGATGGAGACCACAATTAAATAAAAACTAATAACAGCCCCTCCGAATGAGTTCGTGGCTATTTGACACTTGACAGGTGTTTTTCACAGAGTATATTGTACTTTAGTATGATGAAGTATGATAAAAACAATAGAGAGCGTTTCAAAAGCTATACAAGATTATCAATATGTTGATAATTTTTGTAAAATTATCAACATAATACTATTTTTACTTTTTATTATTTCCCACAATGGAACTCTATCGCTTTATATGATAATATTTTACTATATTATTTTATAATACAGAGTTTAATATAAAGAAACCGTGAACGCACTTTCAAAAACCACACGATTTTTCTGGCTGCTTTTCTTATACAAATGTCACGTGTCTCACGTTTGCCTATTAGCGAACTTCTTGTCTTTTTAGTCTACTGTCATGTCATGTTTGGAAATTGTTTTTATTTGTGTATTATTTACATTATTTAATTTGTTTTGTATTGCATGTGACGAAGGGATAATACCGAAAAAATACACAAAGAAATCATCAATAAACGGTATTTTTAATTATAAAAGAAGGGTTATGTACAATAATATTTTGAAAACGTTATAATATTTTCAGAATACATTTTATGTCGAAGTTGTGGTCTAGATGTAACAGATTCACATGACCTGTTACACATATTCAGCCCACAATCATTAGCTGCAAGTAACGCGACATTATTCAATAAGGAGAGTGTGTTAATTCAACTATTATCTAACACATATTCTTCAAAATTTGCCCTTATCACAACTGACAAAGCTACTTGTGAAGGATTTGGCGAGGTAAATAGCTATCTTAAGTGTACACGAAGATTTGTTTCAACATCTTTTTTACAACAATCAGGTTTGCTATCCTAAATCTTAAATAAAATGCTGTATTACAGTGGCAGTGGGAAGATTCTTGGTTCCCAGGGTATTTATGGAGACCATGCATTTGCCCAGAATGTGGTGCCCAAGTCGGTTGGGTTTATGAACCTATGAATTCAATTTTGCACAAACCATTCTATGGTTTAATACTTTCACAACTCGTAGGAGAAACTTGTAATTATTTCACTTTTTTAAAAAAGCTTTTTGCCCATGTGTCTTATAACATTTGGTGCTTACGGTTTATGTTTTATTTTTGCTAATGATTTACTATTTGTCATTGTTATTGTGTTGTCCATAGTAATGTTCTCAATTATTGTTACAAAAAACATTAAAATATTTGTTGATTTCATTGTACATTACATTCTACTTTTGTTTGTTTTAAAATTAGTTTTCTTAATGTGGGTTTCATAATATAAGATAATATTCAAATTTCTAGGTCGCGCCAAATATACAATAAAGACCAGTAAATAGGCTACAGGTGTCATGTTTTGTAAAAGAAGTTCTTCAGTAATGTCATTATTTTAACTTTTCCTATTTTTTTTTTATATCTCTGTTTTGTAGTAATTTATCTTTTGCTCTTCACTCAAAGCTAACCACAGCACATATTTTAAATAAGACAGGCAGTCCCAATGTTGTGAATTCAATAACTTTTAATGGGTGTTTATTTTACACAGAATATAATAAGATTTTTTACTTCAGTTACAGATTCATTACTAGAACATCCTACAGGTTGGTAAATATGTCAACAACTACAGAATTAACTTCTTCCGAACTGGAGTTTCTAAACAAATGTGAGGAGGAATTGAAAGATAGATATACAGAGAAAGATGAAGAGTTCATGAAAGTATTTAATACTGAACCGTCAGGCCCTCCAATACTCGATTCATGGGTCCAAAATAAAAATACTAGAAATAGAGGCCAACGTTCCCATCCCTACAGAAGAAATAAACACGGTTATAACAGTCACAGTAACAGAGATGACTTTGAATTAGGTCGTAATGGAAGATCTTATAACAGAAGAAACAATTATAACAGAAGAGATGATCACCACTCAGGGTATAACAGAAGAGACCATTACGAATCTAGGGATAAAAGAGATAACTATGGCTCACCATCGAACAGTAGCTACGACTCTGGGAATAATAGGAGAGATAACTGAATAGAAAAATTAAAAATTGTTATTAATAAAGATTAAAAAAATAATGTGCCTATTTTTTTAAATAAATAAAACAACTGATTCGTGAAAAGAATATATTTCTCAATTATTATGGCTCAATTTACATTGTAACAACTTAAAATTACATAATTATTAATCACCAATTATAAATTATGCGGCTACATTTTTAAATTAAAATGAATAATACAATAAATAAACATGTGGTTAAAATTTCTCACGTCTACACAACAATAATAATATCTGTAACAATTATTATGCACATAAATCTCGAAGTTTAGCCATTTTAAAACAATAACAATCGAGTGCACGAGACGGGCGGCCGCGTCCCCTACACAAATACTACCAACAGCTAACATTGCGCGTGACCTGGAGCTCTCATCAAATACGACTAAAACCTGGCGTCCACTAGAAAACAATCGAAGCATTTCTTAAGCGTCGTCACGCTATCACGTTTGAAAAAAAAAATCTTCACTATACAAGGTGTCCACAAAAGAGACAGAAATGAGAGACTGACCATCTTGTGACAGAATTATACCCATAATTTTTGCTTAGTCAAAGTATCTTGGTCAGTCCTGGGCTGTGGACTAATTCCACGCTCCTTCGTAATGGACGCACGCAATACGATGCGAGCCTAGTGGACGCCAGGCATATCAATGATCTCATTGATGTTGTACGCGGTCACATCACTGACCAGGACATCTGAGTAACGCTAGTGACACTAAGCACACATCCAAGAAGCTTCTAATATATCTATTTAATAACATTGCCATTATTTTTAATTACATAATGGCTATCCATATTTGCATCAAAGCAGTACATCTTTAGATAATCATGAATAATTATTTAAGACAAAATAAAGCACTCGACCGGATATCTCCACATTATAACAAAATACCATCATCAAAACCACAAATGTAATGTTGACTAAGTTACAATAACATAATATTTTGTTTGATACAAATTGGACCCAACACACCTCACTATTAGGGTTGCCAACTGTACACTATGAATGGGCCAGCATCTTTATATACTTTTGTATAATAAATATCTAGTAGAATGCTGTTAATGGAGTTTTGTCGGCGATCTGGGGACACTCGTAAGGTTAGGAAACTAAAACTGGTAGCCTACTGTTTCTTAATGTGTAATAATTGTGGATTATTAACCATCAAGTATTCGTGAACATGCCTTACTGTTTACTGATAAATGAATGATCCCTGATGCACAATACTATCAACTTGATGCAAATATTTACTTTTGACTAGCTATTGACACTGGCAGATTGTTATAATGCCAAGAAATCG
This sequence comes from Tinea pellionella, assembly GCA_948150575.1. Classification (NCBI taxonomy): domain Eukaryota; kingdom Metazoa; phylum Arthropoda; class Insecta; order Lepidoptera; family Tineidae; genus Tinea; species Tinea pellionella. The sequence goes on along the minus strand of OX411249.1, from coordinate 3,501,963 downwards.
ACATAGCTTTTCCGAAGCCATGTAGTTGTAGAATCATATGACAATTCGAAGAAGACTAAAGAGGCCTATTGAAATAAATAATTATTCTTATTTTCTATTCTTTTACTCTTTCCATAAAATATTAAATTTTTATAGCTAATTCCGATAAATTGTAAAATATGGTAAAGAAAATGTTGGCAACCCTACAACTCAATAAAATTTAAAAAAAAAGTGTTATCAGGCCTCAAAGATCAACCCAAACAATAATATTAGATATATTTTTGGCAAGAATCGAAATTATGAATCAGTAAATTACGAGACATTAAAAAATACAAAAATTAGTTTCTCTTTTTATATATAAACTACAAAATCGTGCGCGCGCGCCATGATACTGGCGTCGCACACGGTACAATGATAATATTCGTGTCTAATAACAGCTACACACTGGTTTCATACATAAATTTTGCTTAATAACAACAATGCGTATATATTAATTGAATTGACACATAATCATTGTAAGAATGCTCGTGTTCACAACCGGTGTAATCGACAGCGGGAGTCGCGTGTTCACAACAACGCCGAGTGAACGCGACCACTCCACAATGCGGTGGCGACCACTCACTTCCAAAACTTACATAAAAGACAATTGACTAGGTTTAATGCACTCCTTCAACCTCCGCCGCGACATCGCTCACGTGAATATTGGTCAGGTTTCAGTACACATGACTAGAAATGTATGCAGACGTCGATCATAATACCGTCTTACATTTGAGTCATAATGCGTTAAGAAATTTTTCTCAGACTTTGTTAAGTCGATATAAGACGTTTTGTATAAGTGGCAAACGTTCGTAGCAAATATCATAAGAGAGTGTACGGCGGCGGACTCAGATGAAGGTCCAGCACTCGAGCGTCTTGACGACGAAGTCCTCGCGAGTGGTCAGCGGCTCGTTCTCGTACGTGGTACAGCGCTGTGTGCGACCAAGGTATAGGTCACCGTCCAACCACAGACCAAACTTACCACTGGAACGAACAAACATTTACATATGAAAATTTATATATTAATAATGAATAGTAGAGGAATAAAAAAAACTACTCACTTTCCAGCACCGATAGATATATTATCGCTGCTGCCGCGAATGAAGTACATATTGTCTCCGGTCCACCCCCAATGCTTGAACTTGGTCTTCACCGGCGGAGGTTCATCTGAAATTTGCGGGAATTAAATACGTTAGATACACGTAAATCGTCTAATTCCCAATCACCTTAGAAAAATGGGTCTACAATTTTTCCCAGAGTTCATTTTATAAAAAATTAAATTTCGTTTCCTTATCACTAATCAGTTTAAATTCTTTTACCCGGATTATTGAGTAATTAGACGTTTTCTGAAGCAATATTTGAGGTTATTATTAAATTAAATGCTTTAATAATTGATCTTTTTTATGCAAATAAACATTGTCTATTGATTAGTAAACGATGTGTTGGTATAAATTAATGAAATAATAAGACATTATTTTGTTAATAATAGATATCGAGTAGATCCAAAAATAGACATTGTTCTTTATTGATGAATTTGCAATATTATACTTTTTTTTTTTTATTTAATTACCTTCCTTTTTCTCCTCCTCATTGGTATCCTTAGTTTCATCATCAGTGCTCATTTGTTTGTTAGTTTCCGGGTCTTTGGGCGGCTCCACCGCGGCCGGTTGTGATGGACGTCTATCCGCGACATCGTCATGCAGACGTTGGAATGAGAACAGCAACGATTCGCCAGTACCATAGAAATGTTCAGAAGGATGCAACGCGCACGATGTCAGCGCACCAAATACCTAATATTGTACAGATTTTTGTGTTACTTGTGGAATGTCAGTTGTAGTAGTTGACACTTAGCAATTGAGACAATGAGTCATGCAAGGTCTTATAAAGTTATACCGATACCATGAAGAGTAACGTTACTACTCTAATTTTTATCAGTATTTCCAAGCACCGTTATTTTTATATCGAAGGTAACGAAGAAAGTACCGAAGTTAAATAACGTTACCCCATCGTTGTTAAGGCGAAAAATGTAATAATAGTTAACGTTACTCAAATTTACCGGTATCGATACTAAAATACCGGTATTTCAGTGTCATGCATACAAAACGTTAATACTAACATTATTTTGTGTATCCTGTATAACGAGGAGTACTGGACTCTCGACTCGCTGCATCTTACGGTACATGGAGGCCAACGAGAAACCATGTTGACTGCTACTAAATGTTAGTGACCACATATACCCTTGAGCACGAGGTGGCAACACACCGCATAGTTTGATTCTGAAGAACAAAAATATCAATTTCATAAACATATCGTGACTAAAATATTTTTAAAAAATTAAAATACATTTATAATAATAATAGGTTCTGCTCGAGTTAGCGTTTAACGTGCAATACTAATGTATTGATGTTAATAGAATAACGCAATAAGTTCTTAGGCCTATTAACGTAACGCAATAATTATTACACTAAATAACGCATTAAAACGCAGGTAGAGCCGTAGCATTATACATTATACAGAAAGTGTGCAAATCACGATACAACGTAAAACAATAATAACTAATCAATTTACTGGGTATTTTTATGTAAGTGCTTTTAAAAATAAAGTAAATTACTCCCTAGTACCTATTACATATTAGTAATTTATATGATTATTTTACAGTCGATGGTAAATATAAACAAAACACTCGGTACCTGTGCTCTACGGTCATAATCTCGCTGGTGCCGATGAGTTCCGGCGGTGTCTCCACATCGATAGAGGTCGAATACAGAACTTGACGCAACTCCTCGCTCATTGACAGCACCTGTGTTATGAATAAAAGAATGTATAGACGATAATTTAAAAAAAAAACCGCAAAATCTACTGATAACATACGACATACGACATTAAAAACTGAATAGGAAACTTGTGCGTACACTTTAATTAAAATTAGAAAGAAACTCTATACATTCAGATTCTAAATTTACGAACGATAAACTATTTTCATACAATTTATTTTTGCGTCCATAAATCAATCTAAGAATTAATTTAAAAATAAGAAAACCAAAGGAGAATGCCCATTCGCCTAAGAGAAATGGACCCACAATGAGAATGAACATTTTTACCCGTATTATTAAGCGATTTGACTTTTCGTGGTGCAATATTTAAGGTATTCAATGCTTTAAAAATAAATGATATCTGTTTTTATGTAATTAAACATTGACTATTGATTGGTAAACGACAATTGAATAATAATTTTAAAAAAATATTATTTTAGAATATCGTTTTTTTAGGAAATTATTAGATATTGAGTGGGTCCAAAAACGGGCATTGTCCTTTAAAAAAAGCGTTGTTCAGAATGAAAGGATTTTTTTTTAAAAGATGAGCAAGGATTTCTGTTTAGCCAGATGAACGATAGAAGGTGATAGATACATCCAAATGCAGTGTGGGTGCGTTGGGTTAACACCATCAGCGGGTCTACAGTTCACATTCAACAAACAAGGGTGTTTCGTGCACTACATTTTGAACTTACAACTAGTGGTGGGTTACATCTAAAGGCCTCTGCTCACTAAACCTTATCATACTATTATTGTATGAAGAACGCATCAGGCACGGTCTACCGTACCCACAATAAGGTATCATACCTATCCATGACGGGTTATCGATGCGACGCGTGTGCGAACCTCGATAAATTCTGACCGGTACCAATGTAACAATGTTACATGTACTTTGGTCGCACTATTAGCGCTACGAAAGTGACTACGTCGCGTCTCGGGATCTATTTGAAAGTAGTCAGGTATAAAGGGAGGAGTGTGCACTGTCAATCTGAATGGTGCACATTCGTCTCAAGCCGGCATAACGGAGGCGACTGCCGGCTTTATTTATTTATTTTGGTAGCAGTTTGTTCCGTTCATGTATCGCTCTCTAGCTTTTCATCAGGTGGAGTGTTGTCATATGCCGAGCTACAATAAAACTGTCACACGACACGCGTGTGCGATACAAAAATGGCAACGGTTTATAATGGTGGTCATGCGCGTGTGCTCATCCTTTCACCGTCTGCGCGCACCGTTAAATTATTCTTGCCAACAAATCGTTGACGCTCCGTGCATGATACGCGACGGTGTTGATCAATTACGGAGCAGTATAGTAGACATATTCTCGTACATTTTAATACAAGACTTAACTGAGACGTCCCTAGCACGGTCTAGATATGATACGGCATAGTGGGCGGTTAACATAATTGTGAAATTGCCTATTTATTTTTTAAATTGTGTAATTCAAACAATCTTTTTTCTCGCTCAGTCGGCGCACCATCTATATAGGTTGACAGTATACATTTCTCCCTTTATACCGGACTACTTACTGCTAACCACGAAACTCTACCACTCTACCAAGTCACTTCAAGCGTGTATATATACAATACTTGGAATTGGTGGTAACTAGACAGAATTGACTAATAACCATCATCAGTCTGCCTACCACTGTGTAAATAAACAAATTCTTTGAGCATTGAGAGACCGAAATACATTATAATAAAATTACGTTAGTATAGGTCGAGTTTGGAGTTTGCTGTTTGAGGGGTATGCTAAGGTGGTTCGGTCATGGAAAGGATGGATGAAAGGAGATTAACTAAAAAGATCTATTGTGCGAAAGTGGATGGCAGTGTCGGAACGGGGCGCCCTAGGAAGACCTTTCTCAGTCAGATCGGTCAACTGCTGAGAAAGGGTCAGATGAGGAGCACGCTCAACCGACGTGCATGCATGAGGGGAGTAATGGATGTGGTCGAAGCGAAAGTGGTATGTAGAGAGAGGAGTCGCTGGCGCTCCATAGTTTCTGCCTACCCCAGTGGGAACAAGGCGTGAGATAAGTAAGGTCGAGTTTAAAACACGCGGTTACTGAATGCGAGCCCGAAGTCATAGACGTTTTAATTGAAGTACACAACTTAAAACTTGTATAACATTCATTAAAATCTATAGCACATTTCACTTAAATCTATTTATATCTAAATAAAGTGAGTTATTCTATAGTAAGTAATACACGTGATCGGAACGCAACTTTATTTTACTTTATCATGTGATATTTTCCTTAATAATAAATAGATGTAAATATTTATATTAATAATAAATGGAAAATTTACCAATTAATGTAAATATAACATTAATTAATCTTATACAATTTTATAAACGGAAATAGTATTCTCATAAATCCCCATTACGATCTAAAGGGCACTAATTAAAAATATTCTGTAGCGCTAGCCTAGCTAGCCTAGCTACTAGAGCTAGCTAGCTCTTACGTGGAGGTGACGGATTCGAACTCAGAAAATAAATAAAATAAAAATGTTGACATTCCTAGCCTGATACCCATTGCACAGGATAACCTAGCTCATATATTGTATAAGCATGTATTTAAATAGTTATTATTTATATTTTTAAAAAATACCTCGACCAAAATGTTAATAACGATAATTGTTAAATTGGTTACTAATTTGCGATATTGAGTTCGTATGATTCAATATTTTCGCATCATTAATGATTGTACACGTATTTATTTATTTATATCTCAATTAAGAGCACAAAACGTGCAGCAAAATGTATTTAAAAAAAAACTTAATTAAAAGAAAAAGAAACAAAATCAATATCTCACCTCACAAATAGAATGTATAGTACGACGACGTCTCTTAACAATATCTAACATCAAAATGTTATTAGTTTTACGCATTTTCTTTAAAATCCTTCTCGATAATTTCCGCATATATTTCAAAATTTTCGACATTTCAATCAAATTACCTATTATATATCGAAAATAAAAAACACAGAAAGCCACAAAAATTGGCTTCGAACCCGTCAATTTTACATTTTGCAACAATAATAATTAAACGCTCGCAAAATTGTCTGTATGGTAAACTAGACAGAAGCACAGAATATCTACAAATGAGATCGATATCGATACACCATTTAATTGAAACTCGGCTATCATGCAAAACGCGTCACAACACTGCGTCAATGTACCGGGTTTATCTTATAAATTAATAGGTGATCAACACAATAGAAATAAGCCATAGAGTATTAAATGATTTTTGACTACCGATATGAAAAAATATTTTTAAAAATTATGCAGTACGGTCCATGAGAGAATTGAGTAGACTTTGCCCCGTCCAGGTTGACAGTACACAGTTCTGGCGTTATACCCTGCTTCTTCCAAACCGAACCCGAAACGGGACTAGGCCCCTTCCCGGGCTCTACGCTTAAAAGTAGTTGGCAGACCACTATGTATCTTTGAATTAATGCCTATATTAGGTACTAAGCGACCAGAATACTACATATAGGTAACAAAATATATTGATAGCGGCTAGAATTTCAGGAGATTTGTATAGGAGGGTTGTAAATCTTGTTAGTGGGTTCACGCTTGCTGTCAAAATTAAACGAAATTATTCGCTTATTATAATAAATATCATATCATACCTAATTATCTTGATATTCTACAATAACAAAACACTAAATTAGGAGCACAAACATCAGACAAACACTAATTAATAAGAAAAATCGTAATCAACATTTTTTCAACATTGCTTCGGTGTGAATTTTTCTTATTAACAAAAACAACGTACGTAAATTGAAAAATGTAAAACGTAGTACACATAACAAAGTTATTATATCAATTATAATTACAGGAAAATTGTTTCAATTTTTTTACGTGAAAAACTTTTTTTAACTTATTGACGCGCAGTTTATCTTATTATTTAAAGACATAATATCAAGTAAGATAACAATAATAATAATTCCCTAATAACTAATTGATTACTATATTATAACATTTTAGATTATTTATGTAAATAGATTGTTTTCGAGTGTTTTTTCATTTATCGCTTATAAAAATACTTTCAGATAATTCAATAATGATTTTAGCCATCACAAAATGTTTTTATGCGAAAACTCCACACAAATATTAATAGTTTATTTTCATTCCGATACAAGATATTTCGTTGTATATTATTCAAAATAGCTAAGTAGACGAAACAGCTGATTACATACGAGCATTGAATATGTTCTGCTCAAATCTATTAATACAATTCTCTGTAACAAAACTCATAATTATTAGTATAACTAATTTAATGTACCATTATTAATGTCGAATATCGTAAATAAAATATTGCGCAATTAAAAACGTAACTTGCAAACTCGAACAATTACTAACTAATGATTCTTAATTTTTTTTTAAAGTTATCTAAGTATAACGCTCAATAAAGGAAAGCAGTGAAAGTATTTTGTTGAATTTGTAAATTTTTATGAGCACGGGAAAATAGAACTACAACGACGGGGATAATAAAGGTCAATATCGTTTGCAACGAACGCTTAATAATTTTCGTAGAGAAAAATTTCTAGCACTGCAATAATCATTTAAACGTACAAATAGTATAATATTAAGTATAACATATATATGACATAAAATTAATTAAAAACAATTATTGAAAATCCGCTAGCTAGTCTATGAGCAAAACACCGCTCTCTGAATTCTTGTTGGTGTAGGAATGAATACAGGAATGCAGTTAATTAACTCGATAACACCTAAACTTGCTTTATTAATTTGTATCTAAAATATTTTAAAATAAAATTTACCAAGGTCACGTCACTTCCGCGTGGTCTTGAATTTTGATTAACATCCAAATAATAAATTAATAAATATTTTAATTGTACACACTCGTAATGTGTGACCTCAGATAGCATGTCATACATTTATTAGAAATTTCAATCAGCAAATAAAAAACATCGACATCGATCGCAAGTTTTTCGGAAGTAGTGCCATCCGGTTCGCCTTCAACCAATCATTGTATTACTCGAGGGTCATTCGCCTTTCTCTGTCTATTTGCGGCACTACAACTTATAAAGCTTGTAAACAGGAGGAACCCTGGGCTTTAGATAAAATATGCGAAACTATTCACGTGTCCAAACATACCTTATTCGGTAATCTGTAGAACAATATTAATTGATTTCTATTTCTGCCAATGATACATTTTTTAACAAATAGTGTCATCTTAGTCTTTTATCACATTATCTTCGATAGAGAATTAAAGCATAGGTCACAACCCTAGAATGGGTGACATGAGCGCATATCTTCGTTAATAGGCATTGTCATAAACTTAACAACTAGAGTTTTGGTCGCATCTTGAGACATTAGGTTCTGTCTTGAATTATTTTCCTAAACTTGAGTTTCTTCGAGTGTTAATGTCTAATAATGGTGGATTATTAACCATTAAGTGTTCGTGAACGTGCGTGAGTGTGAGCAAACAATTCAAAAGAAGAGAACCTGTGTTTCCATCTTCCCTCCAAAACTCCCTAGAAAGTTTCAGTAAAGATTCTACCACTTTACTGGAGTTTTTGGCAGTTTTTGTCTCGACTGAGACTTGACCTGACTGTTTAGTGTGATGAATGAATGACTCATGATGCACAATATTATTAATTTGATGCAAAAGATATTTACTTTGACACTGGCAAATTGTTATAATGCCATATAAAAAAAAACAACTAGGGACAAACTGTGCGCTCAACAATGTTAAAAAAAACTCAACACAAAATTAAAATTGCAGTAAGCAATCAATATTTTTCACGATAACGATAACAGCAATAAATATGTTTAATATCGCTGTTTCCGATATTTATTAGCAATTCTTTGCAATTATTACTTTATCAATATTTTTTTTTATATTTCAGACACAAGGTACATTTGTTTGTTCGATAAAAGTTACCTATTAATTGTCATAAACGAACGTTAAAACATTCATTAAATTTTTTAAAATATAATTCGGTTTGTAATCAGAAATAACTATTAACCGATTAATTTAAAACATTATTTAAACAAACACGTAATAAAAGTTGAATAACGTTTATAGATATAGGTACGTACGAGCCGAATAAATTACCTTGCTAAACACATCGCATTAAATTTAAATTCGAGACCGCAATATTCATTATTCGAATACAGTCTGCATTTTGATTAATATGATTCAGTAAGGATTTAGGTAATCGTATAATGGGTACATTTACCTTATTTTTATTAAAACCCGTCGACCTTTGCGCGGAAGCATCCTTAAAACGGACCATTTCAATTGTATTCATGTCTATACAGTCACAAAACAATGCACATAATATAATACAGCATGCATACTACATTCGCGAGTTCTCGAATTAGAATAAATAAAGCACAAGGTTTCGTAACCGAACACTACACGCCGCCGGCAACAGATGTTAAAAACAAAACAAAAGTGTTACGCGCATTTATTCCACATAAAGAGCGTGAATTACACAAAAAAAAGAATAACTGTTAATACATAAAGTAAGGCATTTAGTTGTTAATTCTTTCATTAAATTTTGTTACGTTTTCGTGTTGTGGCGCTAGTCGAAAACGAGCACGGCACAGCGCTTCTGCTACCAAACTGGTGGCGAGAGAGCGGAATGGCTCAATCCCCCACAATATAAACGACACGAAGCACGTCGCGATGTGCGAAGTGAAAATTATTACAATACAAGCAATTAGTGATCAAAGTCTTATAAAACACACTCGATTATATCATTCAATAACTATGTTTTTATCATGCATACCTATTTGGAAAAATTAGATATATAATTAACATAAATATGCATCAATTACACAAAGACGAAGTCACGTCGCTATAAAACAAATAGGCTAATATTTTTCACTACATTTGTATTTAAAATAAACAACAATATTTAAAGATTCATCGAGTACTTCCAAAAAGCGCGATGGCAATGAACAAGTCAAACAGCTGACCCGAGATGTGGAGGTGAGTGAGCTCGCATCCTCCGCATACAGACAAAAACGATCATGACCTCGGAATTAAACAAGAAGTCACAACAAGAAACACACCCAAAATTTATCCATATAACATTAAATGCAACACTCATGGAAAAATAACTGATTTTTTAGCTCGGCATATGACAAAACTCTGCCTGATGTTAAGCTAGAGTGCGGTCCAAGAACGGAAACAACTGCTCTGTGGCAGCAGTCGCCTCTGCCATGCCGTCTGAGACGAATGTGCACCATCCAGATTGACAGTGCACACTCCTCTCGCTATATTAATAAAAATAAAATCCGAATAAAATATTATTACGTATACAGGATGGAATAGCAAAGGCACCTTAGCCGTTATAATGCAGAACAGTGGTCTGGAAAAAATGTATAGTCGGCAAGAAAAGGGCAATGTTTCATGTGAGGATCATAATACTCTATGGTTACAGTATTAGAACTGTCAGAAATATAATTTAGTGGACCGCGGGTTTTATATTTATAACAAATAAGGAACACACTCGAAACATACAATTTTACAATTAAAATAATAAACGTGACAAATCATAAATTGCCGCGTAACGTATGCATACAATAGATTGCGCATATTTCTAATATAGAGGCCAAATACGACAAAAGTTTTGCGAATCTTATGAATAGAATAGGACGAGGCTACTTCTTCATGCTTCAATCGTGTCCTGCCCTTGACTTTCGTCCTGGCTTAGCACAAACTAGTACGGTTTATACGAAGCCAGGGAATTTTAATCCAGAATTAGAAACACGTGGTCAGTGTTCAGAAAAACAAAACCCGACCATGTCACTACACTATAAAAGTGGCCGGTCAAAGATAGGATTATGAAATAAGTGATGATATGCATAAGTGGTAAAAAAAATAGAACTTGATCCTGTTAAATAGCTAAACGTTAAAAACAGCTTTCTCATTAGTTTACTAGTCTAAAAATGAAGCTAGTCTAAATCGTATACACAAAGCCGTAGTTACTCGTACTAGCACTACTCAGGGCTGTAGGTCAATATAGACTAACAAAATAGTCTATCATTAGTGAAGTCAAGATAAATGTAGATTAAAAACATTGACCTAATACTTTCCGGGGGCACATTAATTGCACACACCATCTATTTTTAAACTTATCACAATTAAAGCCAATATAAAATTGCTACATTGTGTAAACATAATAATTAACTTCATGCATAATAAATAATAACAACAAACGTTCGTGAATAAAAACAACTATGAAAAAAAAGTGAAAGTTACTGTGTATGTTTGTTGCCTTTTCATGACTAAACAGATTTTAATTCGGCAATTGGATTAGATTGCATCTTCGTTAAGGATATAGACTACGTTTTTGCTAGCCTTCCACCAAGAAAGAGTTTCATGAAGAGATGCCATCGATTGCCACCTCGACGGAGTTATTACGAAGCCCACTCCGCTCGCAGTGGAAGGCGTATTTAAAAAAAAAACTTGAGGGCATGAACGTCTGTATTAAGAATCAATAACTTCTCAAGTTAATAGCCTACTATTAATTATACATGTCCGAAGTTGCGAGCAACAGCTAGTAAATAATATTCCGTATTATTACTAATAACACCGTATATTTATTATAATTGCCACCACCTTATTTGTGTTAATGGGATCTTATAATAATTGTAATGTAATTAAAAGTAGCTAGACGACTGCCAGCGTGATGAAATGTCTGTAGGCAGCTGACACCCCACCATGCCTGCTTGAGGAGACGAACCGTTCAGGTTAACAACTACGAATATTTACTTTACTGTTATGTATTATAGTTTTCCTAAATCTGCATATCTGAAGGTAAAGATACTTAATTGATCTCGCAAATTAAATACAGGTACATCAAAATAAGACAACAACTGAAGTGTAATTAATTTCTTTAACAAAAAAAAAAGAAGAAAAATCGATAGAAACACAGTTTAAAGCATAAGAATTGCGTAATCAATAAATAGGCCCCTCTGTCTGATTAACCTGTCACATAATATGCGCTAACAAAGGCAAACGGACACATGTCAACTGTTAATTATAAATAATTGAATAATAAACCGTTCATAATAAAAATTTAACAATATAAATGCATTGTTATGTCAATATTATAACTAATAGAATCTCTATAAAAAATTATGATAAACATAAATAATCGGTTAGTAGGCCTATTAACTTTTTTCAAGTTTTTTTTCTACATAATGACGTATTTTTATAATTTTGGCGCATTCAAATGCTGGAATTATTATTATTATTAAAATTTTAACAAAAAAAAAATCGGATTGAAAAGAAAAACTCGAATACCGCGTCTAAGTGAAAAATCCGAAAATATTATCTTCATTGGCAGTCCATCCAAATCCATCTTGGCTTATTTCGCCACAATTAATATTAACCCTGCCTTGCTGTTAAAATAAATCGCTAATTGATGCATCTCATATAAATCGGTTAAGTACGGATAGTACGGAAAAAAGTACGCTTGTATTGTGAAAATAATAACTCGATAATACGGATGACGACAACCATTGTCTGCTGCATGTACTTCCTTTTACTACTTATAATGGAATTTTAATTAATTTAATTCAAATTACTTATTAATTTATTATGGAAATTAACACGCACAAAACAGGATTGAAAATTTTAATATTCCAAAAATTTATCAAAAGAACTTATGAAAAGATATTATTTGTTTAGGGGCTGTGTGTTATACGTGTGTGATATCTTTGTCTATGGCCAATGCCAATTACTGCACTGTATATCCTAATTTGGGGACAGGGTGTTTATACGTATTTGTTTTTAAAGATTTGACGTATAAGTTAAGATAATAATAAAAATACAAGGCACAATTTTCTTTTGCAGTCGAACTGCGTATTCCATTTGAGTCATAGATTTTTTCAGCAACAGAAAATTAAATTAACTTCTACATAATACATTAGGACGAGATTAGTCATAAAAATTCTTTCGGTTTGGCTTTTGTAATGTTATTAACATACAATTCAGATAAAAGCAACCAATTTATATGTGTTTCGTGAATATGGTGAGTAGGACGTATACGCGACGAAACCGAATAAGGCAACTGCGCATTATATTCAAATATTGCATCAATAAATATATTAGTTTGGAACGACGCGACGACGCGGAATCCTCTTTTTGGTGCGATAGAATCAATTCGAGCCATAAGTATTAAAAAGTTTCCTTTACAAATATATAACATACCCTTTTTCGTATAGTTTATTTTATTCTTTAGACGATATTACCTATCGTTGTGAAGTTTATGTATATATATATAATTTTCATGCTATACATGAGGAGCGGGGAGCGAACGTGATATGTAGAGATAGGAGTCACTGGCGCTTCATAGTTTCTGCCTGCCCCAATGGGAACAGAGCGAGCTAAATACACGTTTTATGCAGGTTTTCTGATGATGTTTCCTTTAGAACGAGTAAGAGACCATTTGAGTTGAGATAGGAAAAATAATTGATCAAAATGTGGAAAAAAAAAAGATTTAAAAAAGATTAATCTTATACGAGGACGGTACGGTACACCTGAATTCGTATTTAATCTGAGTAGAACGTGTGTACCGTTTAAAATACTCTCGATTTAGTATTTAAAAAAATCACACTGTTGTTTATGTGCTACGCAATACGGCAACCAAACAAAGCTTTTTTTTTTGTATGAAAATATACGACCGGAAATAATCGTTTTATTTTTACATTGTATCCGTACAAATAAGTTGTGGCTACCTACATTATGTCATATTATTGTATACTAATTGTTTAATAAGCCATAATTATTCTGTGCTAACCTAATAAAAATATTATACGCATAACAATTTTAAAATGGATATTGGTTTGATCTTTAAGATTTCATATATAGATAAACTTCACGCATTTTTTCATGCTATCAACTTTATTGCAACTCGCCACTAGATGGCGTTACAGCACATCAACTTTATACCGTTCCACCGATCGCTACGAAAATCGGTATAGATGAGTATTTGAACGCGCGGGCAACATCTAGTAACTTATAAACTAAATAACACAATTCACAATCACCTAATTATGAATCAGACAGCATTCACAACAAAAAATAACTAAACTTGTTCACGTTAAAAATAAAACAGAATATTTTTAATGCCCCAAAAATCGAGAATTTACTTATATAATTTTTTATTATTATTTTAGGCTCCGTCTAATGTTAGCTTGTTGCCAGAGAAGGGGATCTGCAGCAGCAGTAGCATCCGCCATGCCGGCTTGATAAGATGCCTCTCACATTGCGCTTGAAGAATCCCATATTACAATATTTAGATAATACAAAGTCACCATTATAGGTAAGGTATTCGAGACAATTCTTGGAGCAATAAGTGAGCAAATTTAGTACATCTATTCGTTCTATAAATGATCTGGGGTGCAGTACGTTTTTTCTACGGGTGCGTCACAATCGCGCACTACGGTACTATAAGGCGTAGATTCCAACTGTACGGGATTATTAATTACAATGGATTTGTCCTTCAATTGCGATTTTATTTATAGTGCATATATGTACGTTTTATATCTCTTTTTACTGATCATACTCTTATATACTGAGCGAACAAAATAAACGAATTTTGACGGGCATCTAACGCTACATCTGTCTGGAATTTTAAGTTTAAAGCTGGCGTTATACACTCGGAATGTCTCTTTGAATTCAGAGGAACTGCATACAGAAAAAAGCAAATTGTGTGTAGAGCATAGTGAATTAATAATACGGATTCAGTGCCTTTCAGTTCAGATTATCACCTACATTATAATTTATGAAGTACCTAATCATGCAAAGCCTTTTTTTTTTTAATACCGTCCCGTACAGTTAGAGACTGCCTTTACGATACCTCTGGCATGGGTTCCTCGCCGAGTGAGTCACCCAGCGCTTCAGCTTGACTCTTCATGATAGAATATATTTTCACATAAGGCGCCTTCAGCAGCTATCGCGCAAATATTGTCAAAACACAATTAGTCTATGTAATGTGTTTGTGTTGTATAGATAATTTTTCTGTTGTGTTTTTTTTTAATTTTGCTTAAGTTTGTTATAGTAGCTCGGCATATGACAACACTCCGCGTGATGTTAAGCTAGAGTGCGATCCATGCACGGAAACAACTGCTATCACAGAGAAATAAATGTCTGCAACAGCAGTCCCCTCCGCTATGCCGGCTTGACTGGTAACACTATATAAAAATATCATTGTTGTGATTGAATGACGCGACGAAAAACTCCGTTATATTTGGAGCTATCTAAGATATTTTAAAAATTATATTTAATAATTTAAATTGAAGTGCATAAAACGTTTAAGTGCTAAATAAAAGTTGTCAAACTTGAGGGTTAAATGTGTACTGTATAACATTATGTGAAAGTGAGGAGTTTCATTATAAAAAAGTATGTTAAAATGTGTTAGTAAAGCTGTTAGTTGTTATGTTAGTAGTTAGTAAAAAAAAATGTGTTTAAAACCAAGTACTCGTTCATTGAAATAAATAAATAAATTACTGCTCTTGTTAATTAAACGAAATAATTAACTTATTAATTTTTTAATTTTGCACAAAATATAATCAAACTTCGTCCAATTTTAAATTAGACTGAGTAAAAGATGATGAAATGAATCTATTCATTAAATGAACGAGTCCTTACATTCGTTGGTGATTTATTACAAATCGTATGTTACCTCCCAAGATTCCCTGGTTATGTCTGATACGTCCCCAGAGCTCCCGGAGCGTTCGTCCTACGACAACCAAAATTATTTCACCTAATTCCTACTAATTTCTATTTAATTTTAAATTTTGTACACTGCAAGAAACTTTGGTTGAAATAGACTTTTAAGATATGTTATTGATTCAAAACGACACAAATGACTAATTAGTTAATATAGAAATTATTTGTATTCAGCGAGGAATAACATAAACCATAAATAGTTTAAAAAGGGTAATTTTTAAGAATATTACCAACGTTTTCGAGTTACCCTTCCACATAGAACTAATCGAGAATCTTAATTCGAGATCAAAAATGCAACAAAGATGTTGTCAATTCAAAACAATAGCCTCATTTGTGTAGTCTGACGAAAAGGGGTAAAACATCGTGTTAAAATTGTACGCACATCTTAAACACGTAAAACAAAACACTGCTTACAGTTTTAAGCTGTAAAGTGGCATAAAATACGATCCAAAAATAAAATAATGGAATATAGAAGATACAAAAAAATAATAAATTTAACAAAACAGAAACTCGTGCAACCCCTTTCACCCTCTTTCAAGCTGTATTTCGGGAAATGCTAAAATACATGTTTCGTTTTTTTTGCTGTCTGTACCAAATATACTAAGAATTAATTAAATCTGGCAAAAATTCAACCCATTTTATCCCGTTTCACCCCCTTAGGGGTTGAATTTCAAGAAATGCTGTAACACGTGTTTCATTATTTATTTTGTAAAGTATGTATGCCAAAATTCAAGTAAATCGGAGCAAAAAAATTTTACAAACTGACTCTTTTTCCCGTTTTAATAAAAAACTACACACTGTGCATCTTAGAAAAATATATGGGACCACTATGGGATGCAGCTTAACACAGTACAATTTGAATCATTGAAATCGGTTCAGCCGTTTAGAAAAAATCGATGAACATACATAAAAAAAAAACATACGCGACGAACATATAACCTCCTCCTTTTTGGAAGTCGGTTAAAAACTTCTTTTTTTGATACTAGCATTAAGGCAGAAGAAATGTTGAGTTCTTCTTATTCAGATTTAACTAATTCCGCCGACTGTCTAGGAAAATGTTGACTGAAATGTCACTCAGCCCGACATTTCTTTGTGACACTATTGATCTCGAATTTCATTTCAGATTTTACATTATTACAATAATAGGCAGTAAACATTACAAATATAACTTAAGAATGAGATAATCGGATAACTTCGGCTTATCACGAACGAATGAGTGAAAGAGACGACGCTCTACGAAGCTAACCGATTATCTCTTTCTAAAGCGCGATGTGTAAAGTTAACTGCCGTATAATGTAAATTATTATCTATTAGTTCTAAAAAGCAATTAATTTTTTTTTTGTATTATCTCGACAACTTATCGACTTATTTAAAGACTAAAATCGATATAATCGTAATAATTTTCAGCAACACCACTAAAATTAATACGACAATCTTTCATCAAAAGCTTTTGTAGAGCAGCTTGGTAACAAGGCAACGTAAGTAACTTTCTATAACATTTGAATTAATTTCTTGACCGTCTTTTAAAATAGTCTATTGACATTTTTTTTACTGTTTATAGTTACCCACACAAAGTACAAATGTGTCAAAAATTGCATTTTAGAACACATAGATACGACTATAATTTTTTTTAAAATAAAATATCGGCATGTGTCCACACCCCGCTTGCTGTTAAGCAAGAGTGCAGACCAAAAGTGGAAACAACTGATATCAGAGAGAAATGTCTGTAGGTAGCAATTACCTCCACTATGCCAGCTTGTGGAGACGGATGTGCTCCATCCGATGACAAACCACACCCCTCACAAAATATTAATTAATTAAAGGCGAAATTAGTCTATTAAATAGAAAACCACAAGACGTCACTCTTATTAATAAAAAATATTAAAAATTAAACGCCGAAGAAAACATTATCAAAAATCCTACCTTTTGTCCGGGTTTGCCTTCATCGTCGTCCCACTCGGTGTCGCTGTCGATAAGCTCGTAACCGCGAGCTGCGACGTCGCACAATGGTCCGTACCTATCTGGCACCCAGTGGGTTAAGAATTTGAAGAGATCGTCAACCCTGTAAAATTTGAGAAACTGCACATCTGATGTAAAGCTTGAGTACGGTCTATAAGCAGAAACAAGTCGCCTCCGCTATGCCGAATGAATCTGCACGTTCCAGATTAACACGCACGTTAATTGGTATCGGTCAGTATTTAGTGAGGTTTGAACACGGGGTCCCATTGATCGTACGTTCACACATTCTACCGCTAGACCACGCATGGGTCAACAAACTAGATTAATATGTTTGTATGATTCCTTACCTATTTCTGGGTATGCTGAACCAATATTGGGGCTTCATCCGCTTGCGTCCATAGCTCATCAGTTGCGTGGTGCGTGGTAAGGGACGACCGGCTGGTTTGCCCATACGGAGACTGAGGTACAACGGCGGATCGTCACTGGGACGAGCTGGACGCGGTATCAGTTCTAGAATAACATTATTTATTAATACTTTATTTTAGTTTTCGAGACTATTCGGTCTGAATTTATCTACTGTAGGTTATTGTTTTGTTTTTTATTTTTATTGCACTGGCCTTCAAGACACGGGGCAATCCAATCTAAAAACTTATCGGAGGGGAAATTTTTATTAATATTAATACAAGTAATATTATGATATTTTTTTTTATTTTAACACTTTGCCGTCTGCTACTAAAGCAAATTTTATTTATTTTTTATGTATTTATAGAATACTTTAATTGTAAAATTCAAATTCACATTTTGAAAGATAAATACGTACATAATAATAGTTAACGTAATGAGACAATATTAATATTATTTTTTTACGACCTAAACTGAGGCTAAAGTGACAATTAAAACGCGCATAAAGACGTCAATAAAATAAATTAATAATTCGGTCAAAAATAGCATAATTGTTTTGTTTACGGGAATACAAACTCGTGGGAAGTCAATTTCTGTTCGAGCAATAAATGAATATAAATAAATAATGAATTAATAAGAGTTATAGACTTCCATGGTCTATGTTTATGGTGAGCGTGACCGATACGATCAGTTGTTCGGTCACGCAGAACATTCGGTCACCCTAGCTCATAAAATCAATACAATCAAATGAAGACGATCGTTAGCCTCTCCGTGATCGCAATAATTTCATTGAATACGCACAATCCCGAACCAGCGAGGTTTGAAGTCGCCGCATCAAACCAAACAGTTGCGATGCATCACAACAATTTCATTTACTGAATAAACGGAATTAAAGTAAAAGTTTAAACTAAATCTTTCTGGCGCAAATTCAGGGAGGCATCTCATCTACACACGACAACACTCCGCCTAATGTTAAATTAGAACAGTAAAATATCTGTTGCAGCTGTAATACTCACTATCGAATGAAGCGAAGAGATCAGGCATTTCATCCATGGACACCATGCTGCGGTAGTCCAAACGCGGCGGATTGGAGCTGGTGGAGGAACTCTTCGTGCTGCTACGAACAAATCCACCGAGGGAACTTCGCCTATACACATGGATTAAACATTATCAACATGTTTATTAGAAAATATTTATATCCATTTAAATCAAAGTGGACGTGGCTTACGATAAATATCAAAAGGAAAAAACATCATAATTAAAAAATAATAACCAGATAAAAAAACTCAAGAAGCCGAAAATTTTATATTTGGGAGATATAGAAAAAATTATGAAGATTTTTACCCATACCTTGTAAACTACAACCATGCCCAATAATTACACAATACGACTTATATCTAGTTTTTCTTTATAATAACTCGATACATGACTCCGTCAGAGTGCGGTCTATGAGCTTAAACAACTGCTACCACATAGATAGGGCTCACTATGCCGGTTAGAATGTGCACTATCCAGCAACAGACTCCTCTCTTTATACTCGGCTACTTCCTCTTAATAAAATCGCTCTTAAGGCCAAGTACAATTTTAAGGAGCATTTTGCGTTGACAATTACCTGATGAACCAGACTTGAGAAATTTTTGCAATTGAGACATCATTTGCTAACTTTTACTTTTTTCATCAGTGAAAACGTTTACCGGTTAGTAGCTAACGTTCGTTGAAATCAAATTAAACTTAAGAGAGATTAACGTTTAGTTTTTATTAATTTACGTCACGAAAATTATGATGAAAATCAACAGAAAAAAAACAATGCGCACGCAAAACTGTCAGAGCTGAGGATACTCTGAAAACAAACACACATAACCACGTGATCGCATAGAAATTCCTCTTATCTTTCCATCGACAGCCGTTCCAACAGCTGAATTGGAACACAATCAAACTCTACTTTGCAATTTGGCGCCACACGTAAGTATGTACTATGCGAATCGACTAAGAATAGGACTGGACTTGCAGCTAATTTCACTTCAAATAACTTATAATAAGTACCACCAGCAAAAAAAAATTGTATATATCTGATTGCTTTTTGGTATATAACTAATAAAAATGTAGTTAAATTATTTATTTTATTCGTTATAATCACATTTTAGTAGATATACATTAAAGGTTTTTTGTATAGTTAATGCGGTTTTTTTTTTTCAAAGTATTATATTATATTTATTTGTTTGTATATTTTTTTGTTATTATTATTTTTTCTGTTCATTTTCATATATTAAGAGAGACTTATAAATAATAGACGAAACACATAGAAAGACAGAATAGAAAGTGCCAATAAGAGAAAGCTGTGGGACATAATACATGTATTCATGAACAAAATGATTACCTAATTTCCTTAACAGGGTTTTGACACGATTAAAAACAATCTAATGATTAGGTGAAATGATTAAACTATTACCACTAAGAAAGGGATCCGCTAATTAATAAACCTTCCTAACACATAGACGTCATGCGATACAGAAATATAGCTAGGTGGAAATTAATGTTGGATTTTAACTTTAAGTCTGCTTAATTTGTTCTTTTGTCTCTCTATTTTCAACGGTGAATGAAAGAGACAAAAATAAAATTATTTCAAGTGACGTAAAATCAATGAATTCGTAATCAAATATTAAAAGAAAAATGCCAAAATTAATTTCCGAAAAAGGACAGAATAAAGAGATTAAGTAACAAACACATATATACGTGGAAGACGCCTTCTAATAAAGGTGTAAACTTAGGCAACATTCACAAAACGCACGTAGAAACATCGAGAGCATCCGACAAATGACAACGTACCCCGATGATGGGAACACGTCCTGAGGAGCTTCTTCCGAAGGGGTCTTATTTAGGAAAAACCCAGTTCCAAATTCCACCAAATTCATCGGTGAGCTATTACGGAATTATTTCGATGAAAATTGTGGAATTGGAAAGAATGATTCCACATCCCGGGGAGCAAGGAAAAATTACACTTTATGTTAATTATTATTATTTTTGTGTGTGTTGTAATGAGAAAGTAACATGTGATTGATTGTTTTTTTTGGTAAAAAAAAATGTTATTGCTAGAATTAAAAATTAAATTAAAATATTGCACGTGGCTTACTGTAACATTATTGTGATTTTTTATTTTTGCATTTATTTGGCCGCGTGACCAATTAAAATAAACGAGATAATAAGCCACATAAAATCTTTTAATTTAAATTCATAAAAATATTTAAATTTTTTATGGAAAGTGAGATATTATTTATATCTTAATATTTAAATATTTTCATGAATAATTCCCATTTGTATTATTTATGTTATGTACAAATAAAATATGTATTTGTTATTTTTTATTATTACCATAATTATAATCTTTGCGTACCTATTGAAGACTTTAGAAAAAACGCTGGTAGAGTTGTGGCTATCAGCGGAGTTCGGCATGGAGTCGCTCTGGGAGCCTTGCTGACTACCGGCTGCGTTCTCACCGGTCAATCCTTCCATCCAGGATAGTGGATATGAGAGACGCTTCAGCATCTACGAGGATAAATTTAAAAATAAACATAGCTGAAAATCACAGCATACTATAGAAGAATAATGCGCTGGACACATCTGTCGCCTTTTTGAAGAATGTTAAGCCGGCTAATAAAGTCTGCCGTCCTAGGGTAGTACCACCTAATCGCTTTTCGGGATCAGTTTACCAGGTATAATGAAAAGAGCGTGGATTATCAACCTGGATCGTGAACATTTGTCCACTAATTCGTCCTCAAGCCGGCATAGCGGAGGGTACTGCCCCGCAGAAATTTCTCTGTAGTAGCAGTTGTTTCCGTTCATGGATCGCACTCTAAGCTTTACATCAGACGGAATGTTGTTATAAAAGTCGAAATACCTTATTCTTCTTATCAGGCTTAACAATGTCATCTTTCTGCTGGTTTCCATCGAGGGAGAATGATACCGCAGCTTTTCTCGGTGCACGTTCCTCAGCAGTTCCAAGTGGTGGCGCTGATAGTGGTGGCTCACCGCGGGGTAGGCAAACTGGTGGGACCCAATCAGCCGACAATACTATGTCAGCGTCGCTGTACACCTGAATTTTGCATAGAGACTAATAAATGTTATTTACTGAATTAATTGCACAACACCTAAATAAAGATCATTGCAATAAACAATATTAGTTACAAAATCAAAGTCAAATAAAACCTGTAAAAATAAATATATCCAAAATAATAAAGAAAAATTATCACAGAAGAATAAAATATTATAACGACACATAAAATACATAATTTTCCCTAAACCTTCTTCGCCAAAACACATAAAGATTCCCAGAAAATATTCCAAGTCCAGAAACAGCAAATAATATAATAAGAAATCCGAACAACGACAAATGTACAAGAAATAAATAGAAAAACGAGAATAGCCTTCCAAACCGATATAAAACGTTCACAATTCGAAGATAACCAACTCCATTAGGGGACCTATTCTCACCTCCTCATCGGAGTGTAACTCACTCAATCGTGAATCACGTCTGTTCATATCGAAACACGATAGGAATTTCGTTTCGTACTCAGAATCGTACATTGTATTGTAAGATTCGGGTGTCTCCATTATTGTCTCAATATCATGGTAAGTGTGGTTGTAATACTCCTAAAAATTCTTTTATTTTACAATCTATTATTATGTCAAAATATAAAAAAAAAACTATATAATATAAATAACAATTTAAGAAAGTTAGGATTAATTCTAAAGAAGGCGAGATCTCTCCACCGATCCGACAATGTCTTTGACCGCCGAGGTAATAAAAAATCATATGAAGCGATCCCATTGGTGGAGAGATTTCGCGTTACGCGTCACGGATAAATGAAAACTGCTACTCAGATGCCTCAGTGTGGAAAGTAGTATGGCTACGATGGTTCGGTCATTAAGGAAGGATGGATGAAAGGAGATTAACTAGAAAGATTTATTGGATGGCAGTGTCGGAAGAGGGAGCTTTAAGAAGACCTTTCTCAGACAGATTGGTCAACTGCTCAGAAAGGGTCGGGTGAGGAGCACCTTCAACCGACGTGCATGAATGCACGTGGTCGCAGCGAAAGTGAGATGTAGTAGAGAGAGGAGTAGCTCGCGCTCTATAGTTTCTGCCTACCCCAGTGGGAACGGAACGTGAGCTAAGTAGTAGTAGTAATAACAATATAATCTTGCCAAACATACGAGTGCGGTTATTAGCCGCAAACCTTCGCTGCGGTTAAACGCACCGCATGATTGAGACCTTTGTTAATTTTAACAAAAAAAAAGCAATATAAACATAAAATACATACCTTTTTGGCATTATTAGAATTGACATTGAGAAGTGGGTCGCGAATATCGATTCCAGAGTCATGATATGATAATTTGACAAGATGCTGTGCGCCGTTAGCCTGACCACCATCGTCTGGTGCCTCACCACCTTCAGCACTCTCGGCACGATCAGCGACAACTATGGAGCCTTCTATGCTCTCATCTTTGGGTTCTACGCCCGAGGATGATACCTAAAGTTAGTAAAATGACTTTTTAGGATTATAAACCTTCCGTATAGGAAAAATAAGGTTGAAAATCCTCAAATAAACAAACAAGACAACATTAATATTTCTTTAATTTGTTACGTAATGACTTTTGATTGTGAAATCTACTCACTATCAGATGAAGTATTGTTAATTTCGCTTTAATTACACATAAAAACAGGCTTAAAAATCGTATGAACTTTTTACTAAATTATTTTATAGCGTACCTCACTTCCTTGATCAATAGACATTCTATCTTTACTCGGTATAGCCCAGTGATGGTCGAGCAATGACTTTCGCCTTTCTTCAGCAGTCTGTTGCTGCAAAAACCAATATAATTACTTTTTAAAATATACTTTTACAAAAATCATAAGATCCAGACGAGAGAATGGATTACATGCTATTTTTTTTTTTTTACATTGTAGCTTGGCATATGACGCACGATGTTACGCTAGAGTGCGGTCCATGAACGGCAACAGCTACTAACGCAGATAAATTTTAGCATAAAGCAATCGCCTCCGCTATTGACAGTTGGCAGGGTGACAGTGCACGCTCCCCTCGTTATTACTGGCATTTACATATGGAAAGTATATGGAAAATCATACATTCCTCAAGTTAAAGGCAGATTTTTCAAGTTAAATGTTTATTATACGCATACGAAGCCGCGGGCAAAGACTAGTTAAAAATATATATTTGCGTAATTTACCTGCAAAGCGGTAGGTGTGACTAGCTCCCTGTCGAAGGCTTTAGGGAAGGCAGCACCGCCACGGTCATCTGTATCTCCAGAACCCGGTCTCTCCTCATTGGCTTCACTCGTAGCTGCCTGCAGCTCGGGGAATGTTTCATCCTGGAGAAAAAAAAGATATCTAAGCCGTATTGGTAAGGAGGATTCACCTAGTAACATAAATTTGACAATATTTAATGTATAAACATAATTATAAAACAAAATTTAAAATAAAAATCAAGAGAACACAAGAAAGATAAACGCAAATGCAAACTCACTTTGACTAGAAGCGAATCTTTTTCTGGAGACTGTTCCGCTTTATTTATGTAATAAATTTCAGCTTGCTCCTCTCTGAAAAGATAAAATAACACATAAAATAATAACACTGAGAGATAATTAACAAAATATGTGCCAGTAAAGCAGGATATTTATTTATTTTTCATTCCACTGTAGATATATCTGCTCACACTAACAAAGGTTAGCTGGTAGACAATGCCAAAGGCATTAAGTTCGCCCATGTACGATTTACATGTGCAACAAAGTGTTTTTTATATATTTATTCATAAAAAAACTCACTTGGTCTGTTCATGCGAGGAACGCATGTGCATAATATCGTAATAGATGGCAGCATTGACAACATATTCCATGGGCGCGATCACACCATACTTCTCGGGCCCATACTCGAGCACCAACTGATCACTCACGTTCGGATCGAACATTATAGCATTCGGAGTGACTAGGAGCACACCAGAAACCACACCCTGTAAAAAAAACAACCAAAAACCTGATTAAAATAATAATAATATAATTAATATATTAAAGTGAAAGCCAACACCTGAGCGTCCATACATGTTGTTTTACAACATTGTTTCAAACATAGCAGATTTATGTTGAAATCAAGTAATTTTATAACTTTCTCAGCACTAATTATTATCGCAAAACATAATAAACAAATAACTACGGCACAAAATATTTAAAATGCACTTTAAATATTTTAAACATCTCATATTGGTTATATTCCCTCTCTCACTCTACTGCGCCCTCCTCTTAGGCGGACACAGGCCTCTTTTATCCTATTTCTCGCGTTTTTTCACGTCTTGTTTCCACCTCTCATTCGTGCTGATAAAACCCTTTTAGGGTTAGCAGCGATTCTCTTTCAGATAAAAAAAAATTGGTTATATTTAAAGACCTTTGTTACATGCTGCCCGTAGAGATTCCTCTATAGCACTCTAGCTTTACATCAGGCGGAGTGTTGTCATATGCCGAGCTACAATAAAAAAAATATATTTATGGGAAACCTTAATCTCGTTGCATTCATACGTAAATGCACGTAAACTACACTAACTGTCATGCTATGTTGCATGCCAAAAGGTAAAAGATGCATTAAGATATTAGTGAATATATTTTTATTACAGTAGCTCGACATATGAATCGTCGTAAGGCAGCAGTTATCTCCGCTGTTTTTACAAAACAAAATTTGACATAGCGTCCTCCTCTAAACAACGTATTTAAAATATACTCGTATATTACTTCACTATAGAAATCAAAAATCAATTTGCAATATTTTGTTTTATGACAAGTTAACCGCGATAACGACAACGTGTTTTATTAAAAACACCTTTTTCGCTATAAATCAATATTGTTATTATTATTTTATGGTAGCTCGCCATTTGGCCACAATTCGCCTGAAGTCAAGCTAGAGTGAGAAGTATAATTAGTATTGATAATGTAGATTTTGTATTTTTTTTACTGTGTTATATGCAATAAAGAATTTATTATTATTATTTTTTTTTTTTTATTGTAGCTCGGCATATGACAACACTCCGCCTGATGTAAAATTAGAGTGAAAAAAAAACCTATAGAGAAATCTCTACAGGCAGCTGTCGACTCCGCTATGCCGGCTTGGGGAGATGAACGACGTGCACCATCTAGGTTGATAATGCACACTCCTCTCGTTATACCTGGCTACTTTCAAACTGCTCCCTAAATGCGACAAAGTCACTTCACGGGTGTTACATTCGAAAGTGGTGGTACTGCCCCAGGACGGCAGACTGGACCAATAGCCATCTGCCAGTCTGCCTACCGCTCTTGAATATAGATGAATAATAGAATTCTACATACCTGTCCATCAGTGATATGTCGTACGTTGATTTTAAGAAATTTCTGCACCGAGGCGGCGCTGACCGGCGCTTCAGGTGACACTGGCCTGAGGCTGTCCAGGAAATCTGCATCCAAAATTAGGAATTATTGTACAAGTTTAAATTATATAATACCTTCCCTATTGCAACAAATATCGTAATTAAACTAATATAATGCCTTCAATTAAACTTTGGGTATTGGGTATTTAATTTTTTAATAATTATAAATTAATAATGAATTATTTATTATATCTATGACATTGTTAATAGATGAATAGATGTAAATTAATAAAATACCAACATTTAGGTAAGAATTTCAGCGAGAAAAAATCATAGTCATGTTTACTTATTATCTAAGATACCTACTTAATCGCTACTACAATATAGCTAAAACATTAGCATTATGACAAAGTCTGATATGAAAATCTAAAAATAATGTAGCTATAAAATAAAAATATATATTGCAATAAACAAATATCGCGTGTATCATATTATTTATTTACACTCAAGTGTGAAAAAATAAATCGTAAGTAAACAAATGAAATATATTAGCGGTTATTTTATTGTACGAGTATTATTATATTGTGATGAAAATTGAAAAGAATAACAATGGCTGTGTAGCTTAGTGGTCAGAGCTGACGTGCGCAAAACGAAGCCCCCATGATTCAAATCCCATCTCGGCTTATGCTATTAATTTTTCTGTTCAATAAACATCATAATTTAATGAAAAATTAATATATATTTTACAACCTAAAGAGAGCTGTATATCTTCGTCCTCTGTATTTTCAAATTATATGAAGATAATTATGACAAAAATATCAACGAAAAAATTGTTAATTAATCACATATTGTACATACGAGTACGTACGTGTTCACACAAAACTGTTTTCGGTGGAAAATTACGAAACACACTGTGTGCTTACCTTTTTCATGAGGCGCCTCGCTCGAGGCTCCTTGTGTTGACTCAGATGTATTGTCGCCACTCTCGGACGGACCATCCGATTCTTTATCGCCATCTGTAAGAGGAATTATATTCTTCTCATTTGCAACTAAACAAAAACAAATGTATTTTTAACACACGCACCGTTGTACCACCGTTTAATAAAATCAAAACTAAACATTTCTGTGAAACAACACTAATTTCATTATACCGGTGTTCTATTTTCTTATCACTCCACTTGATAACCAATAGAATGCAGTATCTATAAACATTTCACTATAAAAACGTGTAAAACGTAAAAAAACGCAGTTCAATTTCAGCTATATTTATAAGCGTACGTTAGAATGGTGCGCTGGCGCCGATTACACTGCCGCTTAGCCTATACAGACAGCGCACGCCAGCCGAGCTGTATTTACCGATTTTGCCGTGTAAATAATAGAAAAATATTCTTTAGTGTGGGCGTCACAGTTGAACGAGCGACAAGGCCGTGTCATTTGTCAACTAGAACATTTCAAATAGAAACTGTTACTTTGTGATATCTACATCCGCTAATTCATTCAACACTGCAACTTCACATTCAAAGAAACAAATTCGGGTCAATTTTTTTTTAACTTTACTTATAGATCTCATGACATTCGTACCATAATTCATTGATAAAAACGAACATGATTTTAACAATTTTTCAGTTATTTTTAAATATTTTTAGCGTATTAAAATGTTGCACTATAAAGCTGCAAATAAGAAAAATAATTTTCATTTTCACACAATTTTCTAATTATTTTTAATAATTATATAGATATTAATTTAAAGGGTGATGGTAAGCAGAGTGATGATGATCAGTCTAGTCTGCCGCTCCGAAATAGTTACACCCGTCAAGTGTCAACCTAAACGGTACGCATTGGTATCCGGTAGCCGGTATAATTACCTAATATTGTCTCTGGATTAATAAAAAGAAAGCATGTCTAAATGATATTTATCCCGAAGCAACAATCGGGATCAGATTGTGTAACACAGGCAAAAGAAATCTAGATAACAAAATGATAACAAACCGAGCGGTGAGCGTGAAAAAAAAAGAACATGACGACATCGTGTCGTTTTCTAATAGCCTTGGAAAAAATTTATAACATCTGATTAATTACAAATTTCCGTGTGTACACCAATTAACAACAATTAACATTAATTTACGTCTCCTTACATTCTTCTTGTATCAGATGCACTAAATCACGTATTTTACTCATCAAAATATAACTGAAAATAACTACGACGCAATAATTTCGGATAACTTACAAAAACCGCGATTCTTCCATACTTATAGACGTGGATTGCTTATTTCAGAAATATATTATGAAGAAATTGTACTGGGATTTGGAGTGCCTTGATAAGTAAGTTACATCCTACTAATATTTCATAAATTTTCAAGTATATTTTATAAAACTATCAAGTTTTATAGATATTAATAGAAATTTTATAAAATGTCAAGCTAGAGTTGCTAGAGTGCAGCCCATGAACGGAAACAACCGCTACTACATATAAATTTCTAGAGGCAGCAGTCGCCTCCGCTATGCCGGTTTGATGAGACGAATGTGCAATATCCAGATTGGCACACGAAGCGCGACTAGGTGGTGGTACTACCCCAGGATGGCAGACTGGACCAATAAAATCTATTCCGTTTAAGAATTTCCACCAATACATAATTTTTTCGTTATTTATTGTTTTCAACCCTTATTTCAATAATTTCCCACACCCCTAAATACATTAACTCGAACAGAAATCTCTGGTTTCTCGTTAAATACGAAACTACCTAATTTCTATTGCAAGAAAACAGTAATAAAAAATCCATTTGTTTCGCTAATTGAACTAATAAACTGGTAAACATTAACATGTGTGAAGGGGGTTGAAGGTCAGACCGAGTGACCGAGTGATAGATATATTATAATTAAATTAAATAAAAAAATAAGATATAATTTTAGAATATTGTTTTTTTTTTTTGTTAACAAACTATTAGATATCAAGTGGGCCCAAAAATGGGCATTGTCCTTTAATTGCAATTTTAAACAATGTAATAAAAAAAAAAAGGAACACTCGTACGCTACCGAGGTTTTTTTTAACACCCGAACCAGACAACTTAATAACGAGGAATCGTAAAATGGACAGTTGAATGTGAAATACAACCTACTTCTACATTTTATTGCTGTAGATAAACATCCAAATAAATGTTTATGATTATTTCGGGTCCGAAAATATCCCCTCACACCTCTCTTAGCGTAAAGGGAGGGAAGGACACGTGACTTCAATGAGTATTGTATGTTGTATGTATTTATGTATATATTATTATGTATATATCAATTAATTTTTATATATGTGTACCTATAGTATTTCTATTATTCATATTTTATTACCCCTGTCTCCGCTTTCATCTCCCAATGGTTAGCTGGGAGAAAATGCCTAATGGCATTAAGCTCGCCATTGTACAACATTTATTTGTGCATTAAAGAATTATTATTATTATTTTAAACAAATTGAACTGTCATTCTAATTTTAAAAAAAATACAATGAATACGAAACTCTCGCATTTTATAGAACGTCGGAATCGGTCTATTATTTTTAATTTTTATTTTCTTTATCGTAGGTCGGCACCTGACAAAACTCCGCCTGATGTGAACCTAGAGTGCGGTCCATAAACGGAAACAACTGCTACTATAGATAAATTCCTATAGGCAGCAGTCGTTTCTGCTATGCCGGCGTGAGAATACACACTCTTCTCGTTATATTTTTTTAAAATAACAATAAGTTAACCTTTTCTCTTGTCAGGGACGAGGAGCGTCTGTCCAGGGAATATGAATTGAGTGGCGAGCCTGTTCAGCTTGGTGAGTTCAGATGGTGTTGTGTCAAATCTAGCTGCCAAGGAAGTGAGCGTATCACGATCGCGAACCTGTAAATTAAAAAAAATATAAGTTATTTCACATTTTAAAATGACTCGACACTCCGCCTGGTGTAAAGCTAAGGTGCAGAAAGCTACAGATAAACTACAGGCAATAGTCGCCTCTGCTATGCCGGCTTTGAGGAGACGAATGCACCATCCAGATCGACTACTTTTAAACTGTTTCCGAAAGGCGACGGGTGGTACATTCTACTTCGTATGGATGCGTTTGATTGAGAAATTATAGGTTTATTTAGGACAAAAGATGACTTATGTTGTGTTCAAATTAATTACTAAACAACCTTTAACATGAATATTGCGTAACTATTGAAGAAAATAGCGAGAGGAGTGTGCACTGTCAATCTAGATAATGCGCATTCGTCTCAAGTGGCATAGTGGATGCGACTGCTGCCCGCACAGGTTTCTCTGTAGTAGCAGTTGTTTCCGTTCATGGACCGCACTCTAGCTTTACATCAGACGGAATGTCGTCATATGCCGAGCTACAATAAAAAAAATTAAAAAATATGTATATGAAACAATACACTTCATAAATGGCATGTTATTCATATTTAAAATGGGACAACCTTATCAAATGAGCCTTCATTTGTCGTCGTTTTAATAATTCATAGAAATAACCTCCTTATGACATTTTCACATAGCACATAAGGTTCATTGAAAATCAATAAGACGTTTCCACTAGACAACAAATTGTTGTATGTAGGTCGAAACATAATGAAGGTTGTTAGCCCAGTCTGCCGTCCCGTCACCACCATTTTCGATGCAACTACGTGAAGTGATATTGTCAAAAGAAAATGCCCATTCACATAAGAAAAATGGGCCCACAATTTTTTTCTCGAGTTTTTTTAGTTAACTTTGTAGAAAAATAAATCTATTTCCTTATTACCAATCAGTTTAAAAAATTTCACCCGAGTTTTTGAGTAATTTTTTGAGTTTTTTCTGATGCAATATTTGAGGTATTTATTATTTTAAATGCTTTAATAATTGATGATATCTGTTTTTTATATAATTAAACATTGTCTATTGATTGGCAAATGATGTGTTGATATAATTAAAATGAATTAATAAAAAAATAAGATATTATTTTAGAATATTGTTTTGCTACCAAATTATTAGGTATCAAGTGGGCCCAAAAATGGGCATTCTCCTTTAGATGGTGCACATTTGTCTTCTCATGCTGTCATAGGCGAAGACGACTACCGCCTGTAGAAATTTATCTGCAGCAGCAGTTCTTTCCGTTCATGGACCACACTCTAGCTTTATACCAGGTGGAGTGTAGTCACACGTTTTCGAAGATTCGAACCCGGAGACTCTCGGTACAGAGATGTGTAGGTAAAAAGGTGCAAATCAAGTTAATAAATAGGTCATACCATAAGCTTTAATATCGCACGGAATTTGGTAGTTTGTAGAGTTACCAGCATCCGAGGAATGCTGAGAATTCCACTCGAACATACCTACCTACATATTCTACCTAACTCTGAATATTCCCTCGAGTTTTCGTTTAATATTGGCAACGTAAGTACATCTCTAGAATGTTATTTGGAATTTATCTAAAGTGCTAATTTTAGACTGCATTCAATTTAAAATACAGTTTCGTCAGTTTCGATGCGAATCATTTTTTCACTATAATACTGTTTTTAAAAGAATTGTGCATCTTTTCTAGTTTGATGTTTTATTAACTAATTCAATTTGTAATAATGGATAAGTCACTGTAACTATGTATAATACAGACAAATGCGTGTACGCCAGCAAAGGCAGATATTAGCTGGACATGTTTATTTTACTACTAACAAAAATTACCTAATTCCAAACACGCAATAAAAGATTTCATTTCACATTGTGTACTTCTTCCAAAAGTTAATTATCTTTTTTTTTAATTATTAATTTTTTTTATGTATTAAAAAGCATATGCAAATTTTTGTTTATTGTAGCTCGGCGTATGACAACACTCCGCCTGATGTAAAGCTAGAGTGCGGTCCATGAACGGAAACAACTGTTACTACAGATATCTACAGGCAGCAGTCGCTTCCGCTATGCCGGCTTGAGGTGACGAATACGCATTATCTAGATTGACAGTGCACATTAAAGTCGTCGTGATCGCGTCAAAATTGCTCGTTTTTTCTGTTAAAAGTTCATTCAAAGTTCATCATTAATTTATGTAAGTAGATTTATGTAATTAATAAATCTCCAACCTTAGTGTACTGAAAGCCGAAAGTACTTTGGCGTAAAGCGATTTTCAATCAATGTTTTTGACAGGGGTGCTGTACGGCCCGATTGTTCGGGAAGCAAACAAACTAAGCGTGCAAAATCAACACATCGTCGAAAACAAAAGGGAAGCTTTCTATAGGAAAAGCGACTACATTTTAATTGAGTTCGATTATGACGGTTTAATTAAACAACTTTGAAATAATTTGTTTCATTAACTCTAAATTCCTTAGTTCGCTTTACACAAAAAAGTTGTCGCGTCCTGTTGTTGTCTCTGCCTATCCCTGTGGGAAAAAGGCGTGACAATTGTATTGTATTGTATAAAAAATATTCTAGAAAATACCAACATTTTCATTCATAATATAAAACATAGAGATATATACTAGAGGAGCAAACTTCATACATCTTACATGAAAAAAGCGTAGGCTATCAAACGATATTACAATGTTGCCGTAAATTCAAATACTAACTGACAGAGAACCTAAAGGTGACTGCGGTCATCTTTTCTCTCGCGTCACATTGCGAGCGTTTTTGCACATCTAGTTGTATATATCAATGATATAAAATAATAAATATTCTGTATATTATTTAAAATGATGACTTTCAGCAAATGTCATTTGTGTTTAAAAAAAAGTGATAAGATAAAAACTTTTTTTAACGATAACGACGCATTTGATACATTTGCATTATTTATATTGTATTATAATTATTATGTTCATAATTTATTACACTTACCGTGTACGACATTGTCTTGATAGGAGGCGGGGGAGGCAGTCTTTTTGCCTGCTCCTCTTCATCTGCAAAATGAAAAATAAGTCAATTCAATTAAAATTCGATTTAGAAAATAAACAATCTCCAGAGCAAACTCAATGTATATAAAACTAGTCAAGAAAAAAAAGATTAATGTCTGTATTTATACGTAATTTATGAGTAATACGATAATCTAATATATTTTCTTAAATTTTATGTATTCAGAAAACTAACAACGTTACAAAACTCAAAACTATTACTAAAATGATGAAATACGGGTTCATCAGATTGTGTGCGTAATGATTATTTTTATTCAATTTTCATCATATTTTAATAATTAGGATAAATATATTTCCTAACATGAATAAAAAAAAACAACATCAATAAAAAGTTTAGTTAAAAAAAAAAATAGTACACAAATATCTATATTTGTACCGTAACAAAAATGTACAAATTAATAGTCACTTTAAGAAAAAAAAGTTAATAAATACGCCTGAAAAAAAAACAACCTATTTTTGAATGAATTCTAGCTACAGTAAAAAAATCAGGCGCAAAATAAACCTGTAGAAAAACTAATCTCCCTGATGGAAAGCCTAATCAAGCTCATTTAATGGTCAAGTAGACTGAAGAGTGTTTCTACGGGATTAAAATGTTTATTCAAAATGGGGTAACCATATAATTCATATCTAAATAGTTGTATTTATTTTTATTATTACGAATATTTCGGGAATACAATTGCGCAACACCAATTTTTGCAACTCAAAATTTTATTATAAACATATATCTTTCGAGTGTAACACCCGTGAAGTAACCAAGTCAGAGGACTGTGCCCTGTCAATGGATAGGGCTCATTCGTCTCCTCAAGCCGCTCCTCAGTTGTTTTCGCTCATAACATCCGCCGAAGCGTGGTCACTTTTTGAGCAACTATAAAAAACCGTCCTAACTATTCCAGATCTCACATAAAACCTAGGAAACAGTGACCGGTGGAAACCCTGACAGCAATGGTGTAGGAATTGCAAGTAGGCAATCAATTTCCCGAGACGAGCGGTCAGGAGCCACCGAGCTCGGTTGTGTTTCATTAGTTAAATGTGCACTATTCGTATAGATCTAGGGCAAATGTCTCCGGCTATTTCCGTGTATTACCCCTATCCCCCAAAGCATGGATGTAAAGACATATTTAAAATATATGTATATTTTCACTAAGAATATAAAAACTCTATAATAATATTTATGTTTGCAAAATCGCAATAATATTCTTCTGTAAATTTTCTTCCTACGCCATCTACGCGTTAAAACGTAGATGTCTATGGATTTCTCGAGAATGTCTCTCCTTTTTTTTTCAATCAATTCACGGATACAAAACGTATTTGCGATATAGTCAAATTTAGAGTATGTCGTGTCTAACGCATGTAATTCTACGCATCCATGAACGGGAACAACTGCTACTACATATACATTTCTACAGAAAGCAGTCGCGTCCGTTATGCCGGCTTGATGAGACGAATGTGCACCATCCAGATTGAGAGTTTTTTTTTTATTGTAGCTCGGCATGTGACAACAGTCCGCCTGATGTAAAGCTAGAGTGCGGTCCATGAATGGAAACAACTGCTACTACAGAGAAACCTGTGCGATCAGCAGTCTGTTATTAGTTATTATCTATTTTCATATAAGCAGTTAATAGTTCTTAGCAAAATAATGTCTGATGGACAACCATATCTAGCAGTTAGAAAGGCACAAAGCGGAGGTCGTAACGGGTTGCATTATTCCGATCAATTTTCGTCATGTAATTATAATTACAATAAATATATTGATTTATTAATAATTGAATAGCTAAATAAATAACAGAATTCCAAAAATTACGAGCACGAATAAAGTTAACGATATGTAGTATAACAGAACACAGACCATTTACTTGTGGGTACATTTTATTAACAAATCGATATTATTATAAACAAAATATAAATCTAATAAATAAAAAAAATCGCAACATGAAAGACATTAAACGTCAAATTTAAACAAACATTAACAAATTTACAGTTGCCCCGATTGCGTCAGTATAATATTATCACGAGCTTCATGATTCGAGTAAAAATTATGCGCATACGCATCATAACAGATTTAATTAGAAATGTGAAATAGGCTAATAGCCGTTTGTTTTGAAAAAAAGGTCACCTTTCATTTTATTTCTTTTAGTGACTATTTCTAGTGTATATTATACATATCACTGTTGACCCTAATACAAGTATATCGTATATTATGTGTCTATTAATACTAGACGCTTGTTGTAGTTGATTTTTTTAATAGTAGCTCGGCATATGACAACACTCAACCTGATGTAAAGCTAGAGTTCGGTCCATGAACGGAAACAACTGCTACTACAGATAAATTTCTACAGGCAGCAGTCGCTTCCGCTGTGCCGGGTCGAGGAGACGAATATGCACCATTTATATAATGCACGGTCATCTCGTTATACCTGGCTACTTGTAAACTGGTTATGAAACGCGATAAGGTTACTTCACGGGTGTTACATTCGAAAGTAGTGCTAACCCAGGGCAGCAGACTGGACTAATAACCATCACCAGTCTGCCTACTATTCTTATAATTATAAAATAATGTCAAAGAAATAACAACAATGCCGTTCGACGTTCATACTAATAAAACATAAATGGTTATTATGTAATAATAATTTTTATTATTAACTTTAAAGGAGAATGCCCTAATACGGCTCCACCTGGGTTAGCATTAATGTTAATAGCGTCCAACCGAGAGATAATTTCATTAGCGCGTTAAAAATTACGACAATAAAACTATGGATCCCATTAGCGTTTAACGTGTAATGCCAATAGTATTGACGTTAATAGAATAAGGCGTTAAACCTTCTTGGCCACATCGCGATATAATTACAAAATGTAACTAAAAATAAATGCTAACTTAGGAATAAAAATTGTGGGTCCATTTCTCTTATGCTTTTTTTATTTTATTGTAGCTCGGCATGTGACAACACTCCGCCTGATGTAAAGCTAGAGTGCGGTCCATGAATAGAAACAACTGCTACTACAGAGAAACCTGTGCGGGTAGCAGTCGCCTCCACTATGCCGGCTTGAGGAGACGAGCATGTACCATCTTAGATTGACAGTGCACACTCCTCTCGTTATACCTGGCTACTTTCAAACTATTCCCGAAACGCGACAAAGTCACTTCACGGGTGTTACATTCGAAAGTGGTGGTACTACCCCAGGACGACAGACTGGACAAATAACCATCATCAGTCTGCCTACCACTCTTTAAATTAGCTTGTTGATTAATGCATTTAACGATACATCATACAAATAAATGCAAGTTGTTATTTATTTTTAGTTACAATTTGTAGGAAAATAAATCCACATTGATTATCATCAATCAGTTAACTTTTTTTACGCGAGTAATTTAGTAGTTGACTTTCCCTAAAGCAATATTGAAGTATTAAATATTTTAAAAATGAATGATATCTGTTTTCAACGTAATTAAACGTTGACTATTGATTGGTAAACGACGTGTTGATACATAATTTAATATTAATGAAAAATTAAGTTATTATTTTAGAACATTGTTTTGTTGACAGACATATTACATAACAAGCGGACTCAAAAATGGTTGTCGAGTCTCTATCCAATAACAAAGTTTATATTTGTAGACATAATATTACGATAACATTATGATTTTCTAATTAATGTTTATCGCCGCCAATCATATCTAATCAAAATCAAGTTTTACTGTTTACTGCATTATAAATAGATGAAGTGTTTTGCATAGATTTTGCTGATAATGAAAATATTATTATAGTAAAATTAAAATGTTTTTAAAAATTAAAATTATAGTAAAATTAATATTTTTGTTTTCTACTAAATTGTTTACACCGAACTAGCGTTATCACAGTTATTGAAAAACAAAGCTACTGCTATTCCAGCCAACTAAGTATAGACCTGGACTTGCAGCTAACATCACTTGATGAATGTCAAATAACTACAAATAAGTACCACCAGCAAAAAAAATATTGAATAAATCCAGTTTTTTTTTTGTACTTAACAAAAATGTAGTTTACGCCTTAAATTCGTCATAATCACATTTCAGTAGTTAATGAGTTGTTGTTGTGTGTTATAACTAATGAAGTACATACAAACTGCTGACATCTTAAAAATCCTTATTCCTGGATTGGCTCACATAGTACTATGATTTTGAGAGATTAGGAGATGGTTACTTATAATAGTTTAACTTCATAAGCTTTCTGATAATTTTCACAAAATAGATATTGCTCTCACCTTTGTTAACGGCGTCAAATCTGCCCTCAACCTTGGACCGCAACGCCTCCAGGTCGAATGGCGCCGCAAACCCATGATCGACCGATCGACTCTTCGACCTGAAAACACCAACATTTATAGTTACACTTTAGTGACCTTACTTTCTAATTCACATCGGATTTAACGACATACATTTCCGAATAAAGGCGGAATTATTATCATTATTTTTGACAGATATAATGCCAAGGTCCTGTTGTAAGGTTCGTTCATCACTTTTGAAGCAAGGTCGTCGTTGCTTGCGTTTATAACACTATCAGTATACGAATTATAATACATATAATAATATATTCTAAACAACTTAATAAACTTCAAAACAAACTCGAAAAATAATTATGAAAATTCAGAATTGGCTAATAAAGGACAATGCCCATTTTTGGACAAACTTGATATCTAATAGTTTGCTAACAAAACAATATTCTAAAATAATATCTTATTTTTTCATTATTTTATTATATTGACACATCATTTACTAATCAATATATTGTACAATGTTTAATTACATAAAAACAGATATTATCAATTATTTAATATAATAATAACCTCAAATATTGCAACAGAAAAAGTCTAATTACTCAATTGGGCATTCTCCTTTCCTTTCATAAACAAAACTTTTTTTTAAACCGAAATAAGTCTCGCAGGTAACGTGACAACAGCGAGTTCATTGGCCGTATAATTGTCAACACGGTAAAAACTAATGTTCTAAATATCTTACGTTAGCAGTTAGGTACATAAAAATAGAATATGTCAGCTGTTTGAACGCGTATGCCGGTATTGACACACCCCCCTAATTCGCACATTATCGCGTCAATTTTTTTTTAAATTCTAGCTCGGCATGTGACAACACTCCGCCTGATGTAAAGCTAGAGTGCGGTCTATGAATGGAAACAACTGCTACTACGGAGAAACCTGTACGGACAGCAGTCGCCTCCACTAAGCCGGCTTCAGGAGACGAGCATATACCATCTAGATTAACAGTGCACACTCCTCTCGTTATACCTTCAAACTATTCCCAAAACGCGACAAGGTCACTTCACGGGTGTTGCATTCGAAAGTGGGGGTACTACCCCAGGACGGCAGACTGGACAAATAACCATCGTCTGTCTGCCTATCACTTTTTAATAGTGCCTCTAGGCACTGAGCGACCAAAGTACATACAACAAAGTTACATTGGTACCGGTCAGAATTAGCGACGGCCTAAATACTAAATAATATCAAAAACACAAACACGGTTTTTCGTGTAAGTAAAAATCCTTGGCGTTGTCAGTCACATAAAATATAAGGACATACAAAATATAATGAAATTGAAACAAATCCATGACATGACATCCATTGCATTTACTACTAGTTTAACATACGAGTAACTACTCCTTTAAATATAACTAACATTAGAGCAATATGTGAAGTAGTGGCTGACTGCTATAGATTCTATTTACTATTGTATACATTCACTTTTAATGTAATATTTAATTGTTTGAAATTGGCTTCACTCCTAGAAACAATTTCCTAATTGTTTAAAATACCATACTTCAAGCCCTCATTATTTATTAACAGAAATAAGGTCTAAAAGCTTTTATATAAAAAAATAATGAA
The DNA here is from genome assembly GCA_948150575.1 of Tinea pellionella. Classification (NCBI taxonomy): domain Eukaryota; kingdom Metazoa; phylum Arthropoda; class Insecta; order Lepidoptera; family Tineidae; genus Tinea; species Tinea pellionella. The sequence continues at coordinate 3,462,899 of OX411249.1, read as the reverse complement.
TTAATTACCTACATTTAAATAAATAATAAAAAAACTACACGTAGTTTGTAGTGCATGTTTTTAGATAAATATAAAAAAAATTAAACCGGTATTATAACATACGAACGTAATGATGATTTGCTTAATTGATACGGGCGTCGTCGTCGAATCGCGTTAATAAGACGTTTATTACATAGGCACGAATTATTTTTTTTCTTAATTGTAACAAATAAATAAAAAATTAAAACATATCATTATTTTGATGCCCTTAAAGATTATAATGCAATGTTACCTGCGAACTGGTTGGTCGATGCTCTCCGCACTCCTCGAAAGCTGCTGGGATGCTCGCCTATTTCTGCATGCAAAAAAACACCAAACATTCTAATACACAGGCAACAAACATGCAACATAACAAGTGACGAATGTATTATACAACATTCGTAATAAGCTAAATTATAAAGGTGAACATAAATTGCATGCCACATCGATCCGTGCGATGTGCTTAATTACGATAAATTAGAATAATAAATACAAATATTATTACGTAACTCAGAGAAAGCTTTTACTATCAGCATGGCGCGATTACACGTGGCCGTTAGCGCAAATAAACTGGGCCGACTCGTCCCGGTCTTAGGACTATCTCATCCCGCTTCATCTACTACTCGTTAACCAAGTATTCGATGACGATGATCAGCGTTAGAGAGCATCGGATGTCTGATATCAAGTACAATCGAATACATACAGGCCCAAGTGTAATCGAGCCGTCAGATTATTACCTTCTTCGCATTTTAATCATAATTAAACGTTTATGATTAAACCTACAGCGATTCTACTGCGGGGTGTTGCGTAATCATATTTGCGACAAAAGATAAATGTAAACATAATTTAGTTAATTATATATATCTCATACTGGCTGCACTCGACGTATTTAGAAATATTTATCATGTGACCTGAAATAACGTAACAAGGGTCAAATAAAAATATAGATAACCTAAGATTAAAACTATAAACATCAAAGAGGAGAAGCGATATAAAAATTGTTTTCGCAATTAAAACATCAATTTTTTATTATCATTTTTTATCATAATAATATCACATAAGACTCATGTTTCTTGTTTCTTCAAGTTTATTGTGAATAAATAATTTCAAATTATTTTCTCTTGTATACTTAATAGGAAATAATATATTAAAATTGACATAATTTGAATGCTAAATATTAAAAGGCATGATTTACGACGTATTGACTCAATTGTAAAACAATAATAATTGGTCAATTAGAGTATACATAAAGAAGTGATTGGTTGCGAAACACATTTATTTATTCAATAGCAATGTAATAAAAAAATATCCTACGAACTGATATATATCGGCACTTCTTAAGAACCAATGAATAATATTTTTCTTTAATTAAAAAAACCTCAGATCGTCGATCTTAGATGATAGAGATATTATTACAATGTTTTTCTGTAGTTGCGTAAATCCTGTATTCATATCACATTTTACGAGTACATAAATATTTAACAAGGATTGTTTCCTATACTTTCAGCACTGATTTATGTTATGTTGCTTTGTAAATTCCCACTATTATTTAAATTGATGAATTCATTACACTAATATCCGCTCATAACAGGAATAATGGTGCGAGTTGAGCAAAAGCCAGAACAGACTTTCCGCGTAATATAAAATTTAATAATGAACGTAAATAATTCCAACTAACATTGTACCACTGAAATAAAAGCGAGTATTCATATAAAAAAGTTGTTTTTATTAAAAATTTTGAAGAGCTTGGAGCTTTGATAAATCACGGTGTATCAGGAAATAAGTGCTAGAGAGAGAGACTGTAGCACTCTGGTAAAGGAGTGGGGGAGGTTCGGGAAACAAGGAAGGGGTTAGGGAGCGACTGAGGTATCGAAAGCAGGGCGGAGGTGCCCTTGACACTGGGCGGGCGGGCGGTCGGGCTTGCGGCGCGCCTCGACGCGTATTTACTAATCTAACATTATAATGACTCGACGAATGATGTGTCTGGTTTTCAATTAATCTTAATAAATACCCACTTTGTTATCTTGTACCCGCATGGCTGAGGTTATGAGAATTTTCTAGCGTTATTTACTAAAATAATGCTCTTCACACAAATAAACAATTTCTCGGTTGATAGAACATTCTATTTGTCTTTAGCTTTAAGGATATGTTCGAGCAAATTGAACCTGACATTGTTTATGATCGATAATATACCACACTTTCCTTTCTCTATATAAATATCATAAGTAGGCAGATAGGTAGGTACATTTCCAAATACTATTTACTGCGGAATACTTTTGCAAATGCTTGGAAATATAGAAATATAATAAATCTGTTATTGATATGTACGAATAAGTATCGGTTGAGGGTCGCGGTAAGTGGATCCGCCATTGCGGTGTCGGGTGTATGTAGTGCTTTGCTATTTGCTACAAACATATTTTTTTATTTACTATTTAATAGGTCATCTTGTTAATAAAATAACAAATTTACGACAACTTTGCGGTGAAAATATTAGCTAAAATTAGAATCTTGTTTCGCAAAAAATTGATACAAAATTGCCGGTAACTGATAGTTTCTTATAGACGGTAAATGATAGCGGAAGGAATCGAACGTAACATTTCAATAACCTACAATGTAGGAGATAATACAGGAAACTTCTACAACGTGACACAGTAAGGTATAAAATAACATAATAATTATTTCGAATAGTTTTGAAATAAAAAATATTTATTAAAATAACAAAATTAAAGAAAATTTTTAAAGGGTTTGAAGAATTTATAATTTTTCCTTCTAATTATTTTAATTTACATTTTAATACGTAAGTCACTTTGTGTGGGATTTTTACTGGACTCAAAACAAAATTATAAAACACATATTAAACATGATTATTGTCCATACAAGCAACAAATGCGAATACAAACGGAACTATTAAGAATGATATTCTTAATTTTACTGTGTAACAAATGCAACATATATACGCATTTAACAGGTAAATCAGTAAGAAAATTGCGCAACAAAGATAACAACAAATAGATGTAAATAAAACCAGAACATATTCAATTCCATTCTATTATCGAAGTCTATTATTGGATCGTAATAGAAATAATTGTTTATTGTTTAAATATCAATCAAGATAATTATATTAATTCAAAGTTACATTGAAGCGGTGAGGAAGTAGATATGTACCTTATGATACTAAACGGTGGTATCAACGTCAAGGCGAGGTCGTCGAACGCATAGATAGAGCTACGTGCCCACGCGCACGCATTGTCTATCGTAGGCGTATGATCTTAGATTCACATCCCTTCGTGCATGGTCATTACATTCTCGCTGCATTATTGCCTAATTATTTCATCATAGCTTACGCCATTTTTACGCGAGTTAAATACTCGCCATCAACAATCAACAATTTTATTTAAAGTTACTTACTAAGTTAATCTTATTACTCACTTGTTTTCGTGTATTAAATGACTAGGCTGTCACCAAAGAGAAATATTTAAAGACGGGAGTCGCCCCTGTTATACCGGCTTGAGGAGACAATTGTACACTATCCTCGACACACACCTCTAGTTATACGAAATGATACAAAAGCGATCTACCTCCGGGACGACAGACTAGGACAATAAGTTAATGACCATCATCAGCCTATGACCACCACTCTCATAGGCACTGAGATATTAATGTATATTAACAATAAAATTGTTAGAGGTAGTACGGTCTGCCATCCTGGGGCAGTACCACCACTTTAGAATGTAACACACGTGAAGTGACATTGTCGCGTTTCGGGAGCAGTTTGAAAGTAGCCAGGTATAACTAGAGGAGTGTGCACTGCCATTTTAGATGGTAGATGCTCGTCTCCCCAAGCCGGCATAGTTTCTCTGTAGTAGCTTTACACCAGACGTGTTGTCACATGCCGAGCTACATTAAAAAAAATATTTAAAGAGACTTGATCACGGTTCTTTCGATCGGCCACAACCGCTATAAATAAATAAAAAACTCCAATTACAAAAATAAATTACAAACTTTTAATTAAAGTTGTTACAACATAATTATACTTTTTAATATTTGGATGTGTGAATGAACCTTCTAACCTGATTACCATGCAATCTCTACACCAGTATGTATGTGTAACGAATGAAGCAATCTTTATCTGCGTACTAGAAACATGACCATATTTTAGAGGTAACAAGATAACTTGTCAATTACAAATAGATATATACATTTCATTATTTTATGAATGATTCATAAGAAACCTATAAACATAGCAAAATCAACGAGAGAAGTGTGCACTGTCAAAGGACGGTGCGTATTAGTCTCCACGAGACGGTACAGCAAAGGCGACTTTTCTCTGTAGTAAATCTAATCATATAGGCATGGTTAGAGTGATGTGAATTTCAGAATAGCAAATATTCTAGTACATCTCTGGAAGACGCGCTATCTGCAATTTAAGGACAACGGAATGTGCTAGGAGATGTCTGCAGATTTGTTTTCCAACATTGTCACAAAAAAAATTTTTTTTTTTTATTGTAGCTCGACATGTGACATGTGACAAATAAGCTCATTTCACGTCCCCCTTAAACATAAACATTGTTAAATTATCCGTAAAGTGTAGTGTGTGATCGGATATGAGATCAAACCATAAGCCAGATTGTTTAAAAGAATGGGCAAGGTCCATAAAAACTAACTCATGTTAAATCGAAAACCATTTCGAGATATCACTTTAATTAGACGTATTTTTTGATTCCTGTTTAAAAAAAACTTTGAAATCGCAGAGATATTTGAAAAACTGTAATGACCTTCTTCGGCCTTCTTCGGAAAGTTTGACAAGATAGAATACAAAGTACCAACCTCACAGTGTTGTAGATTATTTTGTTGTCTATGATTGTCGCCTCACAAGTTTGTTTGTGTTTCCTAACAATAACAATATTTTATACGAATAACTAATTGTAATTTTTAAAACATGATGTTTTAATTAACAGAAACTTTTAAAAATCAAAAGTTTGTTCGTACTTTTGACAAATGATTATTTTTTTGGTCATTGGCAATGATTTAGTTCCGAACTAAACCTCACGATTACTATATTACAATCTCAATTTTTAAAAATTAATAAACAAAGAACAAGGCCATTATAAGTTTTCCAGAAACACGTGTCGACTAAATTAATCTATATTATCTAAAAAATATGTAAAAAAAGATAGCTGTCACCAGATACACCTCCCCAATTCGTGGGTGCATTGTTTACGAAGTTAGTAATTATCTTAGGTGGCATTGCCAAGTTTATTCGGACTACAAGTACTTATGACTTCACAATTACAGTTGGTAAGGTTCCAACTGCCAATGTTATTTAATGGTCAACAAATGCTAGTCTTAAAAGCTTAGGTGACCTTAATGGCTATATCGACCTTCTAATACCGCAAATAGAAAACAAACATAACATTTCTTATAAATAATAAGAAAAACAAAAACAATAAAAATTCCAAGAATTACTTCACGAAAACAAATAAAAATCTATTATATTACAATGAAAACAATCAATAGAAGAGGCTTACACGTTACCATAACAACAATACAAAATTAAAAACGTTCAAAATTTAATTTGCGAGAAGCGTCAATAAGAAGCGTGTATGTGAATTAGGGGTTGTCGCTGAAAATGTCAAACCGTCTTCACTTAGAGACAGGGTCGGAACACCAAAGTCAGACAGAGCTATGTCTGCTAAACTCCACCTGTCACCAACACGTCAGACACATTACCATCCATGTTCAGCCGAAGCCCGCAAAATGTGATTCATTATTAACACTTTAAATAAGATTGTTTTTTTTTATGAAAATTATAAATAAAACATCGAGTACTATTTTTTTATTATGAAAATGTGTAGTGTTGTGTATGCTATTATAGGTAGAATTATTTCTACTGGCTGGCTTCTAATTGACAATAACTGGAATGTCGTAGGTAAATTGGCACAATTGACACAATAGGGAGGAAATGAGAAACATCTCATATCACTGAGCGATACGGACAGGATCAGTATTTTTCCGTAAAACAGACTAATTATTGGTAACTTAATAATGCTGATAACAATTAAAAACATCATGACCATAATATCGATGTATTTTAAAAATAAAAAGATTATTGATAAATAGAAAATTGGTCAAGGCAAAATAAATAATTTATTGAATTTAGCTTTTTAAAATCTTTCCGGAATAATAATGAAAGGCTAAGACATTGATTGTAGGAAATGTTGATGAACAACAAAGCACTTTTTAAATTGTATACAAGTATCATTCAATGAATGCAGTAGGAGACAAAAAGAAGACCTTGATTAATTCCGGTTTCTGCGACATCTGTGAAATTATGGCCACCAAACAATACCAACTTATTGCAACTTTTTGCTATAATAAGTAATGCAAAAATTGCTTAACATATTAAAGAATTAAACATATAAAAAATTATCAAAATTTCATATCAATAAATGTTTTTAAAGATAGTCCCACAATCAACAAAATAATCTCTATGAATAAATGGATAACAGTAACCGATGTGGTCGTAAGAATTGTTTATCGGATTAACGCGATCAATACCATGTAGGACATTCACAATTCAATAATGAAAAAAAAAAGAAACATAAATACATTTCTTGTTACCGTTCTTACTACACTAGATCGCGCCATGTCGTTCTCGTAAACTATCCAGCTCTAGATACGGCGCATATATTTGCAATAAAAAATAGCTAAATACAGAATGCGCAAGACATGTACCATATGAATGCGAGCGTCCTTGCAAAGGCGGGCACGGCTGCAAACATTGTCGTTTAGTGTGGCAGGCCGACGATGGATGTAGGTCATTATGCTTATTGCGGTTTGATACCTGACACCAAATTCGATACCAAATCCGGTATTGCAACCAATAATAAATAACACGTAATATATTTACCTGCAAGAGCGAATGAAAAAAAATGTTGTTTCATATACCCGACTTTAGGTCGTGGCATAAATTAGAATGAAATTGAATTGTTAATAAAAGTTGAAAGGGATTGTTTAAATCGCATTTTAGAATAAAAGCCCCACTTATCATTTAACACAATGGCGGTTACCGACGTAAATGACACTTACAAGGGATTTATAATCGCGATTTCTCACGTAGCGTACTTATATGACGACAGTTACTAGAGGCAGGTTAACTTTTAAAGATAATTTTTTAACAAAAAAGATACCAAATTGACGTTGGATTTTTTTTTTTAAAACGCGTATAAAGTGGTAGACACTCTGATGATCGTTATCAGTCAATTCAAACAGATCTGCCATTTAAAAGTAACTTTAACTGGACGATGCAAATTCGTCTCTTCAGACCGTATATTTTTTGGCTGTAGCGGTTATCTTCTTTAAGGACCACAGTCTAACTTAGCAAGTGGACTGTAGTGATATGCCGACCCACTATACAAGAAAAACTTTATAGCCTCAATGAGGGTTAATTTCTAACATACAATATAGATATAGATTTAACTACTTAAGTAGGTATGTTAGATAATAAACTATAATTTATCTTAACAACACTTGTTTGCAAATACATTGATTATAGTTATAATGTTAGCAAACATTAAGAGCGAGTCTACTACTTGTTTAGATTGGTGCAATTATGGCGGTATGTAACGAAACGAGGATCTAGTGGTCCGGAACGAACCATTATGGCTCATCTACGCTTTAGTCAAGGTGTGTGCTACACTGCGAATAGTAATGGTCATCAGATCAGATATAGGCTCGCCTATATCGTCATCGCGTCCACACGTTGACTTGGATGGAAAGCGGCATCAGCCAGAGTTTTAGGGTGCGTTTTCACTAAAGTAAGTGACGTCTAGCTCCGAATCGTCCACCGTTCAGCGGAAAGACGCCCTTAGGATGGTATTAAATGTCCCAAGTATAATAAACATTAATGAACTAAACAACCTTGAACTTCATGTGGCTATGTTTATACATATTAATGCATTGGAATTCAAACACTACGGTGACAATAAGTCGTGAATTTAATAACAAGAATATGTATACAATTATTCTCACATAACTTCTCTAGCTACATGCATTGTTGTGTCGAAACTAATTCATACTTCATTAATTAACAGACAGGCTCTAGAATATATTATTATTGCCATGATTACTAAGATTTAGTATAGTTGTCCACAATGAATACAGACAACCACAAAAAAATATTTGCGTATCGAGAGAAATACGCAACAATCATATAGGACGGTAACCTTAGTTAAAAGAAGACTTCGTGATTGGTCCAATAAAAATGCTAAATACCTATGTAACTATGTATAGTATCTCTATAAATTTAAAAAAAACATCACGTAGTTTTATGTTTTTATCGTACTTACTATATGTACTGATTAGATTTAAAACGCATCGTGACGAAGATGTATTACATCCTTTACAACTTTAGTCGTACTATTGCGCAAAACAAAATCAACCGTAAAACAAGTATATACATGAAGAGAGTCTAGTTCCCAAACGCGTAGTAGAGAAAGAGTTAAGTCTCTCAAATTATCTACTACGTCGACGCGGACCCAGACGGTGCGCTACATCTTGGCAATTTGCCAACATTCAAATAAATAATAAACATTGTTTTGAGCCGGCTTATATTTATAGATATTTTGTGATGCTAATAACAACATTAGATGTGAGATAATTAAAAAAGAAAAACAACTTTGAGTATTTTGATACAGAGACAGTACTACCACTTTTAATTTATAAACCCGTGAAATGATATAGTCACGTTCCTGAATCAGTTTGGCAGTTGGTCCCGTCAATGGATGGAAATGGATTCAAGCCGGTATAGCGGAGGAGAGGCTGCCTGCAAACATTTCTCTATGGTAGCAGTTATTGCAGTTATATAAAAAGAAAGAAATATTGAAAAGCTTTAACATGAAAACGGTAAACGTTGCAATTGAAAGCAAGACGTAAACGAAACGCTGGCAGTTAGCCGAAATCAATTCCCGTCAGCATTTTGCAAAATGAATTAATCATTTTACTGAATATTTTTGTTTTTCTCAAAAATATAGACAGACTAGAGATGGCTATTAGTTCAAATTCAGTTCTTGGGTAGTAGTTCAGTAGTAAATAAGGCAGGGACTTCTGCATCAGATATTTCTATGTCACTATTTCCGCTCATGGACCGCACTCTAGCTTAACATCAGGCGGAATGTAGTCACGTGTCAAACTACACTAAAAATTGAAACATGACATATTAAACTAGTTATTTTTAAAGCTGTTTCAATAAAAAATGTGGTAATCAATATAAAACAAAGAATTTGGGTCATTAAAACATTGTCTGTTACATTCTAATGGTTTCTTAATAAAAGACAGTAATTAAATTCGAGATAATTTCATGCAGGACGCATACGCCGGTCTTTACGGACCATAGAGGTGATTAGCTATTTCAAAAGTAAAACATTAATATGCAAACAGTGTTACCAGTCGTAAGTTGATATTTTTTAAGTACGACAGAACAAAATTAATTTACCGTTTCGATACGATTAATTAAGAGAATTTTCCGACATATAATTGGCATCCGAAAACAAAAACATTCAATGACCTAAATAAACAAAATTAAATTTCACATTAATTGATAAATGGCATTACAATTGTACTTCAAATAAAATCATAATGTAATCTTTATTGATTTAACCGTTATCAATCTTGAGGACCTTAAGCTGTTTTATTGATCGCGTCTTCAGAATTTTACTGTAGGTGCGGTATGCGTTATAAACAAGTGAACGCGCGATTGCGGAAGCGATGCGAAAATGGCTTCAGTAACGATGTGACGAAATCATATTGCAACATAAAATTGCGGTTATATTTATTACAAATGCCATTAGTCTAACTACGTCTTATATTCCAGAACTCTTGTAAATCACCCAAAACAAATGTGGATTCTGCGTTTTAACAAATTATAAGGAAATACAGTTATATGACTTTAGGAAACATTAATAGAATACAAATAACACTATTAAACAAGAATTATACAAATACACATTATTAGTGGAGACCTAACTGTATCCTACAAACAGGCGAAAATGATATGAAGGATATTTTAAAGAAAACAACAGTATTTATTGATTCATATTATCAATGAAAAATTAAGAATTCCACTTTAAAATAACATTCAAGGTCAAAACAAAGCAATACAAAAGGTATCTCCGAACTTTGCCACAATAAACTACCGACCCAAAAAGAACGAATAACCTAGAGAACACGGAATGTTTTTCGTAAATATTCACAGTTGAATGTTAATATTAACAAGTCCAAAATAATTTATTATTAAGTGTCACATGTTGGGATCAAAGTAAACTACATTTCAAGCAATGATCGTACAAGGATCAATGTTATGTAACTAATGAATCACCAACAATGATAAATATAAAAACCGATAATGAATTCAATTAGAAACAATTTGTTTTATATTAATATTGTCCAAATACTGGTGTATTCGAGATGTAAAAAGTGTCAAGGTGAGAACAACATTTGAACGTTCGGTCACACGTATGACTTAAATAACTTAAGCACGTCTCAATGCTAGGATAGTAAAGAAAATCGTGAGTATTTAATAAAGATAATATTTCAGAAATTTATTGTGCTAATTTTTTAGTGAACATGTACAAATATTTAATCATAGAAATTAGTTTGATTACACATAAACATCTCACGTGAATATTGAAGATGCTAAACAAAAAATCGTATGGAATGAAGTAAGTTAATTATTTTTCGATAACTGAGCACTTCGAATAAAGGTCCTCACCACCTCAGCATTCGCCTACAATGTAACATTTCAGATTCGATTTTGAACATTACATTTCAATCCTGCCTCCCTGATTTAACAAGCATTCGCCTGTTATGTAACCGTAATGTATGATCCGATTTTGAGCATTTAGTTGAATCCACTTTCGGTCGTTGTATCTTTAAGTTGTGCACTGTAATGTTCGGTTCTCTTCCCTCACCAATGTAATGCTCGAATTTGTAACATTACAATATACCCTTACTGATGTAACCTTTTCTCCCTTTACCCATTACAGACGCATGTTTCAGGTGAGGGAGCACCTTAAGAACAACTCGCACACGAAACCGGTGTTTCAGTTCCAATTAAATTAATATACTTATAGCAATTATAATAAAAGTAACTTTATCCGTAATATTTAGACTATAAAAATTATATTCATAGTCATGACATCTGTTGGCGAATAGCTAATCTATCAAAAGCATAATGAATCGTTTTATAAACATTATCTGATTAACAATAGATGGATGAATCATAAAACCAGATTGAATGATCATCGATGTCGTCATACTCTAAAAGCAAATATAATTAATTGACACAGTTGTGAAACTTTCGCCGAATTAGATTACCGCAAACTGTTATGTCACGAAGTATCTAACTGGATTTATTCGAGACAATTTACATGAGCTCTCTTTTTGTGTAAAACTCAACTCCTGAAGTTCGGAAAGATAGATTATACTCGAACAATTCGTTGCGGAACCGCGCACTGTTGCTAGATAAGAAATAACAATTTGGGCGGTACTTTTTAAGACACTTCCTACAATCAAGTAATAAACTATGCGCACAATAAACAAATTCTTATTGCCACCGATAAAGAAGTAAATCACGTTTATCTAGACAACACGTCTTCGTTACCTCACTTGTCTGCCACCGTTTATCATCAACACAAGCAAAATCATAAATCAGTTTACTTTAGAGAAAAAATAATATATTAACCCTCGAAGACAATACAGGTGGAAAATTTTAAATCAAGTACGTAAAATAATGATAACGTTAGAAAGCTAACAAAATGATAATGAGTTTTAGTACTTATTTATTATGCCGTCATAAATGATGTTATTAAATTTGATAATAAATACAAAGATGCTATTAAAACTTTAAAAGAAAAATAACACGAGTGCGCGCAGTACAAGACGTATACATTGTATCATTAACAATATTATATAAATAATTAATATTAACCTGTTCTTCAAAACGTTTTCAGGAACGAAGACATTCCACCAGGAGGGTCGCTTCTGTCGCACATAAGCGGCAGGATCGCTGTCTTCGTCGTTTTCAGTATTACCAGACTTGCGACGCTTTTTACGATCGAGCTGTAGTCGCGCGGCCCATGAACGCCTCCGCCCTTTGTCAGCATTCAAAGGTGGCGACATATCTACAGCTGCCGGAGTCACAGCCACGGAAGCTCTACGAGGCATATTTTCAGGAGGCGCATTATCAAAATCCTTTATCTTCCTGTAACGCTCTGCATACGTAGCGTCAGAAGCGCGTCTGCCGTTCGAGGCTTGTGGCGATGTATTAATAGTCTCGCAGTCCAAGAAAGCTTCGTCGTCATCCGTCTCCGGAGTGTGTGGTTCATCACTAAAACGCCTCGGGCTTTCGTCAACGGCCTCTTGTAAGCTGGCGAGAGGCAAACTCGGCCTGTGGTTGCGTAAGGCATGCGGCAAACGTGCTGTAGGTTTGTTTTGTAGTCTAGATAGAGCCAATGGCACTGGCGATTCCGCCAACGTCGGCTCTGCTCCACTCATATTTACAAGTTCACTAGTACAACACTGCTATTCTTACGATAACTTCATAATTAATTAACAATAAAGTTCAAATAATTATGGCTCGACCATTTTTTAAATGTTCATTCACACTTTTTCGTTAATGTTTTTATTTCGAAAACTGCGTCTGGTAATTAATTACATAAGACTTTAATTGGTGTGACATTTACAACAACGTCCTTTTCGTAATCACGCTATTTGGATAATACAAAAATAATCATGTGAAAATTATAAGTTAAAGAAAGCTAAAACGTTCGTCTCTTGGCCTCATTTTCTAAAGTACATTTCGTTGCTAGATAGTCAATGTTTTTAAAGTATTTCTGTCAAAAGTATAATTATGAAAGCGATTTTGTAAATTGACTAACATCTATCTCTTGTCGCGTATTATGTGGCTTTTGTCCGCAACGACCGATAAATTGCTCCATTTTATTCACAATAGTCAGACTAAATGTACTAATTGATGGCAATGAATGAGAACATTAAGCCGTAACAGACATCATCGACAAGCGCCGTACACCGCACATTTCTCATTCGTACAATAATTAATCTATAGATGTTGATTGGATACCTACATCCAATGAGACAGTTCGAATGATATGGATACGAGAATAGAGATCAATAAACGTGTACAAATCAAGAAGAGATGATCACATTATTATGTGAATTCTAAAATACACAACAAGAATTACGAATACAGGTGTTGCAGCTTTCGTAATAGCGGACACTGGCGGGCGCCGGCAAGCAGCACGCGCCTCTTGGAGAAAGTTGCTACCGACTAAGGTACTCCAACTATAAATACACAGCGCTATACTTAACCATTTTCTCATATTATCATCCATAGAACTTATATTTATAATGAACGCCCGTCACGAGAAAGAGTAGGTTTAAAGTCATTAAAAATTTGCTGTCGCGATACGTGTTTAAATATAGAAACTGGAGGCGTCCGGAATAGCTGTAACACATTGCACCCGATGACAGCCAATATTTATCAAGGCCGATGCTTATTGCGATCTACTTTACAGTAATATTTATTAATGAACTACTCGTATCTAGACGACGAGCCCATTGGTCATCATTACTTCAATGTCGACATGTGCTGAGTGGTGGTTCTTATAATGAAAATGGCGGATGATTCCTGGCCGTTCTTGTGATGAAAAAAGTGAAGAAACCGAATGATCTACTATAATTTGACGGCTTGGAAATCAAGAATTGGGAGATTTAAACCTTATAGGTTTTTTGTTATCGGACCTATAAATAACACACATAATCTGACGATCAGATAGATGACGGAGGTGCTCAATGCTAACTTGGTTATTAACCTTATAATACCGTCAACATATAAATAATAACAGTAATCAAAATCATGTGAACTATAAGTTCCTAAATACCACATGAGAGTGGAAATTACACAATCTACGAAAGTATGATTAGATTATAACACAAACCAATAAGGTATTATATTGCTTTTGACATTAAATATAACAGTTAAAAAAAATTGATACCTATTTATTTATTTTTGTTTGACGAAAAAAGCTTTAGGAAATGTGGTTATGAAAACCGAAAGAATAATAAGGTTATTTTGTCAGAAAAATTGCACTAAAGCGTTCATTGATCGCTACGACAATCGCACCGTAATTTTTCCTTTGCCGTTTGTTTATACGCTATATCTATTTACTTATATTTCATTTAACGTTTTCATATGCATTGATATTTATATAATAGTTTCTATAATATATTACTAAAGTACCTATGAAAATTAGTATTTAAAAAATCGATATTCCAATGACATCCCAGGGATCCTCGCTCACATCTAGAGCTGTGGTGTGCGTATTGATTTTTTTGTTATAAATTTTTCATTATAATTTAGCATTTGAAATGTCAAAAATTAATAACAAAAAAAGACTAATAATATAACTATACTTCATACAAGAATTTAAAGTTATGTACAACAATGCATATTTAAGGGCAAGACAAACAGTGCGGCCTTGAGACTACTTCTTGGCTGAATAACAATAGACCACTACAAAATACATAGTATTCTGGTGCACGAAGATAAAACACGTACTCGTATGCCTATTAAAGCGGTCGTAAAATATTTGAAAAAAAAACACAATTCACATGCATAAATATACACTGCAAAGTGAATTGCTGCTTTGTTTGACTCTATCGGATAGATTAACAGTGCGATCCATGAGCAGAATCTACTTCATCCACAGACGTCGGCAGACAGTAGTCCCCTCCGCTATGCCGGCTTAAGGAGACGAATGGCCACGATACGCTACGGCATGCAGAACTCTCGTTACACCATGAACGCGACTAGGGTATACTCACTTAACGAGTATTACACTTTGAAATCGGTGTAGTACCCCGGGACGATAAACTGGACTCATTCATCAGTCTGCCTACCCCCAATTTAAATATTACGGAAACAACAATTAAACAGGCCATTTAAACGTGTGACCGATGACATAAAATTATTAATGGCGTCCTAAACACGAGCGCTGAATGGCAAAGAAGGGAGGCGGTTGCGACTTGTAAACAAATTGAGAGCACCGTTTTATTAAAACCGTACATTTATTGCGTACTGGTTCACGACAAGATTCATGATCACATAAAGTAAAGAGTGGTAGGCAGACTGATGATGGTTTGCCCAGTCTGCCGTCCTGAGCTAATACCACCGATTTCAAAGTGTAAATACTATTGAAGTGTGTGAACAACCGCGACACGTCACATTTCGGGAGCAGTTTGGAAGAGTTAACAAGATCAGCGTGCGCTGTCAATCTGAAAGGTGCACATCCAGGCTGCAAAGCTAAGACGTCTCTGGTATTGTTTCCGTTCATGAACAGCACTCTAACTTGACATCAGGCGGAGGAGGAGGACAGGACTATAAAAATATATATTTACGTACATAAACCACGATAGAAATAAGTACTTTACGAGGGTTTAACCACACATTAACCGCAACTAAGCAGGTATGACAGTTGAAGCGATCGTAGATGATAGTGGAAACAAAGAGGTCACTGTTCGCGATGGTGACTTGAGATTACATATCATAAACGTTACCGAAGGCTGCTAAACAAAAGGTCATGAAAACTAAACGTTAATAATAAAACTACGATATTTTTAACATTTTCATTGTTTTTGCGGTTTTCTTACAAAATAGGGCGTTAACAAACCGCAAGTTAAAATTATTCCAAAATGTATTTAGAAAAAAAAATTAGCTCTCAGTTCAGATAAATATTTGCACGTTAAAGGAATATAAACAAATATGGATCCACATCAAAAAGACATCAAGACCAGATCTATCATTGCACGGCTTTATTAGGTGTCATAAATGTGCGAATTCGGGAGTAAATATAAATTTAGATCACACTGATACAGGCAGCCAAACGTAATACGATGTTTGGGGAAGCTTGCACAAACTGCGACGTGATCAGAATATTAAATTAAATTTCCAATTAAATTCGACTAATATGTGACGCCAGAAGTACATGGGTAATATAGGCATTAATTAAAATGGTAAGCAGACTGATGTTGATTATTATTATCAGCTCGGAAGTAGCCGCATGTACACGTTCAATCAACTTTGACGACGCACAAGCAGCTGTAGCGGAGAGAACTGCTGCCTACAGACACTCCTTTATGATAGCAGTTGTTTCCACTCATGAATCGCACTTTAGAACATCAGGAGAAATGTGGTCAAATATCGAGCTACTGTAATAATCCGTGACACTGAAGCATATACCTACATTATGGCGAGACGCTTGTCACAGAACGGTGGGCGTTTGATATTAGTACGTGACTTCATAAGTTATTTGTTTGCATTAACGGAGAATATATTAGTTGCGGCCGCGAGTACAGAAAAACATGTTTAATACGATACAAAACAACATACATATGTATCTAGCTAGCATTGGCCACTTCTTTAACAAGGTACGCCTGCACACGACACGAATGACGATTAATTGCGTTTCTTTAACTCATTTTCATAGAACAAAGAAAATATTGTCTCATTAATAATCTCGGAACAGATGAAGGCGAATTAACATAAATTATAATGTCTATTTCCGATACATGGAAGTAAACATTCAATAGAATAATCTAAGTATACAATAAAATCTACATTTCAATAGATATAGAATAGATACAACTTAATGTAAAGCCAATAAAAGCAACTGCAATGATGCAAGCGGGTCGAAACCAGGCACAACCAACGGGGGGCGGTGAAGCGTTACCATGTACAACACGATAGTAACAGCGGGACATTTAAGCCATTGTCCACAATCAATGTGACAATGGGGCCTAAGCGTGACGCTTTAGTAGTTCCCGTATGAATTTAACGATACGGCGAAGCTATTAAAATAGTATATCAAACAAGATTCCGAGAAATCGATTTTGAACCCAAATTATCACAGTCTGCAGTCCTAGGGCAGTACAACCACTTTCAACTTGAAGTAACCTAGTCGCGTTTCAGGATCAGGTTGGAAGTAGACGGGGAGAGAGTGGAGTGCGCTGATCGATGCACGTCGTCTCTTCAAACTGTCCTAGAGATTTATTTATGGTAGCACAACTGCTCCATTCATGGACCGCACACTAGAAGTCAGACGGACCAAAAAAACCATCTCTAACTAGTGAAATATGAGTTCTAAGTATTAAAAATTAAATTGTTGTTATTGAATGTGTTAAAGACGTAGTACATAAAGATATAATTGAACGTTATGAAATGATTTATCGCATTGATAAAAGACGGAGAACATAAAATTGTCTTTATTATTGTTAACATACATTTGTAGTATTAAAACATAAATAAGTCAATTATGTTCTGAAAATTAAACTATAAATAGTAAAAAACACACACGAATTTGATGTATTGTATAAATATTATAAGAAAAATGCATTTAACATGAAAGTAATCAGCAGCCATCAGTAATCAAAGCGATTTGATGTAAACTTATGCCAATAAAGATTAAATTTTCATATCCGTTTCAATTATAGATACAAGGTCAATATGTCTAAATAGGATATACCATGTATTTTGAAATCAATATTTATTAACCTGGTGTTGCCGTCCTGGGGTAGACACTTTCAAGCATTAAGTGACCTAGTCACGTATTGAGATCAGCTCGGAAGAAGCCGAGTATAACGAGAGGAGTGTTCACTATCAATTAATTAATTCGTCTCCTTAAAACAGCACAGCGAAGGTGGCATGTGACATTTCTTTGTGGTAGCCGTAGTCACCGCTCATGAACCGTAGTCCAGCCCTAATGAGACGTGAGTGCGGTCACATGCCGAGCTACTATAATAATAAATAAAAATAAATAATATGATAACCGAATTTTATTTGTGTATGATATTTTTATTTAATAAAAAATAATACAGTGCAAATAACACTAAATCTCTGAACAAGGTCGCATTTAATAAACGTTTGCAGAAATATAATGGCACCTTCACCACCCACAAGTGGGTTAAATAAACAGTAGTAGATATTTTAAGGAAGGAAATGGATGCGCACGCATAGCGGGAGATACGAGCGTCTGGAGTGCAAAAGAAGAGGGCCCACAAGCCCTAGGTCCGGCAGTGGACTGAGAAGAAGAGCTATGGATGATAAAGGTATTGTAAACGACGCAGAAGCATTGATATACAATACATTATACTACGACGTTGCATCCGAAAAGATTATTATACTTGGTGATGAATCTCTTCGGATGCAACGTCTCGTATAATTATGGTCAAACTTCACTTCAGGTAAGTTCGTTTAACCACCAAATATACAAATTAGCAATTGCGTGCTTAACCCGTGAAAGAGCTGTCATCAGGGACACATTAGATTTCCTATCAGTCGATACCAAAATGAGCAAATGGTGAAAACATGCGATTAGCAATTCAGAATAAACAAAACAATAAAAGGGATTACGTTATATAGATATACAATAATATATCGTTTCAATTTTCAAAAAACAAAAAAAAATTAATAGAACCGAACACGGATAGCGCTTTTTTCATGTGCGATGTATGGGGTTATCCTCTCTGGTTATATGTATAATAATTATCTTCATGTACTATCAAATAATGATAAAAAAATGCTTCGACAGCAAATTGGTGTAAACAGAGTGACAAATAGAACTCAAAAAACAATTTCCATACAATTGGTAATGAGAGAACCGTGTCACTTGATATATTAAAATCTTATCACAATAAACAACAATGTTGTATTTGTCTCGTTACATTTTATTGTAGACATCTCACGTTTCATGGGCGACAAAATAAAAATATGATAAAAGAAATCGGTAATTTTTTTTTGACATTTTAATTATTTTTTTTTACGTAGCTCGGCTTATGTTAGGTTTGTCGTGTTAAAATCGTCGTAAAAAAAAACAACATGGGCACAGTGGTCTGAGCTGAGGTAATCAATTTCAGCAGTTGTAAGGGCTATGGTAGAATAGAAGAACCTAGATCTCGGATGTAATTTAGTGGTGGGAACATTCGCGCTAATAATAAAACGAACTTAACCAATGAAACGTCAAAAATTATTAGAACAATAACCGAAAAATTTATGTAATGTCACTATAAAATGTAAAGAACAGGCAAATCTAAGGCCCTGTTGCACCAAAAGGCCCGTTAAAGTTACTTTGACGTTTGTTGCATTTTGCGGTGACTTTTTCAACGGTTACGTTTACATTTATTCCACACGTATTGTATAGTTGTGTAAATTCATAACCCGCCGATAAGAAGGTGGCTGATGTAATGAGGAGCATCTTCCCGAAAAAAAAAAATAGAAAAACATATTTGGTTTCTTTTCATACACTTGACGTGGTTTGACGATTACTTTAAGTTTGACCAGACAAAAATTCGCTGGTTACAGTTAGCGTTAAAGTAAGCATTAAAAGTGACTGGCGCGACGATGCCAATGGTGCAACGTGTGTGGAGTAAACGCAACCGTTAAAGTCACCGTAAAATGTAATAGTCAAAGTAACTTTAACGGGCCTTTTGGTGCAACCGGGCCTAAGAGTATATTTTTTTTAAAATGGGGAAATAGAATTACCTACATTTATTAATAGCGGTTGGTGTAAGGCGTAAATCATGTTATGCGTCACCGGACAATTTCACAAGGAAAATGTCAAGGCATATAGGAAGCTTTTGAAAAACGAAAAGGTTTAAATTTGCATCACAGTTTTCTGAGTGGTGAATGAAGACAGGGACAAATAAGAGGGGCAGGCAGCCTGATGATGGTTACTGGTCCAGCCTCCTATTTTGTTATTCTCTCCTATTCTGAATCGACAACAAAATGTATATAGGGTTTGACGTTTCGTCATCACCTAGGTGACAGTTAAACGTCAAATTCCATATATTTTCTTTTCGATTCGATCTAGTGACAACTATCGATTGGCTATTGATTTTAAGTACCAGCCCCTCTGTCAGTTTGTGTTACACAAGGGACCTAGTCACGTTTCGTGGCCGAGTATAACGCGAGACCTGTACTTTGTCAACCGAATATCGCACAAGCCGGCGGAACAAAGCCAACTGCAGGCATATCTGTATGTACCTCATTCTAACTTATTATTAGACGGTATAGATAAAAAGTACCTACGAATTTCACATTCAATAATGCTGCACAATTAACTTGCGAGCAAATAAGCAGTATTCGTGATAAAACAACATTACGAATGTAATAAACATTTTGTTCTAGATTAAATAAAACTTTAACAAAAAAATATGTATAAATCGAGCTTGTGCAAGTGATTAAAGTCGCGATAAACGGTCAATGTTAGTTTTCTATGTCACTTATGTAGTACATACTCGTAGTACCTACTTGGTATGCAATAACAAAGATCGCTATTTATAGATGTCATCATTTATCTAGTGTATCTGAGAAAATAAATTGCGATTTATTTCTCATAGGCAAGGTTCGAATTTTATTTTTTTTAATTTTATTTATTATTATAATTATTTTAATAAATACGAGTATAAATTAATTATTTCTTTATTTATTTGCAAGAAGCCTAAAAAAAAGCCTCGTCAACCAGGTGTAACGCGAGGAGTGTGCACTGTCAATCTGGATGGTGCACATAAATCTCCCCGGGCGGGCTTAGTGGTCATATGCCGAGCTATAATAATAAAAAAAAACCTCCCTCGCGAATTAATCTATTTGCCAAAAACGAATTAACCCGTATAGAGACACGGGAGGCAACTTTGTTTTATACTATGTAGTAACACTCATTATGCTACCATTTAATTATATTTTTTAATTAAAAATTCTGGAATATTTTTTTATTAACGAGTTAATTTCTTGCTTTTTTTATAATAGGACAATTTTGATGTAATTTTTAGAAAGCTCATAAAATGCATATTGCATAAAGTCAGTGTAAATAACGAAGAAATGACAACAGGTCATGGTCGCGTCCATCGTACATGAAGCACTTGTATTTCCAACATGAATTTAATACACTTTAATAATGGATGAATTTAACGAAAGTTTAAAGTTCTAAGTATATAATATTTTAAAACGAGCGAACTTCCAGTACGTGCCAGAAAGTGGGAGCAATGTCATATCGGTGAAAACTTATAAACCACTAACTTCATGTAGTAAATACAAAACTTGAACTCTTACAAAATCTACTTTAAAAGAAAAAAGTAACATAATAGCTTTATTTTTAATGAATATAATTATTTTAAAAATTATTTTATATGTCGCAAAAAATGTTGTAAATGTCACACCAATTAAATAAACCAAGAAAAATTTGATTTTCTAAGCACAAATCACCGTTCGTGGTCCACCACTGACCGGGGGCGACCGACGACCTCCTTTCGCCGTTGAACTGGCGCAACGTACAAACAGAATAACTAGACGAAGACACCGGCGCACGAAATTGTAGCGGAACCCGCGCGACTTTCACTGCGACTGCCAGTAACGATGCGCGGGCGCGTGTGTGCCTCACGTGCGAGACGAGCGGCGCTGAATTTGCGACTGGAAGCTGTCGCGCGGTCGACACGACGAACGCCAACGTTGGTGGGGCTGTGGCTCGTCTCTTATCATCCCATGATAATACACTGAAATCGTCTGAAAGTGACGCATATTATCACTGACAAAACAGGTTTCATTTCTTAATTTTCAGGAGAAAAAAAGTTGACAATCGAGATGATTTATTGCGTGCGTCATTCCATCGCAACTCAACCCGGTTCGTTAGTCGTATCATAAATAAAAACAAAAGAAAAAAATAATAAAAGAGTACTATTATTATTTTTACTATTAGAAATAAAATGACGGTAACCTAGATAAAGACGTTTCGCCATAAACAACCAAGCGACTCTACCATAACTCAACAATATTGATTTTCTATCATACTGCATTTTATTATGTAGTTACCAATATTATATGCAACACTTATTACTTGTTGAGTATTTATGTAATTTATATTTGACATATTTCATAATATACAAAGAAAAGAAGAAAAGAATCTTGTATTAGAAAATAAAATACATATTAACCGGGTCAATCTGACGTTAAACGATATCAAGAGATCATTGTTATTGTGTGATGCGCCAATAAAATAAAAATTCTTCAATATGACACAATTTATTTCACGAAACACACAAACGTCTCATATTAGCACAAATATACAAATCGCGAAAAGTATGTGTGGAGTGTCCTTGAGTGAGAAAATCCCGGACAATGTGGTAAAGAATTGTTGCGAGCTCGAGGACGGTGTTGTGACCAGAGCGGAAAGGAACACGCTGAGGTGGTTCGGTCATTTGGAAAGATATCCTTTGGATAGATATTGTATCGTGCGAAAGTGGGCGGCAGTGTTGTCACGAGCGTAGATTGTGGATTCTTCAGGCTCTTATTCAGCAATTGAGTAGCTATGGCCGCTCGTTGTACATGAGAGCGTTTTAGGATGACTGACGAGCGCCCTCAACGACGTGCATTGATAAGGAGAGAAGTTTTTTTTTATTGTAGCTCGGCATTTGACAACACTCCGCCTGATGGAGTGCGGTCCATGAATGGAAACAACTGCTACTACAGAGAAACCTGTGCGGACAGCAGTCGCCTCCACTATGCCGGCTTGACGAGCGAGCATGAGAAGTAGGTGCGGTTGAAGCAAAAGTGGTTTATAATTGTGAGATAATAAATAGTAAAAAGTTAGATGAATCATAGACAATACATTAATCCTAAATAACCAATTAACTATCCAAAAACACAATCATGAACGAAATAAACGATACAGGTGCTCGTTTTTCGAATGGCTTAAGATTTGGCAGAAGCGAGTCTTTGAATTTAAAAACCTCGGCACGCTTGCCAAATGGGACTCGCTTCGAGTATTAACCATATGAAGAAAAATCTACATTTTTATACAGTATGATAGAGACGCGCTTCTTACATCTAAAAAGGATTTCTTTAACAATACAAATGCTATACATAAACCCATGTAACAATTATAAAACAGAAATAGAGTTAAATCTTTCCACGAACCAGAAGATAAAACTACTCAATACACAATTATTTTTTTTATTATTTTAACTCCGCATATGACACAACCCTCCGCCTGATGTAAAGCTAGAGTGCGGTCCATGAACGGAAACGACTGCTACTACAGAGAAATCTTTACGGCCAGCAGTCGCTTTCGTTAGGACGGCAGATATCTTCAATAGTGCTTATAGGCGCTGAGAGACCAAAGAACATATAACATAGTTATATTGGTCAGAATTAGCGAGATTCGAACGCGCGTCTCATCGATCGCGAATTCAGCGTCTTACCGCTAGACCACGGCCGCTCTAAAATGGGAGAATATATAAATATAAGCAACGATATTTCGATCCTTAACTCAACAATAAAATAAATAGTAGATAATTATGAATTAAAACGAAAGAGACGGCTTATAACCTACATACGATGAGAGAGAAAAAAATGTAGATACGTATCCATGTCAATAACATAATTTATTGGGGCAATTGTGTAACAAGTGCCCTTTCAACGAGAAACATTTGTGCAAGTGAGCAGCAACTCCGACGATGACGTCATCAACAAAAATAACAATAACAACATTAACATTCGTAAAGTTGGAAATATGATGTGAATTTTAGTTTTTGTTACTGGATTATACTCAATATTTATTGTAACTCGGCATATGACAACATTCTACTACTACTACAGATAAATTAATACAGGCAGCAGTCGCCTTGGCTATGCACCAACCAGTTAGTGCACACCCCTCTCGTTATACCTGGCTACTTCCAACCTGTTCCCGAAACGCGACAAGGTGTGTTGCATTCGAAAATGGTATTACTACCGCAGCAAAAGCAGTGAATGAATATCACAAATCTAGGTAACCGTAATAAATGTGTATAGAACGTTTAACTTGTAATTTGTGTTACCCCATAATTAAATGACACTAATTTGTATTTTATTATGTTTATGAGCAAAATGTAAGCATGTATCTACTCGTAATTGCACCGAAGAGTCGTAAAAATATATAAACAAATTCGTAGTAGCTGGCAATTGCTAATGAGATTTTAAATCATGATGTTATTAAACAGAACTAAAACCTTATGCAAATATAACGGAAAGCAATGCTGAATCATCTACACTCGAATTGATAATCTATAATTATATACTAATATTATAAATGTGAAAGTAACCCTGTCTGTTTGTTACCTTTTTTTATTGTGACTCGGCATATGATAACACTGCGCCTGATGTAAAGCTAGAGCGCGGTCCATGAACGAAAACAACTTGCTACTACAGAGAAATCTCTACAGGCAGCAGTCGCCTCTGCTATGCCGGCTTGAGGAAACGAGTAAGCACCATCTAGAATAATCTAGATTGGTAGTGCACACTCCTCTCGTTATACCTGGCTATTTTCAAACTGCTCCCAAATTTAGCAAGAAGATAGGCATAAGCCTAGACATACTTTTCATCTGAAATAAAACCTGAAGGGACTGAAATTAGGGAATGTAAGTTTGTTTGGGGAACCCATCATCAAGTTAGGAATATGAAAATACATATTTAGACTTATAATTACGTGTTTAAGCAGTTTTGCAAAATCATCCCTCAAGGAGGCGATATGGGATGAAAGTTTGTACGCGAACTCCAATCATTGATATATAACATTAAATATACGTATACAAAGTTGCGAGCAACAGCTAGTATGTTGTATATCTTAAGTTGACACTTGAAAACAAGTGGTTCAGATATTTGATAAACACATCATGTGGAAAAATAATGTGACACCGTATGAGACATAGATGGCACCGCAAGAATTCTGAATCATGGGTTCACAAGTCTCAACATTAACGGTAATCTCAACAAAGCGAAAGAAACTGTATTCATTTAAGACGAGAGCGACAAAACTGGCACAGAACACGAACGCTATGTCGTTTTCGTTTGAGGTCGTATTCGAGACAACTCTATTCAACAGAGTTTTCATTATGAACGTAACACGTAAGTAAAAAATTAAAAAAGAAATTAAACTGTAAACATTAATTTCACTTGAATGTTATGACTAACCTTAATAGAAACAATCAATAATGGCATTATGGTATGGCATTGAAGTCATAACATTTTATGAAATAGATCGTAAACTTGCAATACGTACACAGGTAACGACCTTCCCAGTCACGTCTTTCCCCCTTCCTATAACATGGGATCCTTCAAGCGCAGTGTGAAGAGGCATCTCATTAAGCCGGCATAGCGGGCACGACTGCTGTTTGCAGATCCCCTTCTCTGACAGCAGTCGCCTCCGCTCATGGATCGCACTCTAGCTTAACACCAGGCGGAGTGCGGTCATATGACGTGCTAAAATAAAAAAAACAGGTTTTTAAGATATGTAAAGTTATTTTATAGTAATTCTGTAGAATTACTACTCCGCCTGATGTCAAGCTAAAGTGCGGTGACAACTGCTACTACAGAGAAATGTCTACATACCTCCGCTAAATCGGCTATGCAGGTTGATAGGCCATATTTCCAAGCAGATTATGAAAACACGAATAGGTGAACTAGGCACAGGTAACACTTGAAAGTGGTGGTACTATTCCGGGACGGATGATCGGTTAATAACTACTATCAGTCTTTCAACCACTGAGCCAGAATTTAGAGATTTGAACACAGGCCTCTCGATTTTGGATCAACGTCTTGAACCGCTCGGCTACGACATAAATAACGAATATGAATACACGAATAACAGATTACATACAATATATTATTATCACACTGAATTATTATTCATAATTATTAACATAACAATTTGGCTATAATGAAAATTTTAATAACTTTAAAGATTGTAACCTCGTTATTTATAAAAGGGACAACACGGGTCAAAGACGTATAGATTATTTTGTAATTAATATTGAGAACTGTGCGATATTTTTCAAGATCTCACCGACAACCATATAGATATATACCAGAGGTGCAAACTTCATACATCTGACATAAAAATAAGTGTAGGCCGATTCAAACGATTTGACAATGTTGCCGTCAAGTCAAATATTAATTGACACAGAACCTGAACGTGGCTGTGGCCATGTTTTCTCTTGCGTCACATTGGGTGCGTTATTGTATATATCAATGTTGATAAACAATAAAAAGTAAAAACTAACCACCATTTTCGAATGTAACACCTGTGAAGTGATGTTGCCAAGTTTCGGGAATAGTTTGAAAGGAGCCGGGTATAACGAGAAAAGAGTGCATTGGTCAATCTAGTATGCACCATACTCGTCTCCTCAGGCAGGTATAGTGGTGGCGACTACTGCCCGTAGAGATTTATAGTAGTAGTAGCAGTTGTTTCCATTCATGGACCGCACTCTAGCTTTACATCAGGCGGAGTGTTGTCATATACCGAGCTACAATAATAATAAAAATAATATTACTGTGAAATGTCGTAATACGGAAACGTAGCGTAATATCAATTTCGTTTTAATTTCAAACGTAAACCGAGTGTGGAATTTTACTCAGACCCCTAGAGTTGGAAATTATATATATTCCAGGAAATGGTTTGAATTTCTGTGTTATAACTATAATAGGATGAAAAAACTTATTGAAAAAAGATTTGTATGATATTTGGATATTTCAAACCGATAAATATAATAGAAATATTGTTTGTCATTTGAATATGATAAAAATTTTATCACAATTGCGCACTATCTAAATAATTTCATAACTTTCATCTCGAGAGGTTGTGTTTGGAGTCTTTGAATAATATGTTGTTATTGTCGTCGTCGTTGTTGTTGTTGTTGAATAATTCAAGGCAAAGGAAACATTGTCCATGCGCAATCGAAATGGCCAACGAAAAATACCTAACAAAGTATCAATAATAATTCAAATAAAACTAAATAAGTATTATTGTTATAAATATTAGTATATATGAATTAAATAAGATGTTAAACTGTTTTACGTTTAAAAATCTAACGAACAAAATTCCTAGAATCAATTTAAACTATGTAGATATTATGTGATACAAACAGTTAACGGTTTACACTCGTACACTGAAAACTGTAATTCTACATCAAATGAAAACATCATTTGATTTGAGGAAGCGAATCCATCAATGTGTCAAAATGTCTGCCACAACTTTGGTAGGTAAATGTATAAAAGGAAAATGATTGAAAAATATTTCTCTCAGGATATTTTAGTAACGAAATTTCATAAAATAAATTATGTCTTCCGTCTTTATTAGATTTTTAGTGAGTATATAGGTACTCGCTTAGAGGCATGCTATGTATCCGGTACTGAAGTCACTGGTTCGATTCCTGGTCAAAATAAATATATAATAGGTACTTGTTAAAATATTATTAATGTTGTGTGCCATAGTCCTAACGTCCATAACACACAGTATATAATATTAAAGTTAGGATGTATGGAAGTTTGTTTATTTTTCATAAAAGAAGTCGAAATTGTTTGTATCGAAAACAAATTAACCAAATTAGAAGACCGCATGGTACTACCACAAAAATGTGTGTCATCTAATTTAAACAGACTCCTACGCAATAATTAATTACAATGCTACACATTATTGCAAACAATAACATTCTTTACATATCTAGGTCATAAATACACAAATGGTCGGACGCAACACGTCGACTAAAATTTCTTTACACCAAAGATATGGTACAACGACGAAAAAAGACACATTCAACGAATAAACAAGTATGTAATTAATTACAGGAAAGAGGTTAAAACAACAATAAGTACACAGAGTTTTAAGAAAAACGAACAAAGGCAGACAGATTCTGAATGTACGAGTAATCATCTTTATCTTGACAGGTTTGCTCCGTTCTAACACAAACATTGCGAAGAAAGATGTCAGCTGTTAAAAATAAGAACCCCCTATCAGATTTCATCATGACAATATTTACAAAAATAACAATATCACATGACGCGACTCTTAATATACTTTATCAGTGCAATTATAATATAAAATATTTGCAACAAGCTACATTAAATTATGCCCCTTTATAACTTATTGTTTTATTTCAAAAAGATCATACAACAAGCCTTTTTGACACGGCTCTAATTAATATTCATATAGTGGCGTAGTTTATAGCAGGGGGCGAAACAAGACCGAAACAGCGGCTCAAACAGTCAAATGTCTTTTTTTTTAAGTATTTAAAATAAAGTGTAAACTCGATTTAACGACAAACTCCTTAAAACGTCGAAATTACCTGACTATGGTTGGTTTACATTGTTGTCCATACAATGATACACTCTATGTAGCATCACACCAACTCTAAATAACGACCACAATATGTCCTTATTAAACAATAAACAGTACTTTCCAGTTGCCAAAATTAATATGAACTGCAGCTGTGTACGTTCTTTTGTTGCTTTATTGTCTAGCCCGTATTTACCTTGACAGTCGGCATCATACGGATTGAAGATTCTGTCGTTACGTTGTTATGCATAATGTTATATATACTTTATTGGTAACTCTATAACGCTATAAAATGCTTAGTACATTCAGTGTCGCTATATAGAGTTTACACTGTATTTGTTTCGAAAATTAGTGTTATATATAGGCAAAAGGGCTACCAATTACATCTTATAAGTTACAATGACATCTTATAAGAATTGGAGAACTGGGAGAATTTTCATATTCTCAACTCAAAAATCATCAGGCGCTCCACAGGGTTGGTTCTTTCCAATTTTTCTTCCTGCTTGGCCGCTCATTCTCCTAATAGGCATTAAGAAAATTATGAGATAAAATATATAAGTTAAGCTTTTGCCTGTGCTTGTATCACAGGCACCGAGCAAGTATAAAGTACTTATAACATATGAATACGGTTCTTATCCGTCTCCTAGTGCTAGACCACGACCGCTCGATAAGTTTTTATAAATATCAGTTTAGAAATATCCCGTAAAACGACAGATAGCAATCTCTTTAACCACTACTAATACTAAATTATTATATTTTTATCGTAGCTCGGCATGTGACAACACTCCGCCTGATGTAAAGCTAGAGTGCGGTCCATGAATGGAAACAACTGCTACTGTAGAGAAACCTGTGCGGGCAGCAGTCGCTTCCACTATGCCGGCTTGAGGAGACGACCATGTACCATCTAGATTGACAGTGCACACTCCTCTCGCTATACCTGGCTACTTTAAAACTTTAAATGTTATAGCAAATTATTTGTTTTTTTTTTTTTTTTTAATGTAATCAAGCTGTCATAATAACATCGCTGAGGCTGAGTTTTGTGTTTTGTGTTCTTTAACCGGTACCAACGTTCGATTAGCGCCTATCATACAATTACTACTTTAGTATACAGGCAATAGAAAAAACAATCCGGATGATAATTTATTTATCGCACATAGAATTACGAAGATTTATGCGCGCACATTTATCGTAGCAATTGGTTTACATCAGTGTATCTATTTAAATAAACACAAAACCGGTATAAATTTAAAACGCGGCGTATATCTCGAAATTATAGGAGTACACAAACAAGTATCGGACGGAGGATGTTACATTAAACAGGTCCGTTTAATTCTCGCTCCATTAAAAAGTACTGCATCAATAGCTGACGTCATTAATGTAATGGTACAAATTGAAATTACAAGTGTTAGTGCATTAATATTAAGATATCGAATCACATTATGCAATCGAGCTTTTATTGACTGCAATTTGCAAATAAATAATCAGCCTCCGTGGCACGAGCGAACACTCGAAATTGCTGGCAACAACCACAGCGGAATTGTCAGAAATTTTTGTTGCTTGTAATAATAATAATACTAAAGTGAGATTTAAAGAAAGTATTAAGTATAATTATTATTGTCCAAAGATTTTAAGAGTGGTAGGCAGACTGATGATGTTATTTGTCCAGTCTGCCGTCCTGGGGTAGTACCACCACTATCGAATGTAACATCCGTGAAGTGACTTTGTCGCGTTTCGGGAATAGTTTGAAAGTAGCCAGATAGAACGAGAGGAGTGTGCACTGTCAATCTAGATGGTACATGGTCGTCTCCTCAAGCCGGCATAGTGGAGGCGACTGCTGCCCGCACAGGTTTCTCTGTAGTAGCAGTTGTTTCCATTCATGGACCGCACTCTAGCTTTACATCAGGCGGAGTGTTGTCACATGCCGAGCTACAATAAAAAAAAAGATACATAAAAATTTAAGTACGTACTTATAAGTACAAAGGAAAGAGTCTGTTCCCGCTCACCCTTCACGAGACATATTTATACTACAGGATCAACAAGGACGTTATTCGTTGATTAATTAATTAGACTAATCGTCGCATCATCAGACAAAGTAGTCACATGTCGAACTACTTTAAAAATGTACAATAAAAAAAACTCTTCACAAAAGGAAATAACAATAAATGCAAACACGACCGGCGCCGTAACTCCTCTTATTCAATTAACGATGGGAACCTACGAGTGCATCTTCAGACTCGTCAATTGACTCGCTCAATGAGATACAAAGAGTTAAGATATTCTAACGAGTATAATAAATCTCCGGAGTCTGTTAGATCATCATCCGGAATTTAATAATAGGCGTTTGCAATGCGCAGTTTCACAATTTATGTTTTTAATTTTTAAACAAAACAAATATCGTGGATATCATAAACAAATATTTAATCTCTACAATCCAATTAAATATGTATCTGCCTTTATTATAATGATATATAGACATGGATTTATAATTACAGCTTGCAACAGTGTATTCTAATGATATTTTGACACGATTACCTAAAAGTTTTTATACATTTTAGGTCAAGGGAAAATTATAAACAATTATGAAGGTGTATATGGTGGCAGCTATCTTTTTTTACATATTTTTGGATACTATAGATAATTTAATCGACACCTGTTTCTGGAAAACTTTTATAATTGCTTTGTTTTTTTATATATTTAAAAAAATTGCGGTTGTAATACGAGTATAGTAACCGTAACGACTCCGCCGTTGCCAATAAACAAGAAAAAATAATAATTTGTCAAAAGATCAAACTTTTGATTTTTAAAAATTCCTGTTAATTACATCGTGTTTATAGTATAGTTAATTTTTTAAAACTGCAATAGTTAATCGTATAAAAAACTTATTGTAAGGAAACACAAAGAAAATATATTTGACAAACTTGTGAGGTGATAACCATAGACAACAAAATAATCGGCAAATTGTTAGGTTGGTACTTTGTTTTCTAACTACACAAATGTTTATGACTGTATGAGAAAGGTCGATCGTGTGTCATTACAGTTTTTCAAATATCTCCGCGATTTTAAAGTTTTTTCAGACGGGAACAAAAAATACATCTAATCGAAGTGACATCTCGAAATGGTTTTCGATTTAACATGGGCTAATTTTTGTACACCTTGCCCATTGATAGTATTAAAAGTACCAAATTGATATGGGTCAGGGGATGGTCAACTTTCCCACATAACGGAGTAGACTCCGGACCGGAAGACCGAGATGGATATCGTGGGTGTGGAAGAAAGGAGACCACCAACTGGGCAGAAATAATTTGTCTACTAATAAATAATATATGAATATTTTTATTTAACTGTTTCCATCTCATTAGTTTAACATTATGCACAGTTACTTTATGACGTCTAAAATTACCACTACACATGTGTGTGCGAGTATAATGAACGTGTCACGGGATCGAGTTCGGGTCGGCGTGACGACACGGTTAAAGATGCTGAATAGCACAATGGACACGCGACCTCGCACTCACTTGTATCGGTCACGATCCTGAAAACAATGTCAACAGACAATGTCCGAGGAGAATAATACTTACTACTTTATACGGAACGTTCGATTAGTAAAATCATTTCACAAATGGCGCAGATATTTTCATGAAATAACTTTTGCGAAACAAACATATAAGATAAATGAATTGTGAATAATGAATATATTATTAAAGGACAATGCCCATTTCTGGGTCCACTTAATATCTAATAGTTTGTTAACAAAACAATATTCTATAATATCTTATTTTTCATTAATTTATTTCAATTATATCAACAAATCGTTTACCAATCAATAGGCAATGTTTAATTGCATGTTTTAAAACAGATATCATCAACTTTAAAGCATTTCATATGATAATAATAACCTCAAAAATTGCATCAGAAAAGGTCTAATTACTCAATAACCCGTGTAAGAAAATTAAAACTGATTGGTGATAAGGTAAGGTTTATTTTCCTACAAAATGAACTAAAAATCATTGGCAAACCAGCAAAAAATAAATGTGGACCCATTTCTCTTAGGCAAGTGTTAATATTTCTCCATGACGTATACACGAGGAATAAACATGACGCCAGCATAAAGCCGGAGATATGAGATTGTAAATTCCTTGCCGTTGGGAGCACCACCCGAGCTGCGCCGCAAGCCGCAGAGCGTTGTGCTCTGTAACTAACGGGTTACCCTCATCTCTGTAAATGTGAGCATCACAAAGGCGACATCTCTCACCCAACCCAACCCTCTTTAGCACCCAGACAGTATTTGTCGCCTAAACATTTTATATCGGCCAAGGTCGCCATTGTATCAGTGCTTGTCTAGTTGTTAGCATAAACATACACTATCCAAATGTATTTTGTTATGATTACGATATACTAAAATTAGCTACAGCTACTCGTATATCAATTATCGTTTGTATATTATAATTTTTTGCAGAACTAGTATTAAGTGTGATTTGTGGTAAGAGAACCGTAAATCCAGCAGTTGTATGGGTTGCTGATGGAAAGATAGGATAAAAGATTAATTTCGACAATGTCACGTAAAACGCCAATGGCTGTGTAGCTTAGCGAAGGACGCTGGTTCCATTCCATCCAGTGTTCATTATAATTTAATAATAAACAAATCTACCACATTAGCATGGTCCAACAAGGTCTGTATGTTTGCAGTAGTCCACTCTGCTATGCCGTCTTGAGACCGGCTTGTATGTGCACCATCCCGATTGATAGCCAGGCTACTTTTGAACATAAACTGATACTTTACGGATGTTGCACATAAAAGTGATGGTACGACATCATCATCATCATCATCATCATCAGCCTACCACTCTTTACACAACATTAATTCAAACAACGATCGTCACCTACTATTAAAATATTTTAGGCGCTAAAATTGAGCAAAGCTGCACGTACGTTTGTTCTAAGAATACTGGTTAACTATAAATATATTCAGGGTTCAGGGATGTTAATTAAAACTGTTATTAAATTAATAACATCGTGTATGAAGAGGACAGGGAGCAAACAAGCCTTGACTAAGTTTCGTAGAGCCCCTCATTGCGGGGGCTAACGTTACGCTCTTTGATGCTGCCTCGTTGTAGATTTACTTCATATAGTGTTATTTAATATGCAGTAAAATATTCTCAAAGCTTTCATAATGAAAATATTTATAAAGTTCTTAATAATGTAAGATATTAACTTTTTAAAGTTGAAATGTAAGTTCCTTTGTCTGAATTTTAAAGGGTATACGAAGAAACTTATAACAAGCTAACTGCGTCACAAACTTGTGATAAGCCTGAGCGCAAACCCAGGTGCTCTCTTGTTGCAACGTGGCTACCGGATTAGCAGTAAGTTAGTTTAAATACATGTAGAAACTCCAAGTTACAACTTAATAGATAGTAGAGTTAACCGAAACAATGTTATCCCCTATGCAAGAGTTAAATCTATTCACAAACTCCAGTTTGTTTAATTAATTTTACTTGAAATAGTATATTGGTACTGTAAACCTTACAATTTCTGGTTTAAAAAGACTTACCGCTTTTAGCTAAGCCATATTTATTTATATTCATTTTCGAACGAATGAAAACGTTCTAGTCACCATCACCGTCATAATTAGCTTTCTCCCTTCATTAGCGCCTCCATTATCTGTCTCTCTTCCGTCGTTTTCTCCCTCTCTACTTAAAACACACACACACACACACATACCCCCTAGCACTTTTCTTCTCTCACGATCGTTTCGACTTAGCTTCAGAATCATTCGAGCGAACCCAGACCTTTTTTTTTGGGCTTACACTCACTAACATAGCGACTGCCTGCTGACGGCCACTGTCTATTATCTTAATTTCTCACACAATCCCTCACGTGTATTCCGCATCCTCCATAGATAATATGTAGAATAGAAAGAAGAATAATAGTTACACGGTAGGTAACCTACCGCTCGCGTTGAAGCAAATTGGATTTGCACTACGGACGGGATTCGTCCGCCACGGAAGTTGCGCCACCAAGTGCCTACAACGTATCTACAAATTCAATTTACAATCAACGACAACAAGACATCTTGCTGGATATATTTATACAGAAACTAAAATATGTGACATATTCTAATTACCATACGTTCTGCTTTTAATACTGTACGCGATTTCACCATCATACAGCCATGTCATTTTATATCAATTTAAGTAGCTAACTTTTTTGTATGCTGAGAAACCGAAGTAGATATTAGAACAATTTTTAGGTGGATCTTACATCCACATATAGGCTAAAGTTGCCTTGCCATGGACATTTAAAAAATGAAATCACGCTTATATACATACATATCTCACCTAATATTGCAGATTGTAACCTCATTCTGACCTAATATCTACATTTTCGATTGTAGCACACGAGCTACTCGAAATGTCAAATGTTAACTCACTTGTCTGGGCCAAAAAAACTGGTGTAGTAATTTCTCAATTAATACGTAACACATAGTATGCAATGTGGAGAGGATCTCCTTACAGTAGAAAAGTGATCCCAGTCTGTCGTTCCACTAAACTGTGGAATTTACATTTCATTCTACAATCTAGGATCCTACAAATGCAGTGTGAAGAGGCAACCCTTTAAACAGGTACAGAGGACGCCCGAAAAAACACTATGGTAGCAATTACTTCGGCATATGTATCGCACGTTCGCTTGTGGTTTTGTGCGGTTTCACATAACGAGACGATAGAAAAATTAATTTTACTTCAGTACACTTCGGTCTGGTCAAAATTACAATTGAAATAAAAAATACGGAAAGGAATCGATATCAAACATTTGATCGTATGAACACGAACGGGTATTTCGCAGTTTGGCACTTTGACGTTATCCTCTTTAGAAAGCAATAAAATTTTAGTACCAGACGGGAGAGCAGATACACAGGGCAATTGACGTCAAGTACGCCGAACGAGCGTAACTGGATGTGAAAAGACATTTTTTACAACCACTAATAAAATGTCCTATTTGTGCGGGCCGTAAATTAAATTTAAAACTTATCAGATGGTAGACCATTAATATTACAATATCACAGCATTTAGAGCGAGCGGGGTCGTGATTGATGTTGAAATTAGCAAACTCCCAAACTCTCGAGTGTTAAAAGCGCGCGCCCCTTTTGCTCAATTATCCAAGTTCACAGCGCGAGCGTAGACAATTATTGATTCTACGAACCTGCTGGTTTCTCATACATATCCAAACTTCAACAGCTTCCTTAAAAACCTAACAGCGCGTGTAACAAAAGACAAATAACTTCGTAAACTTGCGAGTCGTGAATTTTAACATTTTATGACATGTATATGTACTTCAAATTGAAAGAGTGGTAAGCAAAATAGGTATTAGCTCAGTCTGTTGTTCTGTGAAGTGGTCTGGTTGAGTTTCGGGATCAGGTTGGAAATAGCCGAATATGTAAGAGGAGTATATACTGACAACCTGATCTGTGCACATTCGTCTCTGAATAGCGGAAGCGACTGCTACCTACAGATATTTATCTGTGGTAGAAGTTGTCCCCACACATGAACCTTTTTTTTACGTGGGTTAACCCCACGGGCACGCTTTCGCATTCTCCCCACCGACGCTTAGCCGTTAGGCCCCACCTCATCGGGAAGTAACACTATTCCAGCTAAGTAAATGAGCGGCAGTCCAACCCCGGGACTACCGCTCTTGGCTCGGGGCGAAGGAGATAACACCCCACACATGGACCTCACTTAACATCAGACGGAATGTGGTCACACGCCAGACTACTATTTAAAAAAAAATTAATGAAAATTGAGGACGTTACCTCTTAAAAAATTTTACCTAACGTTAATGACTTTTGATGTAATAGGTAATTAAGTTGTAATGAAATATTTTGCTATCTCCGTATTATTACCACTTACCTAATATATACTTCTATGCTAATATATAAATGTGAAGGTTGTTCTGTCTGTTTGTTACCTTAACCAACAGATTACCATAAAACTTGACAGACTGCATCCTGGGGAAGGACGTATGTAGGTTTTCGTTTTTACAAAATCCATTATCAAGTTAGAGATATGAAATTTGCAACATCATCCCTCAAGGGGTTAAATAGGGGATGAAAGTTCGTATGAGAAACCTCAACAACTCTCGAGTCAAAAAAGAACGAAGTTGCGAAGCAACGGCATGTAAATTGTAACTGATAAAATACACAGGGAGTAAAAAAATAAAAGATAATAAAGGAGCTAAGGTGAAAACATACATTTAGATAAGATAGAAATTGTAGGTATTACATTAACGGGTGTGCAGGAAGAAGTAAAAACGTTCTTGTCAAAATATTTACATTTGTAATTAATGTACAGTTTATATGTAATCTCTAACAAACAACGCAGTCAGTTGTCCTCGAATGACATATGCTACATGTTACTAACTAATAAAATTATGACTATTTTAAATCTAATTTGGATCAAAATCTATAATGGATATCGCGATAAAATTACATAAATACTAACATAAATTCTAATATATGTACAAGTACAATGTATGTACAAGACTTTTTTAGAATCTACCTATTACTCTAATGTATAAAAATAAATGTTTCGTCGTCTGTCCTGTAGGCATTTCATTTGCATTAGAAATTGAGGAAGGTTTTTAGGATATTTTTTGGAATACCGTGGGCGAAACCGCGCGGCACATCAATTTTATCTCTATAAAAGGTTTTACCCTAGGGATGGACCCGTTCCATTTCCGTTAAACGCTCAATTTTAATTCTATGTACACAAAATATACAAAAAAGCTAGTCAGCTTATATTATTTACATAATTCAAGGCCATGCACTTGAAAAGTAATGTGCAAAACGTATATAGTGAGCCATGCAAATTACAAATACGCGTTTAAACGATTCCCGTTAAAACGATTCCCGTTAAAACCTGAAACAATTATATTTATACAAAAAAAACTACAAAATACTCACTGCCAATGAAATGGTCCTGTGATTCCTTCTCGTAAGCGATCTTTGAGCGACCGTTGACGCGACGGCCCCGGTCCGGGTGGCAGCATGCCCGCACCGGCCGGCACGCCGGGACTGGCCGCTGGAGGCGCGCGTGCCGGCGACGACATATCGCCGGTTATCCGAAGAACACGATCACTAACATGACACCACTGCGACCGCTACACCACTACAGACGCGCGCTGCAACACAACAAGTACCACCGAGCCGCATAAATAAAAAGGCAAGCGAAAGGCTATGCAAATATATATAATACTATGCAAAGAAAGTACAAATATGAAGCGAAAAATATAAAAAATAAAATTAGAGATGATTGAGTGCGGTTTTTAATTCGCTAAGCAAAGCCTAGCGGGGCATGGTGTAGAGGCAATACTGCCATCAGCGTTCTAAAAAACGTAATACAAAGGTCATAAAATGAGCACCAGAGAAAAACGTTTGTATGCTTTAACATCATTTTTATCTCCAGAGTTCTAATAAAAAATGCCCGGTCATCGAGTACGACATAAACTTTATTCCATTCCTTTTCAAGTCTACTTCGAGAAACGTAGTATAATAAAAAAAACTTTCAACAGAGCTACTCCTCAAATTAAATGTCACCGTATATGCGTCCCTAGGCATTTGATGAAACATCAACCCTGCCAAAAAAAGTATTTTTAAGAAAAAAATCTAGAATCAAATTATACGTGTTAACTTTAAACTAAAAACAAGTTATTTATCAATATTATTAATGCAAATTAAATTCAAATCTATGGTGAAAACGGATTCATTAATCACAAACAATCGGGATGTCCGTTCTACTAAGTCAACTTATCTGCTTCCTGTCGCTGTCGCGTGTTGTTCTGTTCTACAAACTAGACTATTCAACTACCTTCACACATGAAATGTTACATGTTACGAACGATAAATATTATAGAGGTGCTTCCACGTGTGGTGGAGCAACGCCGATAGAAAGGAGGGTGTTTTTATTATGCCCACTAGGTTTCCTCGGCAAATAACGAGAGGAACGTGCTCTATCAACTCAAGCCGGCATTGCGGAGAGGGTTGTTGCCTGTAGACATTGTCTGTAGTAGCATTTACTCTCTCTAGCTTAACATCAGGCATAACATATTACGAGCTACGATTTAAAAAAAAACACTATATTTAAATCAAGTAGGTAAATAAACTAAATAATCTGTTTCCAATAGTTTTATCATAGTAGATAGTACTACCACCCTACTACCAAAATTTTACTACGCAGATTCACCTGGTACTATAGCCTTGGCCTAATTTTTGTCTTAAAGCGACTAAACACGAACGAAATCGATAAGTTAACCAATCTTTACGTGAGACAAAGCACGTCATGTCTAATAAAGCGTAGTAGGCAGGCAGTACAATTAAATAATTAATTTACATCAAGAGTTTTGATTGGTTTTGTATTTGATAATTGGGATTCTGTACTTAAATAGCAGGATTTACAATACGTAGCAAGTTATCGATCGACCCTAGCTCGTCCCCTCGCACCCCGTCGTCGGAACGTTCCTTACGTAAACC
Source organism: Tinea pellionella (assembly GCA_948150575.1). Taxonomy (NCBI): domain Eukaryota; kingdom Metazoa; phylum Arthropoda; class Insecta; order Lepidoptera; family Tineidae; genus Tinea; species Tinea pellionella. Next base: position 3,424,151 of record OX411249.1, on the reverse strand, counting down.
CAGCTGATCGCGCCTACCTTGTAACCTTGGAAACGAGGAATACTTAGTGCACACGCAACCCCTAACAACTTCAATGGCGCTCAGGAGAATTAAGGTCACTGAACACTGGATAGAACACCAACTGCAGCTCTAGTTCTGTCAGGTGTCAAAAATTGGAACATTTAATGTATAACCTCGTTTTGATAGACTTTCTAATATCCGGAGCTTTCAATACATGTTATCCCGAACGAGACGCCTAACTCATTTCCTCTGTGAAATAAAATTACTATTTCGTTTGTCCTATTTGATTCAGGCTAAATTAAAGAGAACGGGAGGGAAAATATATATTTCCTGCCCTTTTAGATGTGAAGGAATGAAAGACAATTACACCAAGCTATTACAGTATCATATTCAGATGGAAGACACCGAGAGGAGAACTGCGCAGTGGGTGAAAACGGAAACAGGGCGGAACTAAGAGAGATCCCGAACAAAAGGAACACGCACGAGTTACATTCACGAGCAAGGTCAAGCTATGAGACCCAAGGAGGACGGCTCTACATTTACTCAAGAAACCATCAAAATAGGAATAATATTACATTATTATGGACAAACTTTAAATGTGTAAAAATATTGACAAATTCTAGGCAAATAATACTTAACAAATTATAATAATGACAATATTTATGCAAATAATATCACACGTGGAATATCTAATTTATTTTGTAATAAGATAAGCAAAGCCCGGGCAGGTTCGCTAAATATTTGACCATTACCGCTCGATACAGACGACCTTGCGGCCTCCTCGCGCCTGCTCCTAGGAAAATGGCGCTCGACATGGAGCTCGTGATCAGCTGACTTCAGCGTGCCAAAACCAAAGTAACAGCTCTGAACTTTCAGCATATTATACAAATTGACATACGAACTTAGAATTTCTTTTATTTGTGGGAATTTTCTAAATACCAATCACGAATTATTAATATTAGTATATTTTTTAAATTTATGCAGGTTTTTTTGAAAAAAAAAACTCGAAATTTATTCTTTTTTTTTAATTTTCATAAAATCCAAATTTATAATTAAAAATTAATTAATTTTTTAAAAACTTTTAAAAAATTAAAAACGCGATAAAAAAAAACGACAATTCTGTAGAATATAAATCACACGAATTGTTTTTTTCACAAGACTACCGTTGAACTATCTACGATGGAATGAACAAATCTATTGATTTTGATTGTCTAAATGATACAAATCAAGAAAATGAAATGTCTAATGATCTTATTCTTATTTACCCGTCCCAAACTTATTATACATCAATCAAATTTATCACATGGTACCTACAAAACAGACAATGAAAAAGTGATATAGTGTTTGATGTCTTTATTATGAACAATGGATGATAACAGTGCATTGAAGCATCTAATGTGGTCCATGCATCAAGGCGACGAACCATAGAGGATCGAAAGTTCGTGCGAAGATCCGTTGCCACAAGAAAACAATACGGCATTACGATCAGACGGGGTGTATGAAGGAAAGTTCGCGTGCAACTGACGCCGGCGACAAGGCGTGGGCGGCGAGGAAGAAGGGGCACGGGTGGTGGCCCTCCGACTACCGGGCCTCGTGTCACCCCCACCGCACGCCTCCCACACATAATCACAGAACGGTTTCTCGACACCTATTCCATTGTAAAAGGTATCGGAAAAACGTAACATAGATTAACTCTTAGAAGAAGCAACATTAATCAAGTCCCCATTTAGTACAAATTGTACATATCCATGAGTTCCTTTATCTGAATCCTGAATTCAGCATTGATTCTATACAACTCTCTGGGTGTAAGTATATATATATCTACTGAATTTAGTACATTTCGGCTTAATTCTTTATACAGGTAACTGCGTACATACAAAATCACAGTCTACTAAACACTGTGTAACAAAAGCAACGATGTCTGACTAACATTGCCTGTTAATCCATCCATAAGCCAACCCCACTAGTTTAGTGACCGTATCCACCCCACTTCCACCCTCTTGTGACTTCCGTGAAGAGAGTGCGGGCGGAAATAAATACCTAATACCAAAATAGTACCAAAATATTCAATATCGAGAGGCTTTCTTATTTTCGCAAATTGTTCTTTTTTAATGAATTACTTGTTGCCTACTTGAAATATTAAGTACTTAAAACCCTACCACCCATTTTTTTATTAACTTACACCACAATAACAAGTTTATTATGTATCCCAAAATCCCAATAAAATAAAATCAAATATTTTCCAAATCCCGCGCGCGCCGCATCGGAAATGGCGACTGTAGTAATCAAATCAATGCATATGTGCATTGTATGCGAATTAATTCCGTCACTAAAGCGCCAACCAGCGGTGTTTTAACTCTGTTCCCTTTGCCTTCCCAGAATGGGAGAACGAAAAAAAAAAGCGGTTTTAAAAATCTGACAGTTGAATTTTGGCGGTTAAAATTCGGCGGCAGTCGGTTAGGTATCGGAATTAATAAAAGTGTTTGTTTATATGTATTGTTTTACTTTAAATTAGTGTTTATTAATAACCAAACTGTGGCTTCAAAAGTTTTGGGCTAAAACATAACCGTAAGTACTAACTAAAATTACTTAACATTTAGAGTAAATGAAAAATAAGAAATCGGGAGATATCGTTATTTATCAAATTTTAACAAAATAAAAGTAAGAGTGTCACAGTTAATATAAATAGCTAGGTATTTTATTTGCTTTTATGACTTGACCAAACAGATAACCCCAAGTAATTGGGAATAAGATAATAACTCTATAAATCCGTCAAATATCATAAGTAAACAAAACTGTGTTTTGTGTTTTATTTTTACATTTTTAGCCAGATAATTAATCGCATATATATCAAAAACCTATTAGGTAATACCATTTATGATATTTTTAAAAAACTAGGCTATTGTTAGCAATTTTAACATTGATGACGGGAAATCTGTACTAAGTAAGTACTAGTCTTCAACACTGTTATGGCTTTCAAGAACACTGACCTTTTGAGACCTGCACTTATATGCATGTTAGCTGCAGCCCAAGTTTGAGGGGACCAAAAATTATATGTACTTAGGAGAGATCTGCTAGAACCCCAACTACAAGAGGACTTAGTAAGACAAATGCGGCATACAGTGCTAGCTCCTGTGCTCACTAGTAATACAAATTAATCTTATTATATTAACTGCAATTCAATTCTAGCTAGGTTAAATACACATTTTTTATAAGATATCTTTCTAATATTCAACTTAGAATAATTAAAATGCAAAATAAATTATTGAATAGTTAGTACTAATCAGATTTACTTAGTTACTACTTAGAATTACAATAAGAAATGCCACTCAATATTTCAAACAGACATAAATTTAATAATATATTTATAAATATATAATAATATTTTTTCAATGCAATTTTCATTATAAATCAAAAAGTAAATATTAAGTTCCGATTGCAGCTAAATTATCAATATCTATCTATCCCTGGACAAACAAACGCTTGTGTTTTAACGGTTTAACAGGTTATTTTTACTTTTTTTAAGAGTGGTAGACAGATTATTAGCCTAGGAGGGCAATTCTCGAATTTAGTAGACATTAGGAACTACTACTTTTGTGGAAACAATCTCCTATAGGCTAAAAAATAAGTTATAGAAATTAATTTAAGTCTACTACTCCGCTCCTTTAAGTGTAACACCCATAAACTAACCTATTCACATTCCAGGATCATTATGGAAGTATCCAGGTATTACGAGAAGATTATGCCCTATCAATAGAAGGTGCACATTTGTCTCCCCAGCCGGCACAGTGAGGGCAGCTGCTTCCTGTAGACATTTCTGTGATAACAGTTATCTTCGGTCATGTACTGAGCGGTTGATCAGGCTGAGTGTAGTCAGATGTCAGGCTCCAAAAAAAATAATTAACTACTTTTACATGTACTTACGGCCAGTTACGGCGTAGTCATTCGATAAGGGTGCAACAGGACCTAGACTAAGAGATATTACCTTTTCACATGATGAATTCTGATCTGGGCATCTCCAGTAAAATACTGTTGAAAAACTTAATACGTAATAACATATAATATACTTACATGATGAGTGTTCCAACTTCGGATGCCGCACTTAGAACGACGAAAGTCCATCAATTTTAACCGTAACTACAACACTGGCATCAACAATTACTCAATGATTCGTTGGCTTACATTATATTCTGACTTTAGAGTCAATATAAATATGTAAATAAAGACGACGATAAAAATAAGCAATTTATGTCGGCTGTTTTCGGTAAACACAGATATAAACACTTAAATAAATAGCACAACATATAGCATTCAAAGTCACAATAAAAGTTTTTAGATTGCAGGTAATTAGACAATTTTATTTGGTAGTTTCCAAAAAAGAAAAACTGAAAAAGGCGTACCGCGCATCTGTCACATTTTTTTCCAAACAATCGCAATTCTTATTTCTCACTTCTCAGCCAGCTGCACCGAAGGCTTAAAAACGGAATAAAGATATCTCTAGCGCCATCTATCCAATTATAAAGACACTAGCGTTGATGTTTTTATGTTCAGTATTTTCTTATATAGGTATCAATAAATGAATAAACAATACACTCAAATAAAACAGCAACCTTCCTTATAATTTTATCGAGTAGATATAATAATGAAAATATGAATAATTTAAAAAATATACAAAAATAATAGACCATAGACGACCGTATAATTGACAACTGACAATTGACATTTGTCTTTGGTTCGTCCCACTTTTTTTGGCGATTCACAGATTTCTTCGAAAATTTCAATAAATACGTGATAGTAATCCTAAAATGTGAATTGAAATTGTTTGTTTATTTACTACTGTTACGATAAAACACAACAACTCATGATTTATTTGCTGTTTTAAACTATCTAACGTCCATTTTTCATTGTCGCGAGTTCATACACAACTCTCAATAATCTTATCGATGTATTGATTAGATAAATAAAAACATAAAATGTATTAAACAAACTTATGGTGTTGCTATAAGTTAAGTGCAGCTCAGTCTCGCAGCGACTGTGAATATGGCCGAGGAAAAAGAATTTCCGCTGCACGAGTGCGTATTCGAGGGCGACCTCTGCAAACTATCGAGTTTAGTGCAAGATAATGATATAGCTAAAAAAGATAAACATGGGAACACCGCTTTGCATCTCGCCGTTATGTTGGGGCGCAGGGGTTGCGCCTACTTGTTGGCTTCGCATGGAGCTCCAGTCAAAATTAAAAATTTAGCTGGTTGGTCACCATTAGCTGAAGCTATTAGTTATGGAGATAGACAGACCATAGCTTTCCTTGTTCGTACGCTACGAGCCCAAGCTCGGAGACATATACGGGAGAGAAGGCCTAACCTGGTATCAGCGCTGATGAACATACAAGACTTCTACATGGAGCTGAAATGGGACTTTCATTCTTGGGTGCCTCTCGTCTCTAGGATATTACCATCCGATATATGTAAGATATATAAGTCTGGCGCCAGAATCAGGTTGGACACCACCTTGGTGGACTTTACAGATATGAAGTGGGAGAGAGGTGACATCTCATTTATATTCCTCGGTGAAAAGGAACCTGCAGAATCCTTAATCATATTTGACAATAAAGCTAAAGTATATCAGCTGATCAAGCAGAGGGAAACAGAGACAGAGATCGAGGATGAAGTGGACATACTGATGTCTTCAGATATACTCGCCGCTCAGATGTCCACTAAGGGAATCTCTTTCTCTAAAGCCCAATCAGGCTGGATATTCCGAGAAGATAGAAAAGAACTTATTGCTGGTACATACAAGAGTACTATTTATACTATTAATGGGCTAGTGCTGGAGTCTCGTAAGAGAAGAGAACACTTGACGAGAGATGATTTACAAAAGAACAAAGCCATCATTGAAACTCTCACTAGAGGAAACATGCGTAATTTGAATTCTATGATGGAGCCCACTCGCCGTCCATCGCTCAATCCTCCTCCACAGAGAGGTGTCGACTGGAATACATACATATCTGCTGAGGCGGGACAGTACCCAGGACTGGGCAGGGAAATTGTTTACAAAGAATCTTCAAAGAATTTCAAAGCTACTGTGGCCATGAGTGATGATTTTCCACTCAGTGTCAGTATGCTACTGAGTGTATTGGAAGTGGTCGGTCCATTCAAACATTTTGCTAAGCTACGTGACTTTGTAGCGATGAAGCTTCCCACTGGCTTCCCTGTCAAAGTAGATATACCAGTATTGCCAACAGTCACTGCTAAAGTCACTTTCCAGAAATTTGAATTCAGAGATGACATCAATGCTGACATGTTTAAGATTCCTGATGATTACATGGAAGATCCTCAGCGGTTTCCTGAGTTATGACGGTATGACCCTGGACCTGTTTAATATGGAGAACATTGTGGGGTTATTAGTGTAATGAACAACTCTGCCATAGAAGAAGTATCAGGAGTAGAGAGCCCCATGAAGTTTATTCTCTAGCCACTTTGTTCTTAATATTAAAAGTTCTTTGCGCAAACCAATATTTGTTATCTTAGAGTTTGAAATTCAAATAATTATTTTCTTTATACATATTTTAATATGTGAATATAATTTATTGCCTGTTAGAATACTTTAAGTTTGTATGTAATTTATTTTGATTATTTTTATTATTCTACTTTTTTTTATATAACTTTATTGTTCAGTTGTTTTTGGCCATGAGCTTTGAGACTTCTAGTCCTGCTCCTGTTTCTAAGTCGAGCTCTTTACAATTTCCCTAATTTGGGATTATTCTATTATCTTTTGAACTTTATGTTTTAAATTTGTAATAATGAGTAGATTATCAAATCGCAATTCCACCATTAATCTTCATAATAAAGGCTTTTAGTCAGTAGCCATAGTGTAGTGGAGATATTGTGGTGTTTTATGCAAATATTGCCATTTACATACAGTGTAGTATTAAGAGTAGATAATTTAGATAAATAAATAACTTATATCTTGGCCTATAAACATTATAATATTAATTAAATGTTATATTGCAGTACCGTATCAATGTTCTGATTAGATAAAGCTTTTTATAACATCAGCATTATTATGGAGGCCAGCAAATAAGTAGAACATTGACCACAATTTACAAACAGCCAATTCTAAAACCTATTTAAATAAATAACTAGTTATTTATTTTAGACAAATATACTAACAGTATTTCTTCTATGTATCTATCTCATAGAATAAAATGTGCTTGAAATTCGAAACGATCATGTTCTACTTATTTTTCATTCAGAATTAGGAAAATCTCAATTATTGATCTTACATTGTATTAAATTTATAAATGTCAGTTCTGTTTTTAAAAGGACAGTGCCCATTTTTGGGCCCAATTGAGTTAACAATAGTTAACAATATTTCTAAAATAATATCTTATTTTTTCATTAATTTATTTCGATTATGTAAACATGTGGTTTACTAATCAACAGACAATGTTTAATTACATTTATAAAACTGATATCATCAGTTATTAAAGCATTTGATATAATAATAATCTCAAATATTGCATCAGGTGTAGAGATCAAATATTTATTTTTCTACAAAATTAACTAAAAATCATCGACAAACTCAAGCAAAAAATTGTGGGCCCATTTCTCTTAGGTGAATGGGCATTCTCCTTTGTATAATCGATTTTATTTGTCATTATTAATAGAATTTATACATTTAAATTAGTAAACGAATAGGAAGTGAATTATTGTATGCTATTGAAATTTTATAAATGTTTGTGAGATTTTTTTACGTGTATACACTTTTTTTCTAAATAATTGTATTTCTAATTAGTGGTGTACCTATTAGATTGCAGGAGGCTGGGGCTAACTACTTGTGCCTTCTGTTCCTATACTTTGGGCCGGGCAAGTAAACAGTAGTGATTTAAAAACTCTTAGACTACCTAAATTGGGGCTAACATATTATGCTTTATACATTGCTAAGGACGTGTTTCATTTTTAAAGAGTGCTAGACAGAGATGATCAGCCCAGTGGCATCCTGGGTTAGTACCACCACTTTCAATCAAAAAACCCGTGAAGTGAACTTGTCGCGTTTCGGGAACTGTTTGGAAGTAGCCAGGTATAACGAAAGAAGTGTGCACTATCTGGACATTCGTCTCAAGCCGGCAGTTCTTTCCGCTCATGGACGGCACTCTAGCTTTACATCAGGCAGTCTTGCTATATGCCGAGCTGCAATTTAAAAAAAAATGTTTCGAGATGTCTACGGGTTATGAGTGCTAAACCCATATTTTTCTTAGCCTAAAGGAGAATGCCCATTTTTGGGCCCACTGCAAACCTAATAGTTTGGTAATAAAACAATATTCTGAAATAATATCTTATTTTTATATTAATTCATTTTAATTATATCAACACGTTTACCAATCAATAGACAATGTTTAATTACATAAAAAACCGATATCTTCAATTATTAAAGCAATTAAAATAATAATAACCTTAAATATTGCATCAGAAAACATCTAATTACTCAATAACCCGGGTGAAAAAATTAAAACTGATTGGTAATAAGGAAGTAAAATTATTTTTCTACAAAATTAACTAAAAATCATTGACAAAATCGAGAAAAAATTGTGGGCCCACTATTCTTAGACGAATGGGCATTCTCCTTTGTGTGAATAACTACTGTTTGCATGACTGATCTGTAGTTTTCAATTATATATGTAAGTTATTTGGCCATAGAACATTTAAATGGGTTGTAAGTAGTCAAATTCTAATTGTATCAGCGGAATCTTGCTGTGGACAAGGTTCACTATCCAAGGAGGCGTTCACCTGCCTAAATATTAACTTGACGCTGGTAGGCAGTGTGATGATGGTTGTTAGCACAGTTTGCTGTCCATCAGCCTGGAAGTAGTTGGGTATAACGAGAAGAATATGCCCCGACAATGGATGGTGCACATTCTTCTCCTTAAGCCGGCATATCGCCTCTATAGGAGCAGTCGTTCGCGCGAGAGCCTAAACAAGCCGAATGTGGTAACATGTTGAGCTACTATAAGCCGTCTCCATGGATAGCGAGGCTTAAATGTGAGTTGAACAAGAATAATTGGTTGTTCATATTCACCCGTGTCTTCAGTTCGTATTTTAGTGTTTAGTAGTGGCAGCTGTAGTGTATTAAATGATTTTGTACATTTATAACAAAATGTCTAGAAAAAAATATACATATCTTTAGTTATGAATTCTTTATCAGTGGTGTAGCTAGGGATGGAGCAACGTGAACGTGCTGACAGTTTGGCGTGAAAATTTTACGACTTAGACTTAACTCATACATGCCACTTTCTGCCTACATTAGAATCACAAAAGATTACTAAATTAATATGAAATGTGATTGCGCTCAGACTGACAAATTGGGGTCGGTAGCAACAGTCATTGCGAGCAAATCCGTCGCAGGTGCTAATTGAACCCTACTTACAAAAGTTATCGATACGACCGACAGTTCAACCACGCTAGAACCATTGTTTTGTGGTTGGAAAGTGGGTGGGTTAAGCCTTAGAAGGAGCTTCTTGTAGTCTTTGGTGATCCCATGCGCTTGTTCCACCCATGTTAGCTACGCCACTGCCCTTACTTACTCCACTTTGATCAGTGTCAGAGATAAATCGGGTGTAGGAAAACATATAATTTCATAGTGGAGTGTTACAAAGTTCGTTTTATGAATTCTATAACCTATTTTATGTATTTGACAATAACTTTAATCCCACCTCAGAAACAATGTTTATGTTTATACAGCTCTTATGGGACTCATGTTTCTTAGTATACCTTGCCAGATGTTTTGGGTTTATGACAAATATAGTTGTAGTTTTCGTTCATTATTAAACTGAAACTCAATAAAGGAAAATAGTGGTAATGTTGTATTTTTATTTATGTAAACCCTTTCCTTTTTATCTTATTATAGTATGACATGTGACCAAGCTCTGCCTGGTGTTAAGGTCCAATTGCACTACATGACTTAACTATTACTTTCACGTTAAAGTAATGGTGTTAAGTAATGACGCTCATTTTAATGCTAACCGTAACCAGCTAATTTTAGTTAGTCAAAATTAAAGTATAATAATAGTTAAACCAATGTCACTAACGTCAAGTGTATGAAAAGGGTCCAAATATGTTTTTTTCTATTAATTTTTAATCGATAAGTACTCCTAATTACATCAGCCACCCTTTTATCGATAACGATATAAATTTACACGCGTGTGGAATAAATGTAAACTCAACCGTTATATGCATCGTAGAATGTAATAGTTAAAGTAACTTTAACGGGCCTTGTGGTGCAATTTGACCTAAGCTAGATTGCGGTCTATGAGCGAAACCGCTATCATAGGAGAATGTCTACGAGCAGCGGTCGCCGCGGCGCCGTAAACGTTGAGTGCCCATTTCTGGGCCCACTTGATACCTAATACTTTGGTAACAAAACAATATTTTAAAATAATATCTTATTTTTTATGAATTCATTTTAATTATATCAACACATCATTTATCAGTCAATAGACAATGTTTAATTATATAAAAAAACAGATATCATCAATTATTAAAGCATTTAATACAATAATGACCTTAAATATTGCATTAGAAAAAGTCTAATTACCCAATAATCTGGGTCAAAAAATTAAGACTGATTGGTAACTAGGATTACAAAATGAACTAAAAAGCATCGAAAAACTCGAAAAAAAATTGTGGGCCCCTTTCTCTTAGGCTTAGGGCATTCTCTTTTATACTTGGCCATCATTCTATCCAATATAACACACCACGAATTCCATGTACAGGTGATTAATAAGAAATAAAAATGCAAGTTTATAAAACACAAGTATTTATTAAAAAGAGAAATAATTTATTACGTTTTACTTGAAGTTTTGTCCGAGAATTTTTCATCATCGGTCAATCCCACGGTCACTACGCGCAAGTATGCTGACCGTTTAGCTGAAATATTAAAATTATTTTCATAATTGCATGCTCGCATAGCAAATTAAAAAAAAAACTAAGAATAAGCCTGGACTTGCAGCCAACTTCACTTGACAGATGTCAAATAAGTACCAGCAGCAAAAGAAAAGATTAAAACCGATCGCTTTTTTTTGTATTTAGCAAATAAAAATGTAGTTAACTTTAATGTGTTCTTCAAGGCATTTATGTTTATTTTTTACTTGTTTCGCAAAACAAAATGGCGTCTTGGCAGTCCATAGTGCCTCTGATCATTGTTATAAGTCTAAGAAACGTACAAATAAAGTTTAATACAAAACTAATAATACCAATAAAGGAAACTTACCGCTCTTTTTCATTACACTCGTCAGCTGAAATAAAAAAAAAAAACTTAACGACTCCAAGCTGCAATCTCGCGCCAGTATGTCTCGCAAAGGTCCCGGGTTAGATTCCCGGTCGAAAGAAATATATGATTTTTCGAGTTTCCTTGTCTTAATACTCATAGTACAAATATTCTAATTTACTATTATTATTAAATCGTAGCTCTTACTTAAACATGATACAAAAAATAACTAATTAATAGACTTTTTTTAAAGAGTGGTAGGCAGACTGATGATGGTTATTTGTCCAGTCTGCCGTCCTGGGGAAGTACCACCACTTACGAATGTAACACCCGTGAAGTGACTTTGTCGCGTTTCGGGAATAGTTTGAAAGTATAGCGAGAGGAGTGTGCACTGTCAATAGATGGTACATGCTCGTCTCCTCAAGCCGGCATAGTGGAGGCGACTGCTGCCCGGACAGGTTTTTCTGTAGTAGCAGTTGTTTCCATTCATGAACCGCACTCTAGCTTTACATCAGGCGGAGTGTTGTCACATGCCGAACTACAATTTAAAAAAAACTTACATCTGGTTCATCAATTTTTTTGGCCAAACTTTCTCTAAACGCGATAAGTCGATGCATATTGTCATCAGCACCACTTAAACCACTGGAGCTTGATGATGAAGGAGTGTGAGATAGCAGCGACTCTGAGGAAAAAAAAACATAACAGTAATAATTTGGTGATCCAACCGTATCGAATATATATCAAAAGCAATAAGAGTGGTAGGCAGACTGATGATGGTTATTAATTAGCCCAGTCTGCCGTCCTGGGGCAGTACCACCACTTTCGAATGTAACACCCGAGAATTACCTTGTCGCGTTTCGGGGACGGTTTGAAAATAGCCAGGTACAACGAGAGGAGTGTGCAATATTAATCTAGATGGTGCATCTTTCCAAACCGGCATAAGGGAGGCGACTGCTGTTTGTAGAAATTTTTCTGTAGTAGCAGTTGTTTCCGTTTATGAACCGCACTCTGGCTTTACACACCTACTTATCCAGTTCTAAAGTTTATCTGTCTGGCGTTTCTTATTATCTTAAGCCGTTAAAAATATAATAATTACCATCCTGTAATTCCTCAGATGTATAACTCTGTTGGCTGTTTGTAATTATTCTGTAAAGACAAAGTTTCGAATTAGAAGGAGAAGATGAGATTGACAGTGGACACCTGTGCCACTGCAGGACGGCAGACTGGACTGACTGGACTGGGCATCATCGCTACCTATACCAACATATCAAGTTTACATGGCCCACATTATTTCCAAACTTACGTAGGTCACTTCGCTTTAGTTACATTTGTTATTAGTACTACCCCGAGTTGATAAATATGGTATATACTATGGTACATATATGGTATATACAAGTATATCCAACATCCTGTATAAACTTTGAGCGGCCATGATTTAGCAGTAGGGGACCTCACGATCGACGAGACCCGTGTTCGAACCTAATTTCTGACAGGTACCAATGTAACCATGTTATATGTACTTCGGTCGCTCACTGCCTGTGATACAAGAACTATCAGTACAGACATATATACTTTTAATCGTACTATATCTAATATATTTACCTAAGGAATGTATTTTTAATAGCGCGTTGTTTGGGCAACATTTCCTCTACGCCATAGTCTGTGAGCAGTGTTGCCAGTCTTCCAGCGACATGTCCTTCAGCCGTCATCGCCAGTGACGTCAGAGCCGTGTGCGCCGACCACGTGTACTCGCGGATCCACATCGCTACCTATGATTTTGTTATCAAAGTGAAAACTCGCTTCATTCGATTTCTGATCTCGCTAATTTTGAACATACTTTTATAATTAAAGAATTTTTTATCTATACAGTGTGAATTTTTCTAGTGAGCTTTCATGGCTAAATCATAAACTATAAGAGATTGCAAAAAACGCTATGAAAACAAAAAAAAAAACAATGAAAACTGAAACTTCATTAGTATATTTTTAAAAAATCCACGCGCTGTATTATTGAACCAACCGCTAGTGTCACTAATAAGTTTCAAATTCTGCAAAGTAACGACACACTCGTATGGCAAAACAAGGAAAGTGTTGATTTTTAACAAATACAATAGTTCAGTATTTGGCAATGAAAGCCCACTTCAAAAATTCACTCTGTATAGAACGCGTCAAACTTTATGACGTCTCGGAAGTTAGCTGCGGGCGCCATTACAGTTTACAATAATAAAATTGAGAGTTAATATTCAATATTAATAGAACATATAAAAACAACCTGCTGTGGCAACCTCTTTCCACCTCAACATAAAAAGAGATTGTCACAAATGACAATTTGAATTGTTATTATTTTTACAGGAGAATACGTTTTACTTTGAAAACAACCACAACGTATTATTTTACCAAATTTTATTTTAATTAATAATGGAGTGTCTCACTCACTTCAAGCGGGTGAGACACTCCAAACTGCTTATGTACTGCGCAGCTACTTGTACGCCACAACGACGCCTAACTTCGGAGCCGTCAAAAAGTTTCGTTCGTACCTGAAATATCCTCCATTGCAGTTTACTATCAACACATTTCTTAGCCCTGATTGCAGCTAATCTCACTTTTTCTCGAGCGTTCTCCAGCTTGGCCTCCTGTCTGATGAGACGTTCCCCGGCAGCCTCCACCTCATTCATCATCTCAGACCTTCAAATATTATTAATTTTATTTAGATATTACTTTTATTTGACGCAAAATAAAGAGCGACTGTGGTCTAGCGGTAAGACGCGTGGACTCACGATCGATGAGACCCGTGTTCGAACCTCGCTAAATTCTGACCGGTACCAAACTTTGTTATATGTACCTTAGTCGCACAGTGCCTATAAGCACTATTAAAGAGTGGTAGGCAGACTGATGATGGTTATTCGCCCAGTCTGCCGTCCTGGGGCAGTACCACCACTTTCGAATGTAACACCCGTGAAGTGACCTTGTCGCGTTTCGGGAATAGTTTGAAAGTAGCCAGGTATAACGAGAGAAGTGTGCACTGTTAATCTGTATGGTACATGCTCGTCTCTTCAAGCCGGCATAGTGGAGGCTACTGCTGCCTGTAGAGATTTATCTGTAGTAGCAGTTGTTTCCATTCATGTACCACATTCTAGCTTTACATCAGGTGGAATGTTGTCATGCCGAGCTACAATAATAAAATAAAAGCAATTTTTTATTGAAAGGATTGATATATAGGACTAGATGTGCAATAACGCTCCCATTGTGACGCGAGAGAAAAGTTGACCGCAGTCACCTTTAGGTTCTCTGACAGTTAGTATTTGACTTGACGGCAACATTGTCAAATCGTTTGAACCGGCCTACGCTCTTTTCATGACAGATGTAGGAAGTTTGCACCTCTAGTATATTACTCTATGAAAAAGGTGTCATATCTTCCCAAGACTATCTCTAAATAATAAAAAATACATTGTTAGAAGCCACTGCCTAATTGATGAAAAAAGAAAAAGATGGCAACATAGAAACGCTATATAAGAGGGCGCATAGACGAGGCTCCCTCTCTTTGCGGCGTGGCTCTCGGACTGAAAACATCGTTGCGTGGTGATATCGTTTATTTTACCACGTGTACATTCTTGTTCAAAGGAATTCATGGTTGTCTATTACTAAAATTAAATGTGAATCTAACCTAATTAGTTGTTGAGCTTCTGATTCCTTAAAATATAAAAAACTTACTCTCTAAAAGTGAGCGTTTTGTTTTTCTCAAAAATATTTTCATATTTGTGTGTTATTTCGCCCAATTTCTGTTGCAAATTGTCGCAATGAACACGAAGCGGTTGCAACTCATCACGCAATGTGTAGTATTTCTCATTTAGATTTCTCAGCTCGTCTAATTCTGGAGCTAAACAATAAAAATATATATTAGCTTCTAACATCGCAGCACTTCCAGTCTGAGGACCAAGGCATGAGTGGCCGCGCCGGCTTAATGTGATACCTCTTTACAGTTGATTAATTTGCATTAAAGAATGTGTATTGGTTAAAAATTAAAATTGTGACCTCTATCATTGTTTTTTTTTTATTATTGTAGCTCGGCATGTGACAACACTCCGCCTGATGTAAAGCTAGAGTGCGGTCCATGAATGGAAACAACTGCTACTGCAGAGAAACCTGTGCGGGCAGCAGTCGCTTCCACTATGCCGGCTTTAGCAGACGATCATGTACCATCTAGATTGACAGTGCACACTCCTCTCGCTATACCTGGCTACTTTCAAACTATTCCCGAAACGCGATAAGGTCACTTCACGAGTGGTACATTCGAAAGTGGTGGTACTACCCCAGGACGGCAGACTAGACAAATAACCATAATCAATCTGCCTACCACTCTTTAATAGTGCCTATAGGCACTGAGCGACCAAAGTACATATAACAAAGTTACATTGGTACCGATCTTTAGCGAGGTTCGAACACGGGACTCATCGATCGTGAGTTCACGCGCCTTACCGAAAGACCACGGCCGCTCAATTGTCTTAAAGACTGAGGACTTTTTAACAATAAAATCAAACCACAACGAAGTGCGCAGCACTACAGCGGATCGGGCCGTTGTGTTTCCAATATTAGTACACGGCATTTGATAGATTAAGCCACGCTACGCCGCTTAGCACTACGGCAACGGTGGGCGTGTTGCGGAGTCGACTTAGCCGCACCGCACCGCTATGCTGCGGTTTGAGCTTAAAAAGGGGGAGTAAATACAAGCGAGTACTTAGATCAACCCCTGTGCCGCGGCACTTTTGTGTGCCGCAAAATTCTAAAAGTGCGCCGCCAAATTTTAGATAATATAATTATGTTAATATTATTAAATAATATGATTTAAAGAAAAAAAAATTGCATTACAAGAATTCTTATTATTAACTTGTAATTAATCCCTTAATAAACGTACTGTTATTTTTGTAGTACATATTATTTTATTTCGCACATTTAAAATTATTACCATAAACAATTTTACCTATAACACAAGGTAAGTAAATAATTTTTAAACTTATCTTTTTCTTTGTGTGCCGCCAAATTTTCAAATCGTAAAAAGTGTGCCGCATTAAAAAAAGGTTGAGAACCACTGACTTAGATTGTCGACCATGGAAAAAACATATCAAATTAACTACTAACCATCAGTCTGCAAAGGTAATATGCGTTGCATAAATCGCTCATGTGCTGCGTGCAACAGTCTGAGCGCATGTTCCAGGGCTGCGACATCTCGTTCAGCTCGCGATATGTCAGTGTCTAAAGCCGCACCACGCTCACGAAGCTCGGCACGATCTGCTGCGAACTATTAATACTTATTTAATTATTTTTGTAATAAAAATTGTTTTTTTTTTATTGTAGCTCGACATATGACATGAACAGAAACAACTGCTACTACAGAGAAATATCTACAAGCAGCAGTCGCCTCCGCTATGCCGGCTTGAGGAGACGAGTATGCACCATCTAGAATTTTAGATTAACAGTGCGTGCACACTCCTCTCGCTATACCTGGCTACTTTCAAACTGCTCCCGAAACGCGACGGGTGTTACATTCGAAAGTGGTGGTACTGCCCCAGGACGGCAGACTAGGCTAATAACCATCACTCTTTAATAGTACAATAATTACAATGGTACCGGTCAGAATTTAGCGAGGTTCGAACACGGGTCTCATCGATCGTGAGTTCATGCGTCTTACCGCTAGACCACGGCTGCTCTAATTATTATTATTCAAGTCAACTAAATTCAAGAATTGGGACACAGGATGCTGTTGGTATTGGCAGAAACTTTGTATATAATAAATTTTATTTAAATTACCTTTATTTTGAAGAATGTAGCTGATAACGCCTGTCCAGACTCATCCTTGCCAAGAGAAGCAATAAAAATATCGTATCTAAAACAGATAACATTAAAAAAGTCACTAGTCACTAAGCGGCCAAAGTACATATCCCGTAACACCCGTACTGGGAGGAAGCATCCACATTTTGTCGACCGAATCGGTGGCCGAACGGAACGGTTCGGCGCGTCCTTTTTGTGTCGGACAATTGACAAGAGGAATGCTTTGCCCTCCCATGTGTTCTCCCAGTCCTTTCACCTCGGATCCTTCAAGCGGAGTGTGAAAAAGCACCTTTTTTTGTAGCTCGGCATGTGACAACACTCCGCCTGATGTCTAGAGTGCGGTCCATGAATGAAACAACTGCTACTACAGAAAAACCTGTGCGGTGCTACCCGCCTCCACTATGCCGGCTTGAGGAGTCGAGCATGTACCATCTTAGATTGACAGTGCACACTCCTCTCGTTATACCTGGCTACTTTCAAACTATTCCCGAAACGCAACAAAGTCACTTCACGGGTGTTACATTCGAAAGTGGCGGTACTGCCCCAGGACGGCAGACTGGACAAATAACCATCATCAGTCTGCCTACCACTCTTTAATAGTGCCTATAGGCACTGAGCGACCAAAGTACATATAACAAAGTAGTGGCGACTGGAGCCACCGTGTTAGCGAGGTTTGAACACCGCTACCGCTAGATTAAAGCCGCACCTTACTTAATATTACATTGATATGGGCCGCGTCAAACTTTATGTGTTCTCGGAAGTTAGGCACAAGTCGCTGCACAGTACACAAATTGAGGTATGAAACACGATTAACGTGAGAGGGGAGGGTATACTCCCGCGCTACCCGCCCGTATGTTATTCATATTAAAAATTAACTCGTAATTTTATTATTGTAAACCTGACTGCGCCTGCGCGAAATAACGTCCGCAGCTAACTTCCGAGACGCCATAAAGTTTGACGCGATCTATACTTAAATGCAAAATGGAAGCCTGTAATGTACTATTACAATGCTATACCTCTTTTTAAGTTGAACAATACGCTGTTCCCTCTCACGTATATCGGAACGCAATTTTCCACAATCCTCCAACAATGCACGCTTCTGTATTGAAAACATGTCGCGACGCGCGTGGATCTCAACGATACGCTCGTTCATCGCCTGAAATAATAAACAAAATATACATACAGCCTCCGTCTGATGTAAAACTAGAGTAGGGTCTATGAAAAAACAAAACAACTGCTACCACAGTCGCCTCCGCTATGCCGGCTTGAGGAGACAACTATGCATCATTCAGCCTTGACAGTGCAATTTCCTCTCGTTATACCTGGTTATTCCCGAAACGGGACAAGATCACTTCACGGGTGTTACATTTGAAAGTGGTGGTACTACCCCAGGACGGCAGACTGTGCCAATAACCATCATGTATCTGCCTACCACTCTTTAATAGTGCCTATAGGCACTGAGCGACCAAAGTACATTGGTACCGGTCAGAATTTCGGTCATAGCTGCTAAATTGGGGAGGTGTATCTGGTGACAGCTATCTATTTAACATATTTTTTTGATAATATAGGTTAATTTAGTCGACACTTGTTTCTGGAAAACTTTTATAATTGCTTTGTTTTTTTTTATTAATTTTTAAAATTAGCGATTGTAATATAGTAATCGTGACGTTTCGGCCGGAACAAGAAAAAATAATCATTTGTCAAAAGTTCAAATAAACTTTTGATTTTTAAAAGTTCCTGTTAATTAAAACATCGTGTTTATAGTGTAGTTTTGTTTTAAAAATTACAATAGTTATTCGTATAAAACACTGTTATTGTTAGGAAACACAAACAAAAGATATTTGGCAAACTTGTGAGGCGACAACCATAGACAACAAAATAATCTACAAAACTGTTAGGTTGGTACTTTGTATTCTATATTATCAAACTCTCCGAAGAAGGTCAAAGAAGGTCATTACAGTTTTTCAAATAGTATCTCTGCGATTTTTAAGTTTTTTCAGACGGGAATAAAAAAATACATCTAATTGAAGTGACATCTCGAAATGGTTTTCGATTTAACATGGGTTAGTTTTTGAAGACCATGCCCATTGCAGAACTTACAATCTAATGTAACAAAAATAATATATTACCGCTTCCAATTGCAACCGTTGTTTGTCAATATTAAAGGCGGTGTCTCCAAGGCCAGCCAATGCCCGACTCGCTTGTGCATGTCTCAATCTAACAAGTGCTTCTTCGACGCGTGCACGACGCCATATCTCCTTGGAGGCACTTATTTCTTTCTCACCGCCTTCCACAGCCAACATACTGTTTCTGAGACGGCTTTGCTGCAATTAAACATTTTTTTTTAAATTTATTGTAGCTCGGCATATGACAACACTCCGCCTGATGTAAAGCTAGAGTGCGGTCCATGAAAGGAAACAAATGCTACTACACATACATTTCTACAGACAGCAGTCGCCTCTGCTATGCCGGCTTGAGGAGACGAATGCGCACCATCCAGATTGACAGTGCACACTCCTTTCTCAAAAGAGTAAACATGAATTTGACATCTTTATAACGAATTTTCATCCCCTCTTTAACCACTTTCAAGTTGTTAAAAGGTAATAAACAGTAAATATCAGTATAGATAGCGTTTTTAAATATTTTTTAAGCATGTAATTAGAAATATATAGCATAAGTGGTGGGGGTTAATAATGACGTAGGGTATATAAAGACCCCGGCTCTGATTCAGCGGTCAGTTCCACCTCTCATTCGTGCTGATAAAACCCTATTAGGGTTATCAGCGATTCTCTTTCAGATAAAAAAAAATTCAGCGATCAGTCGTTGGAGCGAAGTCGAAGCGATCACACGTCTTCTGAGTATGCCACATGGAGGGGAGGAACGAATCGAATATTTGCACCTAATAATGTGATAGATCAAATTATTTATGTCTGAGTTACCAATTTAGTATGCAGTAGACCAATAGATTCCAAGTCTTTCCCCAGTCTTCTTAATTCATCTTCTAGTTTACCGGAATGCTTTTCCAATAGAAGAACTCTTGCGGCATGTCGAGCGCGAACATCTTGCAGTCTCTTCTCTCTTTCCACTAATGCTGAGGAGAATACACGTTCATCCTGGGCCCCTTCCATATGTGCCACTCTAGCACCTATCGTTTCTACTTGATAGAACTGTAATGAGTATAATTTTTTTTATAATATTATTATTTTGTACCTCGGCATATGACAACACTCCGTCTGATGTAAAGCTAGAACAACTGCTACTATAGAGAAATCTCTATGGGCAGCAGTTGCCTCCGCTATGCCGGCCTGAGAGTATGCACGATCTAGAGTGACAGTGCACACTCCTTTCGCTATACCTGGCTACTTTCAAATTGCTCCTGGAACGCGACAAGATCACTTCACGGGTGTTACATTCGAAAGTGGTGGTACTGCCCCAGGACGGCAGACTGGACAAATAACCATCATCAGTCTACCTACCACTCTTTTTTTTTCTTCAACAGTGTCTATAGGCACTGAGCGATCAAAGTACATATAACAAAGTTACATTGCTACCGGTCAGAATTTATCGAGATTCGAACACGGGTCTCATCGATCGTGAGTTCACGCGTCTTACAGCTAGACCACGGCCGCTATAAATATCCATAATAAAGTTTATTTATAAATATAACAATATTTACAAAATCTTACAACTCACGATTCAAAAACAAAAGGTTTTAAGTGTCAAAGGAGAATGCCCATGCCAGAGAGAAATGGGCCCACCAATTTTTTCTAGAACAGGTTGCCTTTAATTCTTCATCATTATTAAATATTTTTAAGTATGTAATTAGAGTGTAACGTAAGTGGTGGAGGGTTGATGGTGACGTGCGCGGTTCATGTTTCCACAACTGCTACTACAGAGAAACCTGTGCGTGTAGCAGTCGCCTCCACTATGCCGGCTTGAGGAGACGAGCATGTACCATCCTAGATTGACAGTGCACACTCCTCTCGTTATACCTGGCTACTTTCAAACTATTCCCGAAACGCGACAAAGTCACTTCACGGGTGTCACATTCGAAAGTAATGTTTTGGTGGATTTCTAAAAAACAAAGTGCAGTTTCAAATATACATTTTCGTGCGACACTCCTCCATAAAACACTTACAATGCCATACATAGTTTCTTTTTGCGATAAAAGATCCTTTTCTAACGTATGCTGTTTACTTTCCAATTTACTAATACTTGCTTTAGATGCTATAATAATTTAAAAAAATATCGGTGAATAAATATTTCTGCTGGTAACACATATACAACTCAGAGGACAGGAAAGTGGTTGGAAGAATTTTTGCGTTCCGGGAACAGTTTGGAAGTAGCCACGTACAACGGGAGGAGTATGCACTGTCAATCTGGTATCAATCTCTTCAAACCGGCATAGCGGAGGCGACTGCTGCCTGTAGAAATTAATCTGTAGTAACGGTTGTTTCCGTTCATGAACTCAGCTTTACATCAGGCGGGATGTTGTCATATGTCTTGTGCCGGTGAAGTGGGATTCGAACCTACGTCAACGAGCCAATGAAAACAATGATATTTTACCTTTTAACTGCATTCGAAAGAGTTTCTCTTCATTTTTAATAGTTAACAATTTTTGCTGTTCAACATAAGAGCAATGCATCGCCCTTTGCTTGTTTAATGTCAACTGATTTGTAAAACGTTCCTCGTCCTAAGAAAATAAAAATTTAAATATAATAAATAAACAAGGAGTAGGTGTGGAATATCCTTGAGAGAGCGAATCCCAAACAGCGTGATAAGAAATCGCTGCGAGCTCAAGGACAGTATTGTGACCAGAGTGGAAAGGAGTATGTTAACGTGGTTCGGTCTTTTCGAAAGGATGAATGAAAGCAGATTAACTAAAAAGATTTATTGGATGGCAGTGTCGGAAAGAGGCGCCCTAGGAAGACCTTTCTCAGTCAGATTGGTCAACTGCTAAGAAAGGGTCAAGTGAGGGGCATCTTCAACCGACGTGCATGATTGGATGTGGTCGAAGCGAAAGTGGTATGTAGAGTGAGGAGTCGCTGGCGCTCCATGGTTTCTGCCTACCCCAGTGGGAACAAGGAGTTAAGTAGTAGTAAATAAACATTTCCAGCACAGAAAAAATTCATTTACAACAAGAAAAAATTGACATTTTATTACAATTTCATATTACAGTAGACCAAAGATAATATAGAATAGATTGCGCATCGACGCGTTTTTGTTCGAAACACAACTCGCCGATTTTAGGCAGGAGGGGGGGAAAACTTTCCCGCGCGCTAACGGCTGACGCAACATCACGTGATCCTCTAGTGATGTATCGATATTTATTATAAATTATAAAATATCGATAATTATTTGAATTTTTATTTTGTGTAATTTTTTTTGTTTAGTTTTTAATTTGATTATCCCAACAATTCCTACAATCGTGACAATACGATATAAAGACGTAATATCTTAAGGATTGCTTCGAGATGCAGAATGGTTTCGATTTTGAAAGAAAACAATTTTCTTTCCAAATAGGACACCCCGAGATGTAGCCAATTCAACAAAAAAAAGAATTGCTAACATCGGTTCACAATCGGCGTAGAAATCAGTTAACATATTTACAAAAAAATTTGTCGAATTGCTAACTTCCTCTTTTTAGGTCGATTAATAAAAATATTTCATCTAAATAAATTAATTAAAATTATTAAATTATAATTTTATCGATATAGATCGTCGCAACGCTTTGAACAGCACTATTGCGAAGAAAAGATACAACTGTCAGTGTATTAGAAAGAGAAAGAAGACGGGGCGTCTAAGGAATTTGTTTATAATATTTAAATTAAAAAATAAAGGAGATAATTACTTGCCTGTGAAATGTTATCCCATCTTTTTTGTAGCTTGAAGTTCGGGACCTTTTTTGACACCATTTAATTGCACAACTAGGCATTATTTACGTTTTTATTTGCGATTAAAGCGGGAGCGATCGACGTGCAAACACAAAAATCGAATAACTCAGACTAACGTAATATTTATAGCATTAGCGCGATTTTCGCTAAAGTATGATTGGCGCTTTTGTGTGTGATGCGCACTCCATTGTCCTCCATGCAGTAGACCTAATGCACCTCCACTATGCTGGCTCGAGGAGACAAAAGATCCTGTCAGCCTAGTTGGGGTGGTATTACCCAGGGGCCAGTATACTTGGTTAATATACATAAAAACTAATCTTTTTTTATTTTTAACCGACTTCAAAAGGAGGAGGTTATTAATTCATGTATTATTTTTTTTAAATTATCACATACATTTAACATTTTCTCAAGTTCTCTAGATCTCTTCTCAGACGACTGCGACTTGTCCTGAGTGTTTATTTTATTTTCTTTTAGTTCATTTATCTGAAATAAAACTTCATAATGTTAACTGTATTAAATCCAAACAAATTATCACAAAATGGAAATATAGAGATAAACGCCTTAACATGGCTGTATCAATCAGGTCAACTGTTAAGAAAAAAATGGACAAAGTTTATAATCTAATATTGTCTGGTACTATTCCCCAGTCGATTCCGATATTTTAGATCAGACAGACATGCGAAAACCAAACCGGTTTATCCGATCAGAAACATCTGGTAACCCTTTTCATATTAGAGATACAAATATGTAAAGAGATACAATTAAGAGCGGCCGTGGTCTAGCGGTAAGACGCGTGAACCCACGATCGATGAGACCCGTGTTCGAACCTCGCTAATTCTGACCGGTACCATTGTAACTTTGTTATATGTACTTTGGTCGCTCAGTGTATTAAAGAGTGATAGGCAAACTGATGATCCAGTCTGCCGTCCTGGGGCAGTACCACCACTTTCGAATGTAACACCCGTGAAGTGACTTTGTCGCGTTTCGGGAACAGTTTGAAAGTAGCCAGGTATAGCGAGAGGAGTGTGCACTGTCAATCTAGGATGGTACATGCTCGTCTCCTCAAGCCGGCATAGTGGAGGCGACTGCTGCCCGCACAGGTTTCTCTGTAGTAGCAGTTGTTTCCATTCATGGACCGCACTCTAGCTTTACATCAGGCGGAGTGTTGTCACATGCCGAGCTACAATAAAAAAAAATGTGTAAAACAATCTATACTGAACACTATTGTCATAAACAAATTTAAAAAAAAACCTAAAAAATTTACATACTTTAAAACCAAGAGCTTTTAATGCAATTTCTTTTTTGTGTTGCTCGTCCATAATTTGTCTGTTCTCCATGTGTTGTTTCTCCAAACACGCACGAAGGTTACTCAATTCGCGTTGCATAGCTTGCACCTGAAATGAGACTGCATCTATTAATGGAAAAGATATAAACAGAAGATGAGAATTATTGTACCTCAGCATATGTCAACACTCCGCCTGATGTAAAGCTAGAGTGCGGTCCATAAACGGAAACAACTGCTACTACAGATAAATTTCTGAAGGCAGCAGTCGCCAACACTATGCCGGCTTGAGGAGTCGAATCCTTATAGACAGTCCACACTCCCCTAGTTATAGCCTTAGTTGATATTTTATTAAGAGCCACCACACAAACTGCCGAAGAGACGAGCATGCACCATCCAGATTGACAGTGCATACTCCTCTCGTTCTATCTGGCTACTTTCAAACTAATCCCGAAACGCAACAAGGTCACTTTATAGTGGTGGTACTGCCCCAGGACGGCAGACTGGATTATCAGTTTGCCTACCACTCTTTAATAGTGCCTATAGGCACTGAGCGACCAAAGTACATATAACAAAGTTACATTGGTACCGGTTAGAATTTAGCGAGGTTCGAACACGGGACTCATCGATCGTGAGTTCACGCGTCTTACCGCTAGACCACGGCCGCACTAAATCACTTCGGCAGAATAGCAGACTAAACTAATAAGTATCATCTATCTACCCACAACTCTTTAATGTAATGTAAAGTCTTAAAAGTAGATACTTTAGTACAAAGTCCTAGCATAGAACTTACCTCACTATCAAGAGATTGACACTGAGCCATACAATCTCTAAAAGATAGTCTAAGTTGACTAAGCTTCTGCGCCAATGATACATTCTCTCGATTAGCATCAGCGTTGTTATTGCGTTGCTGATCACAAAATGTCTGCTGTTCACGGCATTGCTCTGACAAACGATTGCATTCATTTTCTAATACTGTATAATCCTGTAACAATTTTTTTTTATTGTAGCTCGGCATATGACAACACTTCACCTGATTAAAGCTAGAGTGGGGTCCATGAACGAAAAGAACTGCTACAACGGAAAAATCTCTACAGGCAGCAGTCGCCTCCCCTATACCGGCTTGAGGAATACTATACGAATATGCACCAACCAGATTGACAGTGCACACTCTACTACTACTAGTGCTACTTTCAAACTGCTCCTGAAAAGCGACAAGGTCACTTCACGGGTGTTACATTCGAAAGTGCTGTTACTACCTTTTACCATGTTTCATGCAATAAAGATTTTTCATTTCATTTCATACCCCAGGATGGCAGACTGGGCTAATAGCCATAACCAATTCACATGTTTAATCAGGTGTTTACTACCAATACTAAAACGTTAACGTAGGATATATAAGATTTTCATGTAAAATCAAAACGCAATGGACGCATAAAACCGATGACGCAAGCACGCCCACCTCCTCCTTAAAAAAAAGCTCCTTACAGCTGTGAGTTAAATGACAACGACACCAGCCGTATATCACTCGTTGCATTTACATTGCTTGTTTTTGATATATTTTTTAACAAATTTCGCCTAAGGAAAATGGGCTCACAATTTTTTTCTCGAGTTTGTCGATGATTTTTAGTTCTATTTTCTCTCTAGTTCTAGTCTATTGTCTGTTGATTGGTAAATGATGTGTTGATATAATTAAAATGAATTAATAAAAAAATAAGATATTATTTTAGAATATTGTTTTTTGACCAATCTATTAGGTATCAAGTGGGCCCAAAAATGGGCATTCTCCTTTTCTAAATTACCTCTCTAATATGTCTTATATCAGTGTCTCTATCACGGAGATTCTGTACTGCAGATGACCACATCACCATCATTTGACGTCGTTGTTCCATACCTTCTAAAACCTAAGTAAAAATAAACTCTGAATTAATTCACTATGAAATAAATATGTATTGAGGCATGCAATCAACAATGTTTAAGATTAATACTCAAAATGCAGTATCTATTATACTTTTTTTTTTATTGTAGCTCGGCATATGACAACACCGTAAACAACCTAAAGAGAAATCTCTACAGGCAGTAGTCACCTCCGCCATGCCATCATTTAGATTCAGTTCAGATAACAGTTCGTTACTTTTTTCATTCTATCAAGTAAAGGAGTGAAAAAATAAAAAATAACCTGAACAGAAATTCGTTCACATGATCTCTCTTCAGCATTAAGATTAGACACTAATTGATTAAGACGCTCTTGCATTTGATCATGTTCAACTTTTAACTTTTGACGCTTCATCTCCATTGCCTGAAAAGTAAATTAAAAAATAATTAACTCTCCAAACAATTGTAAAATACCTTTTTTTGTTTTTTAATTTTATGTGCAAAAGAAAATTGACTAAAGACATAGTTTTACTCCATTTGCCTTTAAAAAATAATAGTTTTATTAAAATTCATCTAGAATTTATAAAACTAACAAATCAATATTGTAGAGATCATCAGAGTTCATCTTGCATGTACAATACAATACAATTCAATTGTCACGCATCCTGCATGTAATAAGCACTATTACAATATAAATATTATACACAGTTTTGTACCGATATTACTTGGCACAGGGGGGAAGCATGTGCTTCTAAAATACAGCAGTGTTGCCACACCAATATGGAAGACCGGTATTCATGAATGGGATTGGCTTATATGTGCAAGGAAACATACTAGATACCCTACAATAATATTTTTAAAAAAAACTTGCCCTTCACCTTAGCTTTAGAGATATCCTGTTTAGTAAATTGTTCAATGGCACTTATATCTCCAGCACTACGCTCGAGTGCCGCACGCCACTCTTGTAGGGCTCCATGTTCTCCGCACACTTCATTCTTGAGTTTATCAGCATTTTTAAGTAGTCTCCCAATGTTTGCTACAACAATTTGATCGTTTATACACATTTATTATTTTTTTATTGTATCTACACTTTCATTGTGTTCCATTATGAGCAATATTTTATAGATTCTTTTAAACCTTTGAAGAAATTAATTTATTGTGAAAATAACAAACTTAACAATAGGATACATAGAATGAAAGTTGAATAAATGTGGTAGAAATGCGATCGCTAAGAAGTATGTGTGGAATATCCTTGAGCGAGCAAATCCCAAACAGTGTGATAAGAAATCGCTGCGAGCTCAAGGACCAGAGTAAGAGAGACTCAGGTATTGTGACCAGAGTGGAAAGGAGTATGCTAAGGTGGTTCGGTCCTTTGGAAAGGATGGATGAAGGGAGATTAACAAAAAAGATTTATTTTGTGAAAGTGGATGGCAGAGTCGGAAGGGGGCGCCCTAGGAAGACCTTTCTCAGTCAGATTGGTCAACTGCTGAGAAAGGGTCAGATGTGGAGCACACTCAACCGACGTGCATGCATGAGGGGAGCAATGGATGTGGTCGAAGCGAAAGTGGTATGTTGAGAGAAGAGTCGCTGGCACTCCATGGTTTCTGCCTACCCCGGTGGGAACAAGGAGTTAAGTAGTAACAATAGGATGCATAGAAGAGGTTAATATTATGTTCCATACTTTGTAACCTATCAACACGAGTGCCAATTTCAGTGATCTTCTTGTTATTGTCTATGATATCCCTGTCCAGTATATCTGCTTCATTAGTAGACAACTGCTTCAGTTTCACCTCTTGTTCTAACTGTTGTTTGTTGGCAAACAGTAGCCGCTGAAAAATATAAAATGTTATTAATTAAAATCATATGTAGTAAGATAACGCCTAGTGCAGTGGTCGCATGGGGGCAACCTATCTTGGAGTGCAGTGTAGCCAAACCACGGTAAAAGTTTCTCAGCATGGCAAGTACCTCCGCCCCCGGGGGTGTGTAGGAAAGGTAAGGAGTCTCTTATCCTTTCCGGGAGATACTGAGTGGCTGCGGTGATGTAGACCACCTCATGCACGAGCGGCCATAGCTGCTCAACTGCAGAAAAGGAATGCGAGGAATCTACAATCTACAAGTTTAAGGTAAAAGGTATCGGGTGTTTATTTAACTGGTTTCTTAATTTTTTTTCTGTGTAATACAAAAATAATATACTCACAGCATTTTCTTGGTACTCCGTATGAACTTGCTCTTTATACTTGTTGAGATCAGAACACTTTTGAGATTGAAGAATAATAGATTCTTTGATACGTTGTATTTCTTCTTGTCTAAAAAATAAGTGTAATGTAAAATATGGATATATTTTAAAAAGTGTATATAATAGTTTTCCTTACTTCGCAATTAAGGCGGTTTCCAGGTTTATGTTCACGGGATCCGCCAAAGGCATCCTCGTACCCTGATCCCAACCTAGATCACCCAATAATTGCTTCATATATTTATTCATTTTTGAGTCCTCCATTTTAAAATTTAATCGTTATTTCATCGGCTAAAGTTATATATAAATTAACAGTACAAATATAAAAAATAATCACGAAAGCAACAAAATTGTTAGATCAATAAAATAGTTGAAAGCCACGATCCTTACAGCAAAATTGCAGCAAAAAAAAAATCGTTTGACATTTAAAAAAAAAGGTAAATAAACAAAGAAATGTCAAAGTTTCGTCTTGCTCGAAATTGTATATAACAAGAAAGACAAAACATATTAATGTTACTACATTCAAAAATAAAACCAGTGATGTCATAAACATTTTAAGAAAACCGATAAGAACCGATTGCGAACGTTAAATTTTCGTTCCTTCATTAAAAAAAGCTTTTCGCACTAGTAGGTAACTCTTTCAGTTTAACAATTTTTATCTACTAGAATCATTGCATTATATTTTATTTTTGAAATAAACTGTTACCTAAGCTAGTATAATGACTCATATAATAAATATAAATATGTGGACGTATGTGTTTTATTAAACTTTTCTTATAGAGTTATAACAGCTTCCTGTATTATTTTTTAACTTGAAAGTGTGCCAACTATTCTGGCGCGTAGTTTCTCTTAAAATAGCTACTGAGGATTTCAGTATCGTGGCATGAGACTCGCTTAACGTTGTTAAGATAAATGAAAAAAATATATAATTATTTTAAAAGTAAAAAATGAGTGCCAGTGCAGCTTTGTTACCATGTCCGGTTTGTTTGAATTCGGTATTTCAATCAACAGAAACTTTAAGAGATCGGCTAATATTTGTGTCAACAAATAAAATACTATGTCCAATTTGCCAAGAAGAGGTTATTGGTATCGATAAGTTAACAATTCACCTATTTAGTCATGTAAATTTATTACAATCCACCCTTGAAGTGGCTAAAGATCCGCCTGTCGAAATGAAAACTAAGAACAAAAACATAAATCGGAATTCAACATCTTCACAAAACAAGAAAATAAAAACAAACAGTGCTAAAAATAAACCATTAGTTTCAGCGAGTTCTCCAGTAAAATATGTAAAAATTTATCCAAAGTTGCCAGTCATATCCATTAACCCAGTTCCCATTTTAGACATATCACATGTTTCAGTGGAGGAAAGACCGCATGCTGGGAATTCTATCAATGTTTCTACAGTTAAATCAGAACCACAACTTGTACAGGCAAATACAAAATTAAATAACACAGCATGCAACATGTGCGGTCTTCAGTTCGTTGACTCAAATATATTACAAATGCATCACTCTTTAGTTCATAGCATCGATGAAAATGGAAATAATTCACATACAAGATATCAATGTAATATTTGCCCAAAAAGCTTTAAAATGAGAGGTTCTCTAATGGTACATATGCGTGTAGCACATTTCGGATTTTCTAACAATTCAATAGAAACGAATGAAACCAAAACGAATGTGGAAACAAATTCTAGCAAGAGTGCAAATGATAATATAATATTCATAGAAAAAAATGATAATAAACAATGGCAATGCAATGTATGTCGAAAATGTTTTACAACAAAATATTTCCTGAAAAAACATAAACGACTCCATACAGGTTAAATGTTTGCTGTTTTATAGAGGTAAATCGCACTAACACTAATTAATAACTCACGAAGATCTAAATATGAGTAGTGAGATATATAGTAATGTACAACACCCCTATTAACAATATCGCTTCTGCAATTTGAGGTTTTATTTTTTATTATATACGCAGTGGTAGGCAGACTGATATACAACTGCCAAAGAGATAGATAGGATTCAGCCAGATTTCTACATATTTTAACCGATACCATAATATCAAGATCCTATGTTATTGATATGGTTATCTGGGTATTTTTTTAATACATGAAGATTGTTGATGTAATTATTTTCTCAAATTTGCAGATTGATAGGGAGTTTCCATGTAACAAATCATTTCTACACTAATATGATAATCAAAATACAGATACAATAGCACACATTAATGTATTATCTACGCGTACATCTATCGTGGGCACTCGTGGGTAGAATGTCTTATGAGTAACTCTCATACTTTTAAATAAGCCACACTAAATTGTGAGTAAATCACGTTATAGGTTTCCGTAATTAATCGTTTATGTGTATTATATTTCAGGCGAAACACCTTATGCATGTGGCCAATGCAATAAGACTTTTACATTTCAACAGTCTTATCATAAGCATCTTTTGTACCATAACGATGAAAAGCCACATATTTGTCCGTATTGTGGACGGGCTTTTAAAGAATTATCCACTCTTCACAACCATCAAAGAATTCATACTGGAGAAAAGCCTTTTTCTTGTGAATCTTGTGGTAAGTTGCTTATAAATGCTTTCTTTATTTTCCTAGTAATAAAATTATGTCTGCATTGATATTTAAATATTACTTTACAGGAAAATGTTTCCGTCAGAGGGTATCATATTTGGTACATAGGCGTATTCATACAGGAGTAATGCCGTACAAATGTACAGCTTGTGATAAAAGTTTTCGGTACAAGGTACATCATGAAATATGTCGTTATTTATATGTTGCCCGCTTGTGGTGATGATTATATTTCCTATATTTTCTAGGTTTCCCAAAGAACACATAAGTGCCAAGCTCAACCACCAGGGAAAGTAGTACGCCAAACAGGGGACCTTCTAGAAAAGCTAAAAAAGAAACATCCTGTTATGTCAATAAATTCAGCAGATAATATAAGTCACATGTCTCCACTAACAGATTGTTCAGATATTTCTCAAACGAGTACACAATTAGTTGTATCAGGATCTAAACTCTCGTTGGAGGACACTGAAAAGGATAATTTCCTTTTATTTGAAACAGATGCTAATGAAACTGTTAAATCCCAGCAGACGGTAGATACAAATAATATGCTACGACAAGAAGGACCCTCTTACAACGCTATTCTGGAAGAGTTGATAGATTCTATCCCAAACGAGGATAATAATGCACCATCGCCTTCAGAGATATTGAAAAATTTATGTCTCTCTTCAGAACAAGATGTTAAACAGCAAGAAATTCAAGATACTATGAGCTATCAAGACTTCTTTAAAGAATTTAACGAATTTCTGTAATTAATTATTAAATATAAGTACATTTTTTAAAATATAAATATTACTATTTTTGTTTAGTTTGTAACTTATTTCAGACTTTTTTCAACTTTCGTAGTTACGAGGAATTGTTTTGTGTTTCGATCAACAAATTACCGTTTTTCTTTAAAACCGGTAAAATCGTAATATTGGCAACACTGCATGCGTTTCGCTTCGTTCTGCTTTTTTCGTTCTTTTTTGTCTTCGACAGTGTTCGGTAGGTGAGCGGGCGCTCGTTTCGGTTCGTTCGTGTCGTGAAAAAACACAATGAGCTGCGCCAGCTGTTTTATTTCTTGCCTGTGCTGTGCTTGAGTTTCAGTATGGATCAAAATTATTTAGTGTCACTTCGTCTAGAATTGAAGTTGAAGTAAAATTTGCCATATTGTTTGTGAATTATTAAAGTGAATTGACGCTTAAGTGGAACTGGCTCCTCATTGTGAACTTTAAAAAATCTTTTTACTACGTCTTATTTGCCTACCTACAGTAGTGTGAATTAGGTCATTGCAAATTTGTGAAATTCCTGTGGTTCCTGGATATATTTGTATTGAACGTAAGTTTTTTTTTTACATATATGACTATTTATCGCAGACTCTACATGCCTCATTAAACCCAGTGTTATCATTGCTACAGTGCTAGAGAAGGTACCTAGAGAACAAAGGTATTGACACTTATTTTCCATAATATGATAATACCTAATGTTTTCTTATTACAAGTAATATTATGGACTGTTACTAGTTAGTAAATTAATTGCATAACGTAATGGCGACTAAATTAATCATAAATAAGTAAGCGCCTACGCATTTTTATTTAAATATAATGTGTGCAATAATATGAACAGAATTTACATGATATTCACAATATTTAGGTAGGAAGGTACTTACATCAAAAATAATGCTTCAATTTGTAGACAAAGGATACATTAACTGAAATATTATATTAAACTATATTTTGTGTGGCCATTTTATAATAATATTTATATTATTACTTGGGCGTCTTGACCCACGCTTAGGCACTAAAGTTTATAATATTGATATTAGTCTACATGTTGAATATCTTCAAACTAAGGACAAAATAAATTTTTTGCATGACTATTTATTTTTAAACATTTAGAGATTTCTTAGATTTTAGTAATGATATGAGTTTCTTTGGTATCTTTTTTCATGACATTATGACTATTTGCCAATGCCAAAGTAAATATTTGCATTAATTAATGTGCATCACACATCACACAAAACTGTCAGTTCAATTCTTTGAGTTAACTCAAGAAAACTTCCAGTATAGAATTCTGGAAGGAAATGAATACATGTTTTTCCATTTTGAACCACATCCATACACACATATACAAAATATACATATATTCATTTAAAAGATATTAATTTCCTATTATTGAAATGGTAATAAAACATGTGAAGAAACATAGGTAAAATAATTAAAAATCTACTTGTGTCCATGAATTTGGAATCCTATCAAAATAGCATATTATATCTCTCCCTGAGCTCAGGATATCAATTTTCATCCAAACTTATTCTTTTAAATCTTCCTTGTCTATGACATAAGTAGTAAAGTTATACTGAAACTACTATGAACTTTAAATGGATACTATGATGATGTGGCCTCTACCGTTTATGTATCTTAAAGAATCCGTGGCCGAATGGGTATAAACAGGGACTCATAATGAAATCCACTCAAGGGTAAATCTCGACTGGTACCAATGTTACTAACTGGAGGGGTCCAGTGATATGGTCTATATGTAACTGTAACTTCATTTCAGTAATCTAATTCACCAAATCAACGTCGCGACCTTAATCTATAATAGTAAAGCTAGTTTTGTTTTTCATATTTATCCCCAGAGCTCATTCCCTCGGTTTGCCCCCATCCTAACCATTGTTTTTATTGTAGGTCGGCATAAGACAACACTCCACCTGATGTAAAGCTAGAGTGCGGTCCATGAATGGAAACAACTGCTACTATAGAGAAAATCTCTATAGGAAGTAGTCAAACGACAGTGCATACTCCTCTCGCTATACCTGGCTACTTTCAAACTGCTCCCGAAACGAGACAAGGTCACTTTACGGGTGTTACATTCGAAAATGGTGGGACTACTACGACAGCAAACTGAACAAATAATCATCATCAGCCTGCCGTGGTAGTGGTATTTAATAGTGCCTATAGGAACTGAGTGACCAAAGTACATATAACATAGTTACATTGGTCAAAATTTAGCGAGGTGTGAACACGAGTCTCATTGAGCGTGAGTTCACGCGTTTTACCGCTAGACTACAGCCGCTCATAAATTGTTGTTTATTTTAGAAATAAATGCTATATTCATAACAAATGAAGCATCTACGTAGGTACTTGGAATTTCAATCAACATACAAATTCAAAGAACAAAGACTGTTCTTCGAAATCATATACCCAAGTAGATTAGGTTTTAGGAAGGAACTTATCAAGAATACCCAGTAACACGTGGGCCATGTCAGAAATATTACGTACACGTATTTGATACACTGATTATTATTTGTTATCAATCATGACGCGTCTTATGACGATAATTTCTAACAATGGTTAATGGGGATAAAATTAATCGCTCATGTTTTTAAATATTTACAATGCATTAATTCTGTACCACTGTACGTGTTTAATGCGGGAAAAGTGTTGTCATTGAAACGAAATCTGTGTTATTGGACCGTAGTGCGTGGCTTCGTGCCACAACCTACATGCACGTGTAGAATGTAACTAGCGAATATTATCGTTTCAAATACGTAATACCTACACGCGATAACTTCGTTTAATACCTACAATAGAATAGGTTTCTATTCCTTATATACCTTGATCTCGTTAAATTCAATCAAGCTAATTGCTGTCAAAATTAATTTTAAAATGTATTAAAATTAGAAAGCCCATTTAAATATAAATATTCCACGCTGAGAAAATAAAAATGTAACCATCGATGTGAGATAAATTATCACAGTTGAGCGGTTTATCTGAGAGCTGTCGGTAGGTAGTATGAATAACAAGCTCCGTTAGTATCAGACTGCTATCGATGTTCTTATACCCACGTCTATAGAGTCGATATTACCTTCGTAATGTTATTTTAAGTCTGGCTTGGTATATCGGAGGTACAGTTGGACAAGTGCGGATGGCGCGACGACAGAGCGGGGCCGGGAGGCGGTATCGATCCGACATAGTCGGCACCCGGGCAGCCGACCTCGCAATTACCACGTTTTTACACTTGCATATGTAATTGAAATGTATTAATTTCACCTGATTCGCGTCGCCACTCACGTTCTTCGTTAACTACCTGTAGAGCCTGAAAAAGGTTCAAATTAAGGTATACATAAGTAATTAGAATGCGATTTGTAACTGATTGTCATTATGGCTTAATTATTTCCTGATTAAATAAAAAGTTAAACGTTGTTTTTTGCGCACGGCATTGTCTACTATTGAGCTGACATTGTCTTACCGTTACCTGTTATCTATTCCTTAAACTAATCTAATTATAACAATAGATTAAATAAGTTCAGATGAGCACTTAAATATTTACATTTTGAATACTTTACTTAGTTTCCTAACGTCTATAATAACCGTGGTACTTGGATATATTATTTACTAGAAACAAAATAGGTACCAAGTATAAAGTAGTTCCAAGAACACTGTAGTGTCGACCTCTGATTTCACTGAAGGCGAAAGGGATCGCTATTTCCAGTTCTCAATCAAACAATTTTTAGTTAAAATACTCTAGTGAAAACTGACGATGGTTATTATGAAATGAATATTGTTTATAGGCATGGTCTTAGCATGCATTTGCTCATCGTTTGACTCTACCATGGCTCCGAAAAGGCGTATAACGAGAAGAGAGCCAAGAGTGGTAGGCAGACTGATGTTGGTAATTTGTCCAGTCTGCCGTCCTGGGGTAGTACCACCACTTTCGAATGTAACACCCGTGAAGTGACCTTGTCGCGTTTCGGGAATAGTTTGAAAGTAGCCAGGTATAACGAGAGGAGTGTGCACTGTCAATCTAAGATGGTACATGCTCGTCTCCTCAAGCCGGCATAGTGGAGGCGACTGCTGCCCGGACAGGTTTCTCTGTAGTAGCAGTTGTTTCCATTCATGGACCGCACTTCAGGCGGAGTGTTGTCACATGCCAAGCTAAAATTAAAAAAAAAAAAGAGAAAAAGTACTAAGTAATAATATATAATCGTAACTAATATACATCCATAAATTATGGAGCATTAAAACCTCAGCTCAGCCTGTTTTCCTATGGCACTTCCACCACTTTTAAGTGTAACTAACACGCATGAAATTACCTAGTCGCGTTTCGGGATGAGATAGAAAATAGCCGGGTTTAATAGGAGGAGTAAGTACGCTTTGTCACCGGACGGTGCACAGTCGTCTCGGAATAGCGGAAGCGACTGCTGCCTGCAGACGTTTCTCTGTGGTAGAGTTTGTTCCTGCTCATAAACTCCAGCTTAACATCAGACGAGAGTGTTCATATGCTAGGTTATTATAAGTGAATTGGGTTACAGTAAAATTAAATGTTGTAGAGCAGACCAGAGCTGGCCAACCCAAATGGTCTCGCGGGCCACTTTGTGTGCGTTATGTTTAAAACAATACAATACATTTGTCACGCCTTTTTCCCACAGGGATAGGCAGAGACAACGGAACGCCACTTACCACGATCCAGACACAACTCTCTCGCTTCCCTCACATCTACAATCTCCGATTTGATCGCTAAACACCCTTCTGGGTCTGCCTTGTTTAACGCATTCATTCACATTAGATTTATATATTCCTTTCGTCAATCTCCTTTCATGCCCAAACCATCGAAGCATTCCTTTCTCAATCCTCGTCACTACATCATCTTTCAAACCACATCTATCGCGCGCAACAGTATTTCTGACAAACTATATGAATAATCCATCCTCCTTACTGCTTCTCACTTACCCAAAGGTCGACTGGTAGAAGTCCACTTTTTGTAAAAAATACAATAAAGTTTATAAATAAATAAATAAAATAATATTTTTTTTACTGGTAACTAATGAGTTTTCGATTTCCAAATTTCCGTTTGATCATTGTGGAAATGTGTACAAAAATATTAAGCAAGGAATGGGAACAAGTCTCGCCGGGCCGCGCGTTGATCAGGCCTGGAGTAGAATGTCGTGTTTGGGGTTTTAAAAAACAATGTCAGAGTAATTGCATGGCAAGTTGCGGAGCCGTGTTTCTATTTCTTATGCAACACGAGGCAACATAAATAGAACGCGGACATTATACAAACGTAAATATAGGTATAACATTTTTTTAAAAGAAGCTAAATTAATATCTTTCTATTTGTCTCGTTTTCTGTTTAACCAATAATATTCTCTAAAAGTTAGTTAGGCCTAAGTTATTCAATCTTTACTTATTTGTGTAAACAAGTGAAAGAAATGAAAGCTTAGATAATTATTTTAATGTTTTTTTACTTAATACCTTTTCTACAAGTACTATAGCAGTAGGAGTGAACTCATGATCGATTAGACCCGTGTTCTCGCAAAATCCCCTTTTAGGCCTACTTGATATCTAAGAGTTTGTTAACAAAACAATATTCTAAAATAATACCTTATTTTTTTCATTAATTCGTTTCAATTATATTAACACGTTGTTTAATAATCAATAGACAATGTTTAATTACATAAAGAACAGATACTATCAATTATTTAAAAGCATTTAATATAATAATAATCTTAAAAACTTAAAACTTATTAGTGATAAGAAATCTAGATTTATTTTCCTACACAATGCACTAAATATCATCGACAAAGTATAGAAAAAAATGTGGGCCCATTTCTCTTAGTAGAATGGGCATTGGGCATTCTCCTTGTGCCCAATATAACTATGATATATGTACTTTGGTGCTCAGTGCCTGTGATACAAGAACCAGCTCAGTTACTAGGTAGTTAGTACTTTAGTAATATAATATTGGAAATAGTCTTAAATAAACAGTGGTAATAATGGTTATTAGCCTAGTCTGTCGTCCTGGGGTAATACCACCACTTTCGAATGTAACACCTGAGAAGTGAGATACGTTTTGGGGTCAGTTTAGAAGTATGGTGCATTCGTCCCCTCAAGCCGGCAGGAGTGTTGTTATATGCCGAGCTACTGTGTAAAAGAAAATAGGTTAGGTTAAAAAGGAAATGTTATTAACAATTACTGGGACAATGATTGCAAACACGAGATGCTCGTTGACGTGTCACACTATTGGCCTAGTTGTTCGTGTTGCGCAAAATAACGCACACTTGAACTGATTCTTTATCTTACTCTGTCCTATCTTGCTGATTTTGCTATTTTCACGCTTTGTATTTGCCCTAAACTGCTTCTAAAAAAACAATTATTAACGTTCCTTATTCCCCAGCATAAGCTTCCGAAATCTTTGCTTATCCTAGTTTAGATTTAAATACAACACATCTCGTTGCATAATTTCAGAAAATTGTTTCTTACTTTTTTCATAAACGAAATCTTCTCGATTGAAAGACCCGTGTACAAAACTGGTAAAAATTCTTTCCGGTACCAATGTAACTTTCTTCGTTTAGTTGGTACCTGTGGTATAATATAGACTTTAATCAAAAGAGTAGTAGGCAGACTGTTGATGGTTATTGGTCCAGAGACCTGAGTGTAAAATTTAATTTACGCACTCACGGCGCCATACAGTCACTAATATTTTGACGTTAAGAAGTTAAGAAATTTTGAGTAAATTCGTGCATTCGTAATCATAATACCTCACACTTAGACCTCAGTTTACTGTCCTGGAATCTTATCATC
The DNA here is from genome assembly GCA_948150575.1 of Tinea pellionella. NCBI lineage: Eukaryota > Metazoa > Arthropoda > Insecta > Lepidoptera > Tineidae > Tinea > Tinea pellionella. The sequence goes on along the minus strand of OX411249.1, from coordinate 3,385,634 downwards.
ACTTACAAGTCGTGTTTAGGGGACCAGCGTGAAATTAGCCGTGTATAACGAGAGGAGTGTGCTCTGTCGATGGATGGCTCGCGTTTGTATTCTCAAATCTGCATAGCAGTGGAATATTTTAAAATTGAAGTCGATCGATAAGTCCGGTTCGAATGATAATAGAATGGTAAATTGTATAACGTTATAAACTGATATTTTCCATGGTTTTATTATGGTCCGTTGAATGGTGTCGAATTATGCAAGCATCGTCACGAAGTCTTTTGCCTTTGTACTTATTAGACGATATATTTGTATTCTGTATTTACTTTTAAAAAAACTGATTCTAGTTGTCTACAGTTGCTACTCTATGACTTTTGATTTTATTATTATTTACCTACGTCTAATTTTATAGAAAAAAAAAAAGATAACTTTAATATTATTTAACACAATAATTAATACTGTATTTTGACTAGTGTTTGTAAATGTGTTGTTACAACTGGTTTGACCTACTTGCGTCGGGTTTATATTATGGATATAACAGATCTACATAAATATAACGTCGTCATTTGCTTCGCTCTCCACGGGTTGAACTGTTGCGACATTTGCCTTAGCTTTCTCTACTCACTCCGGTTTATGGGCTAGTAATACAAAAACAAAGAAATGTGTGCAGGCAGCAGTCGCCTTCGCTGTGCCGGCTTGAGAAGTTCTTCCGTTATACGCGGCTACTTACGTCCACTAAGCACGAAACGCGATCAGGAGATCAATCTTTATATATAATATACTTAAAACGTATAGATTTATTTCTACTAGTTTTGTTAGCCAATAGTAACTTCTAGTTTTAAGGTAACGATTTTCTATTGGCTGAAAAATTCGTAGAATTCGAAGTAAAGTTAATTTTTTTTTTTATTATAGCTCGACATGTGACAACACTCCGCCTGATGTAAAGCTAGAGTGCGGTCCATGAATAGAAACAACTGCTACCACAGAGGAATCTCTACGGGTTGCAGTCGCCTCCACTATGCCGGCTTGAGGAGACGAGCTTGTACCATCTAGATTGACAGTGCACACTCCTCACTTATACCTGGCTACTTTCAAACTATTCCCGAAACGCGACAAGGTCACTTCACGGGTTTGGATATTATGGATCTATTGGATACGTTTTAAGTTTACAATTTACATCATTTGAGAATTGGGGCGAGGTTGGTCACTAAGGACGGCAGATTGGACTAATCAGTCTGCCTCTAAGTTGTTTTTTACTTCCCTTCTAATTATTATTTAAATATATGTCGGAACGATCATGAATACGGACTCTCATTTGAACGATTACGGAAACTAACTTGGAACATAATGAATACGTGGTCATGAGTACAAGCACTAGCTGAATATGAAACAAAAGCATCGTTACGCTTTGACAGAGTCTGAAAACACACGATGCCGCGGATATTTGCTTAGTTATCGCCCACAAATGGAGGATAGAAGCCTTGGACCGCTCTCCCGTTCTGTCATATACAGGTTGTCCCGTAAGTAGTGGTGTCAACGGTATTTTACAGATAGAGGGGTTCAATATCTAGAATATAATTTGGTGATTTTTTTTTATACCTTCTGGTTTAAAAGTTATGACATTTTTAAAGAATTATCATTTTTCCCCCGTTTTATCACAAAACAATGTTTTAAAAATTTGTTTACAATTATTTTTACTGGTCTTTTTATTTAAGTGGGTTGAGAAAATACAGGGCTTTCTAATTAAAATGTTATTTGTAACCAATTAATAACCATGATTAAATAAAAAATTAAAATCTAAACAAGATTTAATTTATCAAATTTTAAGCAAAATATTTATACGAAGCTGGTGTAAAAAAATTGTATGTAAGATTACGGGACCATTATTTTCGCACCACTACTTACTGAACACCCTGTATATATTTTTTAATTTTAAATGCTGAATAGATAGCAATATTCTTAAGATCAACGCGCATAAAACGAGCCTTAGCTGAGTTGGGATTGTTTTTTGTTCAATTTTCATCAAATTTAATGATAATAATAAAACAGTTTATTTGGAATATTAAAAGTTGGCATTGAAATGTAGACATAGTAACAAATTCCTTGTCGTAAGATTTCGTTTACGTAACCCTGGAAACGTTGGTCGTCACTTTAAAGGTACAGTCTGTAATAATAATCGATTTTCACTTGAATTTATATAATTAAGTCATAATATATTTGAGCCGCGTGGTTTTTTTTTTATTGTAGCTCGGCATGCGACAACACTCTGCCTGATGTAAAGCTAGAGTGCGGTCCATGAATGGAAACAACTGCTACTACAGAGATATCGCCTCCACTATGCCGGCTTGAAGAGACGAGTATGTACCATCCAGATTGATAGTGCACACTCCTCTCATTATATCTGGCTACTTTCAAACTATTCCCGAAACGCGACAAGGTCACTTCACGGGTGTTACATTCGAAAGTGGTGGTACTGCTCCAGGACGGCAGACTTTGCGAATAACCATCATCAGTCTGCCTACCACTATTCTAGTGCCTATTCTACCTAGTACGAAAATTAATAGTTGTGCGAAATACATTGCTTCTTTTATTAGTTTGATACTGTCTGGTAATGCGTCCGTAAGAAGGTCATTAAAAAATGTCGTTTTACACACATGGACTTGCAACTGTAACCCGGGATTGTTTGTATGGTCCTGTCTTGTTTCATGTTTAGAGAAAAAGTCAACAGAAATATGCATTTAGGTTTAGGTTTTCCCAGCTGAATTCATTTTAATAATCCATCTTTTGCCGTGACAGAATTTTATAGAACAAAGTAAAAAAATGAGAAAAGATTTCAGAAAGCTTTTTGTCGCAAAATTACAGTGCCTCGTCTGCTACTCCAATTTTCTTTTGTAATTATTTTATACTTCTATAAATAAATAAATACCTACAATGCCCTGACTATGAACTAGGATACCTTGTGTTCTGGGTATCAGGACAAGGACAACACAAATATATATAATAAAAAAAACAGTCCTGAGGTAAATACCTAATACTCTTCTTGTGTAACATTATATATATTTCGAAATATTACGAATATTTGTAAAGAACCCGAGACCTTCGCGTAATAGGCTGGCACACTAACCACTGCGCCACAGAGATCTTCTTACATCTGTTTAAATATTTTGCCTGCGAAATGAGGCGTAGTAGAAAGTATTCCCAGTTATTATATCAGCAGGAAATGTTTGATTACGCCCCCGCCTTGTCACAATGTTACCGACGATATAGAACAGCTGAGTAGAGATTAACATTTGCATCCCTATGGTGAAGTGTATTTCGGAGGGTTGTAAGGTCGTTGAACCAGTCTGGGTCCGAACGAGTGCACTCGTCGTTGTCGTGTTTCTACTGGGACGGTCGTTCACTCCCGCTAGAGGGTGGCGTATCACCCCATGCGTTTTAGATCGCCAGATTGATTCGGTTCATAGGTACTCGCAGCCGTGTGTCTTTGTTCATTCGTATGTCTGACATTCTTTGTCTCTAATTTAAAAGAAGGTATTTTATAACATATATATGTAAAACAGTGTTAATTTGTTGGGATTTTTTATTAGATATAGGCATTGGCGTCATTACAGGTATGGTAGCCATGGCACAATCCAGGGCTGGCTGCGACCCAGATATAGATAAATCCATACCGCGGAAATCAAGTCTTATTATTTAGTATTTTATTAATTTTGCATTATTAATCATGTTAATGAAGCCAAGACTCAAAAAAAACGTATTGACGCCCCCGGATATAGGTACTTAATACTAATTTAAGATTCATATATTATTATTAAATCTATCTTGTCTTGAAAACTATCTGATGACAATAGATTAACACTTCAATGTCAGAGTCGTCGGTCGGTTCCTATATTGCATAATAATTGTTTATTTGTTAGATAAATTTGCATATTCCTTGTGGATGTGTTGAAGGTTGGCAAGCGTGCGTCGCGCTATAAAATGTTCGTAAATCAACACAAGTTTTCCGGTATATTCGCTTTAATGGCACCTTCACTGCAATTATCAAATTTAGTTAGTGCCCGAGGCATTTATTTTGTACTGTTTTTCATCGAAGGTACAGTAAAACGAGGATGATGACGAGGTAAGCGGGTGTTGCACGCGCGGGCGGGTTGTCGACCGCCATAGCGGCCTTGGGGCATGGGCTGACCCTCCATCCTCCTAAACGCACTGTAATATAGACTTTATTGTTCATCATTAAAGGTTCAAATCGTATGCACATGGATTATTAAAATTTTCGGCAAAAAGTGTTAAAAGTTAGTGGTGTTGATCTTCACGGAGTTGTTCATTAAGTTTTAAAAATGATTATCTATTTATTGTTATAATTTGCGAAGTGTTTTTTTATTAATATAGGATCTTTAGTCTTTATATCAATTTAGAAGCAAAATCTAAGTAGGTAATAGATTGGACTGTCTACTAGAAGTAAGTAGGTAAATCACAGAAGAAAAGAATATAGGTAATAATGCTAAACATTTCCCCCGTGAACAGCCATCAAAATGTCCATTTCCGCAATTAGAAGACAATTCCACTGTTCAACGTTTACGTTCATTATTTAGAATATTAATTTTGTTTGCTTCAGTTGTTTCAAACAATGTGTATTAAACGCGCACTTATTTAGTCTGTGCGATGGAAGGTTAAACAGCGTCCGCAGTCAAGGAAGGTCATATACGAATCGCAAATCACTGTAGCCGCTAGTTGCCAACGCTACGAGTATATCAAGATTTTTTTCTGTGCCTTTGTCGGAGAATTGTATCCGCTCCGCTAGCTCGATTGCTAGAATTTACAGAAATTTTACAAAAAAATATATTTGTTTACAATATCCTCGTACACCTTGTAACCCGTATCGCATTTAAAATTACAACTGAACGATCGAAAAAACAGTATAGTCTGTGGTGCATTGGCTTATCTACCTGCCTTGTACCCGCACCTGGCTACTTGGCTGCGCAGGTTTCTGATTGGGATCACTTTATGTCACGGCAAGTTCCACATGTTTAACCATTGAGTTGTGTATGAAAACCAATCCACAGATTATGGTCCATGTTCGTGTATGCCCCTTTGTTTTCACTTGTTATTGAATACGTATTGTTTTAACAAATCTGATAAACATTAATGTTCATTATAAAACTAGGTTAAATTCGAAATCTTATTCACCTATAATATGAGCATCCAACCCTTTATAATAAAGATTTCTCAATCGATTGATTGGATTTTACCAATTTTAGGTTTGTATGTCATCGTGTAATTTATGGGAAATCGAATGTCGTGTACAAGCCTGGGACCGGACACTGCGACAGTCCGCGGTCGTTCACCAGAACCCTGGCCCTTAGCCCCGCCTACGGGAGCGATACCGCTCTGCATGCATATATGTACAATTGTACATTCATTTTAGCATACTAATATGTACCTACCTATAACTTCCTTTGTGTAACAGTAACAGAAACGACTGATTGACCTCGTAGATCTAAATTAAATAAAAACATTTCTGAAAAAAATTGAACCGACTTCTAAATAAAACACAAGGCACTAAAAAGTAAAAAAATAATTTTAATTGAGAGTACATACACACAATTTAATAAGCATAAACATGAATAGATGCTTATTTTTCATTTACAAATTAATTATATGCATTTTATTTAGCATATATCTGAAGTCGGTGCCAACCTAATATGAAACTCCGCATCGCTTGAATCTAGGTACATTACCAATCATAAAACATGTTTCAAATGCATGCACCGACTTCAGATATATGTTAAATAAAATGTAGATAATTAATTTGTAAATGAAAAATAAGCATCTATTCATGTTTATGCTTATTAAATTGTGTGTATGTACTCTCAATTAAAATTATTTTTTTACTTTTTAGTGCCTTGTGTTTTATTTAGAAGTCGGTTCAATTTTTTTCAGAAATGTTTTTATTTTGTAATTTTTAGTTGTAACTGTTGATTGTATGGATAACATTCTAAACGCGCTGTTCAAATAAAATGTGATGAGTAGTGGGCTTATAGACAGACACTCTCAAGTCCTACCCGATAAAAAATGAATCATTAAAATCAATCGAAACATCCCCTAATTTTCCACCCTTAAAGGTGGAATATTTTATTCCTTAAATGGGATCAATCCCGAAACGTACTTTATCAAACAAAAAAAGAATCATCAAAATCGGTTCACTAATGGCGAAATATACCCTAATTTTCCACCCTTAAAGGTGGAATATTTTATTCCTTAAATGGGACTAATCCCGAGACGTACTTTATCAAACAAAAAAAGAATCATCAAAATCGGTTCACTAATGGAGAAATATCCCTTAATTTTCCACCCTTACAGATGGAATATTTTATTCCTTAGATGGGACCAATCCCGAGACGTACTTTATCAAACAAAAAAAGAATCATCAAAATCGGTTCACTAATGGTGAAATATCCCCTAATTTTCCACCCTTAAAGGTGGAATATTTTATTCCTTAAATAGGACCAATCCCGAGACGTCCTTTATCAAACAAAAAAGAATTATCATAGTCGGTTTATAAACAGCGAAACATCTCCTAATTTTCCACCCTTAGAGATGGAATATTTTCTTCAAATTTAAAATTGACCAATCACGAGACATACTTTATCCAACAAAAGAAAAATCGTCGAAAAATCATCGAAATCGGTTCACAAACGGCGAAACATCCCCTAATTTTCCACCCTTAGAGATGGAATATTATCTTCAAATTGAAACGGGACCAATGCGGACATATACTCTATCCAACAAAAAAAGAATCATCAAAATCGGTCCACAAACGGCGGAGATATGAGGGAACATCGCCACAAAAAAAAAAAAAAAAAAAAAATACACGACGAATAGATAACCTCCTCCTTTTGAAGTCGGTTAAAAATAGGGGCGTAAGACATATGCCCTCTTTCAACAGAGATGCTGAAGTTGGAGATTATCAAATGTGCCTACCTAGCTAACTTCTAGATATAACTAAATTGTGTTATCGATCCGTGCCTATTACTTTAGCCACGTTTTCCTGCCTATATCGATTTAATAGGGTTATGAAAATAGTTCGTGTTCAGCTATAGGCAAAATAGAAAACAAAATGTTTTAAGATATTTATAAAAAAGCAATTGTTGGGAGTCTAGACGGCGGTAGTGGGGTGGAGCGCCCGCCATATCAGCGATAAAGTTTAATTTTTTAGGCCGGTGTTGCCAAATTAATAAAATATAAATAATATGGCTAATTTAGTGTTATAGAATATTGCATAACGACTGCAAACGAGATGACGATTTTACTTTCATTGTTGAAGTAGATACGTATTCTAATTGCACTGGTTTTATGGGAGGTAAATCACTAAAAACAAGAAATTGTGGGTATTTTCCCCAATTTGACAGCAAATAAATGGATAAATGGTACTTTACGCTGGCAACACACTCTGTGACAGCCAGCCAGCTGTACTGCTGTATGTATAAAATAAAAATTTGAGAATAATTTGAAAGCGTATAATGTGTCCTTGATGTGTCATCCGTTACAATAATTTTCACAAAACGTGGTGTTTTCTTTGCTTATCGATTAATGTTTCAAATTGTCAGTAAATTGATGTCGGAATAAACAAGTTATCACACAACGGCATAGCATTCACCTCGGGTGGTCGTCTATACCGTGTTATAGGTTTATATAACTCACCATCGCGGGCCATCGCGACTCATAGTGTGTCACCGTTGTTGCAGGTGATCGGCGTGAAGAGTGGTGGACTGTGACTCGGTGTCGAGTGGTTCTCAGTGTGTTGAGTGCGTGTGATACAGTGAATGCCAAGAAGGTGCGCGGTCGCGGCAAGCCCTGGCATGGTGCCGGGCTGCAGCTAGCGGGCGCAGGCGGCCGGCGCAGGCCCCTCACCAGCAGCCGCGAGTTGTCTTCAGCGTCGTCTATGGCCGAGCAACACTTCACACCGTCGTCGTCACACTCTGCACTCACGAGAGAGTCCAGCAGGTATGAAATTACTATATTATTGACTGTACTATTACATATTATTATAATTGTCTCAGTTCTTTCTTTGTGACCGTCTTGTAGAGCTCTTTATGCGGAAAATGATACAATATTTTTTCTTACTATCTCAGTGCGAGAGAAAACAAACAAACATGTAAAAAAAGTATGAAATTTAATATTTTGTAATTGTAATCGGCTTAACTTTCATATGTAGGGGATAATTATGACAACTTGAAAGCGAATGAGTCATAATCAGTGGACTAACAACAGTGACTTTGCAATGTTTCTAATATTTTATTTGTGGAATATTTTTATGTATAATTATTCCATATTTTAACAGCTATTTAAAATAAATAATATGAAAGTATGACTAGGTCTTCAAACATTTTATAAAACCAATGCAATACTACATGTATTACTACATTATCGATGCTATCTTTTTTTAAACATAATTTGTATGCAGCTCTTTGGCACATCGAGACCATAGTGCGGTATTGAAAAAAATATAGTTAGAGAATTTTAAAAATATGACAGAACGGGACGAGCGGTCCAAGGCTTCTATCCTCCATTTGTGGGCGATAACTAAGCAAACATGCTGAAACACGACAGCATGGCTTGTTTTCAGAGACTCTGTCAAAGCGTAACGATGCTTTTGTTTCATATTCAGTTAGTGCTTGTACTCATGACCACATATTCATTTTGTTCCAAGTTAGTTTCCATAATCGTTCAAATGAGAATCCGTATTCATGACCGTTCCGACAAATATATGAATTCAGTTCAGTCAAATGAAAAAAACAATACTTCTTTTTGCAATGTTTATGGTAGTTTTCTCAACATTCTACAACCCCGGTTATTAACTCTGCTCTACACTGCAATAAGATCACAACTTTGATTGTTATTTGTTTCCCAATAAATGCAGATTAAAAAAAACAAATGGGAAGCGCAATTTTTTGAATGATCTATAATATATCATATATCTATGATATATCAATGTACAGAATGGCAGGAATGTTGTTAGGTTTATTAAAGAGATTTGCTTTAATAATTCTGAGATCTTTTACACGATTAAATTCCTGTCCAGATAAGAGACTTATGAAGAATATTAGAATGCAGTTCTTCCTAACTTCAGCATCAATATCTTGCTTCTTTTGAAAGAATTTTGCATTTTATATTTTAAGATTACACCTCTCTAGCCCATATCATTATTATTTTATTGTAGCTCGGCATTTTCTTGATTCTTGATTCTTGATTTTCCGGGCTGGTTTCCGCACGCAGACCCACTATGGGGGTCCCTGGTGCGTCCTGCCGTACTTATACAAGCCATCCTATCTCCTGCATGAGGGCCAGTACGCCATCGACGTTCCGGCACGCCTCAGGGAGTGTTGACGCTGTCCTCAGGAATTTCCTTCTCGGTGCCTCAACGCTGCTGCATTCCAGCAGCACGTGCTTCACCGTTTCCTCCTGTTCCAGACATCCTCTGCACAGAGGGCTATCTGTAACATTTATATTGTAGTAGTGCCTGTTTAAGGCCAGGTGTCCTGTGATGACCCCAACCATAACACGCAACTTTTGCCTACTTAATCGGAGTAGTTTACCAGTTAGTTTGTCGTTTCGGCACGGGAGTGCTTCGCGAGCATGCCGGCAGTCCTCCGTTTTTGACCAATAAGTGTCGTGACACATACCTGTCCTTTTCCGTATCCAATTACGTACGTACGTGAATGGGAGCGGGATTATGGGGCTCGGTCCATGAACAATACTGGAAGATCCCCTTCTTGCGTACATATCTGCCGCATCATTGCCTAGGGAATTGCTGTGGCCCTTGATCCACTGAAGGGTGATGTCATTGAAGTCACTTGCAATTTCCAGGGCTAAATGGCAGTCGTATGCGACTGCCGAGGTGAAGCTGTTACTGTTTAAAGCGTGCAAAACAGCTGCACTATCTGAAAGAATACGTATTTTATGACCACGTACCTTCCTTCTGCTGATAGCCATTGCGGCTTGCGTTATGCCCACACATTCTGCTTGGAATATGGAGTTATTGACATCTAGGGTGGTGGATAGGCTGATGTTTAAATCCCATGAAAAAGTGCCCGCCCCTGTACCTGTCTTTGTCTTCGAACCATCCGTGTAGATCCTGAGTTCATCTATTCCTGAATGGTCCTTGTTCTCCTCTTGTAATTGTATCCTGTATTTCTTGTCAAAGACAAACCTTTTCTGAGTTTTGTCGATGACAGAAAACAGGAGAGGGTTTTCTGCTATGGCTTCGTCGAGTATGGTCGTGTGAGGAGCTCGATAATCCCTTGACCATAACTTCTGTACAGTCAGTCTCGCCGCAGTCAGTGCTGCCTCCTGACTTATGTGTAGGTGTAGGGGTGTTAGTCCCAGTATTACCTCCAAAGCTCTAGTAGGCGTCGTTGACATACAGCCGGCTACTGCTAGGCAGGCTGTTCTTTGGAATTTCTGGAGTTTGTCCTGCGCGGTCCTAAGCTGCACCCTTGGCCACCAGATCGAGGCGCCATACGACACGTGTGGTCGTATGACCGCGGTGTAGAGCCAGTGAGTGATCTTAGGGGTGATGCCCCAGGTCTTACCCAGAAGTCGTCTGCAATGCCACAGATTAATCTGTGCTTTATCTAGCTTGTGCTGAAGGTGTGTATTCCAATTCAGCTTCGAGTCTATAGTGATTCCTAGGTATTTCACTTCCGTTGACAGCTTGAGCTCCGCACCAAAGAGCCTAGGCAGCTTGTATGTGCCCAGGTTTCTTCTGTTTGTGAATAGTACAAGCTCTGTCTTACCTGGGTTTACAGATAGGTTGTGGTCAGCGCTCCAGCGTTGCACCACTCTTATGGCTCTCTGCATGACGTCGAATACAACGCTGGTCACCTTCCCCCTAACTAGTAGCGCCAGGTCATCTGCATAGCCTACTGTCAGTATATTCTGACTATTCAGTTTGGTTATCAGGTCGTTCGCCACTAGGTTCCACAACAGAGGAGATAATACTCCCCCCTGTGGACAGCCCTTTGCAGCGATTCCCCTGGTAATCCCATTGATGTCAATTCTAATCGCTCTGTTGCTTAGCATAGATTTAATCCACGCGCAGATGTTATCCTCAACTCCGTGCTTGCGTAGCGAGTTTTCGATACAGTCGAAGTTGGTTTTATCGAAGGCCCCCTCAATGTCAATAAAGGCGCCTAGACACAATGGTTTTTCGTGTAGGGTCGTCTCAATTGTACTTACTACTTTATGTAGGGCCGTCTCCGTTGATTTGCCCGTAGTATAGGCATGTTGCATTGGGTGCATTGGTGATCTGCTGAGGACCTTATCCCTAATATGCCTGTCGCACATCCTCTCTAGTGTTTTTAGTAGGAAGGTACTGAGGCTTATTGGGCGATATGACTTGGCATCCGTGTAGTCGGTTTTACCTGCCTTTGGTATAAAGATGACTTTTACCTCTCTCCATAGTGTGGGCATATATCGGTGTGCGATACATGCTCTATAGATGGGAACCAGGTATGGTACTATGCTTCTGGATCCCCATCGTAGTAGCGCAGGGAATATTTCATCCAACCCTGGTGCCTTGAAGTTCTCAAAGGTGTTTATTGCCCAGTTGGTTTTATCCCGCGTTATTACTTCTGCAGCCACTTTCCACTCCTCTTCCGTGGGGGTCCGATGTGGGGGGGCCTCCCATGTGAGGGAGTTTGACATTTTGCAGTCTGGGAAGTGGGTTGTTAGTATTACCTTGGCAATGTCGGTTTCGTTCCTAGCGTACGTGCCGTCAGCCTTCCGAAGAGTTCCTATGGTACGAGTATCCGTGGTCGATAGGATTTTCTTCATTTTGCAAGCAGTCGTCGTGGAGTCTATTTTGCTCGGCATGTGACAACACTCCGCCTGATGTAAAGCTAGAGTGCGGTCCATGAATGGAAACAACTGCTACTACAGAGAAATCTCTACAGGCCGCAATCACCTCCACTATGCCGGCTTGAAGAGACGAGCGTGTACCATCCAGATTGACTATGTACACTCCTCTCGTTATACCTGGCTACTTTAAGATCACTTCACGGGTGTTAAATTTGAAAGTGGTGGTACTACCCCAGGATGGCAGACTGGACTAATAACCATCATCAGTCTGCCTACCACTCTTTAATAGTGCCTATAGGTACTGATCGACCAAAGTACATATAACAAAGTTACATCGGTACCGGTCAGAATTTAGCGAGGTTCAAAACATGGGTCTCTTCGATCGTGAGTTCACGCGTTTTACCGCTAGACCACAGCCGCTCTTATTATAGGATTTTTTTAGGATTATTCACTCTGTTTAAATTATATTTAACCAAATTTTCCTAGCATTATTGGTAATGGCAATTGTTCTTTATCTTGAGATACTGGAAAATAGATATAACAACCTAGACAAACTAGAAAATAGGCATAATTAATATGCCTTTATAATTTTAATTAATTTACACATTATTACAAAGTAGATATATTGTTTTTAGATCATTAACTAATTAGATAGCTGTTATTTTTATTAATTTTCTGTAACACTTATCAAGTAAATTGTTCATAAACAAACGATTGTTTATAACAAAGTTATGATGAAAGTTGAATAGAAAAAAAAAACAAAATACACGACGAATTGATAACCTCGTTCTTTTGAAGTCTGTTAAAAAGACGTTAAAGTTTGAAATCCATCATTTTAATATAACAAATATAACCGCATTAATTAAGCAAGTAAGTAGTTACACAATTTGTACTGACTGATACAAAAAATAATCAATATTTTTTACAATTGACAATTTGCTGGGATGTTCTATATGAGATACAACTTATATCTATCAGTGGTAATGTGAACTGATATTCACATCATAATAACAATTGTAAACAGACCATATTTTGTGAGGTTTATGAGTGAGAATGGTAGATCAAATATTAATAGAGACTTTTTCAAATAAATCTGTTTATAAATGATGTATCTATCTCTACAGGTCTTCTCAGAGCAGGGTGGTGGGCGGTCGGTGGTCGCACCTGGTTCGTCGTGCTAGTCAGAGCCGCCGCCACGGATCGCCGCCACACGCCGCTAGCCACGTTGAACCCGTCGGTCTACGGAGGAGTTCCCGTCTTGTCTCGTGCCTACCGCGCTCAGACTACGCCCTCGCAGAGCGTTGGTCATACGGCCCTGACGTCACTTACGAGACGCGCTACGACACTGCCGGTGACGCCGCCAAACCTCCGAGCAAACGAGGCCGAAGCTCCTTACCGGAGAGTAAGAAACGAAAACTAAACAAAGACGACTGTATCGCTCACTGTACTCGTTCGAGAACTGCCTCTAAGGCTAACGACAGTGTTAGTGAATTAACTGCGAACACATCTAAAGATTTGGGATACAGTTCAACACTTAATACGCCAGCTGCCCAATTACCCTTTAATAATCAAACTGAAGGAGGTCTTTTACCTTTAGAAGATAGAGACTTTGCTTATTCTCCATTTAGTTCGTCTACTGTTACGGATTTAATCGATTCTGATTACTCTGTCTACAGTCCTAAGGCAAACAGAAACAAAGGAAAGAAGAGGAAGCGATCAACAGGTCGACCTCAATCAAGAAAGAATAGCTACTTGGCTAGCTTAGAGATATTAACACATAAGAGGTTTAAAGAGGATCCACATAAATCCTCAACTGCTAGTAGTCACACAGCTTGGAAGGAAGCGACTCAGGAAGCGGATAAATCTCAGTCATTCTGTACATATCCGCTGCGCAATCGTCGTAACTCTACACGCGATTCAGCTCAGACGACTTGCACAGTTAGCAGAGCAGACTCAGGTAACTGCTATGTAAAGTTTATTTTTCTAATTATAAACAGTGGCAGGCATACTGATGATAGTTGTTAGGTACAATTGCACCAAAAGGTCTGTTAAAGTTACTTTGACTGTTACTTTTTACGATGACTTTAACGGTTACGTTTACTTTTACTCCACACGCGTTGCACCATAGTGTAAATTCATAACGCTATCGATAAAAGGGTGACTGATGTAATGAGAAGTACATTCCCGAAAATTAATAGAAATACATTTGGCTTCTTTTCATACACTTGATGTTAATGACATTGATTTAACTATTACTTTAACTTTGACTGGCCAAAATTCATTGGTTACGGTTAACAGGTTTTTTTTAAGCAACCCAATTTTAATTTTAACCATTACTTTAACATGAGAGTAATAGTTAAGTCATCTGGTGCAATTGGACCTTAGTTCAGTATGTCATTCTCGGGTAGTACCACCACTTTTGAATGTAACACCCGTGAAGTAAGCTTTCCGAGTTTATGGAACGGTTTGAAAGTAGCCAGGTATAACGAGAGGAGTGTGCACTATCAATCTTTGCCTCTTGAAGCCAGCTTAGCGCAGCCGACTGCTGCCTATAAAGATTTATCTAATAGCAATTGTTTCCATTTGTGGATTACACTCTAGCTTTACATCAGGCGAAGAGAAAAAAAAAACCATGTTGTGATAGAAATAATTGCATAGAAAGGATATAAGTACTCTGGTTGCAATTAACACACTACTCCTTATCTCATTCGTCAGCTGTTATCATTTGAAGTGAACGTTCTTTATAGATAACTAGTGTATGATAATTTTGCATTGTATTTTTCAGCGAGTCCGTCATCTACAGAAGCTCTACGTCAACACTTACTAAGTACTAGACGTAAGAATAAAACATCACGACGAAGGAAAGCTGTCACACCACAGCCGACACAGAACTCTTCAGGTAATATTTATTGTATATTATGTTATTTATGGTTTTACAGTTACTGAGCGCCGACGACTGGAAGACCGCAGTTCATAGTCGCCATCTCAATGTGGGAGGGCAAAGCAATTCCATTCATCAATCATACGGAACAATTAAAACTAGTAAAAATAACAATGTATAAATATTGATTGTTACTTCAGAAAGACACGCGTTTACAGCATTGCGATGATAACGTGAAGCAAATATAAATGTTATCAAAGTTATGTTTGTAATTAAGAGTTTATTTGTTGTTTAAACATTGCAATAAATACATATGGAGAAGTAAATGGTGTTATGAAAACTTTGTTGGCAAATCTTCTAGATTTTTTTATTTATACTAATGAATTGGATAATTATCACCATTATTATATGATAGCATAACACAAATATTTTTATTCTCACGATATTTTTCCATGAGTCCTGACACACTTCATGTAACAAGTTTATTATTGTACTAAAAATTTTGCTTCAAAGAAATGTTTGTTTGTTTTTAGTTATAACTTTTAAACTTTTTATATTATAATTTTATTATAAAATTGTTTTAGCAGCCAGTAGCTCCCGTAGTGGTTCCGCCAGCAAATTACTCATTGTTCCGCGTGATTTACCATATTTACGTCAAACCAACGCAAGAAGGGTAAGTGTCCATTTCGTATTGTTTTACTTTTTTTTTCAACTTTTACTCAAATGAATTTAATTAATAATTAAGGTGATATTCTTACAGAGTATCGCTGCTGCGACGGGTTCGACTCTGAGTGCTTGTCTGACGCGAAGAGCTAACTCTTCACAGCGTCAGAGGCACGAAAACACGTCTAAGCGACAAGTAAGGGGCATGCCTAGAAGCTATAAAACATTAATTTTTACTGGTAGAGATTTAAATGTGTTTTTTCATAGGTCGAGTGCAGTACGAGCGGCGCGGCGAGCAGTCGGCGGGCGCGGGCTCGCGATATGCCGCAGCCGCAGACAACGCGTCGAGATAAACGAAGTAATTAATAATTATCAATATTAGCAATTACTCTATCTTTCATATTATTAATTTGTGTATATTTTTTTAGGCAAAAACAGCCTGGGTTCCTGTGCCAGCACTGGTGGTGCGTCCAGCCGGTCTCACCCCCAGACACTTACAACGGTAATTTGCTCATTCACTGTTCAACTTAAAAATAAATCTAAGAGATATCTAATATTTTATAATTTTATTAAACAGGGAGCGGTAGCTTCTACGTCGTCTACTCCTCCGGCGACCGCATCCGCTGCATCAATGCCTGACAACGTGGGCAACGATGCCAAATCAAAAGGTATTGTGTGCAATTGATATCAGATTAGAACTGCGATAATTTTGTTAAAATATATATTATATATTTTTTGTTTGATATAGCGGCTTCATCATCAAGTGAAGAATGCGGCAGTGCGTCTACACCGAGCGTGGCCGGCACTGGTGGAGGAGCAGAAGAGTCTTCATCAGAGGAGGGTGAGGTGGGAAGACTTCAGGCGTTGTTGGAGGCGAGAGGACTACCGCCACACTTACTCGGAGCACTCGGTCCTAGAATGCAACATCTGTTACATAGGACAGTCTCTGCTAACTCAGGTATTTGAATTATATTATTGCTTTTTCATATTAAAAGCATATTAGTAGCCGTGGTCTAGTTTTAGTAGAAAACGTGAACTCACGATCGATGAGACCCATGTTCAAATCTCGCTAAATTTTGACCAGCATTAATATGTAGCTGCGCCACAACATCGCAGCAGCTATTGCTCCGACCTCAACAAATATAAGCATGTTATGCTTATTTTTTTCTATATTTTGTATTTAACAATTTTTATTTACAGCGGCTTCCAAAGCTGGACAATTGCTCGCCGGTCTCCAGGCGACGGGTGATGAAGGACAACAGTTACAAGCTGTCATAGAAATGTGTCAGTTGTTAGTAATGGGCAATGAGGATACATTAGCTGGGTTTCCAGTTAGACAAGTGGTCCCTGCTCTCGTTAATTTGCTAGCGGCCGAACATAACTTTGATATGGTGATTATTTCTATTATTTTTTTAAATTTTAATAACACAAAACATCACTGTTTTTCCATTTATAATTGACTTCCATCAATTAACTAATTGATTTATACTTTCGCAGATGAATCACGCCTGTCGTGCGTTGACGTACATGTTAGAAGCGCTTCCTCGTAGCAGTGCTGCCGTGGCTCTCGCCGTACCTGCATTTTTGGACAAACTACAGGCAATAACGTGTATGGACGTCGCAGAACAGAGTCTCACTGCGCTCGATATGCTTTCGCGCAGACACGCTAAATCTATTTTGCAAGCTGTGAGTATTTTTTTAAATAATAAACTTTATAAATTTCTCGCGTAAAATTAAGAATTGAGAAACAACAAGGTCGAATTTTTTGAACTAAATATTTTTAGTATGTTATCTATTTACATGCTCACTCTACCTTCACGTGCCATTACCTATCAGTAGAATGCAGGCTCTTTTTTTAATTAATGGAGAGTGGCGATGTACCGAGCTGTGACCGTGATCCGAGTGCTGTGTACTTTTAATTTAAAATAAAAATTTATTTACGTGTTTTTGTTTTTTTTTTTCAGAGGGGAGTGTCAGCTTGTCTCACATATTTGGATTTCTTCTCAATCAACGCACAAAGAGCCGCCCTCTCTATAACGGCGAATTGCTGTCAGAATCTTGGTCCAGATGAATTTCCACTCGTACGGGACTCGCTACATCTACTTGCAAGCAGGTGATTTTATCGGCATTGAAAATAAAAACTTTTACGACTTTAATTACTTAAAATACTTTAATAGGTATTTTTAAAGAGTAGTAATCAGATAGATGACGGTTATTAGCACAGTCTGCCGTCCTGGGGTGGTACCACCACTTTTGAATATAACACCCACGAAGTGACCATGTCGCGATTCGGGAACAGTTTGAAGGTAACCAATAATGAAAGAAGTGTGCACTGTCAATCTGGATGGTGCACATTCGTCTCCTTCAGCAGACATAGCGGAGGCGACTGCTGCTTGCGGAAATTAGCAGTTGTTTTCGTTCATGAATGGCACTCTAGCGTTACATAAAGCGTTGTATTGTCATATACCAAGCTACAATAAACAAATATATCTTACATTCAATTTTCTCTCTTTAACAGGCTTACACAGCAGGATAAGAAGTCTGTCGAGTCTGTCTGCTTGGCGTTCTCGCGCCTCGTCGATAGTTTCCAGAATGATCCGGCAAGATTACAAGAGATCGCTACACCTGAGTTACTCACTAATTTGCAACAATTGGTAAGAATATCTTTTTATAAAGCTGCCTAGATTCAGATTGTTTCCAATGTATACGTAAAATAATATTTCCTCGTTTGTTCTTGTAGTTGGTGGTGCAACCAGCGTTAATTTCGGGCGCAACATTCATTACGGTGCTTCGTTTGTTATGGGTGATGTGCGCCGCCTGTCCCGCTCTCGCGTTGTCATTACAACAACGTTCAATTGCTGATACTCTGCTATGTTTGCTCACTGGTTCGGCGTTAGAAAATGAGGTTTGTTTAATAATTATTCAGCCTGTTTATTACTTTAGGTATACTACATTATTATTCACTTGAAAACTTAAAATTTATATCCTGTTTTAATTTTTACAGCAAATTGAGTTACTCACTCGTTCACCGCAAGAATTGTATGAGATTACGTGTCTGATCGGTGAACTGATGCCTCGTTTGCCAACCGATGGTATATTCGCTGTGGATGTACATCTTGATCGACCGTGGTCCGCGACCACTGAAAGATTCGCACAATGGCAATGGAAAGATGATAGAGGTACTTCTATTTTTTTTTATATTGTTTCTACAGGCAGCAGTCGCCTCCACTATGCCGGCTTGAGGAGACGAATGTGCACCATTGACAGCGCACACTCATTATGGCTGGCTATTTCCAAACTGTTTCTGAGACACGACAAGGTCACTTTAGGGTGTTACATTCTAAAGTTACATACAACTCCAGGATGGCAGAGTTGACTAATAACCATCGCCAGTCTGCCTACCACTCTTTAATAAGTACAAGTCAGAATTTAGCGAGGTTCGAACACGGGTCTCACCAATCGTGAGTTCACGCGTCTTACCACTAGACCACAGCTGCTCAAATTTTATTATAAAGTCTTATAATTTATTAATTACAAGTAATATTTATTCATATTACATTAATGTTGATGTATTGGCTCATATTTATTTATTGTGTACAGACAGTCGATCGCTGGAGTCTGAGACTGGCGAGGAAGAGCCCCGTAGCATGGACCTCGCAGCTACTACCCCTCGGCCGCCGCCTACACCGCACGATGCACAACAAACACCCGGTACTTATAGATTACACTTTCATTTTGCTCAGTGGGGAATGTCTAAAAAAATTTACCTATGTAAATTCTCGCTCGATTAACTATATCATTTTTGCTTACTTTTCTTATATAACTAAAGTATTTTTTGATTGATATTGTTTGAACACTACATTTTGTTAAAGATATAGAGTTGGTAACTTTATCTAATATGATGCATTATCCTGCCGAATAGGCTTTATTAGCATTTCTTTTAAATTATATATTTAAAAAAACATAGCTGTCATTATTTGTGAATTCCCCATACTTCATATTTATTATTTATTTAGTAATTTATACTACTTAGCTAATATAATAAAGAAATTATGTTTCTTGTAGATCCTCGTATCGCAATGGTCCGTGAGAACCCAGCATTAGTGCGTCCGCTGTTGGCAGTGCTGCACGAGGTGTATTGGAGTTCAGCTGGCCCGGCAGTGCGCTCGCAAGCTCTCAAAGCAATCTTGCGTTGCGTTTATTACAATGAAGCACCTCAACTGAGACAAGTGCTCAAAATGCAGGTATGTGTTACAATTGTGTCATTATTCAAGGCAAAGGGTTCATAGCCAATGGCTGTTAATTGATTTTCCATAGATAATAATCCGCTATTATCATCGTATTATACAAAGCTCGATTACCACTCACTAACTGACTGACTGACTGACTGACGTGACTGACATCAATTATGAAGCACTTGCCTGGGGGTTAGAGAGATATTTTTTATACTATAGAGCATGGGCCCCCATGCGACCTTGGGAAAATCTCTATATGTTCCGAAAGTCCGTTTTGTCCAGTTCCAAAACGCGATATCTCCAGAACGGAACGAGATAGGGCCAAACTTCCGAAACAAACGTTGTAGGAAATGCCTTCGATTTTCGAAATCGATACTTTTTTTCTTTAATTTAAAACCACTCCAGCGCTCGCGAAGGTCTACAAATTTTTTATTAACTTTCAAAGAAACGCAAGTTTAGGAAAATTATAGCATTTACAATAACAAATTGAGATAATTGATAAAGGATTTAAAGAGTGGTAGGCAGACTGATGATGGTTAAAAACTCAATCTGCCATCCTCGGTAGTACCACCTTCTCAACAGTAACACTCATGAAGTGAACTAATCACCTTTCGGGATCAATTGGAAGTAGCCGGGTATAATGAGTGAAGTGTGCAGTGTCGATGGATTGTGCACATTCTAGCTTGTGTGGTCATATGCCGAGTTTTTTTAAATTTCTGTTTCTTAAGGTAATATCGTCACATATTGCTGGTATGATGGCTTCGAGTGATCTCCGCATTGTCGTTGGTTCGTTGCAACTAGCGGAGATATTAATGCAACGTCTACCTGAAGAGATGGGTGCACAGTTTCGTCGTGAAGGGGTGCTCTATCAAGTCGCACAACTTGCTGAGCGCGTGCTTAGTCCCGCACAACCCAGTGCGCAGAAAGTTAAGGTTAGTGCGTGAAATACCTACTGAATTTTATAGGTCTTGGAAGATCAGCTTGGAAGTGGCTAATGAGAGAAATATAATGAGTTTGCCGCCTACAGTAGTTTCTCTGTGATAGCAGTTGTTTCCATTCATGGACCACAATTTAACTTAACAGGCAATGTGGTAATGTGCTGAGCTACTATAAATAAATAATAATTGTTTCTACAGCCTACGAGCAGTGTGATAAGTAATGCTGGTACACCGTCTGCATCCACATCGTCGGCGGTATTGGATCACAGTCATTTGGCGCTTGCCTTTTCCGCTTCTGGTTCTTTCATGACTTCTACACTACGTCAGTATTATTGTAAATATTCCCTTGTTTCTGTTTTTAATTTTTATTATTCACTTTTCTATTTTGAGTTTTATGGTAACTATATATTTTTTTAATGTGATATTTTATAATTTTTAGCCACAAGTCACGAGAGTACAGTCGATCCTGGACCGGCTACATCATCACAAGGGCAATCATCTGGTCATAGGTGAGTCATTATAATTTTCAATGACTTCAATATTACCTTTTAATATGCTGTAATTATTATCAAATTTAGATCAAGCAGTCCTATGCAGTTGGCTGAGATGTTGAAACGCAAACGCGCTATGAAGCGGTCAGGAGGCGCACCACCGCGACATACACGGCGACGAGACGAAGGTGCACCAGTTCCTCACGCGCCTGCTGCACATGGTATACTTACTTCATATTTTTACGATAACTTACCCTATCAAATGTACATATTTGAATTAATTTTACCTCAATGTTGTTCTTTTTTTTTTAAATAGCCGCATCAAACGCTCCATCAGCGTCTCGTGCTGTAGGGCGTGTTGCTGGTCCATCTAAAACTGCAACATTCTTGTCATCGTTGAATCCGTCGCGTTGGGGACGCACTTCGCACAAAGAGGGTGGAGGTCTATTAGCGGCGCCACTGCATCACAATAATCATACACTGCACAATAAGTATGTTACTATATTTTAAGTTAATAAATAGTATAAGGTTCATCTACGAATAGAGCGGCCGTGGTTTAGCGGTAAGACGCGTGAACTCACGATCGATGAGTCCCGTGTTCGAACCTCGCTAAATTCTGACCGGTACCAATGTAACTTTGTTATATGTACTTTGGTCGCTCAGTACCTATAGGCACTATTAAAGAGTGATAGGCAAACTGATGATCCAGTCTGCCGTCCTGGGGCAGTACCACCACTTTCGAATGTAACACCTGTGAAGTGACCTTGTCGCGTTTCGGGAATAGTTTGAAAGTAGCCAGATAGAACGAGAGGAGTGTGCACTGTCAATCTGGATGGTGCATGCTCGTCTCTTTAAGCCGGCATAGTGGAGGTGACTGCTGCCTGCAAAGATTTCTCTGTAGTAGCAGTTGTTTTCATTCATGGACCGCACTCTAGCTTTACATCAGGCGGAGTGTTGTCACGTGCCGAGCTACAAAAAAAATAAAATAATAACACTTTGTAATAGGGAAAAAGTACGCGAATGGATACAGTGGCACGCTGGAATATTACAACAAGAATGGGGCGCTATGGGGGGACAAGGCGGTGCTCTTGAACAATTAGCAGCACTGGCTGGTTCATTGCCACACACAGATCACCAACTGGAGGCCCTACAGAAGCTCAGAGATACACTGCATCATCATGATGTTTCGCCATTTGAGGTAAATTCTAATGCGTGTTTACATGTCTATATCCATCTAATGCAGTCTTCAATTAAATTAATCTTCTAATTTACAGGTGAATCACTCTGGAGTATTGAGTGCTCTTCTGCAATTCCTAACAGGAATTGATCCCGAGGCTGAAACAACTCGTGACAAAGATACAAAGAGCAGTGATACTCCAGCAGAATGTGAAGAGCGTCTACGTTTATTCTTACATGTATTCGCTGAAATGCCGCTTGTGGCCGAGTAAGATTTTTATTATTATAATACGCGAGACTTTTAAAGAGTGGTAGGCAGACTGACGATGGTTATTTGTCCAGTCTGCCGTCCTGGGGTAGTACCACCACTTTCGAATGTGACACCCGTGAAGTGACTGTCGCGTAACGAGAGGAATGTGCACTGTCAATCTAAGATGGTACATGCTCGTCTCCTCAAGCCGGCATTGTGGAGGAGACTGCTACCCGCACAGGTTTCTCTGTAGTAGCAGTTGTTTCCATTCATGGACCGCACTCTAGCTTTACATCAGGTGAAGTGTTGTCACATGCCGAGCTACAATAAATAAAAAAGACATTTCATTCGTCATAAAGAGATGATTATTATTATGATGAAAATTTAATAGAAAAAAATCAACATTCGCACAACAGTCTAAACAGAGGTGGGAAACGAACACACGTCCTCAGCTAAATTAACTTTTGCACTTTACATGAGAGTGTCCAGCAGAGATGACGTGACGTCATGCGAATGTTACGGGTTTTTACTTATGTCGTATCTTTCTTTTTCAGTTGCAGTGCGTTGACACAAAACGGCGTTCCTATTGATAAAGATTGCAGCGCGTTGGCTGCATTAGTTGCCAAAGTAAACGCGTGCGTGTCTCATCTAGAACAGTTCCCCGTTCGAGTACACGACTTGCCCGCTAGACCTGCGACGTCCGCGCTCAAGTTCTTCAACACGCACCAGCTCATGGTAAATAAAACTAGATGTAGGTTGTAGATTCCTTGCCGGCTCAGGCTATGGCCGCAGCCACACGATGTTTCCCAGGAAGGACAGGAGACTTCATGTTCCTGCACATCTCTGGGAGTGTTCTTGTCGTGCCGAATAAAACTAGATACAGTTACAAATAAGAATAAGCAACATTCTTTCATCATACAAAATAGACAGAGTTTATGTTAAGTCAAAATTAATTTCAGTAGAAATTATTGAGTTTTTTTTTATTGCTATTCATTCACAGTAGATGTTAAGTCGTTTGATTAGTTACCAAAAGGGTTACTGCCATCCCGCTAAACAGTCTTATTCACATTTTGACCCAGTTGAATGTATCTCCCATTTCAAATAATTTAGCCACATTCATGCCTATTTAATAGATAAAATATTCAACCAAGACAAGAAAAGGATATGTAATTCAAAACCCCATAAGTTACTATTTTCCTTGACAAAAAACATGTATTAAACTTTTTTTTTTTGCGTTTTTAGTGTGATCTCAAACGTCATCCTAACTGCACAAATCTTAAACAATGGAAAGGAGGTGTAGTACGGATCGATCCTCTAGCATTAGTTCAAGCTATTGAAAGGTGAGTTACAATTAAAAAGATACTGCTAAATGTGAGTACTATAACTTTTCTGACTACCTTAAAATGAAATAAAACATTCATTTGTTTAGATACTTGGCTCAACGTGGATATGCCACTACCAGATCTCGTGATGGGTCAGCAGCCCCCATACATTCGGACGATGATGCCGCCACGGACGAAGACGTCGACGATACTGTAGCTACTCCACCTTCTAATCAAACATCTGAGTATGTACAAAGTGTTAATTGTGATCAATCAATTATTTAACTATATAGTTTTCTAATCAATAAATGTTTAAAATTTCCAGCTTAGACCACAAACTCGAGTTCCTGATAGGTGACACTGTTCTACCGTACAACATGACAGTATATCAAGCGGTACGACAATTTGGTGACCATACTGATACGGATACTGACTCCGAAGCTCCATTAGCTAATGCTGGTATATGGGTACAAACGCATACAATATACTATCGCGCCGTCGAAACCAATGAACAACCACGCCCTGAACAAACCACTAGTCGCAAGGGCAAAGGACAATCGAATAAAACTTCCTCTCGGCGCAAACCAGATGCACTTTGGAATGGTAATAATATTATTGATAAATGTAAGTATTAGTTATGACGGAATATATCTACAATCTTTTTTTTTTCTCAGAGGGCATAGTCCCATCGAGGGAATCTCCCCTTGTGAAGATTCTCCGATCGCCACTACTAACTAGTGGTATGAATGCAAATGATGTCTCTGATCCGTCTCTGCTCGCGTTAAGTTTACTACGAGCACTACATGCGATCTCTAGACACTGGCATACACTGTACCGCGCCGTGTGCTTACCTAATCAACGACCACTACTGTCCAATTCGGACTTCATCAATAATAAGGTTTGTGTTTTAATATTACAGTTATATTTTATATAATATGTTACGTATTCTAATAATATTTTTAATTTCAGCTGGCGGCCAAAGCGAACAGGCAGTTGCAAGATCCTCTGGTCATCATGACTGGAAATCTACCTCCTTGGCTGAAGAAAATCGCCTATGCCTGGTGAGTCATCAAAAATAGAAATTTAGCGTCAAGACGTTAAACATTTATTTAACATTTCGTCATTCGTTACAGTCCGTTCGTGTTTCCATTCGAGTGTCGTTACCTGCTTTTCTACGTAGTATCGTTCGACCGCGACCGTGCACTGCAGAAGCTGCTCGAAGCGGGAGGGGCCATGGGAGGTGCAGGCGGAGGCGAAAGGGGCACGGGACATGATGGCGGAGTCGCTCCGAGATTGGACAGACGCAAGCGCACCGTGGCGAGGCAGAACGTACTCCGCCAAGCGGAGCACATCATGCACGAGTTTGCGCACTCGAAGGCACAGTTAGAAGTTCAGTACGAGAATGAGGTCGGCACCGGCCTCGGACCCACGCTCGAGTTCTACGCGCTCGTTTCTCAGGAACTGCAACGTGCCGACCTCGACCTATGGCACGGTAGTGAGAACTTCAAGCAAAAACCGACCTCCTTCGCTGGAGAAATAGTCAAGAGTCGGCCGCTACCGGTCGCAGATCAATCTCCGGACGCGGCCTCTAAACTGGCGTCTTCCGTGCGAGATGCGTTGAGTCTAAACGACGAACCCACTTCGGAGACCATGGAAACCGAATTCGAGAAAGAAACTTCTATTCCTTCTCCGGCTCCCGATGCGACATACGTGACGTGGCCATGCGGTCTGTTCCCGCAGGCGCTCGGTCGTAATGTGCGCCCGTCTCATTTGGCCAAATCGAAAGCTAAATTCCGCTTTCTTGGAAAGTTCATGGCCAAAGCTGTAATGGACTTCAGAATGGTAAGCATTTGGTTTGATTTCTTACGTGTCTGAAACCAAAGTAACATATAATACACGACTAAATATTTTTAGATTGACATCCCACTGTCTGTATCCTTATACCGCTGGATGATAGGCGAAGAGCGATGGTTGTCTTTGAGCGACGTTCGTCATGTCGCACCGGAGTTATGGCGTTCACTATGCCGTTTACGAGACGTGGCCGCGCGCGCTGGTGACATAGCTGCTGACAGAAAATATAATGCAGAAGAAAAGAACCAGTTGGTGAGAAATCTTAACTTTACTCTTGTGTATATTAAAACTTTTATGACAAGATTAAACATAATCAATTAATAAAATTTAGATTGGAGCATTAGAGCTGGATGGTTGTCCTATTGAGGAATTAGGATTGGACTTTATATTGCCGGGAGATGGTTGCACAGAGTTACGTCGTGGAGGTAGAGACTTGCCTGTAACCGCTCACAATTTACACAATTACATTGATCTCGTCACACATTGGCTACTATATGAAGGTATGTTTCGAACATGTATTTTCTTTTACTACTATAAAAGAATAAGTTTTTATATACATAATCTGTTTGATCTAGGTGTGAACAGGCAGATGGAAGCATTCCGGGAAGGTTTTGAATCAGTATTCCCTCTGACTAATCTTAAAACCTTCTATCCAGAGGAACTTGAACAAGTTTTCTGTGGAAGCTCTTCTAGTAAGTATATTGCCTAAGTAATAATCAATTAAATCAATTTAATCTAAATTAAATAATTGAATTCAGGTCGTGAGCAACGTTGGGATCCGCGTATGTTAGCTGAGAGCATAAAGCCAGATCACGGTTACAACGCAGAATCCCGCGCTATTCGGATGTTAATTGACATACTCGCTTCTTACACGCGAGACGAGCAGAGACTATTTTTGCAATTCGTCACTGGAAGCCCAAGGTTACCCACGGGAGGTATGTGAACATAAAAAGTAGTTTTTTAGTGTTTAGTTTTAAATACAGTTATCTATAGCTAAAAATTATTTATACAGGTTTCAAGGCATTAAATCCACCGCTGACGGTGGTTCGTCGTTCATTGGAGTCATCTCTGGATGTAGATGAATACCTTCCTTCTGTGATGACATGTGCAAACTACCTCAAGTTACCGGATTACTCCAGCGCTGATGTAATGCGCGCCAAATTACGCCTAGCAGCCTCTGAAGGCCAGCATTCCTTCCATCTTTCCTAAATCCTTGAATATCCACAACATGGCTTGTGTTGATCGGTTAGTGATATGTTTCGCCGTTGTCTCTGCACGGCGCTCAATGTGCAATCAGTTTAAGTGATTAACAACGACGTGGACACTGAAAGTGCCGTGCGTTTTTTCCTCATATTTTTTTGTTCTATTCGAGTTTTCTTTAGATTATTAAAAATGTTTATTATATTTGTGTTACATTAATGTGATAGCTTTGTATATTCGTTTCAAAATGTATGGCCATCTCTCCTTAGTTTGTAATTATTTGATGTGTGTGTCTCGGCTTCACAACATGCCATAACACTTGACGTCCGTCGCACTAGCACATGTCTAGCCGTCAGACTGTCATACAATATTATCATTTATCGAATAAATATAATTGTAATAATTTTTTAAAGGACCATTATTGAGTCTCATTTGAGGATTTTAAAAGTTATCATAGCATTTATTACCAAATGTCGTACGTTTTGAATAATTTTAAGTACCTATCAATAATGAGTAAATAAAAAGTGCAAAATTATTGTATTAAATTCAATAAACCATGTAAACTATTATGGGTCATAATTATGTTTTTTATTTTTCTCAACCTTTGCAGTTAGTACTATTGATTGATAAAATAACTTGCTGAAAATCCAAAATTAATAACATTGGGTGTCATCTATTGGAATAATTATCCATTCTCACAATGGCACTATGATTGATCCAAAATATAAGATATCATCAATTGCTTCCCATTCAGTCTGTTAAAGAGAAACCATAAAAAGAAGGAGGAATATGTTTAAAATAAAGCACTTGTTAGGAATAAAAACTATATTTAAACACCAAGAATGCTACAGACTCGAAAGTAGCAGGAGTAAAAATGATCTGGCAACACTTCCTATGCTATGTTATTAAAAGAATAGTGGAGCAATGGTGGCTATAAGCCTAGCCTATCATCCCTCAAAATAATGCCATCATCTCAACACCCATGAAATGATATGATCACATTTCAGGATCAATTTGGAAGCAACTGTCTCCTCAAGCCGGCCGAGCAGAGGCATCTGCCGTCAAAAGAGAAAATGTTTTCTCTACACATCAGTGAAAGTATTCATGTGCAAAGAAACTACTAAATCGTAAATTCATCATTCAATGTCACTGCCATTAACATTTTTGGATTTTTATAAAAATATGTATAAGGGTATCCTAGTTGTACAAATACAAATAAACCTACATTTAAAACAATAATAACTAATTTTGTGCAGTTAAAACCACCAAAGTTTAAAAGTAAAATATTTTTGTAGAAACAAAATTAATAAAACTTCATCTTATAGCAAATTCTACAAAATAATACACCTACAATGGAATCATTATATACCATACAAAATTAATTTTTATGAGACCATAAATTGTCTTAAAGTACCATAGCAAGCCATCCAAGGATGAGACAGGAACCACCGACTGGTGTCAGGCTTCTCAAACTACGGTCAGTTGTGAAAGCGTGGTAATAGCATGTACCACAAAACAAAGTCATCCCAGCTATAAAGAAGGCCCCTGCCTGTAAATGATAATTTATATTACTAACTATGCATTATTTGAACCCCACTGATATCGTTTAATACTCACAACATAAGGTCTCTTGCACATTGGTACAGCAACTAAAGCAAGAGTATGGAGGAAATGGAATCTATTTGCTGTGTCAAAGATTTTCTTTAAATCCTCTTTAGTGTCCGTCTCCGGGAAAGTGCGGTGAGCGCCCATAGCACCCAGTACTACGGCACTGGCACCGCTCAAACCAGCTAATCTCACGAAGGGGCCTGCTTCTTTTGCCAGTTGCCATAATGGTGTTACCTTAACCATGACTTGTGGTGGAGCATTCACAGATTTAGTTTTAAATACACCCTGAAATATTATAAGACAAAAGTCATTGTAGATAAAGAAACATTTTGTTTTTTCGTGCTACATGCATATCGCAAAAGTAAGCACTTACGACATTCCGTAAAAGATTCATGGTTCCTTCAGCTACCGTATTGATCATTAACGCGTCCATTAAATTCACCATACTTGCTTTTATACTATTTCTTTGTCATAAAATGAACACAACCCTACATATAATCGCCGACCTTATTGCAATCTTTAGAAGAATGACGAAAATCGCAAACAGCCTCAGATCAATAACTCAGTTTGACACCTAAACTTTTTTTAATTTTGCTCTCACTTTCTGAGAAGGCAAAGGATCAAAGACCGTACAGCCACATCTTCAGAAGCCAAGTATACGAGGTTGCATTTACGTCGTCTCAGCGTAACGCGAAACTTGTCCACCAATCACTTCATTTAAATTTTAATTTTGGTCAATTCCATGATAAAATCTATTCCGTGCTTCTCAGTATATGCAATATGTATGTAATACAAGACCTCCTTATTCAGTTATAAACTTTGTAACACTTGAAATGCCTTGAAAGTATGGGTATGTTCTGTGGTACTACCCTGGAATAGCAGAGCTAATTAATTTTAAATAACTATCATTATTTTCCTAGAACCCTTTTTGCATTAGACTTAAAAAAGTTTCTACACAACGGGTTTTGAAATAAAATAACATAATGGTATAATAACACATTTTTAATTATTAATTATTGAAATTACTTACGGACGTAAGTAAATATACATTGTCATACAGCACCTAATATAATATTCTTTATATTATTATTTATTCTAAAATCACTGTACACGATATGTAAAATTTCAATGTGTTGCCATTGATATAAATATATCTTTGTCTCTGTGTTTTGCCATGTGAGTGACATAAGGCTCAAATTGCAACAAAAATATTTTCAAACATTTATAGAAGTATTAATGATACCGGCCGTCAATATTATGATTACACAAAATAGAAAAAAAAACACTTATTATTGTTAATTTTAATCTGTAAATGACTTCGTTAGGGGATCCACCTTTGGACAGCATACGCCGGCGAAACTGAAATTAAAAATATTTTAATAAATTACGATGAAAATTGATCAGAAAAAAAAGTAATTTAATAACCAAGACTAACTACGCAATATTGCAGTTTGATTTATTTTAAAATCTTAAAAACGGGAATAATAAAAAAGAAATTAGTAATAACATTTTAGTATTGATAGTGTAACACATGGTGGTTAAGTCCTTTTACACTCTGTATATTTTTATTTGTCATAGGTACTCAAGCTGGCAAGTAACCCCCCATTAGTGCTACAGTTATCTTAACAATTATGTGTACAGTGTCGATATGGCAAACTCCTCTCGTTAAACCGGCTACTTCCTCGAAAGTAATCTAAGTTATATTAAAATATCATACCCATTTATATCGCAATAATATGTAGAATAATCTTGAGATGCAATGTGCTTAGCTGCTTCGCAGTTCACGAGGTACGTGCAGACTCCAGCTTCAGTTCCAGAGACAGCGTGTTCACATTCAGTGTTACCAGTCGGGTCATTCTTAAAAATGCATTTGAGATTGTTTTTTTAAATATAACTGTTACAACCTATTTCTCATAAACCCAGAATATGTAAGGCAGGGAAGATTAATAACTAGATTCAATGCGGTTTACCATCGCATTTATTTTGAATATTTAAAATTTTATTTTATATATTTTCTTTATATTTATATTGTTCTAGATACTAAGTAGTAACTTACAGCTTGATTGGTGCTAAGCTTCAAAGTGATCGACGTCCCATTATTCGTGAATTGTAATGTATCTGAACCTTCTTGTAATATATCATTAACCCACGTAAATTCATTTAAACGATATTTGTCCAAATTGGTTCTCGGAGTTGAATATCCTAAATAAACATAAAAAGGTTGGCATATTAGATGCTAAATAAAGCTATTCTTTGCGTCATGCAGCGGTTTATTTTATAGTAGCCCGGCATATAAACATACTACGCCTGATGTTAAGCTAGAGAGCGGTCTAGTGACGGAAACAAACTGCTACCACAGAAAATTGTCTGCAGGGAGCGGCCGCCTCGGCTATGCGGATTTGAGGAAACGAATTTACACTTTCCTCGTTGATAGTGCGCACTCTTCTCGATATTATTCTATTTATAAGTTGATTCCGAAACGCGACGAGAACTCTACACCTGAAAGTGGTGGTTTATCTAATATCACAAACAGATTTATCTAATGACCTTCATCCTGGGCAGAGATACACACGTTTCGGCAACTTTTAAAATAATCAATAACATTTTGAAAAGTATACGTACAACATAGTACTATTTTATGAGTAACAGTGGCGACGCGACGGGACGAGTGGATTAGTCCGAAGAGACGCCGAACAATAGGTTCAAAAAATATATCTTTAAATATTGAATGAATGCCATAACTTTAATTACATTTTTTAAATAACTACACAAAATATGTTATAGAACGTACAGTACGCAAGAATAAAATATTTAAAAAATGTTTTATTTAAATAATTTCAAAAAGGAAGGAAGGTGGGCTTGTATAGACGCTTCGCCACTGCTACCTTAGTACAAATTAGTAATTTTCTAACAGAAACAATTGGCAATAAACTCCCTAAAAACATAACATAAAAATCGATAAAAATTAATGGTTTATTTGTAGAATGAAAGAAATCCGTACTAAATATTATATAATAATGTAATATAAAATCACAAATATTTCAATTTAATCATCCGCAGAAAGAATAAAACGGGCCTCAGTTACGCGAAGGTCCCGAGTTCGTGTCCGATTTTAGTTGTGTACCCGGTATTGGGCCGTATTTTCCCCACGTTAAAAAAAAAGGTGTTTCGATGGCAAATTTCGGGGATGGGTATTATAATACCCATGTTTGATTGTCCTTGTTTTTATACCCAAAGTACTTACAAGATATCCTAGTTCCTCTATCCTAGCTTACAACAAATCATAACTTTCTTACCAACACGATATATCATTAAATCATGCGCTCCATTAGAGGGCGGTCCGGCGACACCTAAAATAAAATTAGGTCTGTAAATATAAATAAAGTAACCATTACGATAAAATCGGCATGGTAGGAGCCAATAAATAAAAATATTTAAAATTCTATTTAAAAAAAATATTACTAGATGAATAGAATATGGTGGATTGTGATCAGCCTTTTGTATCACATTGCTCTTGCTTTAGTTTGTGGTCTTCAACAACTAAACAAAAACAACCTTGTAGTATAAATCTATCAATATACTCGTAGCAATTGTTATCGGGTAAAAAATACAAATTAAAAGAATGAACTAACTTGGCATTCGCGAATATCCGCCAGAACTTAAGCCTGAAAACAAACTTAATTATAATATGTTGTTTTTTTTTTCAACCTATACTAAATTAGTGCTTTTATATTACAGGCAATGGTGTCGATCTTGTTGTACATATGGATGAAAAATACAAATTGAGTAAGAGAATGAACTAACCTGGCATTCCCGAATATCCGCCAAAACTTGAGCCTGAAAACAAACTTAATTATAATATGTTGTTTTTTTTTTTTCAACCTATACTAAATTAGTGCTTTTATATTACAGGCAATGGTGTCGATCTTGTTGTATATGTGAATAAAAAATACAAATTGAGTAAGAGAATGAACTAACCTGGCATTCCCGAATATCCACCAAAACTTGAGCCTGAAAACAAAACTTAATTATAATATGTTGTCTGTTTTTTTTTCAACCTATACTAAATTAGTGCTTTTATATCATAGGCAATGGTGTCGATTATGTTGAACACACGAATAAAAAATACAAATTGAATAAGAGAATGAACTAACCTGGCATTCCCGAATATGCGACAAAGCTTGAGCCTGAAAACATTGTTTAATTACTAATGTTATACTAAACTAGTGCTTTTATATCATAGGCAATGGTGTCGATTCTATCGTACACACGACAGTTAAACTTGACTAAAAAAACAACTTATTTTAGCCATTGATTTATACAACTAGATGTGCAATAAGGCGCCCAATGTGACGCGAGAAAAAAGATGACCGCAGTCACCTTTAGGTTCTCTGTCAGTTAGTATTTGACTTGACAGCAACATTGTCAAATCGTTTGAAGCGTCTACGCTTTTTTATGTCAGATGTATGAAATTTGCACCTCTAGTACTTATATATCTCTATGATTTTAGCCGTAAAGTCACATTGAACTAAATTTAGATACTTTATAGTACTAAGACCCTATTAAAACACGTTGTTATATTTATTGAACTACGTAATAATGCTTTAGATTTAATATTTTGAGAAATCAATAGCATATTTTACAGTAATAAATAGAATAATAATAATATGTGTAACACACTTTTATTCTAATTATTACACTAAAATATGCTATTGATTTCTCAAAATATTAAATATAAAGCATTATTACATAGTTCAATAAATATACGAGCAATAACTGATTGGCGATAAGGAATATAGATTTATTATTCTACAAAATGAACTAAAAATCAACAAACTCGAGAAAAAAATTGTGGGCCCATTTTTCCTAGGCGAATGGGCATTCTCCTTTAACAACGTGTTTTAATAGCGTCTTAGTCCTATAAAGTACCTTAAGGTCCGATGTGACTATTGTTGTTTAAAATTTTGGTTTAGTTTGGTCGTGTGTACAACAGAATCGACACCAATAATCAACCATAGTTTATCTGACTGTAAAACACTGACCTCTATATCCACCACCTAATGTCGGATGTGGTATAATGGAAGCTGAAATTAAAAAGTATTATAACTGTACTGCGATAGAAAAACACAACATTAAAATATGTTCGCGCAAAATGTAACTGCATTGAAAGATTTTATGCCCAGCACTAACTACGATAATTGCAAAGATTCAACAGTAGAAAAAATCATCGATGTTTTTATTTATCTTTCGAATATAAAATAAATGGTCTATGTCGTCGATTCAACGATATAAGTTTATTAAATCTAGAAAGTTCCGATACAGGCTGACCTTCAAGACGCAATCAAACACTAATGTTTCCGGCACAGTTAATTACCGAGAGAATAACACATTCGTTAAATTACAGTGCCTATAATTGCGTGAATTAGTTAAGGTAAGCAAATCAAAATATATGCTATGAAAAAATCAGTAGGTACAAATCTGCAACGCCAAGACAAGCCAGTAGAAATTGTAGAAAAAAACTAAAAACAACTGATTTGTTGTTGAAATTATTATTAGTACCCAACAGAAATTGATGTATCTCAGAATGAGATGTATCTCTAAAAAATATTGTTCACGTTTTAAATGCCTCTAAGTTACAAGTTACTAAGTAATCTTTTATTCTTGAGTAATCTAAATCTAAATCTAATCTAAATACTTATATAAAATGCTAATGTTAGTACGTAAAGACAGGGTTTTCTCCATGATCACCAACTCCAATCTGCTTCCCGTTGGGGTGGTAGATACCCCTTGGTCTCCTGGTGAAAGTAAGGGAGTTTGGTCGCGGTGGGTGGAAGAGGGTGGTTGTGGGAGGCGAAAATCTCAAAAAATGTATATCTGTCCTTTCTAACTACGAAGTATAGAGAGAGAGAGAGTACTAAGTATAGAGTTCTAAAATTTTTTGAAATAATCTAGAAAACTCCAAAATGTGTGCAACTTACAATATATCTAGAAGGTTCTAAAAGTTTCAAGAATGATCTAGAAAGTTCCAAAACGTTATTAACTGCTAAAATCGATATACAATGTTCTAGAAAGTTCTACAAATTTCCGGAATGATCTAGAAAGTTCCAAAATGAGCGCAACTGTTAAAATCGATATGGAATGTTCTAGAAGGTTCTAAAAATTTCAGGAATGATCTAGAAAGTTTCAAAACGTTATCAACTGCTAAAATCGATCTAGAATGTTCTAGAAGGTTCTAAAAATTTCAGGAATGATCTAGAAAGTTCCAAAATGAGCGCAACTGTTGAAATCGATCTAGAAGGTTCTAGAATGATCTAAAAATTTCAGGAATGATCTAGAAAGTTCTAAAACTTTATCAACTGCTAAAATCGATATAGAATGTTCGAGAAAGCTCTACAAATTTCTGGAATGATCTAGAAAGTTCCAAAATGAGCGCAACTGTTAAAATCAACATGAAATGTTCTAGAAAGTTCTAAAAACTTCTAGAATGATCTACATACATTAAATATGTGTATAGCTGCTAAAATCGATATAGAACGTTCTAGAAAGTTCTACAAATTTCTGTTTACACATTTACTAGAGTATTCCTGATTTTCAATTCGTTAATTAGTTAATCAATTTGATTTGATTAACTATCTATATCCATATCCATATCTATAAACATCGTATGTTTAATGGTCAAATAAGTCTCTCAATATCTAAAATAGAAATCTACAATATCTACGTTAAAAACGTATCCTTTATTACTTTTTATACCATTAAACATGCGATGTATTTTGAATTTTGACCCGAGCAACGCCGGGGGTTTCGTCGCTAGTACTTATATAAAATGCTAATGTAAGTACGTAAAGACAGGGTTTTCTCCATGATCACCAACTTCAATCTGCTTCCCGTTGGGGTGGTAGATACCCCTTGGTCTCCTGGTGAAAGTAAGGGAGTTTGGTCGCGGTGGGTGGAAGAGGGTGGTTGTGGGAGGCGAAAATCTCAAAAAATGTATATCTGTCTCTTTCTAACTTATGAGATTTTGAGTACTATGTTTGTCTTTTTGTAACTTATGACATGTTGAGTACTAAGTATAGGGTTCTAATTTTTTTTTAAATAATCTAAAAATGTGTACAACTGTTACAATTGATCTAGAAGGTTCTAAAAGTTTCAAGAATGATCTAGAAAGTTCCAAAACATGATCAACTGCTAAAATCGATATAGAATGTTCTAGAAAGTTCTACAAATTTCTGGAACGATCTAGAAAGTTCCAAAATGAGCTCTACCGTTAAAATCGATATGAAATGTTCTAGAAAGTTCTAAAAACTTCTAGAATGATGTAGAAAGTTCCAAAATGAGCGCAATTGTTGAAATCGATATGGAATGTTCTAGAAACTTCTACAGATTTCCAAAATGAGCGCAACTGTTAAAATCGATCTAGAATGTTCTAGAAGGTTCTAAAAATTTCAGGAATGATCTAGAAAGTTCCAAAACGTTATCAACTGCTAAAATCGATATAGAATGTTCTAAAAATTTCAGGAATGATCTAGAAAGTTCTAAAACGTTATCAACTGCTGAAATCGATATAGAATGTTCTAGAAGGTCCTTCTGTTTTTCTGTTTACACATTTACTAGAGTATTTCTTATTTTCAATTCGTTAATTAATTTGATTTGATTAACTCTATAAACACCGTATGTTTAGTGGTCAAATATGTCTCTCAATATCTAAGATAGAAATCTACAATATCTACGTTAAAAACGGATCCTTAAATATTTTTTATACCATTAAACATGCGATGTATGTTAACCCGAGCAACGCTGGGTTTCGTCGCTAGTACTTAAATAAATTACTCACCACTAGATTTATACATTTGCGACGCTGGATAATAAGCTGAAAAAATACTATTGTATTAATTATATTGTTTCAAATAAACAAAGTTATAAATCTAGTCAGTTCAACTCAATTTTATGTCGAAGAGATAATTTTTTTCCACCCAAGTTCATTTTCTTTTATTTTTCTTACAATTTCTTAGTATAAAATAATTTTCGCGTACCTAACCCGAACCTTTCCAATGTCCATATGAAATGATGCATCCCAAATGCTTTAACATGCAAGTCGCCCCAGTTTAAAAGTGTGAAATAAAACTGTTACTTACCCACCAAATCATGTCTTAAAAACTCACTCCTAATAACACCAATATGATGATATGCAACGTGGAGAATTGATAAAATGAATAACCATTAATTTTTAACTTTGAAGATGCTTATAAAACTAACTTAATTAAGGTATATCGCCAATTGTTTCAAATATTTAAAGGGTTAGTAAAAGTGAATAATGTAACCTTCTGCATCTTCCTCGAGTTCGAACTGTACGTCCGCGTCGTATGATTCAGGTTGCCAATCAGCAGACGGGGGTCCAGCAAGTCCAGGGGATCCCGGAGCACCTGGAGAGTCAAGTACGGTCGGCCTAGCAGCTGCATACGCATATGACATATAGTTGCTTATTGCCATCGGTCTAATAGCTGTTAAAAGCATGATATTATTTTTTAAATGGGCATGTTAATTGCCAATGAACCAATTAATCTATGAAACTGGAAGCAAAAATGCGATTTTAGAATTAGATTCTAATGTCGTGATAAAATGTTAGTTTTTATTAGCAATTGGAGGTAGTCGGTTAATATCTATCTTGAACGTTTAATTGTTCGTAAACTTGAGCGTGTGTGTGTGTATTTTTTTTAAATGTTAATGTCTTGAAATGAGCATGAATGCGGCTAAAAAATTCAAGTTAGAACTTGTGTTTTCATCTTAGTTCTAAAATACGAATAGAAGTTTTAATGAAGTTATTTTTGACTTGAATGGGACTTGAACTGATTATTTATTGTATGTAAAAAGTGTAGCGTTCTGCCTTTATTTTGAATTTTAGTAATGCTCTTTTTAAAAGTATATTTAAAATGGACTCTAACCGGGTGGTGCAGCAAGAGGAAGGGCACCGAAGCTACTTGACGCTAGATTTTTCATCGATGAAATTTGGTACCGAACCCGCGTCTTAAAGCCTGTGAATTTTCAAAAAAAACGTTTTTTTTTTTGAGTTTCGTTTTTTAATTTTATTGCAATTTTGTTAGTTATTTACCAAATGTATGTAAGAGCGAAATTAATACTATATACATATATAAATATTATAAAGGTATACAATATACATACCACCAGAAGCTGCGCTCTCTGAAAATGAAAAAAGTTTTCTTTTATCCACTTTATGTTTAAATTGAGCTGAAAAAATTACATACGCACGACAACCTTTTACTTAATATTCCAAAAATTAATTTTATACCCATTGAAGTAGAGAAAAATCACATAATAGATGGTGTTAAGGCCACCTATATTAATTGTGGACTCTATACACAATTATTATTATTATTTTGATTGTAGCTCGACATATGACAACTCTTCGCCTGATGTAAAGCTAAAGTGCGGTACATGAACGGAAACAACTGTTGCTATAGAGAAATCGCTACGAGCAGCAGTCGCCTGAGGAGACGAATATGCACCATCTACATAGACAGTGCACACTCCTCTCGCTATTATTCTTAATGTGCTTTAATTTAAATAATTATACAACATGGAGGTCGTTATTGGGTCGTCATATCATGAAGCCGTATCTCTCCTGTGGTTCCGCGGCTAACGTCATCACTTTTGCCGCCTTTTATTCTGCGTTCCGAATTACCACTTTGGACTGTGCGTTAAAGCCCGACCGTGGATTTTTTTAAATATTAAGCCCAATGTCAAAATATTTTTAAATTACACGTATTTTGTATATTTTGTTTATTAGAGAGAAATCTTTGCTTCAATGGCCTTCAATAGCCCTCTGGAGTTGGATGCATTGTATTTAAAAAAATATAGGTAACTGACCTGGTTTATCAACAGATTCTGCGTCAACTGCACTAGTTGCATTTGGCTTCACAACCACCAATGATGTCAATGGAGTTACAAATTCATACTAAAAGAAAACATTCATTCTTTAATTTTGATTTTGGCAATATCATAAAATCAATTTCATAAAAATAAAGCGATTGCTTGTATAAGTGAGCTATGCGGACTATGAGTGGAGACAACTTCTACCACCGCGAAATGTTTAAAGGCAGCTGTCACCTCCGCTATACCGGCTTGAGGAGACTAGTGCACCGCTCATTAGCAAAAAAAAATCTTTTTAAAAGGTTTTTTTTTGAGAACACGACATGTGACTGGTCTGATGGTAAGCACAGTGGAGGTCCATGATTACTGATCAGTAGAAAACAGCTTAGAAGGTAGCTTCAGTCACCGTTACTATGCCGATGTTACTATTCCTTTAATTTACCTTTAATGCTAATTCGAGAGCACGTTTTTCTGGCATCTCCTCATCCTTCTTATCTTCATCAACTTTTTTATCAGCATCCTTTTCATCGAGTAATTGTTTTATTGTAATGTACGCCCATAATCTTTCTAATGGTAAATATTCGCCAGCTTTTCTTTGCGAAATTTTTGGTACCACCCTAAACTTTTTCTAGAAAATATATTTTAAGATAAATATCTTTTCTATTTATTTTATCATTGATCATGATGATGCTTGATGATGTATATGGTAAAAATTATAAGGCTTTTTTTTACGAATAAAGTTTAAATTAAGAAAAACTACTTAAATATGTTAAAATTATTAAAGAAAATATTTAAAAAAAAGTACTTTTAACTTATATTTTTGTTTGTGTGCCGCCAAATTTTTAAATCGATAAAGGGTGCCGCGACAAAAAACAGGATCAGAACGAAAACTGTTCACACATAGTTTTTTTATATATTGGAATATTTAAATGCAAATAATGAACGCGGTGTTCCCGTTACATGTACGAATGTTTCAAGTCTCCGATCAGCATGAGGAACTTGATACTTACTCTGGTATAAGAATCATCAACACCACAGAATCCTAAAACTTCAGGTAGAAGTTCAGTACCCTTTTCAACTTTACCAGCAACAACGACCTCTGACCCACGGTAGTAAGTGTGGAATTTATGTTTTGTAAGAGATTTTTCATTAACCTAAAAATATAATAGTACACAAGTTTGCTTTGTGCATTTTTTCCTGCCTATACTAAACCAGCTCGTGTATCATAAACACTGAGCGACCAAAGTACATGTATTACAGTTACATTAATACCTATCAGAATTTAGTAAGAACAGGTCTCATTGATCGCGAGATCCGTGCGATACCGTTAGCTAGCTGATACTTTGCACTAATACGAAAATATTTAAAATTATACTTAATATTAATCAAAGCGAGAAAGGTATAATTTATAGTTAAAAATATATATTTAATAACGTTATTTATTATTTATTATATTATTAGAGAATTAAGCGTCAAATTAAAAATAAACCCGAAGTTCGACAACAGTGTTTTATAATTTAAAAAATATAGTTTAAGAATGTAATACCTGATTTGGTGGATAAACAAATCGGACGTTAGACAACAATGGCGAAGAAACTTGTTTGTAGAAATCATGTAATTGCAACGCAGCATCAGATGCTTCATAAATATGTCTCATAAATGCTTCATTGAGGAGTGAGAGTTTACGCAGGAAGTTACGATCAGCATCTTCTCCTAAAAATACAAAGTAATATTAAGAATAAATAACGTGTATATTTGGTAGCCAAACAATGTTGTTATATAAAATCAGTGGCGTAGCGTGGGGAGGGAAGAGGCGGCCTCAGTGCCACCAGTTTAGAGATGCCACTCAACCGTGAAAAGCCCCACGAACTCCGCCCCGGTTCTGCACTAGTTAGGCAGACCGTAATGAGGTTTTTTAGCTGTTATCCCCACAATACCATCCTGGATGCCACCCTACGCTACGTTACTGAAAAAATATCGTCATACAAAAACACAAGCCATCATCAAGATAATATCTTCCTAATTTTGAAACTGTCGATGATGCAGCTAACCGTTTACAAACTGTACATCTGTACTGTAACGTTCTCTAGTCTCGCGGTCATATATTCTCGGACCCAATTCGACCGCGTCACTATAGTGCGGTTTCAGCTTAACTAACGTATTTCTAAGTGAAAATTCATATTTACCAAATGCAAGTGAAAATATGGCGGTTTTGTGTTCACCATAATTTTTTTCCGACACGTGGCTGATGATCTTATTGGTATCTGATACTCCTACAGTTGGTTCACCATCAGTCAAAAATATTATTATTGGCTCCAATTTTGTTGATTCTGAAAAATATAATTAGTACATTTGCATTTATAAATGCTGTTTAAATGCGTATATGACAACATTCCGCCTGATGTTAAGCTAGAGTGCGGTCCATGAACTGAAACAAATGCCACTGTAGATAAATTTCTATAGACAGTAGTCGCCTCCACTATGCCGGCTTGATGAGACGAATGCACATCCCTCTCGTTAACTTACTTAAGTAAACGAGTAAAATTGAAAAAATTAAACGATTATACCTTCTTTTGGTTTGTCGTCTACAAGAGGTAAAGCTTTTGGTAGTTCTTCGGCTTCTTCATCAGGCTTGGAATCATTTTTGTTCTCATCAACTGTCCATCCTATACCTTTATTAACTAGGTCTATACCTACACCGAGAGCCATATCTATATTTGTACCTGAAATTTTATATCGGGTATTCATTCAATAATCCTAGTCAGGAAGAAATGCTCTTCTAAGGCCAGTTTTTCAAATTAGGATAGCTTCGTAGAAGACAATCCCAGAAGTTACTGCAAGTTTATTTTAAGATAATATTTTTTTATTGTAGCTTGACATAATATATCTCCGGTTGATGTTACGCTAGAGTGCGGTCCATAAACGGAAACAACTATCAAAGATAAATAACTGCAGACAGTAGTCTAATCCGCTACGCCGGCAGTGGCGGACTAAGACTAAAGCGGACCCTAGGCAACATTGTAATACTGGGCCTATTTTTCAGCCATGATACATACTTTGCTAAAAACTTAATTTTCGGGCCCCAAAAATTATGGGCCCTAGACACGTGCCTAGGTTAGAACTTGCACTTGACAGCGTACTCTCTTCTCACTATACCTGACAGACTGACCTAATAACCATCATTAGTCTGCCTACCACTCTTAATCATA
Source organism: Tinea pellionella (assembly GCA_948150575.1). Lineage (NCBI taxonomy): Eukaryota > Metazoa > Arthropoda > Insecta > Lepidoptera > Tineidae > Tinea > Tinea pellionella. The sequence goes on along the minus strand of OX411249.1, from coordinate 3,344,084 downwards.
CAATTTAAATCATTGCCCCTAGTTTTTTTTTAATATTCTATTGAACTTGAAATACCTCCATTTGCATCCATTCGTCCTACAATGATCTTTGCCTTGTCTATATTTTCCTTGGTTGCTTTCGAAGGCGGTACTAATGTCAAAGGTGTCTTCCGTTCTTCGGAGTAGTAATATGAATAACTAGGTTTTTTTGTCTCATTTTTTTCTGCTTCTTTTAAATCGTGGACCTGTTAAAAAAGGGTTATTCAAATATTTATTAGACAAAAAGCGGCCATGGTTTAGTGGTCTAGTCGTGAATTGCCGATCGACAGACCCGTATTCAAATCTTGCAAAAATTCTACCGGTACCAATGTAACTACAATATATTTACTTATTGTTTTTTAGTTTTTAATTTATTGTATTATATTGTAGCACAGCATATGACAACACTCCGCCAGATGTAAAGCTAAAGTGCGGTCCATGATGCGAAAACGACTGCTTCTACAGATAAATCTCCACGGGCAGCAGTGGCCTCCACTATGCCGGCCTGAGGAAACGCGTATGCACAATCTAAATTGACAGTGCACACTCCTCTCGCTATATCTGGTTACTTTCAATTGTAGGCAGATTGATGATAGTTACTATATCAGTCTGCCGTCCTGTAAGCATAGTGAAGACGCTTAACCATGTTTCAGGATTGGCCTGGAAGTAGTCCGGTATAACGAGAGGAGTGTGACTGACAATGGGTTCTCCATCTAGCATTTGAAGAAGAAGAGAAGAAGACTATTTGGGCAGTTGTTTCCGCTCATGGATCGCACTATAGCTTTTTTATCATTCGATAGTAGTCCACCCAACGCGTGTGGTGGTGTAATTGACACCACAAAATTGTATAAAATGAAGAGATGATTACTTACAGCGACATCTGAAGAGAACTCCACAATATTAAAGTAATCACCAGGATGCAGTTCACTTAATATGGACATCATTGCCTCTCGTAATTGCTCAATTTTCCTCCCCATCATGGAGCCAGACGTATCTAAGACGAACACCACATGTTTGTTCAATTGCGGCAATGAGTTTGGTGCGAAGAAATGGACGAAGTAGCCATCGTTTACCTGATTGGAATAATAATCATCAGTGCGGGATTTAAGCATAGGCAACATAGGCAGTTGCCCATGGGCCACCACAAAAAAAATTAAATTAAATCGATAAAGGCTCAGTAGAAACAAAAAATACTGAGTTTTGTTTTAAATTTTGTGTTAACCAACTTATTTAGTTGCTCTCTTCTTTACGTTGACCTTAATAGAAACTTCCAACAGTTAACCTCAAACGATTTGAGGGCCTCCACAACATGCTCTGCCTATGGGCAAGTCTAAATTCGGCGCTAATAATAATAAATAATTTATTATTAAAAATTAACGTATTATTTAAAAAAAAAGTGTTATAACGAGAGGATATCAATCTAGATAGTGCACACTCGTCACCTCAAGCCGGCATAGCGCAGGCGACTTTGTAGTGGCAGTTGTTTCCGTTCATGGACTAGCTTTACATCTGGCGAGTGTTGTGTTATACCGAGGTACAATAAAAAAATTGAGCCTGAACAGAGATGGGGATCGAACACTTGTCCTTTGTATTGTACGTGGATGTTAAACCATTGGGGTCCTCACAACAAAGTCGAAATTCCATCGACAGCTCTTCAAAAATTATTACTAAGTTTTTCACTATGAATACTAACATGCTGTACTTTGCAGTTGAGTTTATAGATAACTGATATAACTCATTATATAAATTATAATTTTTTGTATATATTTTTTAAATTAAACTACTAGATTTGTTTTTAATCAAACCATGAAGTAAAATAGAGTAACATAAAACAGCTTATTCCAACTAGTTGCCTAATTTTTCAGAAAAACAAATAAGTATTGCGCTATATAAATCTAAGCTCATGTGTAGAATTTCATTGAAGCCTAGACTTTATTTGACAGTACTATACAAACTGGACAAAGAACACATACCAAAATTTCTCCATCATTAGACCTTTCCACGTCATACTGAACAACAAATTGTCCCAAGTTGCCTTCAGTTGTTTCTGGTTCATCTTCTTGCGACCCATACCATGATACTCTATGGGATTTTGTTTCCTTACTTTTTTCCTAATAATAATTGAACATAAGTTTTTTTTGTTGTTCTTTTGAGAATTTTTATTTACGTATTTAAATATTAATTAAAATTACCTACCTTATATATGTCCATAAGCATTTTCTGTTCATCTAAATCAGGTGTGAATGTAATCGTAGCTTCTTTTTCATCAGCGCTTTTTTCAATCTTAGCTTTAGTGTTTTCTGTAAAATATATACGTATAACCAAACAACATACGAGCTTTGTAGGAAGACTGGTGATGGTTATTAGCCCAGTCTGCAGTCATGGGGTAATACCACCACTTTCGAATGTAACGCCCGTAAAGTGACTTTGTTGCGTTTCGGAAATAGTTTGAAAGTAGCCAAGTATAAGGAGAGGAGTGTGCACTGTCAATCTAAGATGGTACATGCTCGTCTCCTCAAGCCGGCATAGTGGAGGCGACTGCAGCCCGTAGAGATTTCTCTGTGGTAGCAGTTGTTTCCATTCATGGACCGCACTCTAGCTTTACATCAGGCGGAGTGTTGTCACATGCCGAGCTACAATAAAAAAAAACACTTTGCTAGGGAGGTGACATAATGACCTTACTTGCTCCCTTTGCAATAAAATATTTGAATTTGAAAAAACATCTTACGCGCATCATTTTCCGTAGCATCAATTTCATTTCCTGTGCGCATTTCAGGTACACGTAAAGTTGTCAGTTTTTCTCCTTCCTTAATATGGACAGTGACCGTGAGTTTTGGCACTAAAGTGTTTGGATGCAAGTTAATTGCATGATTATAAACACCATTACGTCTTTCCAATAACTCCTCATATGTCAAGTTGAACACTGCATCTGTATTCGGCTCAACGTTTACAGATACTGTGAATTGATTTGAATCACGGGCTCTGGAAAAAAATAAATTTTATTATAGCGGTGGAAGATTTAAACTCGCGATCGATGTGACCCATGTTGAAATAAAATAAAATCTGTAAAATCTTATAACTAAGGCATTGTACAATTTTTCATTTTGTATCTTACAAAATGGCAAATTTAATAATTGATAAAAATTTAAATCTCACTAATTTCTGACCGGTAACTATGTTATATGTAATTTGGTCGCTCAGTGCCTGTGAAAGGCATTAAAAAATTTCAAGTAATCATAGAATTATAATAGTAGGCGGACTGATGATGGTTATTAGCTCAGTCTTCCGATCTGGGGTACTACCAGTCTCAAATTCAACCCTCGGGAAGTGAGTCGCGTGTGCGACGAGAAGAGTGTGCACTGTCAATCTAAGATGGTACATGCTCGTCTCCTCAAGCCGGCATAGTGGAGGCGACTGCACAGGTTTCTCTGTAGTAGCAGTTGTTTCCATTCATGGACCGTACTCTAGCTTTACATCAGGCGGAGTGTTGTCACATGCCGAGCTATAATAAAAAAAAAACCTAATCGCTTAATGACGAAATAGGAGAAATTTTTAAGGAAAAGAAAAAGTATGAATGTAATTTTAAAAGCAACACTATATGCATTTGTAATTATATAAAAAAGCGCATACTTAGCCGCAACATGTGCCGCACCCAATCCCTGAGAAACAGCTTCATTATAAATTTGTTTCGCTGCCTCCTTCTCTTTCACGTAGGCTTTATAGGATTTGCCATCTAAGGTCCTATGAAAAAATAAAAAAACAAATGAAAGTGACTTAATCACGTTTCGTCTGCTTAGAAATAGAGGTATAACGAAAAGTGCGGTCAATCTGAACGGTGCAGATTCGTCTCCTCAAGCCGGCATAGCGAAACTTCCCTGAAGTAGCGGTTGTTTTCGATCAAGGCACTATAGCTATATTTAACGTTAAACAAGTGTTACGAATCGTTTTCTCTTATTAAAGGCGAGTGTAAACAATAGAAGTCATACATTATTCACTAATTATGCCACATACGGCCTAATACATAAAATATAACTAAAGGGGCCCATTCACAATCTCGCATGGCAGTCCGCCCGCGCAGAACGCCGAAAGATTTTTAATAAGCCTTCAAACTCCGCCCACTGTTTGCAGGACAGTATATGCGCTATACACGTTCTGCTTGATGGAGGATTGTGAATGGACCACTTAAGGGGTACACAACATGTCTCTTACTCATAAATTATCGATACTAGTACCTCTGGTAATTTTAGGGTCGTTTGCACCAGAACGTCCGGTTAAAGTAACATTTACGCTTACTTTAACCGTTACGTTTACATTATGGTTTACATTTACTCCATACGAGTTGCACCATTGTCGCGCCTGTTATTTTTGACGATTACTTTAACCTGCGAATCTTGGCTGGTTAAAGTTAAAGTAATCGTCAAACCAATGTTACTAACGTCAAATGTATGAAAAGAAGCCAAATATTTTTTTTTATTAAAAATTTACACAATATTGCAACGCGTGTGGAGTAAATGTAAACATTTAACGGTAGTCGTCGCCGTAAAAGTAATAGTTAAAGTTACTTAAACCAGCCTTCTGGTGCAAGCGACCCTTAGAAATGAAAATAGTTACGTGTACCTAACGACTGCGATTGCATAATTTCTGTTTTGAATGGAGCGTTATGGGTAACTTTCTTATTTATTTTATCCATTTATTTACATTTACACATTGATATACAAGGTAATTTTTTTAACTGGGACAGTATAGGGAAATCCTAAACCATAGGAGATACAGGAAAACTGTCTTAGGAACCATTTGCTCTTTTTTTATGAAAACGAATTTGGCCTAGTAATTTTTCTGGTCGAGAATGAGTTGTCCATGGAAATGAGTCATTTTGATGAAGAAATTTTTTGATGCTGTTCAACTCAGTTTCATGGAATTTGTAAGTAATCTGATGGTTACATTAATAATACTAACGCAAAAATGTTACGGGAACGTTTCAGAACTATTCTAGTGAAAAAAGTTGTGTGGTGAATGTTGTTAAATGACCAGCTTGCTTGTTTAGGATTTCCCCATACTGTCCCAGTTAAAAAAATTACCCTGTATACAACTAGATTTGCAATAACGTTCCTAATGTGACGGGAGAGAAAAGATGATCGCAGTCACTTTTAGATTTTCTGTCAGTTAATTGTCTGTCTGTCGACAGCCTTGTAAAATTTTTAAGCTGCTTACGCTTTTTTCATGTCCGATTTACATGTCAAAATAAATGTGACGCCCCGCTATATAGGGCATAGTAAAATTAACATTTGAATTCTATTAACAATATTAAAGTTACAAAACAATAAATAAAAAAAACTTGCGTGTATTTATACATATCCATGTAACCACACTCCGTCTGATGTCAAGCTAGAATAAGTAAACGACTGCTAGTACCACAGATAAATATCTGCAAACAGCAGTCACTTCTGCTATGCCAGCTTGGTAGGAAGACGAATGTGCACCATTCATCGACAGGGCACTCTCATCTTAAAAAGCGGAGTTTACCCATAGGCCGAGATAATATTTTGAATGTAACACCCGTGAAATTACCTTGTCGCGTTTCGGGAATAGTTCGAAAGTATAACGAAAGGAGTGTTAATCTAGATAGTACATGCTCGTCTCCTCGAGCCGGCATAGTGAAGGCGACTGCTTCCCGTAGAGATTTCTGTGTAATAGCAGTTATTTCCGTTCATGGACCGCACTCTAGCTTTACATCAGACTACACTCAGTCTGATGCATGCTACATGCTACAATAAAACGTTATGCGCAGTGTGCAGTTACCCTTACATTACAAATCCACTGATGAATGCGGTATTTGGCAATAGAACATGGAAAGTTGCCTCCTGTGCTTTGCTCGCTGTGTTACGAACTTTAGTCACAACAGCTGTGTGAGAGTATCTTAACGACACTTCCGATTTTACGTTCATTTCGGATATTTTTATGGGGCCAAGCGGTTCTGCGGTTGTCGAGTCTATTGGAGTTGTTGACTGAAAAACATAATATGTTATTTATTATATTGTTATTTGGATAGTTTGTTTTTCCTTAATTATTATACGTATTATTATTACACAGTCCTTGGACTACTGTTGGGAGCTCAGTCCGACTCGGGGCAACCTATGATGCATTTATGATCAATAAAAATACGTCTATAGTTACATTGTTATAGTGAAGAAAACAATTATTAATTATATGCAAAAAAATACATATCTGTATAAAACTCTGTGTCTGTATAAAAGCGTTTTCTAAGGAAAATTCAACGTAATTGACGTTTTTAAACCACTTTTGTGCACGACTATTATTTTACGTCTCTTTGGTACTTACGTCGTTATCATTATTCTCATCGCGCGCTACGACTAAAGTTTTGTCGGTTTGTGTCGGCAGAGCGGCCACAGCACACAAGCCAGCCACCGCCAGCAGACAGCTTAGCTGCCTCATTCTGCTCCTGAAATTAATATTTATTACTTCTTTAACTTACAGTAAAAGCTGTTAGTTTAAACGTACTTTTTTTTTCAATTATGTATTAATTATGTTGGATCAATTAGCAATGGAATCAACATTTTTTTTATTGTTTTAGCTCGTCATATGACCGACCGCATGCTTGAGAATTAAGTAAGTCAGTAAGACGGAGGAAGATGATGTGACTGGTCTTTCCATAATTTTATGGAACGACAGAAAAAGGACAGCCAAAACTTCTCGGTCCGTGCGGGGATCATTTCGACAGTGAGGCGATGAATTCGATCCGGTTCGTACGCAAAGTATAAGACCTGGGTCGGTACCCACTTCATCTCAAGCCGTTCATCATATTAAATAATGTAAATTTCAAAATAAAATGTAGGACAATAGCATTTTGTATCTAGGAATTCTCCATTAAATCCTTACTTCTTGATTGGTTGAATTAAGAAATAAATATGACGTTATGATTCTAATATTTGTACGTCTATCACAATTCAACTCGTTACAACGCCGCATAACAATGAGATAATTTATTGATTGTCAAATGCAAGTTGAAACGAGTTTGATATTATCAGAAATTTTGTATATATTGTAGAATTGAAAATATTCTAGCATATGATTAATAATTTAATTTAAAAAATAACAAAATTATATTTTTTACACAAATAACAAATCTATATGTACTTTGTCAAATAAAAAATAATATTAAAGATGCCGGTTGCTGCCTCGTATAAATTAAATAAAGGCATTTATTACATTTTTAAAGAAAACTTTTTTGCTGTCCAAGTCCATACCATTGGTCCACTCAGCTTACGCACATATAGACTATGTGATCGAATTCTTCATAATTAAGTAACACAAATATTAGATTTAATAACAAAAAGACAACTGATTTAGTTAATAAGTATCAAACATTGTATTATTCCATTGTTTTTTTTTATTAGTTGTTAAATTGACATTTAGGTTTTCTATTTAATATGTTCACCGTGTACAATACGCTTTGGGCCACAGTATAGTTCAGTTACTGTTATTTTCCTGGTTGTGTATTTTATGCCTGTTGTATTTACCAAATAAAAAAAAAAAAAAATAATCGCGTATCTACCCATCGAGCAGCAATTATAAAACAATAGCTAATAGAAATAAGATACTGTACAGAACTTGAGCACCAAGTTGCAATAATGGTTGCTAAACGACAAAAAGAACATTAAAAGAATTTTTTAAAGAGTGGTAGACAAAATGATGATGGTTATTTGTCCAGTTTGTCGTCATGGGGTTTCGAATGTAACACCCGTGAAGTGACCTTTTCGCGTTTCGGGAGCAGTTTGAAAGTAGCCAGGTATAACGAGAAGAGTGTGTACTGTCAATCTAGATGCACATTCGTCTTCTCAAGCTGGCATAGCGGAGGCGACTGCTGCCTGTAGAGATTTCTCTGTAGTAGCAGTTGTTTCCGTTCATGGATCGCACTCTAGTTTACATCAAGCGGAGTGTTGTCATATGCCGAACTACAATAAAAATTAAAGTAATATGCATCGATATTCTAGTGGAGGTCGTTCTCGTCTATAAAACAGGTTAGTTAGTATAGTTAAATATAACAAAACCTGTTTTAAAAAAAGTTCCAGGCTGAATCCTAACATTTTCATACAAATTGCAGACTTTTTACATCACGGACTTTCTAGATCATACCGATATATGTATATAATTGAATTTGCCAGTTTACTTAATATTTCAAAATAAAAATAAGTCATTTACTAGATGACAAAAAAAGATTTATGGCGGGATATATATCTCCAAAAGATAGATGTTTTGGATGTAAATTATACCTAATTAAAATCATAATAAGAAATGCGTGTTTTCATTTTCCCACCAAAACTGCGCTGAAAGATTTTACCACTTTACTAACAAAAGCAAACTGATGACTAACTTTTTTTAATACAGCAATAATCCTGATTAAATATGTAGATGGTGCAAAAAGTATAGATTGTAATTGATTGCACTAATAATAAAATTCATAATAGGGAAGTTGATTGTTGTATTGAGGTACGTACTTGAGAACAAATACATTATAATTTTAAGCGATATCGTGACGTTGCGTCATTGATATGTATATGGAGTAAGTAGTTCAGATCAGAGGGTAAATAAATACATAATTATTAACGATAATACTCAAAATTAAAAATAAAAAACCATCTCATAATAATTTTATAAAGATAGCATCGGAAATATTCGACGGTGATACTTAATTAGACAACAAAAAGATTAATAAAGAGTGATCTAAGAAGTGAAAAAGAAATGTTTGTGATGAGATGAGCCCGAGCGTAACCAAATCTTCACGGGTAGTGACTAATGGCCTAGTCACCTTTCGGGATCAGTTTAGAAGTAGTATGGTGTAGTAGTGTGTAACGAGAGGAGTGTGCACTGTTGGCGCATACTCGTCTCTTCAGGCCGGCATAACAGAGACAACTGCGGCCCGTAAAGATTTCTCTGTAGTAGCAGTTGTTTCCGTTTATGGAGCGCACTCTAGCTTTACATCAGGCGGAGTGTTGTCATATGTCGATCAAGTGACAATTGTTGATTGGCTTTTGACTCTCTCCCTCCCGGTGTCTGTGTTTCCCGACACGTACAACATAGGTCTCTTCAAATCGAAGGTGAACAGGTACCTCATAGGCAGGCGTGCTCCACCTTAGACCACATCACTGCTTAACACCAGGCAGGGTGTGGTCAAACGCTTGCCTATTAAGCGTAAAAAAAAAAAAGACTAGCCTCTGGATTCGACTCCTCAACGGCTCATGGATCGTATTCTAGCTTAAAATCATCTGTCGAAATACCTACTATTAAGAAATATATTAATAAGTACAGTTACCTAATTGGGTAATAAAAAATATATATGTATATTTACATAGTCTTATAAAACAATTCCTAGTAATAAAGTACTTACGGAGGAGGAAAAAAATATTATTTTATCCGTTTTTATTTTTTAACTAACCGGTCACGATTCAATTGTATAATTTATTTTCAAACACGAACAATACACAAAAAGTGTTATAGGTAATCCGACATACATCCTAAGATTGTACGGGTGACCTAACTATACTACTTAGGTAGTTGATTATCAGTAGTGTTTCTCCGCAGTTTAAAATTATTTTAAGTTTTTCAAACGAGAAGTAGGTAGATATAGAAAGAACTGATTTTCGAATTTCTTTCACATACAATTAGTTATAATATGTTAAGATATGTATTTAAAAGTGTGAAACAAACAAAAAAAAACTCACCAAAAAGCATAAATTCGAACAAACAAATATAAATAAACACAGGAAAAATACGCCAATGGTTTAATAGACACAAGCGGCCGGCTGCCGGTTAATGTTACATAAACTCACCCGTTTGTTTACTCTCAACTAGATGATTGGCAGCAATTTATCGTTTGATAGCCACTGGGTGTTGGCACTAGATATTTGATGGATAAATTGTCTCAGATTGCTGGAGACGCGTGCGTACCACTCTAGGACCGGTTTACCACTCTAGAAAATACATTTAAGTCGCATGTATATATCCATTACGAATCAAGCCGGTTGTTTATACAGTAGAATCTCTATAACTTTTTGCATTATATTTTTTTTATACACAAAATTTTGCTACTTTTTGTGATTAAACACGATCGTGGTTAGGGCTAATTTTGTATAAAAACTTGATAATATAAATTTTATTTAATTTAATTAAAAAGAAATGTACGAACGAATTATTTCATAATATGGGTAACTAACTACCTATAATATTATACGTTTATCTCGAGGGAACGTTTTTGATGGGTTAAAATAACCACGTTAAATCTCAAACCTTCTTTAAATAAACCACTGTCTAACAAAAAAATTCAAAATAAAGTAAGTATTATATTTCCTATTCTGATGCCAAAATCAAGGTCCGCACAACAGCTTGAATGTTACGGTTGAGAGACAAACAAATGAAAGTTTCACATTTATAAAATTAGTAGCTAAAGATACTCATCTATAGATTTATTTTTAATAATAATTAAGTATGTGTCGGTATATCAATTGTTTATTTATGTATTTTAGTAATTATTTGAACTTGACCTCTGATTTATATTCTGGGAAGTAAATAAAAAGTCTAAAATAAACGTGCATAATATTATTCTAGGAATAACCAATTATAGGAAATGTAATTCATCAACAAACAACAAATCAAGACTTCATAGAGAAAAAGATAATTTAATTCTTCCTATGCGTAGCATCATTTTATTTGTATCTGCGAGTTCTTGTAATCAAAGTTGATTTGTAGTGGCGGGAAAATCAAACAGGTTAAGGTTAAGCACTCGATGGGGAAAATCCATCAAATGTTATGTTTCGAAAATAATGTAAAATAATGTAAAATATTTCTTATGACATAATATCAAATAAATACATAACTATCGTTTGATTGTTGGGAAATAAGGACAACATTAACAAGGTCATTAAAGTTAATTCGACAAAATATAATCACTATTATCAATATTTTAAATTGATAATGCAGTAAAAATCAAAAGAGTAAAACAAATGAAAATACAAGATCTTGTTTGTGCGTGCCCGCAAAATAAAAAAAAACTTTTATTGCACCCAAAAATTATACATGATCAGTTAAAGTACTATTTACCTATTTTCACTATTTTAATCACAAGCGAATATCCCATGCATGTTTATTGATTTGGGGGGCGCAATAAAATCTTCCTTCGTTTGAAAAACTTACTAGGACAGTTCTGCCCCTGACCCCTATTTTCAAAACAATGAATTAAATAAATGATTAATTACGGATATATGCAGTATTTTTTGTTACAGTAATGTTATTGTCCTCAGAACGCGAAAATGTGTTCCTCTAGCACATGTCAATTTTAATCTAAATCAGTGCAGTTAAAAGATCCAAGGGGAGATTAATTTAATATAATTTACACTCAATAAATAACTCTGTTTCTGTATACTCGTAATACAATGTAACATCCATTATAGTTATTATACAATAAAAATATACTTATTACTTTATTCAGTTTTAATGACCATATATGTCATAAAAAATATGTATCCAACGAGTATCCATAGCTCATTTTATAAAATAAATAAAAAATACTACAAAGAATAAAGTTTTTAGTTACTATTTTAATGATGATAGGTTTAGGAATATGTAACAGTTGTTAGGCGATAGATTCCGGCATTTAAATTTAAATTATTAAAAAATCCAAGGCCGCTTATCTTATACGACATTATTATTATTTTAACTTACTCATTAAGGTCACGTAAAGAGATGTGCACTCTTCTGATATGTAGGTATAGGCCTTGAGCACCTCCAGATAGGTAGGTGTTAGGTTATTTTGCATCTGCATAGGTACTTATTTATAAAAAAAAATCTTTTTACACCTACCTTTAAATCTCACAGATTCAGTAACAGCAACTCGACGTCGAAACAAGTCCTAATTAATACATCCCTGATTGGTTTTTATCAGAACATGCTGAAAATTAAACAGAAAATAAAAGCCTTTCGTATACGCGTTGATTTGTTTATTCTATTTAGTTTTGATCATACATAATTCAATTTTTATAAAAGCAATTATGGATTACAATACAACTCAATATTAAATAAGCTATGTGTACATTTTAATGTAATAAGTGTATTTGCGCCTTATACAAATGTGCCGCCAATATAATACTTACTCGTATATGAGTATTGCGCAATTATCAGGAACTGACTGCAATGAATACTCGATTTTAAGCGCATTAACACACAGAACTTTATAATACTAGTTCATTCTTTATCAAGCAGCCATAATTGTTTAGGCAGATTTGCTTGCGAGAATATACCAGGATAAAGATAACATTTACCTCAACTGGTCTATTATTTGGAACTACAAGATTTTTGTTAGCGTTTATAAGCTAATATGCGAATATTACGGCAAACTTTTTTTTTTTATTGTAGCTCGGCATGTGACATCACTCCGCCTAATGTAAAGCTAGAGTGCGGTCCATGAATGGAAACAACTGCTACTACAGAGAAACCTGTGCGGGTAGCAGTCGCCTTCACTATGCCGGCTTGAGAAGACGAGCATGTACCATCTTAGATTGACAGTGCACACTCCTCTCGTTATACCTGGCTACTTTCAAACTATTCCCGAAACGCGACAAAGTCACTTCACAGGTGTTACATTCGAAAGTGGTGGTACTACCCCAGGACGGCAGACTGGACAAATAACCATCATCAGTCTGCCTACCACTCTTTTACTTCCCCAATTTAAACAACATGTCCACTTAAAGGAACCAGAAGCGCGCCAATGTATATTTTATTTTAATTTTTAATATTGCAATATCCACTGCTACAAACCACAAAGACAATGCTTGGTTTGACTTTAAACGATTACCTAATAATCGAAGCATATTATATTTCAAACATATTCACAATATGTATTATAAATTAATAATAAGTAGAAAAATACACATTTAAATTGATTAAAACAATTTATTATTTAACATGTAGGTATAATAAAATATCCTTATATTTACAAAGATAATTAAAAATTAATATATTTCATAAGGCATCCATTGTCTACATGACTCGCTAGAACACAAACATTTCTTTAATTTATTTCCTTTGTTGTTATTCAAACTATGCGGGCCATAATCAAAGGTTATCTCAGTCTCCGGAGGAATATCTGAAGAAGCAAATACAGCCAGTTTTGGTATAGGTGTGTCAATTCTTACTGGTACTATCATACAATTAGGATTGCAGCTATGGTTAATGTATCTCCCAATGTTACCAAAGACACTAGGATCAACTATTGTTTCGATGATCTTGTTATTACTATGCTCTTTTAAACAAAAAATATAGTTCATTTCATTATTCAAAGCGTTCCTCTGGTGGCGACGTTCAGCTTCTTTACGTGTGATGACTTCACCAGCATATGTACACACAAACGCACCTTTATTTATAAAATTACTTGTAAATAAACCTAATCCTTTTTCAGGTTTATCACAATTTCTAATTATTAAACCTAATGCTGGACCTTTCTGAACAATCTTATTTTCACAATCCTGTGTGCATGAACAAAAGTCATTGCATTCAAATATTGGAAATGATTCCAATGATGCTCGATTTGAAATTAACATTTTCTTATCAAAATTGCTCCCAAATTTGAGACAACCACACGATTTAGCGACACATTTATCGTTACAAACACAATGTAAATCTATTTGAGAGCTGAAATCATCAAAAATCCTAAGACTATCTTCTTCTATTTCATTAATAGGACCACAAATGTTATCTGAACAATAAAACAGGTTTAAATTGATATGAGAATAACAGTCAATCATCGTGCTCTTGTCTAAAAAATAATGCAAGTTATTAAATAGTAATTTTGAATATTATTTTTAAATAGTAAAACAAAAGCAATCACAACACCACCAAATAGTAAAAATAAATAGCAAATTAGTAAACGAACTTTGAGACAGATTTCAAAACACACACAATAATTGACATTTATCTTCATCTACAGAATACCGAGGCCATAACTACGTCTAATTCATCCGTACGAGTTATGACTACGCTGAATAAATTGATTTGTTTAAATTAAGTTTTTTATATAGATCTCAAATAGTTTTATGTAATTAATGTAAGTCTGCAATTAGTTACAAACCCAATCGACCCAAATAATGTAAATATAAATACGGCCATGTTAAGAAGTAGTACCAACTTGGCCATAACTTTTAAATGTTGATAGAAATAAAAATTTACTTAATTTTATGAAATTAAAACAAAAATCAAATACTCAAGGGGCCAAAATGAAAAGAACGTACCGTGCCATGGGCCACGGTTATCAGCTGATTTGCTTCGAGCACATTTTGTTGGCAAGACTATTGCTAGTTTATTGAAAGATACTGTGTTGGTCTAATATTTAAAAAAATAAGAGTGACACACTTTATTTAGGTATCTTTATATTTCAGATAAATGGTAATAACAATGTTAAATACATTATCGGGCAATTATGTATAAATAGGCACTGCACTGTTAATATTGTCTTATTTTTTTATCCATTCTTTTATTTTATTTTTTATCCTTTATTATCCTTTCATCATCATCTATTATGCTTTCATCATCTCTTGGTAAGTATTACTAATAAGTATAAATTGTGGAAGTTGAAATTGTTATCTGGTAACATTCAAAATGCTTTTAAGTTGGCTAGGCTGTCTTGATTCTTGTTTCCAGTCCACATCCGCGCATGCGCTACGTTAAGCGTGACGTAATTATCCATTCATACTTTTTGTTCATTCAATAAAATCAACATAATTAGTAGTCGTGAAGTTTTTTGACGTATCTGAGTGTCATTCATTTATTCACGAAGATGATCGCTATGGATTTTTTAAAGTGTTTCTCTTTTACTACAGTTTATGTGATTCAATATTAAACAATTCAATGAAGGTGCCGTTTTAAAGTGCATTCATTGATAAAAGAAGTGCATGTTTTAAGCACATGCGCAATGCTTTCGTTCATTCAACCATTGAAGAATTATGTGATCATGTTTGAATCGGCATGTCTTGACTCTTGTGTGTATTATTTGTGCGATGTTAAATATTAAAACAAGTAGTCGAAAACAGGCTCGGGAACATTACGACACTCCGGAAGTGGCGGGACAAGCCGGCCAAGTTGGGCTCGTTCCGAAAGAGATAACAGCGGATGAAAGAGATAAACAGTTATGGATTTAACATGGCGGACGATACGCCTAGAGTGCGAGTCGAAGAAAGATTAAAAATAAAAATCGGTACGTATTCTTGTTTTACATTTTGTATTAGTGTTTGTTGTAATTTTATACACAGTTTATTGTGTTTAGGTTAAGTTTCCGAGATGATTTAATTTAGAAGAATTACTGACTGTGTTATTGTAATTAAAATAAACAGGTGGTGGTTGAAGTTTAGATTTTTCTAAGACAGGTGTGAATGAATAGTATTTGTGGTGTAAATTAATTTGTTATTTGGAGTAGATCTGATGTGACAGAGAGGGGGTAAAAATGTGATCACTTTACTTTTTCGGTTTCTTTGTTTTCATACAGTGTATTTGACAGCTGGTGTGCGTTTTATGAATGGATTTCTGCATTCAGTAATAAATATCGTGCATAGATCCTATTAGATTAGAACGGTACTACTTCATTGATCAGTTTTATTAACTTATACTAAACTAAACACTTATTATCAACTTCACAATATGATAATCATGTTTTTATCAATTTATTTGTAGGAGAAATAAAAGAATCAGCCACTTCAAGTATCTATCAATAAGTAAATGTGAAAATTTTGCATTTTTTTAAAGGCTATACACTTTTTTAATGTTTAATTTATATTTAAAAATCTAAAGTAACTGAAATAGGCTTGTTAAAGTTAAATAAATTTGAATAATGTTTTTTAGTTGTATAAACTCTCTTTAAAGATTTAAGGGTGTGGTCGGGGTGTTACCCCATTCAACTGTTATGCTTGACCTAGATTCCACAAACTATTGTAGATTAAACTTAGTTTAGTACTGACCTAATTGAACTGTAAAAATATATCTTTTATTGTTTCACAATATATTATATGGACTCTGGGGACCATGGGGAAACGATTTTAAACGAAATTTTAACAAATAAAAAACTTAAATACTAAAATATTGCATAAATATTATTAAACAAAGAATCTGGTATGTTTTTCATTGTCATCAGATTTTAATTTATTAATCAAAGATAAAATATGATAATCTTGTAATTTATACATGAATTTACTGATTAATAAGCAATTTTGTCTTTAGAGTCAATGAAAACAGTTTTACCTAATGAATAACATAGGTTTTTATTATAAATACTATAGTAACACAGTATACTATAGCACACTCTGTATATTAAGCTAGAGTGCGGTCCATGAGTGGAGAAGTGCCGCCGCAAAGAAATGTCTCCATGCAGCGTTTGCCTCTACTTCGACTGCTTGAGTCACCTCATGTGCATTGAAGGTGGAGATACTAACCTAGGATAGCAGACTGGGCTGCAATTAACCATCAACAGCCTGCCAGTTACTAGTACCACCACTAGCTTGAGGAACTATTGTACGCCAGTGACTCCTCTCTCTTTACATACCAATTTTGTTTCGACCACATCCATTACTGTACAGCTAAAGTACTTTTTTTATGGTTAATAGACAAGAGTTTGACCGCACCCTGCCTGATGTTAAGCAGGATGCGGTCTAAGCTGGTGCACGGTTGCTTATGAAGTACCTTTAATTTGAAGAGACATACATATAATATAATAAAGGTCTTTATTTCGGTTGGAATTTTGCGCGATTTGAACACGGATATCGATTGTAAAACAACCATTAAACTATGGCTCCGTGAGACTATTTGATCACATGAGAAGCACACTCTATGGTTGTGCATTTATATGAAGAGTAGATAAACGGAAATAACTGCTACCACAGAGGATTTCTGGAGGCTACGCTGGCTTGGGCATGAGGAGATGAATCTGCACGATCCGCGTTGACAGTGCATACTCTTCTCGTTATACCTGTCTACTTCCACGCTGATTCAGAAACGCGACAAGTTCGCTTCACGGGTGTTACATTCGAAAGTGGTGATACTGCCCCAGGACGGCAGATTAGGCTAATAACCACCATCAGTCTGCCTAACCCTCTTTGAATTATATTGTGCAGGCTGCCTGCTGACCTCTATAATACTATTTAAAATCTCATAATAACATACTGGGGCATAGATAGGCACGTGCTGAAAAGCGCTTCTCAAAAACTATGTGTCTATGGATTTGAAAAAAATCTGGTTGAGACCCCTCCTCTAGTACACAATACATAATAAACTCAATGCCAATAAACTATAATTTATTTCTTTAGCTGCCATTATTGAGAATTAGACATTTTAAATGGGATCAGACTGAAAAGTAATAGTACATCAGTGTGGTATAAAATTCTTAGGTTGTAATCTAGATTTAAATATTGCCCTGGGAGCAGTGCCGGATTAAGCTAGCGCGGGGCCTGTAGCAAATTCTGTCAAGGGACCCCTGGGTTTGCTTTAGGTTATTAAATAAGTGGAAGTGAAGCATAGCCGAAGGAGCTTCGCGTTTAAGGCATGCAAGATATTTTACGGTCCTATCTAAATTAATATTTTTTTATTACGGTCAGACAGGCGTTGGAGCGCGGGACCCCAAATTCGCGGGGCCTGTAGCATTTGCTACTCTTGCTACGTGGCTAATCCGGCACTGCCTGGGAGGATCCGTGCTTCAGGACCCCGGTGCACGGTAGTCCTCCTATAATTACGCTACTGATAACACAGCTAAGAGCTAAAAAGGAAATGATAAAATTCCTAAATTTTCTACTCATATGTGTCAAATGGCTAATAATGTTTAAATAATACAAGTAGCTCTAAAATGATTGATTTATCGTTATACATAAATTCATTGATAAGTTGAAGTGTGTCTGACTTGATAAGAAGTGCAGTTGGTACATTTTCCGGGGCGTGACCCGATGTTAACTATCGCATACAATGAACTCTTTATAGTTTACCTATCTATGTATCGGTTTTTCATTGAGGTAGGCAGGCGGCAAGACGCGTCACTCACGATCTATGAAACCCGTGTTCTCGGACTCGCTAAATTCTAACCGGTACCAATGTAACTATGTTACTTCTAGCATAGCTATCTCAGTGCCGCCTATATGCACTATTAAAGAGTGGTAAGCAGACTGAAGATGGTTATTAGCCCAGACTGCCGTTCCGGCGCAGTACCACAACTTTCGAATGTTGCACCCTTGTTGCGTTTCGGGAGCAGTTTGGAAGTAGCCAGTGGCCAAGAGGAGTGTGCACTGTCTATCCGGCTTACTGGCTAGTGTTCATATGATCTCATTTTCCTAGTTATAAGAATGTTGTATTACCTAAAATTATTAAAATTAAATGTTAATTTTATTAGCTCGTTTTAGAGCAAGTCTCAGCTTGTTCCGTGTGATAACGTAATGTTTTTGTATTATTATAGTTAGATAGTGTGTTTCAAGTATTCGTCTCAGAAACATTAGCGCTATCACGATCCGCGATAAAAATACCTACCTATAGTTCTTATTTACTTATCTGTCAGCTTGTGCCAATGGATGGTGCACGTGTTCTACCTCAAGCCGGCATAGCGGTTGGGACTAGTGTCTGCGGACAGTTTTCTTTGTGGCAACAGTTGTCATGGACCGCACATGCCGTTTACTATTTAAAAAAAAACCACCTGGGCTAGACAGATATTTTAAAAAAAGCTAATTAATATCGGTCTTATTTAGTTCAATTTTACATTATAATAGAATTAAAAATTAAAAAAATTAATGCTGAATTTGTTTATTATTAAATTATGGTGAAAATTTCTTGTTCATCATAAATTATTATGATGTAGTATTTTTTTATTTGATTTATAATGGCTATAAGTGAATATTTTAGTAGTACGTCTTGCTATAATGTTTTTTTTAAAATATAACATAAGCGTTAAATGACACGTTGGCATCGTCGCGTCCGGGCGTCGAAGTTATCTACGACACGCCTCTATGAATGGAGGCGCAGCGTTTTCCATTCAGCGGCCTCATTCATGGAAAGTCAGCGCTTCGTTAATGAAAACCGCTTGATTTGTATAATGTTGTCCTTGTCGCTTTGTTATCATATATTGACTGATATAACACGTGTGACGTGAAATAACGATCTAATTCTTTACACGATAATGTAGTTGATTTTTTTTGTTTGGAAAACATTTCGAAGCAGTTTAAATAGTGGTAGGCAGACTGATGATAGTTATTAGCCCAGTCTGCCGTCCTGGGGTAGTACCACTACTTTCGAATGTAACACCCGCGAAGTGACCTTGTCGCGTTTCGGGAGCAGTTAGTCAGCCAGGTATAGCAAGGATGAGTATGCACTGTCAATTAAGATAATGCATACTCGTCTCCTCAGGCAGGCATAGCGGAGGTGACTGATGTCCTTAGAGATTTCTCTGTAGTAGCAGTTGTTTCCGTTCACTGGCCGCACTCAGGCTTTATTACATTAGACGGAGTGTTGTCGTGTGCCGAGCTACAATTTAAAAAAATATATATACGATCGTGTCATATTGCACGTTATGAAAGAAAATTTTCATGATATTTAGCGCGCATTCGATAGGCAAAATCTAGATTTACAGCTCGGCTAGAATCCGTGAAGTTGTAGGTGTGTGCAGCTGACCTACATAACTATTGATTACATCCCAGCCCGCATGCTCGCGCACTCTCCCTCCTTGAAGGGAGACGACCTGGAAACAGGGTCAGTGCTGTTTATCGATTTGAGATTAACAGGGGACAGCGCAGCATCGCTACTTTTATTATACATCTCCTTCACATTTCATAAAATAGTTGAAAACAAAAATACGAAACGTAAATACGATTTGCAAATTACGTATATGATTTTATTATGCGCACTGGCGCCCTATTCGCCCTCACTATGCCAGCCCAAGTATAATGCAGATTAAATTAAAATCCAGTAATTTGTTGTTGTAATTAAGATGGTAGGTTTCCGGAGGTTATTATAAGAAAATTGTGGGTTAGAAATATTACAATGGACTTGAAATCATGAGTGAAGGTTCACACGGTGCGTCTGTTTGATTAGATCTGAACCCCTGGTTAACGCACTCACGGCGTAAATTGTGTTCATTCCGCCAATCAGACGATAGTTTTGACAGTTAAAGTAAAGAAATTTGAAATAAAACGATCCTATTGGTGAGGAGTAACTAATTTTACGCGGTGAGTAGGTTAATTAAAATAAATGAGCGATGTTTGCAAGCAGTTTGACTTAAAGCCTTGTAGTTACTAGAATTCTAATGTACTTACATAAAAGTATATTGTATTCCGATAGTTATGTTAGGTTAGGTTAGATTCATTATTGGTAAAAGTAATAAAATGTCAAGTTATTGCAGGTTTAATGGTACCCATGACTTGATCTCGAATTAAACCCTGTACTATGAGCACGAAGACAAGGGTAACGTAAACTTAGACAGACGCAGTTCTAAGAAATTCTTTTTTTTACATTCATTCATATCATACATTAGCAATAAATATTTGTTTTCATCGGGAATCGAACCCAAGACTCAGCGTACAGACTATCGTCACCATGGTTTAGATTTTTCACCGCTTGTAACTAAAGGCAATACAATTTGTTTTAAAACCGGAAACATAGTATAATAATACTCAACTTCTGGGTTTACCCTATTAATTATTTAAGGCATACACCTTTATGAAGCGTCAAATTCCGTGAATGGTCCCCCCATGGTTTCTAAGAAAATCGCACAAAACATTCGTACCGTTTACTTGATACGCCGCTTAGCGAAACTATGATCTGTACGCAGAATTAAATAATTGCATAGCTGTTTGTTAGTTGGCATGAATTGCGAGAAAAGGGCTGTATTACGTAAGCGAGGGAATTCAATTACATTTGCTCTTCCTGCGGCCAGTTTATTGACTTCCTTAATTACAATGGATCTGAAGCTCCTGTTCGGTTGAAAACTACCTAATTAAATTGATTCGTTTCAGCGTTAACGATAAAAGTGTTCATTATTTCATGACAGTCACGTCACTCCCATTGGCTGCGGTAAATGACAACAATGTCATTATTCAGCAAGGGCCCTCTGAACTCTATTAAGCTAGGCGTCCACCAGGCGGGTCGAGCCGGGCCGGGGCGCATCGCAATCATCCACCTGCCATCCATTTTGTATAAGATCGTTGCGTTTTAATCTCAATTCACATATCTATTGACACCGAACGTGGCAGACACGTACTAACACAAACAAAACAAAAATTACATTATTCTGGCCGGGTCTGTGTGAACACGGTATGCTTACGCGCAAATAGGAATACGCCTTTACTTAAAGTATGGCTATTTCTTTGGGTTTAGTACTGTAGATGTCTGTAAAGAATCGAGCTGTACGACGCGACCTTATGCAAAATGTATGACATGCGTATTTTAGCTATATACCACTGCGACCTGCCTTATGGTCGCATAGCTTTAGTGTGCATGATTGACGGCACGGGGCCATGTAATTTAGGTTAACAAACACCGTCAACTATTGTAGCTGGGTCCGCACTTTCGACATCCGCCCGATATCTGTACGCATTCTCTGCCGTGCGAACTCTGAACAAAGTCGATCTTGCGGACATTACAAAACAAAAAATGTATTTCTGCGAGTACCTACGTATAAAAGAAGTACTTTCGATTTCGAAACAATCGCCCTCACGCGCCAGTGTGGAAACATTTTAATGATTACCATTGTAACTTAATAGCTGGTCGGTCTCCTGGAGCATCATACTGGTGGGGCCACAGTTGTACTCTCACGGTTCAGTTTCATGTCATGTCATGATGATGGGTTGTATTTTGCATCAGTAATTATGCATATTTTGTTGTGAATTTTCTCTTTTGTCAAAATATTTGAGAAACTTGTAATATTTTCCACGCAAAGAAATCTGCTTTGTTTTAGTATTATAATTATACACGCTTACGTATAGCTTGTTTATATTGTATTTAAGAGACATATTAAACGTGGGCTTTAATGTTAGATTAAGCAAAGGGGAGATAATGGAAGATGTCACCTGAACGAATACCTGTCACATGGAATCTTTCACCAGTTTTGTGATATTTTGTCTGGAGGCGGGCGGGTGACGCAAATCATCGAGTTACTTACCTATTAATATTTATTATAATGTATTTGACATTTTACATCACGGGGTTTATTTTTATCCCATTAAGATCTATGATTATAATTTGTATGAAAATGCCTAAGAGAAATGGGTTCACCAGTTTTTTTCTCGAGTTCATTTTGTGGAAAAATAAATCTACATTCCTTATCATTAATCAGTTTTAATCTTTTTACCCGGGTTATTGAGTTATTAGACTTTTTTTGATGTAATATTTGAAGTTATTATTATAATAAATGCTTTAAATAATTGATGATATCTGTTTTTATGTAAGTAAACAGCAATTGAAATAAATTAATGAAAAATTAAGATATTATTTTAAAATAGAAATATTGTTTTGTTAACAATCTATTAGACATCAAGTGGCCCAAAGTAGAGCTTATAAGTATTAATTCAACCCGCGAACGTCAATCCAGAGCAGCAGCAGGGCTAACTGCCGATGTGAAAAGATAGAAGAAAAACGATGCCTTCACGTAATCTCGGTGTAGCTTCGAGATCACAGATGAGGTCGTGGGTTCGATTTATACCTGATACCTATATATGATTTTCTCATCGAAGTCATAATAACCACATTGAATATTAAAAAAAATTGAATTCCTTTTAATTAGAATAGTTTTTTGCCTCATAAGAAAATAACAATTATAGTGTGTATATGAATTTTAGATAACAAATTTTGATTTTTAGACAATGTCTAAATTACTTAATTACACAATACTTGTAATTATATAGTTTTTTATTATTTTGTTAAAACTATATAGTTTTAAAATTTCACCTCTATCTTCTTCTTCATCTTGGTTCTCACCATTTTCTATTGAGATTCTTTCGGTTCGTAAGTGCGTGAGATACGTGTAACCTATCAATCTACTGTCAACACCCCGTTTGTTGTGGAATGTGACAAAGAAACTTAACTAGGACATAATATAGGTACAACTTTTTTTTATTGTTGCTTGGCATGTGACAACACGCCGCCTGATGTAAAGCAAGAATACGGTCCACGAACGGAAACAATTGCTACTACAGATTAATTCTAACTTCTCTGCTATACCGGCCTGAGAAGACGAATGTGCACCATCCAGATAGACAGTGCACACTCCTCTCGTTATATCGGGTTACTTCCAAACTGTTCCTGAAACGCGACAATGTCACTTCACGGGTGTTACATTCGAAAGTGGTGGTACTACCCCAGGACGGGAGACTCTGCTAATAACCATCATTAGTCTGCCGGATTTTTTGCCTTTATTAGTACCTCGTTTAATTAATAGAGCATTAAAAAAAAGTATTGCATTTCTTACCATTTCGGTTGTTGCTTTTTTAATACAAAAAACGGACTGTAATAAATTAATCTATGTTAAAGGTAAGACGACATTGATCACTCTACTGAGATCGACCTTCGTTAACCAAATAGGGTGTTATACGCCATGTTGAGGTCCCACAACGTTATGTTACGTAACTCGCTGGCTTAAATAATGACCATTACTAGCTACTTTCTGAGTCAATCTCTTGTATCTTAGGCACGTTGATTCCTAATTAGTAGTACCTAGTAAAAGATTTCTTTTTTATTGTAGCTCGGCATGTGACAACACTCCGCCTGATGTAAAGCTAGAGTGCGGTCCATGAATGGAAACAACTGCTACTACAGAGAAACCTGTCCGAGCAGCAGTCGCCTCCACTATGCTGGCTTGAGGAGACGAGCATGTACCATCTAGATTGACAGTGCACACTCCTCTCGCTATACCTGGCTACTTTCAAACTATTCCCGAAACGCGACAAGGTCACTTCACGGGTGTTACATTCGAAAGTGGTGGTACTACCCCAGGACGGCAGACTGGACTAATAACCATCATCAGAACATCGTTTCCCAGTCTATATACAATGTTTATTAACATAAAAAATTAATATTACCTATTACTAAAGCTTTTTAATACAGTAAGAACCTCAAATATTGCATCAGAAAAAGTCTAATTACTCAATAACTTGTGTGAAAAAATTAGAACTTATAAGGAATGTAGATTTATTTTTCTACAAAATGAACTAGAATGATGATGAAACTCGGTCCATTTTTCTTAGGCATTCTCCTTTGTTTACTTCGCAAGGATTTTAGTTTTTTTTAAATAATAACTTGACATAATGTTAACTATAGACTGTAGGCAGCAGTAGTTTCAACTATGACGGCTCTGGTTATACCTGATTATTTCTTCACTTCACTGGTGTTACACTTGAAAGTGATGGTGCTACCTCAGGACGGCAGACTGGGCATTAGTCTGCCTATAAAGTTTTTAAAACTTTCGTTCATAATTCTACATAACTTAGTTTTACCGTCCCCTTTCGTCCTACGTTCCTAAAGTACGTACGAGGCGTTTTGACAAAACGTTCCACGTGCGTACTGCGAAACTGTGGAACTCCCTCCTGGTGTCTGTGGCTCCCGAGAAGTACAGCACGGGTCTCTTCAAATCAAACTCTCTGCTTAACATCAGGCAAGGTGCGGTCAAACGCTTGTCTATTATGCATATTTAAAAAAAAAAACAATAACATGTTGCAACCGAAATGCGACTGTGTCACGTATTCATAGCCATAATCACTTTAGAAGTCAGTGTAATGAGTTACAGCCGAATGACAACACACGACTCTTCAAATGGCAAGCCCGGATAATGGTCCGCGTAATTGGAGTCTCCTCGTTAGTTAGACAAACCTATTTGGTGCCCTTATGAGCCCCGTAATGTAAATGGGCTTGGTCGATACTCGCATTGTGTAGTTATTAAAATGTTCAAGGTCCAGTGAATTAGTGAAGATCGTATAATTTATATCATATTTAAATTATGATATAATTTATATTGTTCTGTGCAAGTGAATTATAAAACTTTTATTTAGTGAATGAGCGAGATTAAATCGTTTAAGAGGCTGATAACGAGACCTTACTAGATAACTTTGATTACATTGTAAGGTGCGGTCGTGGTGTAGCGGTGCAGGGCGTTAACTCGCTATCGATGAGACCAGTGTTCGAATCACCCTAAAATTCTGACCAGCCCCTGTGATTAGTGTCAAAAGCCAATCTGTCAGTCGTCACTTGATCGAATCGAAAACAAAATGTATGGGAGTTGACGTTTCATCATCACTTAGATGACAATGCCTCAGTACAAATGTTATATATGTGTAGTTTGATCGCACAGTGCCTATGAGACAAGAACTAGCTTAGTATAGGCAATAAAAAAACTTTTATTTATCTATATTCTTATGTAAAAATATCTAATACACGCGTTCCATAAAATAAAAGTTAAAAGATTTTATTCTGTTTTGTTCTAGGCGAAGTTAAAAATCTACCAGGCCGCAGTCATGGAGCGCCAACACATAGAGACACGTACTGCGTTCTGTCTCTCGATCAGGAGGAAATCTTTCGCACCTCCACTATGGAGAGAACTCTCAAGTAAGTTCTTGTTATGAATTATAAGATATTACCCCATATGGGCATCAACTGACGTTCGTGTAGAGCAAGGATGCACAGACCGCGGCCCGCGGGCCGCATGCGGCTCGCCAGTCGAATACTGGTGTCCCGCCGACAGCAAAAATAATTCCGCAAATGAAAGTTTGGAAGCAGTTTTACGTGTTGCTACAAGTAAATTTGAGCCAAATATAAAAAAGATTGTAAGCACTATGCAGTGCCACGCTTCAAATTAATAGATTCTTTTTCAATTTTAATACTTTATTGTCTTTAATTACCTATACTTCTGCCCGCCATCAGTTCATGATTTGCCCGAGTGGCCCCTAGTCTTAATAAGTCTGTGCATCCCTGGTGTAGAGTAATGAGTGTGGCCTAGGAGGACGAGAGACACGTCGATCTATAATGTCTGCCTACCCCGGAGTACTTGAGCGTAAGCATAGCAGGGATTTTTCTATGTTCAATTGTTTATAATTAGATTTGAGAAATATCCGCCTGAAGTTTAACTCGGACTTTATACAGCCGGAATGTCTCTGAATTCAGAGAGGGAACCCCGGCATTGCATTTAATGTAATTATGCTCTACACACATTCTTGATTATTATTTTGTATGCAATTGGGAAGGTAAATCTGGTGACAGCTGTCTTTTTTTTTACGTATTTTTTTGGATAATATAAATTAATTTAATCGACACGTGTTTCTGTAAAACTTTTATAATTGCTTTATTCTTTTTTTATGAATTTTTATAAATTGCAATTGTCACTGCCAGGAAACATAAAAACTAAATCCTTGTCGAATTATTTGACCACACTTTCAATTTAAAAAGATTTATTTTAATTAAAATAGAAAAAAAAAATATATATATATATAAAAAAAAAATATAAAAAAAAAAAAAACCACATCTTTTTCTACACCGATGGTCCGTCCGAGAAAGGTCGATCGCGTGTCATTACAGTTTTTCAAATATTTTCGCGATTTTAAACTTTAAAGTTTTCAGACGGGAATCAAAAAATACATCTAGTTGAAGTGATATATCGAAATGGTTTTCGATTTAACATTGATTATTTTTATAATTATAAAGTTTTGTTGCTTACACTTGGTACTAATCTCTCATGTCTTTACATGATACTTTTATGGTATTGGTACTTTTACCATGTACCCACGAGAAAATAATTAGTACTCGTACAATTGTAACTTATTAAGATTACATCGTCTAAAAATAATGTAAAGTTATTTCCCGTACTTATACCGTTAAACTACTCTGCCGGTTCTCACAGACCCTTCTGTATACAATATTGTGAATCACAAAATACCTGCGAAGGGCTTCTTTTGTTTTATAACAAAGAAAGTAAAACTAAGACGTAAAATATTAATTCGCTTCCAGACACCATTTATGACAAACATCTGTCTACTTTTTAAGATCTTGTGTATTATCTGAAAATATCTCTGTTGCGTAATTAAATTAGCTAATTGTTTAGGCAGTCAATGTACTGCTTGTTACGTAATGTAGAGCATTAAAAGTACATAATAAGATATATGAATTTTAAGTTTCCAATAAAGAATTGGTTTGTTTATTATCGCCTTTTTTTAAATAAATTTCTTATGTGCCGAATTTGTTATTACTATTATTATTTTATTATTGTAGCTCGACATATGACAACACTCCGCTATGCCGGCTTGAGGAGACGAATGTGCACCATTTAGATTGACAGTGCACACTCGTCTCGTTATGATGAAAATTGGACAGAAAAATACGCACACGGCAGGCAGCCTGAGCTGAGGCCGGACACGGTCGAACTCACGTTCTTCCTTTTGCGCATGGATGCCCTGAACACTAAGTTACACATTCATTAGCGCTTCACCTCGTCCGAACTCCCCAATTTTCCGATATAGTACTTATTTGTATGACATTGGTTCTACGAATCTTTTAGCCAATAGAAAATCGTTTCCTCTGTCTACCTCGGTAGGGACGTAGGCGTAAACGTAGTAAGTACTTATTGATCACATATGTACACATCTTTCCTTAGTTACATATTGATTATCCGATTTCCGCTCTTATCGCCAACGGGAGCTGGTAAAAATATGTCAAGGCTACCAATTTACCTGATAAAAGCAGCTTTGTTTGCTCGTGGTAGCCAATTGTGCGCCTAAACAAGGTGGGCAGACGAAATGAGGTTAAGCCATTAAATGTTCTATAAACTGTTTTAGGATATAATAATTATAATGTGGGTATTAAACCATTACGTATAATTATAGCAGTTCCTCATTTGACAACAGTTCCGCTTGGCGTTAAGCTAAAATGCGATCTAGTTTTGAACATTGTAATGTATGCGGGCAGTAGTCGCCTCCGTTATGCCGGTTTGAGGAGACGAATGTGCCCTGTTTAGACACACTCCGCTTGGTATAACCTAAATACATACAAAGTTCAAAGACGACTCAAACTTATAACAAATATTAAGACTTTTTAATATTTGTTATGTTACAAAATATTTCATAATTTTTCGTTATCTATATAATAGGCCACACGCGTCGTCCTCTAATTATAATATCCGACATTATCGCATTTATTTTTCCAACAAACGAGGAATAATAATTATAAATTATAATTATTATAAAATCCCAAACACGTCTTTTCTCCTTCCTATAACATGGATTCCTTCACGCGCAGTGTGAAGAGGCATCTCCTCAAGTCGGCATAGCGGACGCGACTGCTGTCTGCAGATCCCCTGCTCTGACAGCAGTCGCCTCCGTTCATAGATCACACTTTAGCTTAACATCAGACGGAGTGCGGCCATGTAACATGCTAAAATAAATTTAAAAAATGATAATAAAACCATTTGTAATAATGTCTCGATAGATTTTAATTTATCGTTTTCAACAATAACAATTTAAATTAACTTTCTATTTGTTCAACATACTATTAAAATTACATTGTTGTTTTGATGGTGAACTAACGGAAGTTATATCTCCCGAAATTTGTTTATTATTTTCATTCTAAACTAGCTCGCGTGTTTATCTTGTTCTAATTTAATAGCTCGTTTTATCTTATCTACTATTACTGTATAATTCGCTTATAAAAATATAATTTATGTGCCGACACGTTTTGTTCCGATCTATGCCCTTTGATGACTATTATTGCGAAAGGAATTGCTTCCTGTGCTTTCAGTTTGCCTAAAACTCTCGCATAAGCTAGTTTCTTCGTCTGAATGTAAAAGTAGTATTCCACGATTTAATAGCCCGTGAAATTTTCATTCATAATAGTTAATGTACTCGCGAAATGTTTAGATTACGTATAATGCCCACGTTAGGCGACGTGTGTGTAGACGCGACCATAATTCCACCCATCACTCTTTTATATAGAAAAATCATCAACATAAGGATCTCGAGCCATATATGGGCCTTCTGAGCCAACCAACCAACACCACCGTCTACATGATTATTTAAAGAACTTTGTCCAGTATAAAACCATTAGTTATCGGTTTAAAATAACCTATATCAATACCATTTATGTAGTCAAATTAACTCTCATTCAATAAAAATATAAATCTCAACGAGGAGGGGAGAAATTTATTAATCATGGCATTCACTTTTCTATGAATGGTTTCGGTTCTGTTTCATTCAGTAAAATGAGGGGTGCGTGGTGTTGGGCCGGAAGGGACGTTCCGGGTGAATAGGCGCGCGTCGCCGGGCAGTAGTCGCGCGGCGGATACACATCCGGGACGTGGCATGCCGCAAACACCGCCCTTGCAACGGCACACACCCTCACACCCTTCCTCAAAAACATTAGGAAATACAATCCCTCTCGGGAAATAATCATTGAATTTTCCCATATCTTTGGTACATATATCTTATAATGCGCCATCTTCCCATTGATATAATAAAAATCTAAAGTAGCAAATAAAATTGTCTTAATTATACGCTATATATCTAATGTTAAATATAGGGAGTACGGCCTCCAGATTGTCTGTTGACACTTATGAGACGCTCGACGGAAATGATAATATGATAAAGCTCGTGACCTATGACAGGATGTGGCGGATATCGAAGGAAATGTCACATCGTTCATCGGCACTGGCGACTTACTAAATGAGTTCTTTGTCTCTACATATCTTATCAGTGTGCTGTGACAGGCGACCACTATTGGCGTTCTAACACTCAAATGCTTCATTCACATCAACTCTAGATTTAGTGAATGGGTTTAAAAATAACATACTCGCTTGTGGATTTATGCCCAAATATTTTATTTATTGTTGGAACTAGACATTTATTTTTTGTGCTAGTGTTAATATTTGAGATACGTTATCCATAAATAATAATACATAACAATATATACAGTAATACCCTGCTTTACGCAGAAACTCGCGTTAAGTGAAATTCGCATATAAGGGGGTCACGTTTAAGCATAACCAAAAGTCAGTACAAAATGCAAATCAATACATACTTTAATTCTAAAAACACATTATGCATTTATTTTTTTACGGAAAATGTACCTATTTATTGTCTTCTTTGTTGCGTTTCGTTTGCGGTCTTGTAAAATATTTTCGTAACACGCAACACTGTTTTTTTACTGATTGACACACGGTCATCATCACTGTCTATACTCTGCAATATCTCCAATCCTAAATAAGTCTTTGATAGAAACCGCGCAAAACGGTGTCGCGTAAAGCGGGGTGTTACTGTATATATGCTTGTATAATATGTAGATTTTGTTGTATTCAATGAAGCGGTCGTTACCGTCGGAAGCTCTCCTCTGCGTTTATATTTGATCCGGAACAGAAATGATGATCCCGCGCCGAAATGGAATCATCACAAGTGCATTGCTCTCGTTTCTTGCACTCCCACTATACTCTATTTATGATTTGTAAGGCACTCTAAGTAAATTTTAACGGTTTATTGGGCACATATAATAGTGTGTTGTCGCAGTCCGGTTCTGTAGCCGCTGTAGAATTGTACTTTGTTACTTTTTTCTTAAAAGATAGGTAGATAGTTATGGTTAGGTTTATTTATGGTTTATTTTAGTTTAGTCTTCAAAGGGGCTGACATCGCCACGACTGTGAGCGTAAGACCTTTAAATAAAGATTAAAAAAGAAAAATATGTACAGGTAAGTCAAAACTCGGGCTTTAAATCATGCTTATTAATACAATACAGTTAAAAACTTGAATGGTTGTCATATGTGACGGAAGTGTGGTTTTTATTCGACACGATTAAACAGGTGACGGCTTTCTCTATGGGAACTTCGTTATTGTGCACTATGCCTCTTGAAACTGAAGAGGTTTTTTACGCATCTTATATTCAATTACGCTCTTGTCTTTAGAGACTCAGCATCATCATTAAAATATTCTTTGAGATAATATCGTCTAAAGAAAGATCATGTATTTTTTATTATTTTGCCAGTTAACTATTAAAATGTTGTTAATAAAAAAAAAAAAATACAGGGCGGTAAACTGGAAAAATCGTCTACATTACTTGACTATGTAATGATATAGAAGTAACATTAAATTTGTTTGAAATTAGTAATGCAGTGTAGGTGATATTGTGGACCGCCCCCGCGCAGTCGGTTCCGCCTCCGGTTTATAAATACCACCGGCGCCGGATGCTCGCCCGTGTACGGCTCACATGTGTACGCGCACCAATCGATTACTCACGCGACCTATTTGATGAACTTACAGCTGACTGCGTGTTGTCTTGTGCAATCCCGCTTGCTGCTCTCGTTTCGATGCATTTTCATTAGCATTTGCTGATCATTTTTCTGTTTTTATTATGATTCTTAATGCTTTATTGAGTTTAGTAAATCTTACGTATCGTATACCCTATCATAATAAACCAGTAGTCTGAAATTTTAAATGATAATTAATTGTAACAATCAATTATGATATGAATATGTCATATTTAACAAAAAAGAACAATAATATTAACTTTCACCTACGCCCACGCGTCTCGCCGCCGCGTCGTCTCCAAATGCCTTATCCGATTATTCCACCTACTTAAACATTTTGTACATGTAATAAAGCATGTACTCGTAAATAATATCTTACTGTATGTACCTACTTGTATCCTAAATAATTTATTAAGCAGTTTTAATAAATCAAACACTCACGTCTCATCTACCACGTATAAAGCGGGCTAATAAATTTTATAAAGATACAGCTTATTTACGAGCGTATTAAAGGATTTCGTGCAAATAAACCCATTCGCCTGCAAAGAGTTTTGTACATAGAGTTGTGCAAGCTATATGCAACGTTTTATCAGTGGGTGGTGATGCAGCGGTACAGACTAGTAACCCACGCGGACATGAATGCAATGCGCCAATTATTTATTCTTGTCATTTTGAATGATAACATTTGTCCTCTCACTAGCTGATTATACCTCTATGCATATTTTTTTTACAATTTTTGAATTATTTGTTTACAGCCCCTTCTTTGCCGAGGAGTTCCAGTTCGAAGTGCCTCGACGCTTCCGATTTGTGTCAATATATATCTTCGATCGCGATAATGCCAAAAAACAAGACAAGGAAATCGGGAAGGTGGCCATCAAAAGAGAGTACCTACATCAATACAATAACAAAGATTATTGGTTTTCGGTTCGGCCGGTCGACGCAGACTCCGAAGTACAGGGCAAAGCCTATATCGAACTCGCGTTGGAAGATTCGAGGAAGAGGCTACGCGTGGAACCCAAACCTCCCGATCCGGACTCGACCGCCGATCACTGCCCGACGAAAACTAGAGCTAATTTAAGTAGATTATCAGAATATTGTAAAGAAAGCATACGGTTCGGTTCGAGCAAGAAGTCGCTGAGCACCACATCCACAGAACCTACTCTGTCGAGATCTGAGAGTCTGAAAGATAACGCGCAATGGTCCGTGAGATGCAAGCCACCTTTGCACGCGATGACTGACCCCGCGGACGGTGATACGAGTCCACCGCCCAGTTCCGTCGACTACTGGTCGGATCCCGAGCGACATTGCACGGCTCGAACCGGACCTGACATAATACGCCTACGAGTGAGAGAGTGTTCCGAACTGACCACCAAGAATAGACAATGCGACCCCTTCGCCACGGTCACCATCTTTTACTCTAATGGTAGACAAGTCGAGAAGCGGACGAAGTGTAAGAAGAAGACATGCAACCCACAGTTTGATGAAATGTTCTATTTCGACGTAATTATTGACGCTGATCCAAAGGATAAAGACGGTAGTCGATCTGTAAGTGTTTCGTCGCCTTCGACACTACATTAGATAAATAAACACTTAATATTATATTTTTTAAATTAATTTCAGCGTGGCGTTGCATCGGAAGTTAGAGTAACACTTTGGCACGATGCCACCACACCTGTGTTCCTGGGAGAGGTGCGTCTACGATTACAGACACCGGCGCCTGCCACTTCTTCCGCATGGTATGTCTCGGAATTTCACTATGAAACTATTTCGACAACCAAATAATTTATTTTTAATTTTGTTTATCCTCAGGTATTTCCTAACGTCACGTAATGTTACATTATCACCTGGATGTACATCGCCTGGTACCAGATTGTCAGAGCTTAATAATTCTGCACACGGTTCGTTGCGGCTTCAGCTGCAATACAATGTCGATTATGTTTTCCCTTTGGAATGTTATCGACGGCTGGAAGAACTATTATTGAAGAGTGTACATCAGAAGGTATGTAAAAACTGTACTTATTGTTTCCGAAATAATTCTGCAATGACGTAGTTTGTATTGTTAAACTTATTGTTTGCTTATGTCTTTGTTAGCGTTTTATATTATCTTGAAGAGATTATAAGATTAGTATTTGTGTTTCAGCCAATCTCGTCGTCTGCGGTGTACATCTTAGGCGATATAGTAACAAATAAGACTGACGCGGCCCAACCGTTGGTGCGGCTTTTCATACACAATGATCTCATAGTGCCGATTGTCAAGGAGCTGGCTGATGCTGAGATATCGGCGCTGACGTGCGTACATACAACATAAATAACCATTATGAATAATAATGTGTTCGAACCTCGCTAATTCTGACCGGTACCAATGTAACTTTGTTATATGTACTTTGGTCGCTCAGTGCCTATAGGCACTATTAAAGAGTGGTAGACAGATTGATTATGGTTATTAGCCCAATCTGCCGTCCTGGGGTAGTACCACCACTTTCGAATGTAACACCCGTGAAGTGACTTTGTCGCGTTTCGGGAACAGTTTGAAAGTAGCCAGGTATAGTGAGAGGAGTGTGCACTGTCAATCGTCTCCTCAAGCCGGCATAGTGGAGGCGACTGCTGCCCGCACAGGTTTCTCTGTAGTAGCAGTTGTTTCCATTCATGGACCGCACTCTAGCTTTACATCAGGCGGAGTGTTGTCACATGCCGAGCTACAATTTAAAAAAAATTACTTATTGACATTTAATTATTTTTTCTTGTGCAGTGATGCGACAACGATATTCCGCGGCAATACGCTAGTGTCCAAAATGATGGACGAGATAATGCGGTTGAGTGGTGCTGGTTATTTGCGTAGTGTACTTCAGCCGACGCTTTTGGCTGTTATTGCTGAACGTAAACCGTGCGAAATTGATCCGGCTCGTGTTAAACCGCTGTCTTCTGTCACTTCTAACAGGCTTAACTTATATGAATATGTTGAAAAGGTAATTTTTATTATGGTTTTAAATACATACTTGGGCTTGTGTTACTCAGCGGAAATGTCTCTCTGTATTCTATTAACCAGCGGCCGTGGTCTAGCGGTAAGACTCGTGAACTCACGTTCGGTGAGACCCGTGTTCGAACCTCGCTAATTCTGACCGGTACCAATGTAACTTTGTTATATGTACTTTGGTCGCTTGGTGGCTATAGGCACTATTAAAGAGTGGTAGGCAGACTGATGATGGTTATCTGTCCAGTCTGCCGTCCTGGGGTAGTACCACCACTATCGCTAAATGTGTTGCTAAGCACAAATCTTGAGAGCAGCTGAACCGATTTCGCAAATTCTTTTTTTAGAATATTCCTTGTATGAGGATGGTTCTTACAAAGAGAAAAATTTTAAAAAATTGCCTAAAAAAGTCAAAAAGTACACTTTTCTATACTCAAGATTCGTAATAATACTTAAAAGTCAATTTGAACTTTAATACCATACCATAAAGTTTAATTTAAGTGTTTTATAATTTTTATTTTTTGACAATGTAATTGTTAATAACTTTCTTTTTTCTTTTTTTATCTTACTAGCTGACCCGGTGTCCCGAATAGCAGAACAAGTATTAAAAAAAAATTAAAGAATCGACTGTTAGGCGGTACGAAGTTCGCCGGGTCAGCTAGTCTTAAATAAATTTTCTCGTTAGCGCTTTCTACCGCTGGACGGCCGCTCATACGAAATGCTGAATTGTATAACAATCATATAAATTGTCTTGTTATTTTCAGGTATTCTCAGCGATAACTGCGTCGTACGCGCAATGTCCCTCGGTGTTGTGCCGTCTGTTCGATGCGCTACGACAATGCGCCGCCAAATACTTCCCTAAGAACCAGGAAGTTAGATATTCTGTTGTGTCGAGCTTTATATTTTTACGGTTCTTTGCGCCCGCCATTCTTGGGCCCAGACTGTTCGATCTGACCTCAGAACACATTGTAAGTGTTAATATTTTTATATTAATCAACAATAGATGGTTATTAATGAACCTAGTAATCCGTCTTGGGGTAATACTATACCACCACCTTCAATGGATGGGACACATTCGTCTCCTCAAGCCAGCATAGTGGAGACGACTGCTCCCTGAAGACTTTTCTGTGATAGCAGTCGCCTTTAGATGAGGCTGCATTCTAGCTTAACATCAGGTGGAGTGTGATCAGACACGTGTCAAGTTACTATTATAATCAGTGACATAAATTTGTGAGCTATTATGACATCTACACTATAGTAAAGCCATTTTTGTTGAAGAACGATTTCTTTCTTTTTTTATATAAAACAATATTTTGTTTATGAAAAATGTCAGTGCTTTATAATTTAAGTTTTAAATCACGCACAGAAGTTGATTGTTAGGTAGCGCGTTGTCATTTAACCATTGATATATACAACTAGATACCCAATGTGACACGTGAGAAAATATGACCACAGTCACTTTTAGGTTTTCTGTCAGATAGTATTTGACTCGACGGCAACATTGTTAAATCGTTTGAAGCCGCTTACGCTTTTTTCATGACCGATGTATGAGGTTTGCTCCTCTATATATCTCTACTCATTAAAAATTCTATCTCTCCGATGGCTTAGGTATAGTCGCAGATTAAACATACTAAAAGAAGAATCATCGCAAACAGCGAAACATCCCCTAATTTTCCACCCTTAGAGATGGAATATTTTCTTCAAATTAAAACGGGAGTATATTGACATATACTCTATCTAA
Organism: Tinea pellionella; assembly: GCA_948150575.1. Lineage (NCBI taxonomy): Eukaryota > Metazoa > Arthropoda > Insecta > Lepidoptera > Tineidae > Tinea > Tinea pellionella. The sequence continues at coordinate 3,308,075 of OX411249.1, read as the reverse complement.
CAAAAAAAGAATCATCAAAATCGGTCCACAAACGGCGGAGATATGAGGAAAATAGCCACAAAAAAACTACGAATTGATAACCTCCTTTTGAAGACGGTTAAAAATACGTTTTGTTAACAGGATCCCCAAACGAATCGGACGTTAACGTTGATATCAAAGACGATCCAGTCATTGGGCAACTTGGTGAGCAGCAGATCAGCTCAACAAGTATGCAAGGAGGAGTATATGGCCGAACTGTACCACAGTTTCTGTACACAACGACATGTAAGTGGCAATGTCAACAAAATCGACCAATCATAGCATGGCAAGACGCGTGAACTCACGATCGATGAGTCCCGTGTTCGAACCTCGCTAAATTCTGACCGGTACCAATGTAACTTTGTTATATGTACTTTAGTCGCTCAGTGTCTATAGGCACTATTAAAGAGTGGCAGGCAAACTGATGATCCAGTCTGCCGTCCTGGGGCAGTACCACCACTTTCGAATGTAACACCCTTGAAGTGACCTTGTCGCGTTTCGGGAATAGTTTGAAAGTAGCCACATAGAATGAAAGGATGTGCACTGTCAATCTGGATGGGGCATGCTCGTTTCTTTAAGCCGGCATAGTGGAGGTGACTGCTGCCTGTAGATTTCTCTGTAGTGGCAGTTTCCATTCATGGACCACACTCTAGCTTTACATCAGGCGGAGTGATGTCACATGCCGAGCTACAATAAAAAAAAACTTGATTGTGTCGACATACGAATGGAGAATGCCCATTCGCTTAAGAGAAATGGGCCCACAATTTTTTTTACGAATTTGTCGATGATTTTTAGCTAATTTTGCAGGAAAATAAATCTGTCGCCAATCTATATCAACAATCAATTTTAATATTTTTTTATCCCGGTTATTGAGTAATTAGACTTTTTTGTTGCAATATTTGAGGTTATTATTATATTAAATTCTCTATTTTTATGTAATTAAACATTGTCTATTGATTGGTAAACGATGTGTTGATATAATTGAAATAAATTAATAAGATATTATTTCAGATTTTTGTTAATCTACTATTAGATATAATCAAGTGGGCCCAAAAGTGGGCATTCTCCTTTGTTGTTCCTATCATTGGCTGTTCTATTAGGCCTTAAGTACTAACGTGTTAGTTCTTAAAAATCCATTATATGTTATTATTAAGGATTAAAGTGGAGATGCAAGTGTAAAAAGATCCTTCAATAGATCTTAGTGGACCTCGCCCAATATATATTTCCATTTCCAGGTGCAAGCTGTAAGGCAGTTCTTAGAAGAAATCTCAAAAACCACCGAACCTCAAAATAATAATGTGCAAGAGTCAAACGTTCTGATTAAAGAAGGGCATGTATTTTTTCTTATTCAACAATATTTATTTAAATCTTATACTCTTATAGAAGTATTATTATTCTGTCTAAAATCGAAATTTGCTAAATAATAATTGGTTAATTATTATTTTTTTCTTTTAAAAGCATGTTTGTTGGCATGTCGTGTTCGGCTGATTTTCTTACAAGCGTCGAATTTACGAGCAATTCTCTTTCAATTCGGATTTGATGACGTTTTTTTATTAGTTTCAAATCTAAATTTCATTATGATACTTGATGTGCTAGCTCAGTTTTTTCCTCGCTCTAAGAAACGCAACCCTAAATGTTTTTTTATTATCATGCTAACATTGGATACAGTTATGGGTAAGTGTTGTTATGGGTGTTTTCTCTGAAATTAAATCTATACTTGGAAAATGGGAAACTAATTTATAAAATATATTTATAATTTTTTTTTACTTTCAAAATTTTCTGTCTGACTGTACTGTATGTTTAGGTAAGTTTGGAATTTTTATAGGTTCTTGTTTTGTTAAAATTTTAATTGTCAATGTTTTCTTACTTCATATTCGAGTTGTAAAATTGTCATATTTTTACTTAGAAATGTTATTCTGGAGCTAAAATCCAATCGACACTTGTCACTTGATAAAACAGAAAACAAAATATATGGGATTTGACGTTTTACTGTCACCTAAGTGACAACGAAACGTCAAATCCCATATATTTTGTTTTCTGTTCTATCAAGTGACAACTATCGATTGGGCTTTTACTTTAGCCTCTGGTTGTGCCGCAAATGGTGGTATTAACAGGATTCTGGTGAACAAATTTTTTAAAAATCTGTTTCAAAACAAAGTTCCATCATCCTACCATAATTTTTCTTTTACCAGCGCTTGGTCTTAAATATTTTAGTAACAAAATTCTATATTAAATCTTGTTTTATTGTGTGACCAATGGGGCTAGCATTAGCGCAATGGTGCTAAAAGGAAAAAAAAAGAGTAGAAACAAAATCTTGTTTACAAACAATTATTAGATTATTAGGTGTAAAAAACGTGGTCGTAGAAAAAAATAATGTTTTTAAAAGTGACACTTACCCAAAAAATCAAAATTGTGCTTTTTCTTGCAGACCTATATTATTTCAAAAAATATATAATTTTACTTGTAGTCATCTCTGTAGATATTAATACAGATGCTGATTTTTTTTTTAGTAAATATTTAATTATTTTTTTTCTATCACAGGACAATGTTTAAGAGATCAGAAATTACTCGCGACGGCTCAGGTTCACCGCGAAGACGTTGGGCTATATCCGGAAATTCATCACCTAAACGAAAACATTTCCGATTAACAAGGTATTCATTTTATAGTCAAAGTACATTAATTTTAAATAATATGCAATCTATAAAATAGTTACCGTTCACTGCACCTTCTATAGAGCGAATCTTCATATTTTGAATCAGTTGTTCAGTGCAACAAATGATTATACAAATTAGAACAATATTTTTTTTCTTTTTTTTTTATTGTAGCTCGGCATGTGACAACACTCCGCCTGATGTAAAGCTAGAGCGCGGTCCATGAATGGAAACAACTGCTCTACTACAGAGAGACCTGTGTGGGTAGCAGTCGCCTCCACTATGCCGGCTTGAGGAGACGAGCATGTACCATCTTAGATTGACAGTGCACACTCCTCTCGTTATACCTGGCGTTATACGCGACAAAGTCACTTCACGGGTGTTACATTCGAAAGTGGTGGTACTACCCCAGGACGGCAGATAGGACAAATACCCATCGTCAGTCTGCCTACCACTCTTTAAATTTTTTTACATAATAACAACCACTCGTGAACAATTTGTAAAAACGAAAAGCAGTCTCACTACGTTGCCGGGCGAATGGTCGTCAAGCACTCTCGATAAATTTCTTTCATGTCTTTTCATCCTCTCTCTCATTTATGACACTATTGTTTTTTTTTTAGCAACGAACTAACATGGTCATCGGTTGGAGGGAAGTCTTCAACGCGTCGTTTATCCTTATCTGGTGTATTGGCCATCGAGACCGTAGATTATCCGCCTGCCGATGCTCCGCTTGGTGCTAGTAACATCTTTAAAATACGTAAGCATTGCCTTTTTTAATATTGTTACGTTCGTGGGGGGTACAAAATATACGACTGGCGCGATTGGCGTGACCTGTGACCTTGTTTACATTATTAATTAGTAAACAACTTCGTTAAACAGCTTCGTTAAGGTCTTTCTCGAAGCTTCCTCCTATTTGAGTATAAATACCCGAGTGCCCCTATGGAGTAGTCCTATTTTGGATGCGATACAACTCCTGCGATAACAAGTGATACTGAAGAGCGACTGAAGGCTATCCAGCGACTTTCGTACAATTCCTTTTATTTTACTTTATTGTGTGTCGGATGCAATAAATTCGTGTATAATTTTGTACCACACGAACGTAACAATATGTATTAATTTTTGGTATACACAGTTGTGGTAAAAAAAACCAACATTAGTATATCATAGTATATCACGACAAGTCAGTGCTCTAAAGGGCTGCCGAGATATAATAGAGAAATTTGTGTGTAACATTGTAATTTGAATGTAAAATATACTTGCAGGTCACCGAGAACGGGAGTTGCTAATACAAGCAAGTAATTGTGTTGAGAGGGCGGAGTGGGTACGCTTGTTGACGGCGTTATGCAGATTCACACCATCACATTCCGGTCAATATACAGATGGACAGTGGAGCTGGTATGTATTGTAACAATTAATATGACAATGTCCATTTCTCGCCTCACTTGATATCTAATAGTTAACAAGACAATATTCTGAATATATCTTATACAGAGTGTATCGGGCAACGTGTAAAAATTTTTAAGAGATGACTCAGTGAGTGATTCTGTGAGTGAGCCGGCATGGTTGAGGCGACTGCTGCCTGCATTCTATTTTCTGTTGTAGCGTGTCACTAACAAAGTATATTTTTCAGTTGCGCAAAAAGTGAAGAAGACGCGAGCGGTTGTGGTGTCTCGCGTGTTGATAGTGAAGAATGGCGGCTCGCGTTGCAGTTGGATCCAGCACGAGAATTGCAGAGATTACACACGCTACTGGTCCAACACACACTCCTCATCGACGCACGCATATATCGTCCACCACGTATGTATTTTTTTTTTATTATAGCTCGGCATATAACACTACTCCGTCTGATGTAAAAGCCAAACTGCTACTACAGATTATTTTAACAGGCAGCAGTCGCATCCGCTATGCCGGCCTGAGGAAACTAATGTGCACAAGGTCACTTCATGGGTGTTAAGAAGACTTCGAAAGTGGTGGTAGACTGGGCAAATAACCATCATCAGTCTGCCTATAGGCACTGAGCGACTAAAGTACATATAACACATTGGTACCGGTCAGAATTTAGCGAGGTTCGAACACGGGTCTCATCGATCGTGAGTTCACGCGTCTTACCGCTAGACCACGGCCACTCTAAAATCGTATTTACTATTTATTAATATTATAATGATAAAATAAATGTAATAAGTTTATTGTAAAATACTATAATTTCAAGGAGAGAACAATAACGAGGCTCCATGCATAGAGGAGGACCGGGAGGCGGAAGCGGTGACATTGCGCGAATTGCAAGAGGTCATGTACGACCTCGAACATCAACATCGCAAATACAAGAGGTCGCAGGCGCGCGAAACTAAATATGGTAGCAAGTAAGTCTATATTGTGTTTATTGTTTACGAAACTCAGCATACACATATGTTATTGCTCAAGCTTAAAATTATATATTTTATTATCAAGAATAATTTGAAATACACATTAATTAAGTTTATCATAACAGACAGGCACCGATTGGCGACGACAACTACTTGCACTTGGCGGGCGCATCAGCCACCTTGGAACCGGCCACATTCATCTGGGGACCCGAACGAGCCGGCGATACTAAAACACTGCCAATATTACCTATACCACACGCTACGCACGCACCTCACACGCCGCCCACTGTCGACGTCGCCACTAACACGGACCCCCCCGTCGCGACCGCACACCCCGAGACGCGCGATGCGGCGGATACTTCCAGCGGGTATACGCCCATGACGGCCACTGACGATGAGGTGCCCGCGAGACCGCCGAAACCGCCCAAAGCGCTCTGCGAGTACGTCGATATGGAACCTAGGCCTCCAGAGAGACGACCCAAGCCCGACCCGCAGCGGAAGAAAGAGCCGTCCGACCCCAATAGATGCAAGGAATATGAACTCATGTCCGACTTCATGTCGCACACGAACGAGTCTCCGCCGCTGGTGCCGCCTCGCACCGCGCCCAGGAAGCCCGCGCAAGTACTGCATCCGAAGCCGAACATCGACGCCAGAAGTAAACGGACGGAGGACGCGGGCGCCGCTTCGCACGATCTCCCCACCGAGAGCAAGAACACTGATCTTGCGGCCAGTTCCACTTATGAGAGCCGATTGTCGAGCAAGTTCGACACCATCTCGAACGACGACAGTCTGTTAGATGAACTGCGCAAAGATACATATTGCGAATTGAAAGTTTGCGAGGACGAACCGGAGGTAGCTCGCGTCGTGGTCGATTCTCAAGAGTCTATAGATGCGAAAGAAAAAGAAGACTACGGTATATTCTCCCGTATAAGCATACAACGCAAATCGAATCCTATAAAATCTCAGCAGAGCTCTTATAAGCCGTTGAAAACTTCGAACTCAGCATCCAACGTTAGCGAATCGTCGACGAGCTCCATCTCGTTGGCGGACAGATTGACCCCGTCGTTTTTCAAAAAGAAACCGAAACCGCCCGAGGAGGCTCAGAATGTCTCTAAATGTAGCAAAAAGGAAGATAATCTCATAGGCAGGTTGACACCTCGATTCGGCCAGTCGCGGCTTTACGGTCGCGGACAGTCGCTCGAGTTGAATCCCGCGTCGAGCGGCAGCAAGCGCATCTCGCGTTCTGCGACGTCAGCCAGCATTCCCGGCGGCGCCATCGACTCCTTCACGGTGGCGAGCAGCAAATTCCTCAGTCTGCACCGCTACGGCGCTCGCGGTTCCGTCACCGGCCACAGCTTCACCCAAAGCACGGAGGAGAACGCCGGTCCCGACGCTCGCGGTGGTGACATCGGGAAGGAGATCGTCGATATTAGAAAGGATAACCTCGAATACTCTGAGGGCGCGCGGGAGGAGCCGCGTCGCGCGTTGAGTCTGGCGCCAGCGCTATGCACGACCGCCGCCGGCGATATTAAACTTTAACTCGGATCGTGTCGTGCTCGCGCTTTAGATGACTTTGAATTATTATTTTAACTATGAATATTTGAAATTGTATAGATGTCTGTGTATATGTTAGATGTAGGATTATATTTATTAATGAAAGTCTCCACTCGATTCGTTGAATGTGCCTAGTAGGTTTAGTGTGAAGGTAGCGTGTACCTGGTTGGTGAATACTCAAATGGTGCCAATGCAGTGTTATATTGGTTGGAGCGATCGCGACTCTTTTTATTTATAAGTAGTTATAAATGTTGTAAACATTCGAACAATATATATATTATGTATTTTTTCTAAGTAGAAGTATAAATCTGAAGTATAAATAATGCTCTTGCCATTCTCGATGTAATGTTTCATTTGAGTCATAGTTTCTGTCAATTCTATGAAAACTTGAATTCGGGCAGCTTATTAATGTTAGTAAATTATATTGTTTTAGGTACTTAAAAGTCTATCAATTTAACGAATGTTGGAATTATTATTATTATTAAATTTAATTAAATATTGTATGATAGATCTTAAAAAATCTTATGAAAATTGCCTAAACTTGTTCTTGGCATTAAATTATATAGTGATATATGTATATGTTTAAATGAAGCCAGTGCTATCAGTGGCCTTACTTAGCCTATCACACGGCCTTTTTGTCACATAGACAATTTTCAACTATTGTATTATTAATTTTCAATTGTGGACTCATGTGGAATCAACATTTTTTTAGATAAACTTTATATATAGTATATAATTTTCTACTAAAATGCAGTAGACGACCCACATCGTCATACGTAATAGTTCTTTATTTTCGAAAAGTACAGCAATATTAATTTGAGATATTAATTTGTTCCAAATTGGTTCAATTTAAATGTAGCTGTAATATAAATTCTCTCAGAGTCCAAGTTGCAAAGTAATGATAATTATTTGTCACTGATTTATTGCGTCGATTGTATCGAATCTTTGTACTGAATGTACACAAATTAATGTTCCACTGATTAGCCAAATATTGTGGTTGTATTACTTGTATGTTGAAATCAAATGTAATGTTATTCCAAGGGTGAAAAGAATTTGTACTTAAAGATTTGCAGTAACAAAACCTAAATAAATAAATATGTCACATTTTCAAGTGGTATTACTACACGGGTGGTCCCGGGGCGGAACTCGCGACCACCCCAAGGACTAAAAAAGCTATCGGCACACGACAAACGCCACGCTACTGCATTTTCAATGCTTGTCTCACTCTTGGATTACTGCTCATTTGTTTTTTGTGTTATTGTATTTTTAGTCTATATGTGAAAATACTAATTAATTACTTGCGATCACAATATTGTTATGATAATATACACTGTGTTATTCTTAAATAGAAGAATTTAAACTTTAAGAAGAAAAATGTACAAATTTATTATTTGATAAAATATATGTTATTTATTTTCATTTTGTTGAATAAAAGTACATTGAATTCCATTTTCTTGTTTTTTTTTAATTATTTAAATTTAATCCCCATGAGTAGGTATATAAGAAGTTTTGGAAGAGATATCTTAGACTAAATTAAATCTTACCAGAGCACAAAACACATATTCAAGCTGTCTCCAGATGTCCAAAACTTACTGAGTATACTCTAGGATCTAGGGAGCGCTTATATTACTTATATCCTGGAATGAAATTCGGGATCTAAAATCTTGTGATTTTCATGACCTCAAAACTTATAAAAAATGCGTGAAAAAAAAAATACAAATATACATATCTAGGTTCATTTTCAGATTTGATATAACTTTTTTTATTTACAAAAGGTGTTGTAAAAAAATGTATACAAATTAATTATTATTATTTATATAATTTTAGTTACAATGTGCAATATTCAATTGTTAATAAATAAATATCTTGTTAAAAATTAAAAAAATCCGGTTAGTAGCTGAAGGAAATCAGCGACTTACGGTGAAGTCGGTTTGTAATCGGCACCCTGGTATTAGGACAGAATTTTGATTACAAATGATAGGTATTAAATATCATATCACCGTAAAAATGATGTAGTAAAATATGCGTAAGCTCAATCTATTAGTAGTCTATCTATGGTATTATCTTACATTACTGTACTATATAGTCTGTGTATTATTTTAGCCGCGGAGGTTCAAAAATTTTAAATGTGATACTATAGCTAATGAAATCACTTTACGCCGTGACAGTGTAATGTAAACTCAGGCTCAGTCACCAATACTCATTCCAGGCAACACTGATTGACTGACTGATTTCCGTGGACTGATTCAGTTGATAGTTGCTGTTTTTGGTTCGACGCGTTTTATTTTCTAACCCTCTGGAATATGTAAAAATAGAAATATTAATGGAATGAAGTATAGAGAGCAGTGACAAAAATAATTGTGTTTTAAAAGAAAGCGATAATTTAATTGGAAACTTAAAATGGCTGACTCCATAAATATGTCTCTAGGTGCGTCCTACGTGTTTAATAAATGCTATTTCGAGATAATTCATAAGTCGACTTATTGCCTCCGAATAATGATGGGGAATGTGACTAAATAATAATTATGCTATATTTGCGTCGTTGTTAATACGCCTCCATTCTCAAAATTGTTATAACGATCAATACACCTGTGTAAACATTTAAGTTGTTTTCAGATGATATAATACAACAGAATCGTGCAAGTCGTTCACGAGGCAGGGGACGCGGTCGCGGGAGAGGCCGAGGTGGGCGAACCGGTAGAGGCGGTGGTGGTAATCGCAGTCGGTCTCGTAACCGAAGCCAATCTCGCAATCGCAGTCAATCTCGCACCCGTAGTCAGTCTCGCACCCGTAGTCGGTCACGTAACCGAAACAACACTGCTGCTGGACAACGAGGGAATAATAGATCTAAAAGAGGTGGTCGTGGCAGAGGTAGATCTAGGGTGAGATCACAATCGCGAGGACGTGGGCAGTCTCGATCTCGCTCAAATCAGAGGGTTTTCAATAATCGTGCAAGATCAGCATCTAGATCTCGTTCACGTCAATCGATAACACCGAAAGGCAGAGTCGGTCTACTTGAAAACCAAAATGACACATTTACTAATGGTATGTAATGGTTCATTTATCTACATGTTGAGTTATATTAATTATATTTTGCTCACAAAAGTACATTTTCAGGTTTATATACCGGTCGACTCAGACGTACAAACTCACAGACAAATATGGCCGGGTCTGTGCACAGCAGATTAGGGTTAACGACACGTCGCAGGGGAAACAATTCACGTAAACCTCTCGCCTTACCCAAAAGAGGAATCGCTAAAAAGGGCAGAGGGTTTTTAACGACAAGTAATATTAATACTGGAGGCTTGAGGTCCGACCAGATCATTAGAGAGCAAAGAAAAAAATTATACATAGATACTAATATTATAAGATCTCAAACATTTACTAGGTCCAAAGCAGCAGCAAAAGCTGCATCTGAGCTCACTGTAAAAGTGTCAAATGATTTTATGAAGCGTCGTCGCAACAGTGTCGGCGGCTCTGCATATTTAAACAAACAGACTTTAGCTCACTTAACTAATCAATACGGCGCACCTAATAGGAGTGGGCCAGGAAGTGTTAAGTCCTTGGGATCAGCTAGAAGCAACACTTCAAATCGATCTAGCGGTGCTCGTGGCAGAGGACGTGTGAATCGAATAGGACGCAAATTTAGCAGCAAACAAGTTCTGAATCCTAATCTTCAGCGACAGATAGCTGTGTTGCAAGGCAAAACTGGCACATCAAATGAGATACCTGTTGGAGTAAATTGTACACCGACGCCCACTACAACAGCGACATCGTTGCATCAAAGATTTTCAAATATTTAGTTTGCATTTACAAGACTATGTATAATTTATATTCTGAACTGTACAAGTAATGAGAGCAGGTTCAGTACGCTGTTGCCATAGGCTATGGTTATTACTTGCATGATATAGGTGTTTATATTATCTTTAATTACTGATTACCTAGTTGGTATGTTATGTTACTGTGATTCATCTCAGTCTGTAATTTTGTTTTTTTTTGACTTAAAACGCTAGGTTGTAGACTTATTTTGTTAAAATTTGAAATAGCAAAACAGTTTTGTTTTTAAAAATAACCATTTGAATTATCTATGTACTAAGACTTAATTAATAAAATAACATTTGTATTTAGTTCTTTATTTTAATTGCCCCATGTTATGAAATGACTCCTCAACTTCTCTAAATAGTCATATGCTTGGTACAATTTGGTTTTATTCAAATGATATGGCCATCACGGCCTGGCGATTTATATTAAGTAATAATTATAGAAATATAATTTCTACAGTCTGTACATCTTCGGTAGCACGAGGAAATTTGTAACTGCAAAATAAAACATTATTTTATAAGTTCAGCTCGTATATCATGGTTCAGAGGCATGTTTAGACAAGTCAGATCTACCAGAAGCCTGACAAATTAGACAGTAATAATAATTATAACACATAGATGAGCGGCCGTGGTCTAGTGGTAATACACGTATCCTCACGATCGATGAGAACCTTGCTAATTCAGACAGGTACCTATGCACTTTGGACACTTAAAGAGTGGTAGGTAGACTGATGATAGTCATTAACCCAGTCTGTCATCCTGGGGTAGCATCATTTTAAAATGTAACCTCCGTGGAATGGCCTTGTCATGTTTCAGGGGCATTTTAAAAGTAGCCAGGTATAGCGAGAGAGGAGTGTGCACTGTCAATCTAGACGGTGCATACTCGTTCAGGCCGGCATAGCGGAGGCTACTGCTGCCCGTAGAGATTTATCTGTAGTAGCAGTTTCCATTCATGGACCGCACTCTAGTTTATATTAGGCGGAGTGTTGTCATATGCCGAGCTACGATAAAAAATTAAAAAATATATTTAATACAAAATCCTACATTTAATAGTAATTTTTTTTTTTTTAAGAATAATTTATTTAATAAATCCAAAAAACTTAGCCTAATTACAAATTATTACATTATTAGCATGAAATGTGAAAATAAAACTTACAACGCTCTTCTAATATCTTACTAAGTATTAGTCCATGAAATGATTGAATTTCATCTAAATTATTGGAGTTTTTTTCGAAAGTCCACCCCAGATGTTCAAAACAATAAGGACAAGGGCATATTCTCCAAGTATACCCTGGAAACCAAGATTCGGCATCATGTTTCTAAAAAGTGTAATAAAAATTATAAGACATCCACAGTAACTGAAATGTTTCCATATTATATCTACTTACTCCTTGAACATTATAACAATGTGCTTTTTCAATGGTAATAATATCAAATTTTATACCTAAAGGATTTACTAGTGTCTGCACAGTCACATTCTTTTTACCAAATAAGTTTTTATTAATATTTCTTTTTGCACCGGGACTGATTTTATTCAATATATATGCGGAGTCTGCAATATCAGCGCCACATTTACGACAAAGAAGAAATTCTGTAACAAATAGCAAAGGAAAATTTAATAAAAACATGTAGGTGTTATATATACTGAGTCTTCTTAGATAATATAAATAAAATAAATAAACATACCATTTTTATTAGCATGATGTAACGGATCTTTTCCGGATACGATTAACAATGAAGACGATATTAGTAACCCAATTATTAAATATATCATGGTATTATATATTCATAAATAGTATTGTTATACTAACTTAAAACTTATACTTTTACAAACAAAACATTACACAGCCGCAGCGAAAAAAATTGACGGAACAAATATCGTTCGAAAATTATTAAAACGTAGTTGCAAGCTGCGAGACAGCATTTTACTTTTGTTAAAATCAATAATAAAACGCATAATTATGATAGAATCAACAAAGCATTTTTTAAAGCTAAATATCCAAATAGAATAGTAATAGCCGTTCGTGGCTGGTAACACTTATTTTTTCAGTTGGAATTTTTCTATCCCAGTGAGCATTTGCTGATTTTTGGTGTTTGTTTATAAATAAACATTTGCGATCGGAGAAATCTTATATTCAAGTGTAATTAAAGTTAAATATAAAAATGTCGTTCTTTAAGAACGTTACTTCTGGTTTTGGTAAGAGTCGGGATACCATTATCAAAGAATCTTTAATAAATAATTTATCAGAGTGCGTCAAAGACATTCAATACAATAATCAGTTCGAGGAGAATTTTCACAGCGTTTTAGGGTCAACCGATTCAACAAACACATTGTGTAACGCATTGGAAGCTATATTTCTACACGGTCTCAAAAACACATTTTTGAATAAAGCAAAGAGTGCTATAACGGGTGAATTTGATGTTCGTCCTCAACCAAATTTCTGGCCACTGGTATTGGTACTGTCTCATAGGCAAAATATTGACCAAATATCATCACTACCTCAAATCAATACTGAGATAGGACAATGTCGCTCTTGGTTAAGAATAGCCCTTAATGAATGCTTGCTATCTTCTTACATGGCTACACTTCTAAGAAACATATCTGCAATTAAACCGTTCTATAATAAATCCGCTTTTGTTTGTGACGCAGAGATATTAGAAGTCGCCCAAAGATTAATCGAAGGATTGGAGTCATGCGTGCAATTCAATTTGCCAATAAACTCAAGTTTGTTAAATCAATTACCCGAGCATGTACTCATGTTAGCTGGAATATGGATGCCCATGGTGCGTTCAGTGCCCATCACTTCAGGCCTGGACATTGCCAAAACCATTCATGATGAGGTGAAAGTTGAACCTGTCAGCACACCCGTCCGTTCTTCTCAGATAACAGGCCTCGGACGCATGTTGGCTCTCAATGAGGACGAAGCTCTGGACTTTATTTTGTCAAAAGAGTCGAGTGATCTCACTGAAGATGTCCCTCACAAGGAAGAAGTTACTAACAGAACGGAAGTTATGGATAAAAAAGATAATACAACTGAAGAGACATGTGAAGATAAAGTAAAATCAACAGCCATTGAAATAGTAAAACCACCAATACACCAAGAACAAGCTGTATCACCTACACCACTCTCTCTGACTGACTCTGAGGACTTTGTAGCTACATCTGATATTGTTATAACTGGCAACTCACTCACTGGGAAGGGATGGTCCACTGACAACAATGATAATGTATCAGTCACATCAAATTCATCACACGGCAGCAGCATGATAAAAACGCCAGAATGTAAAAGTTTATCATCACTCGTAGACCACTCCCATACACTTGGTGAATCTTATAACAACACACCTAATCTGAGAGATATAATGAAGGACATTCATAAAGAATTAAAATTGACTGCAGATGATCTCGCAGATTTTACAGAATTACAAGCTGAAGATCACTCGCAGGATGATCCGATGCTACAAGGACTCGGTTTTGAGATCGTACCCAACTCGTTAACATGTTCATTCAGTATGCCAGAATTACATGGATTGATAAAACAGCTTGGCACGCTATCTAGAGAGTACGGTTTGGACAATCAGAACTACCACTGTAGAGGTTGTCAAGACCAATTGGGCAGCACTATCTCCAAAGCCAAAGTATGTGCGTACACTGGTGAATATTTCTGCACAAATTGTATGGATGCTAATGTATTCATAATTCCAGCTAGGGTCGTACACAATTGGGACTTTAAAAGATATCCAGTGTCCAACAAAGCTGCCAGATTTTTACTCGAGTTTCAGCACCATCCCTGGATAGATATGAAGAAGCTAAATCCGAAAATATATTGCGGAGTATCTGACATGGCGCAGTTGCAAGAATTGCGAATACAACTTAACTTTTTGAGAGCATATATATTTACATGTAGAGAGCCTGTCATCGAGGAGCTGCAGAAGAAGGTATGGCCGAGAGAATATTTATACGAACATGTACACTTGTATACAATATCAGATTTGGCACAAATACCTAGCGGTTCGTTAGCATTGCAATTAGATAAAGTGGTTAATTTTGCAAAGTCACATGTACTAGATTGTTGGTTATGCAGTCAAAAAGGTTTCATTTGTGAAGTTTGCCGTGATCCTAAAATATTATATCCATTCGAGACGAGCACCACATATAGATGCAATGAATGTTCCAGTGTATTCCATGCTAAATGTTTAAATGTTAACATGCCATGTCCCAAATGCAAAAGAAAACAGAATAGATCTAATGAACCTTCATTAGTTGACGCTGTGAACAATCAGTTCAAGAAATAAATTACTATAAATAATATCTATAAATATAAAGCAATTAGTAAACTAATTGTATTTAAGTACCTATTATTTTATTAAAAAATGCTTTATACATAGTACAAAAACTAAAAATATGATTGTAGCTAAAGTACATTTTTGTACTTGATATTGGGATTATTATTATAGTTGGGTAAATCAATATATTTATTTTATATGTAGTAATTGTACTTGACTAGCATTTGGTTTAAAACCGCTCTATTATTATTTTCATATATTTTATCTTATGTTATCAAGGTCACATTAATGTTTAGAGAAATTAAATACCTAAAATTATTAATTAATAAATTATTATTATTTTGTGATTGGTTTTCGTGTTTATTTGTGATCGTTATTATGAATGTTCAAAAAATGGATTTCCTACTATAGAAATAAAATAAAAAATATTATAAATTCAGATTTTTTTATTGTTTTAAATAAACACCTTTTATGCAATCTTTTTTTGATAAATAAAATAGTTCTATAAAAATATAGCTTGTGTAATATACAAAATGTACTGGAAAGCGTGCTTGCAGGGAATGTACAATACAAAGTCTGTACTAACACATTTTTTTTAGATTATCAAAATTACCGTCTATTTTTATTAGCATTTAATACTTCATCTAAATAATCATCACCATTTCCTTTGTTACACTCTTTTGTAAAGTTAATTTCTTTTTTGGGTTCACTTTGAAATTCTAATTCAAAGTCTAAATTATTGTCACCGTTTATATCTTCTTTAACTTTGGACTTTTTCTTTGTTTGATAACTAAGTGCATCTTTGTCAAAGTCTAAGGGCACTATGCCGAGGTCGCCACTGTACCGATTCTTAGCAACTTGTAAATATTTTTTTCCTCTAACTGCTGTTAACCTTTTGTCCTGTGGATAAATAAGATAATAATATCATTTAAGCTGGGTTTAACAAAACATTAAATGATACGATATTTAAATTGCGATTCAATTATTATTTAAATAATTAACAGTTATTTAAAATAATATTTGGTTTTTTTCTGTTTAATTTTCATTATAATTTAATAATAAATAAATTATTTTAATATGAAACCTACCTGTATAATTAAGACATTATCAGCTTCCTGTGATGCTTTTGCACTACCAAATATTGAGCTTGTAGACAAATCTTCAGAGTCTCGTTCCTAAAAACAGCAAATTAAATAGCAAATACTTTAACATGTTTTATAATAACTATTGCTTTTTTTTTTTGGCATTTTAAACGACTCATTTGTTCTGTTGGATGTTGGTTTGGAACGGACCTCCTTTGAACAGGCAATTATTTATTATGTTTAATTATACTTGAAATAGGTTATACCTTTCTTGGATGCATAACAAGCGTAACATGACAATGTCGTGATGTAGCGAAAGTTCTAAACGCATTAATAACTGCATCCTGTCTCCAATAACGATCGAACCCTTCCCTATCATCTGCCATTCCGAGCATAAACTGCACATTGTCTACGACAACATGAGCTATGTCGTACATATAATGCGCGTGTTCTACAGCCTGGAAAGTATTTAAGTTATTTATTTTTTAAATTTTAATTGTAGCTCAGCAGAAGACAACACTCCGCCTGATGTTAATCTAGATTGCGGCCCATGAACGCAAAGAGAAGTCGCCTTCGCTATGCCGGCTTGAGGAGACGAATATGAACCATTCAGGTTGGCTGGCGAACTCTTCTCATTATACTTGGCAACTTCCGAACTGATCTAGAAACGTGACAAGGTCACTTCACGGGTGTTACACTTAAAAGTTGTGGTACTAACCCAGGGCTGATAACCATCATTAGTCAGATTTTTAAAATTTCATCCGACGTTTCGAGTTTTACAATCATCGTGGTTGTTATTATTATTTGGAAATTTAAGGGGATTAGTAACTCTGTGAGCCTATTGGTCACAGCGCCAATATATTTCGCGAAATGATCTGGAATCTGTTACAATGATTTTCTTTAAAAATATTCTTGTCTAATGTTTTCTATGTTCACGTTGTTAAGACTCTTGTTAGCATTGTGATTAAAATTGACTGTAAGCAGTTACATATAAAATTCAATAATTAATTTTGGGGCATGTCCGAGGAAATCTTGAGACAAAATCGAAGTAATGTTTTATTATATTACCTCCATAACAACTTTAATAGGTTGTTGTCCATGGAATGCTAAATAATAAACAGGCAACTTCTGGAACTCGTCAGCATATTTATGGAAATCTTGCAAGTTCTCTTCTAATGGAACTCCTGAGAATTGTTGCAACATTGTACGAGCCAGACGGGAGTTACGGATTTCAAAACTACCCCACAGTGTGTTTACCTATAAAAAATAATAATAAAAAAATAAATTATATTATTATTCTACCTTGAAAGAAATGAAAAACGTTATTAACCCTTAATTAGTCGCATACTAAAAGTTACACAAACGCTCGAGTAACATATACCCCAGACGCACTCTCCTGAAAAAAGAATACGGTACAGAGCGGCGCCTGTGACTGTTCCGCGGTGGGGAGAGGTATTTAGGCAGCTACTGAGAGCTCTATGAGGGTAACTTTAAAAATGGCGTTTCAAATGGCATAATATACTCAATGCGAGTAATTAAGGGTTAACCCTTAAACGCATGATTTTTTGTTTCGAATTAATAAAATTATTTATTATTAAAGTCATAGATTATGTCAATAATAAAAAAAATCAATTGCGATTTTTTTTTTTTATTGTAGCTCGACATGTGACAACACTCCGCCTGGTGTAAAGCTAGAGTGCGGTCCATGAATGGAAACAACTGCTACCACAGAGAAATCTCTACCGGCTGCAGTCGCCTCCACTATGCCGGCTTGAGGAGACGAGCATGTACCATCTAGATTGACAGTGCACACTCCTCTCTTATACCTGGCTACTTTCAAACTATCCCCGAAACGCGACAAGGTCACTTCACGGGTGTTACATTCGAAAGTGGTGGTACTGCCCCAGGACGACAGACTGGACAAATAACCATCATCAGTCTGCCTACCACTCTTTTTGTTTTTTGGCGATTTTTGTTATGACACAAAGCAACCCTGCATTTGATGCGCTCAGTACGTGAAAGTCCTGTGCAAACGCAACACTCAGGTTTTTGAATAATTTTATGTGAAAAGGAATGTAGACAATTGGCAACAATATGCATTTAAGGGTTAAGTCTAAAAAACTACAAGGTTTGTAAAAGGACGTGGCAGGAAATTTCACACATTAGAAATAAATATATCTACCTACACTGAACCGTCAAAGTATATAAATAACAGAACCATGTTGGTGTAAAATGAAATATTTTTTTATTCACGGGCTCATACTTCATATCCATACACGCAGAAAGTCACTACTGTAAAGTAAGCGTGAAAGTTAGGGCATATTTTATATTTATTTTATCAAAAAAAAAAATCTATGATATGATAATTTAATAATTCTAACATTATTTAATGGAAGAACTTTTTATTTTAAAGATGATTGAAATTTTAATATTACATACGTTTGAACAAAATTTCACATGCCAGGTTAAAAATTGTTCCTATATCCCTTGTCTATATCTTAGATCAATGCTGTAAAATATAAACATACCCCCTGTTGTGCGAGATCCAATGACATTTCAGCACATAAAGTTGTTTTACCGCAACCAGTGGGCCCCGTTAGTACAGTCAATTCGCCGCGCCGATGACCACCAAGAAGCTTCGTTAATAAGGGAAACCTTTTCCATTTTACACCTCTCGCCTGCGAAAATAATAATCTACAGTTAATCCTAACACGCCCTGCCCCTATCGAGGTAGGCAGGAACAATGGAGCGCCATTTTTTTCTCCACTATGTCGCCAAGATACAAAATAAAAATCATACCTTGTCAACATTAGTTAATTCTGCAAAAACATCATCTCTGAGTGCAGCAAATGTTGTTATTGAGCGATGCGCTGCCGGCTTTGCTTCTGATACTAATGTCTTCAATGATAAACCAGCTCCGGCAGCTTCGGACGCTGTGATTAATCCATCTGTTGGTCTAAAAATTATGAATCCGTTGACTTAAATACGACAACAACAAAATACCTAAGAGTAAAGATTAGTTTTCTAACCACTCTGCCTCAGCACTTTGTTATTATATGTACTTTGATATTATAAAAAATGAAAAACAAGACCAACCTAACAAATCTACATCTGGTATCACCAAGTTTCTCAGCAACTCCTCTCATATTACTCCAATCACCCCAAAGACATAATTTTGAGTAATTCTCTAAAACTGGCAACACAGCCGGTGGTAATGAACAATTGCTTAGCCAAATTAGGCTTCCTGGAAACAGTACATATGTATCATTCAAGTGAATGGAAAACCAGTGAAAGCAGTTATTACTCAAGTCTGCCATCCTGGGGTAATTTCACCACTTTTAAGTGTAACACCAGTGAAGTGACCTTGTCGCGCTTCGGGAATAGCTTGGAAGTAGCCACGTATAACAAGAGTGTGCCAGCATAGTGGAGGCAACTGCTGCTTGTAAAAATTTCTCTATGTTAGAAATTGTTTCTGTTCATTGGCCGCACCCTAACTTAAAATCAGGTGGAAAATTATAATTATAAGAAAATCTGTGTTTCACGAGGAGTACAACACAGGTCTCTTCAAATCAAAGGTAAATAGGTACCTCATAAGCAAGCGTGCACCAGCTTAGATCGCATCACTGCTTAACATCAGGCAGGGTACGTTCAAACGCTTGTCTATTAAGCATAAAAAAACATACCCTGAACTTTGTGCGCAGCTAAATTTAGTAAATCTTGTATACTAGGCACTAAAACAGCTTGTTCATTCTTCGAACTCCTGCCTGCTCTACATCTATATAAGCCCGTGTAATGTAACCCGTAGTTCTCAATGACATCTTCTTTGCCAGCCTGAACTTTCCTATATCCAACAACTCTATCTATAGAGTTCATTAATGGATAATATAGAATGGTCCTATCATCACTTACATATACATCTGATAGTACTTTTGCTGATTCTTGTGTGTACTGTAATTATAAATAATAATAAATTAAATATTTATAAATGAGAATGCCTATTCGCCTAAGAGAAATGGGCCCACAAGTTTTTTCTCAAGTTTGTCAATGATTTTGGTTTTTTTTTTCTTTTCTTTATTGTAGCTCGGCATGTGACAACACTCTGCCTGATGTAAAGCTAGAGTGCGGTCCATGAATGGAAACAACTGGTACTATAGAGAAACCTATGCGGTAACAGTCGCCTCCACTATGCCGGCTTGAGGAGACGAGCATGTACCATCTTAGATTGACAGTGCACACTCCTTTCGTTATACCTGGCTACTTTCAAACTATTCCCGAAACGCGACAAAGTCACTTCACGGGTGTTACATTTGAAAGTGGTGGTACTGTATTGTAAAAAAATAAATCTACATTCCTTATCACCAATTAGTTTTAATCTTTACCTAGGCAAACGAGTTATTACACTTTTTCCGATGCAATATTTGAGGTTATAAAATGCTTTAATAATTGAAGATACCTATTTTTTATGTAATTAAACAATGTCTATTGATTGGTAAATTATGTGTTGATATAATTGAAATAAATTAAAGAAAAAATAATACAGCGGCCGTGGTCTAGCGGTAAGACGCGTGAACTCACGATTGATGAGACCCGTGGTCGAACCTCGCTAATTCTGACCGGTACCAATGTAACTTTGTTATATGTACTTTGGTCGCTCAGTGCCTATAGGCACTATTAAAGAGTGGTAGGCAGATTGATTATGGTTATTAGCCTCTCCTCAAGCCGGCATAGTGGAGGTGACTGCTGCCCGCACAGGTTCCTCTGTAGTAGCAGTTGTTTCCATTCATGGACCACACTCTAGCTTTACATCAGGCGGAGCGTTGTCACATGTCGAGCTACAATAAAAAAAAAAACTACTGTATGATATAATATATTAAATGGGCATTGTCCTTTGTAGCAACATAGGTCACCGCGTGTTCACTGGTGCTTGCCCGGACGCCATGGAATAAACACTATTATATTTATCACTCATATTATATCCTTGCAATTAATTCAAAAAAGTTTTAATTAATTTTTCTTTTCAACTGAAATTTTAAGTTCAACAATTACACAATTATAAGAAGTACAGTGTAAACTCTTTATAACGAAACTCAAGGGACTGAGCATTTTTTGTCGTTATAGAGAGTTTTCGTTATATGGAGTGAACAAAAAAACAACCATATTAACAAGATTTTTTAATATGTATGTATTATAAATTATTGTTTATACATATAGTCTGATAACTTTGTTTGACGTTTTTTGCTATGCCAGTACTTGTTTTGTATTATTTTATGTATTCTATTCATATCTAGATGTGTGGTGGAATCGTCTTGATTAAACAGCAAAAATTTTTCTACCAACTTAGCGGCATCTAGGGCTTGTTGAATTGTTGGTGGTGATTCGGCTTTGTCCACTTGATCATCTTCTTCATCTTGATTATCGGGTGTTTCCTGACTTTTTGACACTAAATCAACAATTTGTTCATCTGTAAGTGTACCAGTTGTGGCTACATCCTCATCTATATTTTCGTACGATTGTAGATCTTCGTTGAAATTGTTTGGTATGTCGAACTGGCTTATCCATTCACTCAGTGGTAGATTGTCTTCACTGTCAAATTGGTTCGTTTCTTGGCTACTACATAATCCAGCATGTCGAAAAGAATGTTGGATAGTGGCTGCTGTTACCTCTTCCCAGGCTTTTGATAAGAAGTTCACTGCCTGTAGCATGTTGATCGAGACCTTGCCGTCAGTTTCGATCATATCCATCAACATTTTCCGTCTATAGTGGCCCTTTATGCTTTTAATGACACTCTGATCCATTGGTTGTAGAATACTGGTTGTATTAGCTGGGAAAAATGCTAACTCTATGTTTCGAAGATTAGATATGATTGGGTGAGCAGGACAATTGTCTACTAGAAGCAAGATTTTCCGTGATTTTAATTCAGCATCCCATTTTCTCACTTCCTCTTCAAAAATCTGCGATGTCATCCAAGCTGACTTGTTTGCTTTGTACGTAACTGGCAACTGTTTTATGTTCTTGAAACACCGAGGGTTTTTCGATTTGCCTATAACTAAGAGCTTTCTTTTTTCTGTGCCACTCATATTGGCAGCCACTAGAACTGTAATACGCTCTTTAGACAGTTTTCCTCCAACACATTTTTCCCCTCTGAATTTTAAAGTTTTGTCGGGAGTCAACTTGAAAAAAAGGCCAGTTTCATCTGCATTAAAAATGTCTTCTGGTGAGTACTTCATCTTTAATTTAGGCCATACTGTACTAATCCAATTGTTAGTCACATTAATATCGACATCCCGCGCCTCTCCGTTCATTTTACCGTACGTAATTTGGTGACGGTGCTTAAATTTTCCGAGCCAACCTTCAGATGCTTTAAAGTCAATTATGCCAAGTTGGTTGGCAAACTTTTCAGCCTTAGCTTTTACAATTGGCCCCGAGATGGGTACATTATTCTGGCGCTGATTGTTAAACCACGACAACATTGCCTGATCTAAGTCTTCGAATTTTGGCTTTCTTAATTTTTTAGAAGAGTTTCCTTCCAGCGCCGCCTGTAGAATTGTTTTTTGGTTTTTCCAAATGGTAGCAACAGTGGATTGACTTAGTTCAAAACGCCTTCCAACGTCACTTTTCTTTTCACCCTTTTCAATCGCACGTATCACACAAACTTTTTCGTCAACACTAATCGCTTTCCGTTTACTGGCCATGTTAACAGTTTCAAAGTAGGTTTACGACTGATAATACGATAGGTACCCAGTATGCTTGGTCGAAGACCATCACTTCCGAGAAAACAATGCGTCTTACTGCACGTGTTCAAGGCAATTAAGGATAACAAAAGCTAGACCGACATCGGATGTTTCGGAGCTTCAAAGTTTTTTGTTACCTGATAACATAACATAAACAATAATACCGATAATAAATATTTACTGCCTAAAAATATGAACACATTTCTTCGTAATAGAGAATGGCGTATCGCTATAAAGAGTGTTTCAATATATGGGTTTTAACGCAAACCAACCAAGTTGGGCTCACTTCAACGTTATAGGGAGTTTATCGTTATAAAGGATAACGTTATAAAGAGTTTACACTGTATTACAATTAAATTTACTTACAGGATAATCAAATAACTTAAATAACTCTTTTATTTGTAAATCATTTAGTTTAGTTATTGAGGTAGTAGTTTTTAACAATATTTTCCAGTCTTTTTGAAATTGGTTCGACTCTTCATGTTGTTTATCAATAAGATCCTTTATAGTGATATCTGATTTCGTTTTTTTTAACAATCGCTCTAGTATATTCCATTCTCCATGTACATTGCATTTCGGACAAAGGAAATACCCTGAAATTAAACACATGTTATACAAGTGAGCTTTCATGACCAAATCCTAAACTATAAGAGATAGGTAAAAATGCTGAAAGGAGTCTCAAGGGCGATTTGATGAAAACTAAAATTGCATCATTCGATTTTTGAAAAATCCATTTACTTGGCCACAAATCAAACCCGTTGATTTTAAAAAATAAAACACACACTGTATTCGTCTTTGCACCATTCAATAGTGTTGCTAATAAGGATTAAATTTTGGGAAGCAATGACATATGGTAAACTAAAGGAAAGCATTGATTTTTAACAAAGTTCCGTTATAAATATATAACATTTATATAAATAACGATTAATTTCTCTTAACACTTGTGAAGATAGTAGTCATCCATACCAAGGTTTTTACAGATTACCAGTCTAAACATGAACCTGACAATAGTCTACAGCTGATATTGTTAGTTAAATTGCTAGCTATAAAGTTCACTACTTACCTGTAGTTTTATTCACATATATATTATTTTCAACACTTTCATTGTTGCTGGAGCATATCAAACATCTTGTAGTAATAGATGTACAACCGTCTTGAACGGAATAACCTTTTTGGCGCAATGTTTTCTTAATATCACTAATAGTTACTCTAGGAACATCGTTCATTCCAATATTATGTATAGTTCTTCGCGTTTTTAAGACATCACAGTAGCTCATTTTGGGTTTTTTTAGTAATGCGCTCAATAATTTTACTGTACGAAACATTTTGTATATATATAGAGGCGCAGATCCACATTTCAGTAAAAACGCTTTGGTATATAACCTGCACAATAGGCTTTGTTTATATTAGAAACATAACCTCAACTATTGTGACAATACTATATAGTTTAAATTTTTTTTGGCCTAGGACTTAAATCTGTATTATAATGGGCATGGAAGTTTTCGAATGGCAATACACGAATATGTAACTGCGATAACGTTTAATTTTAGGCTATTGGAGAAATATATTCAAATATGTGAAAATAAAACACAAAGGTTATTCATAAGTATAAATATTTCATTTTACGAAAATATAATGTGATGGTATCCTATAGCGAAAAAAAGAATGCCCTTAGAATCATAAATTACATGCTAATATTAACGATATACATATAAAAAATAATACAATAATACACTTGATTTATTATACAAAAAAAGGGTAAAATATTTATTTTTCAAATTGAAACAAAATTTCATAACCCACCAACACAAAACACTCGTAGGACATAAATATAAAATTAATTAAAAGTTAATTCATTAAAAACGATAAACTAGTGGTTCATTTCATTATTCATACAACTCATAATATTTGAGAAAACTCTCACAGCTTGGTTCGAATTAAAACAGCTAAATTTTAATATGGCGGCTGATATTGTTGTCGTAAATGTTGTACCAGTGGTCCTTGTTGCTGTTGTTGCTGCATTGCCAACATTTGTTGCCTCATTCTCTGCTGATTTAATTGTTGCTGATATTGAGCCGATTGCTGGGGTTGCATTCCGCGTGGATAAGGTGGAGCTGGACCTCCCATGCCGCCCATTGTAACGTTTGGTGCCTAAAATGTTATTTGCAATTAAAAATATTATAATTTAAACGGCCATGATATTTTATTTGTTTTTGAGCTTTTCCTGTGGGAAGATAGATATAACCAACCAATATAACTTAAAACATCAGAGACAATAAGTTATTTACGTTTTTTACCTGCATGTATTGTGGTCTCGCGTTCTGCCTTTGCTGCTGTTGTGCCAAATAAGCTTCTTGTGAGGCGCGACCGCCCATCATGTTCTATAAAAAATATTGAGTTTAAAATAAAATAATAAAACAGATTTATCGAGCGAAATTAAATATGTTGAACTATGTTAAATCTAAAGTTTGCAAAAAGTGCTCCTGACATTCTCAGTCATTCACAGCATTGACAGTCATTCACTGATATACCGGCCGCCATATTGAGATCGTTACTTGTGGTTTGAAAGTACCTCGGGGCGCGTGTTGTTTTCGTGTGATTATTTTCCTTGTTTTTTTTGTTACTTCAGTTTTTGTTATTGCATTATTGTTATTCTTTTTTGTTGTTTGTTTTTAAAGTCATAATCTATCATATTATGCCGATAACAGAGTGTTGTGTTGGTGGTTGCAAATCTACCAGCGAAACGAGCAGACTGTTTAACATTCCACGTAATGACGAGTTACACAAGCTCTGGTTGCATTATATTGTGCCTACCAATTCTAATATTCTCAAACTAGAAAAGAGTCAGTTGATCACGAGGCGTGTGTGCCACATACCTACATTTCGAAAGAAATCATCTTGACATACATGGAAAGCGAATAATAGGTGGCTATCCCGCTCTGTTTACTGCTAAAGAAATTGTTCATGGAACACCATTACGTACAATTAGTAAGTAATACTAAAATATCGCACATTTATTCGCAATATTAACAATAAAAAAGTCATTCATTGTTTGTATGCTGAAACATAATATTTTCTGTTTTAGGAATACACGGGGACCATACATATAGCTTCGATGTAAAGAAACCATCAAGCAGTACACATTTTTTTGGAAATGAAGGTAAATTAACGTGGTCTTATTGAAGAGACTTAGGAACACATTGTGAGATTTTTTTGAATTAATGTTATGACTTTTATGTTTTAGGTTACCATAATGATCATAACTATGCCTGTGAATATATGCTTGAGTTCCCAGCCAGTGAACAATCTACTAGTAAAGGTACTTTCAATTATTATTTTGAGTGGATATATTATTATATGTACTAAATGAAACCAGTGTTGGCAGCCATGTGGGCAGATCATACAAAATAATTTAGTCAAAATATACACTTTGTATCAGGAATGGCAAACCTTTGTTGGTGAGTGCCATTTTTTTGGAAATCAACGGGTTCGACTCCTTATTTGAGAAGGAGATTTGAATGAAATCTAATGATGCTGTTTTAGCTTTCATCAAGATCGGCATCGAGACTCCTTTCGAGTATTTTTCGCTATCTCTTATAATTTAGGATTTGTCAATGAAAGCCTACTTGAAAAAATCACCTGTGTATATGGCAGATATTGTTTGCTAATTATATGCTTTCTTTTCAGATGCAAGTGGAGGGCAGCCAGTTAGCAGAACCATGTCTACAACAGCTGAAGTGGCAGAATTTTTTGACAATCTGTTTGACAGTGTGAACGGGTCAAGAACAACTTCCCAACGAGGAAAATTAAGAGGGCCGATTAAGGCAACATCAAGGCATTTGTCGTATTGGCAAGAAGCACTTCCTATTTTAAAAAGTATTAAATTTATTGATAAAACAAGCAAACGAGCTCAAAAGTCAGGAACATCAAATTTAGTAAGCGTACCATCTCTAAAAGGCTGGGTCCATACCATCGAAAGTTTCGTTAGGATTACCAACCTTTTGTTTGAAAAATATAAAATTAAATATTTATATCCTAGAAATTTAAATCAAGATCCTTTAGAGAATTTCTTTGGGCGGATAAGGGCGACGAATTGGGGAGGTGTCTCTGGTGACAGCTATCTTTTTTACATATTTTTTAGATAATATAGATTAATTTAGTCGACACGTGTTTCTGGAAAACTTTTGTAATTGCTTTGTTCTTTTTTTATTAATTTTTAAAAATTGCGATCGTAATATTGGCAAACCTGAGGATTCGTACGGAACTAAACCATTGCCAATGAACAAAAAAAAAATCGTTTGTCAAAAGTTCAAACAAAACTTTTCATTTTTAAAAGTTCCTGTTAATTAAAACATCGTGTTTATAGTGTAGTTTTGTTTTAAAAATTACAATAGTTATTCGTATAAAACACTGTTATTGTTAGGAAACACAAACAAAAGATATTTGACAAACTTGTGAGGCGACAACCATAGACAACATAATAATCTACAAAACTGTTAGGTTGGTACTTTGTATTCTATCTTGTCAAACGGTACGAAAGTCGAAGTGAAAGGTCGAAGACGGTCATTACAGTTTTTCAAATATCTCCTCGATTTTTAAGTATTTTCAGACGAGAATCAAAAAATTCTTCTAATTGAAGTGATATCTCGAAATGGTTTTCGATTCACCATGGGTTAGTTTTTTTGGACCTTGCCCATTACCGCAATGTCAACCCTAATGCTAACATGTTTGCTAATTCTTATAAAGGGTTATTACTGTCAAATATTATGGGTCTTCATTCTACGCAGTCGAACTGTGAAGAGGATAGTGGGGAATTAATTTGTAATTTTATAAATTTATTCAAAAAAAGTGACAAGGTGGAAGATAACAAAGAAAGTATTCCACCCATAACTGTTAGTACAAATTATGCGCCATTTAAGAGCAATTCTCTGGTGGATCAGGTGTTGTTTGAGAAATTAAATGTCCACTGTTCTGCTTACACTGCTGGTTTTGTTTGCAGAAAAATGTATAAGAAATTGCAATGCATGCCAGCAGTGTTACACAAGTAAAACAATGGACCCTAACATACACATATAGATCTCATTTAGAGAATATAAACATTTAAAACATGAAAATTTTGTATATCCTAATAAAAAATTTGTTCTGGCATATAGGGAAGTGTCGAGTATTGCTCATAATTATTTAAATAAATGTGCATATACCGGCATTTTAAAAAAAACGTTGATGGATTTGATTATCAAGAAATTTGATTTTAATAATGATTTTATGTGGCTAGGCTGTTGCTCCAATCATTAAAATATTAATAAAACATATTTTTTAAACTTAATTTTAAGAATACGAATACACAATTGGTGTAATATAATAAATAGGATTTTAAATGGGGCCATCAGAGAATACTTTGTTACAAAAATGAGCATGCCACAAGTATTAGCCTTAAAAAAATATAAAACGTTAAAATTAAAAATAAATAAAATGAACTGTTGTTTAATTTTTATACCATATATGATTTCCATAAAAAATCCAAATAAATGAGGAACTTTTTTTAATTGCCTCTTTAAGGCAAAGGGTTTTTCGATGTGCATCCAATGCGTGTAGCTTGTCAAAAAAAAACTATAAAATTGGCGCTAGCGCCGTGTGCTGACCGTTTAAACTAAAGACAAAACTCAAAGCTGACCTATCTGTATTACTAGTATATAGTTATCTGTGAAAAACTGTAATGACCTTCTTCGGACAGTTTAACAAGATAGAATACAAAGTACCAACCTAACAGTTTTGTAGATTATTTTTTTGTCTATGGTTGTCGCCTCACAAATTTGTCAAATATCTTTTGTTTGTGTTTCCTAACAGTAACACTGTTTTATATGAATAATTGTAATTATTAAAACAGAACTATACTATAAACACAATGTTTTAATTAAGAGGAATTTTTAAAAATCAAGTTTTTTTGTTTTGTTTCATATGGTGTATAACAATTTGCCAGTGTCAAAGTTCAAACAAACTTTTGATTTTGGAGTTTTGGTGGCCATCTTGAGAGTTCTGTTTTGAATTATTTTCCTAAACTTGTGTTTCTTCGAGTGTTAATGTGTAATAATGGTGGATTATTAACCATTAAGTGGTCGTGAACGTGCGTGAGTGTGGGCAAACAATTCAAAAGAAGAGAACCTGTGTTTCCATTTTCCCTCCAAAACTCCCTACGAAGTTTCAGTAAAGATTCTACCACTTTACTGGAACAATTTTTGACTTGACTGAGACGGCCTGACTGTTTGGTGTGATGAATGAATGACTCGTGATGCACAATGTTATTAACTTGATGCAAAAATATTTACTTTGACACTGGCAAATTGTTATAGGCCATATAAAAAAAAAAGTTAGAAAGAGAAGCACTTGGAAGACGTTCATGTTCTGGGTGAGAGGTAGTAAGTGAATATTAAAAAAAAAACATACCTGCTGGAATGATTGTTGTCCTGGAAATCCTCCCATAGAATTACCTCCTTGAGGACCCATACTGCTTGTTTGACTTGACATAGAACCCATCCCACCACCCTGACCTATCTGTCCCATCTGGCTTATGCTTTGACCCATTTGTCCCATACCCTGACCCATTTGTCCCATAGCTTGAGACATTTGGGTGGATTGTGCAACACCCTGGCTCATCTGTCCTACATTTTGACTCATAGAATTTACACTTTGGCCCATAGGGTTTACTTGTTGTCCCATTTGACTCACACCTTGACTCATACCCTAAAATATATATTGTATAAATATTTGGTTGTGCGACTAGATTTTCTAACATTTATATTTTTAAAGGAGAATGTCCATTCGCCTAAGAAAAATGGGCCCATATTTTTTTTCTCGAGTTTGTCGATGATTTTTAGTCAATTTTGTATAAAAA
The DNA here is from genome assembly GCA_948150575.1 of Tinea pellionella. NCBI lineage: Eukaryota > Metazoa > Arthropoda > Insecta > Lepidoptera > Tineidae > Tinea > Tinea pellionella. The sequence goes on along the minus strand of OX411249.1, from coordinate 3,278,675 downwards.
TAATCGTTTTTAATTTTTTCACCAGATAATTTTTTCTGATGCAATATTTGAGGTTATTATTATTTTAAATGCTTTAATAATTGATGATATTTGTTTTTTATGTAATTAAACATTGTCTATTGATTGGTGAATGATGTGTTGATTTATTAAAATGAATTAATAAAAAAAAACAAGATATTATTTTGGAATATTGTTTTGTTACCAAACTATCAGGTATCAAGTGGGCCCAAAAATGGGCATTCTCCTTTTCGTTACAATTTTATAATAACAACCCATTGAATCCAGTAATATTATGTTTATATAATATACTATGGATGTTTGTTACCGAATATATTTGATATTCAGTTAGAAATATTACATAAATGTATGATAGATTACGTATTTTGAATACCTGATTCATCATTTGTTGTTGATTTCCCTGCATCATTTGTTGACTATATCCATAGCTCTGTTGCATGCCGCCATATTGTCCGCTGAACATCTGACCTCCCATTCCACCCATTTGCCCGGCACTCATTTGTCCGGAGCCCATTTGGCTTGCGCTCATTTGTCCTGGGCCCATTTGAACACCACTCATTTGGCTAATTGGTCCCATTCCACCCATTCCGCTCATTGTACCCATTTGACTGCGGGGGAAAATTATCAGTTAATTTTTTCTTCGAATTTTATTTATTTGCTCAAGATGTTGTCCGCTTCCATCTCCCAATGGTTAGCTGGGAGAAAATGCCTAATGGTATTAAGCTCGCCATTGTACAATACTTATTTGTGCAATAAAGAATTATTATTATGTTGTGAAATATTACATGGAATATGCAAGGGTTGTATCTTAGTATTGAATCATTTATGTAGCAAAATTATCATATTATATAATACCATAATAAGATGACCAAATCGTAAAATTCCCAATTAACATACTATAGTCCATAAAGCGACACGGCTTGATAAAACATGTCCATTGTCCAAATACTAAAATGTATAATAAAAAAGACCTATTTTTGCAATTTACTCACGATCTAAATAATGAAATAAGAGCAAATTCACTCACCCAGGTTGCATCTGTCCCATTTGATTAGGTTGCATTTGTCTCATGCCTTGCCTAGGGAATGGTCCACGAGCATGAGTACCGCTCGGGTAACCGCCACTCTGAAACAGTGAAAACATTTTTTGCGTCTCTATCAGGAATCATTTAATCTAACGTGCAATCCGCCTACTTAAAGTTGCCATTGTTTTATAATTCTTTTTATTATAGCTCGGCATGTGACAACACTCCGCCTGATGTAAAGCTAGAGTGCGGTCCATGAACGGAAACAACTCCTACTGCACGTTTACGGGGTATGCCGGCCCGAGGAGACGAGTATGCACCATCTAGATTGACAGTGCACACTCATCTCGCTATACCTGGCTATTTTCAAACGCCTCCCGAAACGCGACAAAGTCACTTCACAAGTGTTACATTCGAAAGTGGTGGTACTACCCCAGGACGGCAGACTGGGCTAATAACCATCACCAGTCTGCCTACCACTCTTTAATAGTGCTTATAGGCACTGAGCGACCGAAGTACATATAACAAAGTCACATTGGTACCGGTCAAAATTAGCGAGGTTCGAACACGGGTCTCATCGATCGTGAGTTCACTTCATACCTGCATTTGTGACATCTGATTGAAGGGCACTCGTTGTCTTAGCATTTGACTAAGGGCCTGTTTAGACTGCGTATTTAATGGCGGAGCAGCGCTTCTCGGACTTACACCTTTGAGAAAAGAAAAACAGACAAACTTTCAGTACTTTTATTTGACATGATTGGAGCGAAAGATGTGTACAGAGAAGTGCCGTAGTTGCTTTCGGGATAAGCTTGGGCTAAACGAAAGGAGAGTGCACCTCGATGATTCACATTCGTGTCCTCAAGCCGGCATTGTGGAAGCCCCTAACCTAAATTTTCCAGGGCTACTACAGTAGGATATAGGCGGATGTTTTTTGAATTGATGTAATTTAAGTTACCTGGTGGATTATAATAATTCTGGGGTTGTGGTGGGAACCATTGTTGCTGCGGCATAAACGTCGGTTGCTGCGCAGGACCCTGTGACATACCGCCGCCAGCTGATGTTACCGTTCCCGAAACACCAGTCACTGTGCCGCAAGTCTAACAACAAATATAGAAATATTAAGATTTATTATGGAAAGTAGAATGGCCATTTTTGGGGCCACTTGATAATATATCATATACTATTAATATAATATGTTAATATACAGGGTAATTTTTTTAACTGGGACAGTATGGGGAAATCCTAAACCACAGGAGATACGGGAAAACTGTCTTAGGAACCATTTGCTCTTTTTTTATGAAAACGAATTTGGCATAGTAATTTTTCTGGTCAAGCTTGAGTTGTCCATGGAAATGAGTCATTTTGATGAAAAAATTTTTTGATGCGGTTCGACTCAGTTTCATGTAAGGATCATTTCATTGTATCGGAAGAAAAAAATCGTAGCAGCAGAAGTTAGTCAAATTTAATGAAATGTATTCCCATACAATTTGTAAGTAATCTGATGGTTACATTAATAATACTAACGCAAAAATGTTACGGCCACGTTTCAGAACTATTCTAGTGACAAAAAGTTGTGTAGTGAATCTTGTTAAATGGTAAAGAATTGCGTTGTATAATATTTTATTAAGAATTGATGAGATACGACATAAACTCGAAACTCGAGACTCCACATCGAAAAATTCATCTGCATCACATCGGCTGAACGTCATAGTCATTTATCAGGACCACCGACCAATGTGCCCATCTAACGACCTAGATAGTGTTCTTCAAAAACCGTTTACTCGTTGAACCATTGTGAGAAGGTGCACCACCTTGTTAGTAGATGAAATTTATTTGAAATGGTCTCATCCAAATCCACAACTACATTTAACATCTCTAGATATTTGACTTGTAAACATACTCGTACACTATTAATAAAAATCACAGTATGAACAATGTTCGTTCTAAACATTTAAAATTATGTTTAACCGTAACTCGTAAGATCATAGTGGTTCTCTTCTAATTCTTGAGTGCAAATAAAATTTAGTTTTTAATTATGGAACACTTTTTGAGTGTGTATGTATCGACTATGGTTCATTCAGTATCTACCATGTACTGGCCCGTTGTATGACAAACCATTTTATTAAATTTGACTAACTTCTGCTGCTCCGACTTTTTTCTTCCGATACAATGAAATGATCCTTACATGAAACTGAGTCGAATCGCATCAAAAAAATTTTTCATCAAAATGACTCATTTCCATGGACACCTCAAGCTTGACCAGAAAAATTACTATGCCAAATTCGTTTTCATAAAAAAAGAGCAAATGGTTCCTAATACAGTTTCTCTGTATCTCCTGTGGTTTAGGATTTCCCCATACTGCCCCGTTAAAAATATTACTTGACTAAATTTGACTAACATCTGCTGCTTCGATTTTTTTCCGATACAATGAAATGATCCTTACATGAAACCGAGTCGAATCGCATAAAAAAAATTTTTCATCAAAATGACTCATTTCCATGGACACCTCAAGCTTGACCAGAAAAATTACTATGCCAAATTCGTTTTCATAAAAAAAGAGCAAATGGTTCCTAAGACAGTTTTACCGTATCTCCTGTGGTTTAGGATTTCCCCATACTGTCCCAGTTAAAAAAATTACCCTGTATATGATAATATAATATACAATTTTTTTATTAATTCATATTAATTATATCAACACATCATTTACCAATCAATAGACAATGTTTAATTACATAAAAAAAACAGATATTAACAATTATTAAAGCATTTAAAATAATAATAACCTAAAATATTGCATCAGAAAACATCTAATTACTCAATAATCCGGGTGAAAAATTAAAACTGATTGCTAATAAGGAAGTAGATTTATTTTTCTACAAAATTAACTAAAAATCATCGACAAATTCCAGAAAAAAATTGTGGGCCCATTTCTCCTAGGCGAATGGGCATTCTCCTTTAATTAGAAAATTTTATTTAGATCAAAATTGTACAAACAACAACAGGGCAGCCGTGTTCTTTTTTTATTTTAGCTCGGCATATGACAACACTCCGCCTGATGTAAAGCTAGAGTGCGGTCCATGAACGGAAACAACTGCTGCTAGAGAGAAATCTCTACGGGCAGCAGTCGCCGCCGCTATGCCGGCTTGAGGAGGCGAGTACACACCATCTAGATTGACAGTGCACAGTGCTCTCGCTATAACTGGTTACTTTCAAACTGCTCCCGAAACGCGACAAGATCACTTCACGGGTGTTACATTCGAAAGTGGTGGTCCAGGACGGCAGACTGGGCTAATAACCATCATCAGTCTGCCTACCACTCTTTAGTCTAGAGGTAAAACGCGTACAAAGCCCGAATAGACTTTTGTTCAAATACTATTTTGTTCCGGTACCAATCTAACTATGTTATATGTACAGACATTTAAAAAATCCAAAATCAACTTACAGGTGTAGTAGATTTCTGCTTTTTAATCTTTTTCACAGAAGGTCGTCGACCTCTTCCGGACCCTGTAGGGCTCTGATCTAATCCAGCTTCCTAAATTAAAAAAAAAAATAGCAAGCATTAAAAATATATTTACAACACCTTTTCGTATTAATTTCATCATATGACACGGGGCGTGTGTACTTCGTCTTATCTACATGGTAGTATGTTTCCTCAAGTCGGCATAGTGAAGGCGACTGTTTCGTAGTAGCAGTTGTTTCCGTTCATGGACCGCACTCTAGCTTTACATCAGGCGGAGTGGTGTCATATGCCGAGCTACAATTTAAGAAAAAATACCTGTTTAACATCTATAGATTCAATATCTTCCGGCGGCAAGGGCAAGGGCTCCAAATAGTAACTGAGAGGTTTAACTAAACTGTGCGTGTGATATTTCAACAATCTGTAATATTAAATAACATGTATGAATTAAGACTGATAATTATTGTTAGTCTGTCTCGGGTATATCGAGAGGAGTATGCCCTGTCAATGGTTGGACTGCACTATAGGCTTAGCATCAGATGGAGTGCGGTCCCGCGTTCACCTACAAACGTAACAATAATATGAATTACCTATGAGCCGTTTCGTAAGTGAGCGGTTTCCTTTCTATTCTTGTTGCACCAAACCATGCCCAGGAGAGTGGGGCTGGACTCCGACCACCTTCCACCAACTCCCACGCCGACACCCGCTGTTTATCTGTTAGTCTCAGGCCCTGGAGGATTAAAAGATTGTTGATGGTCAAATCCAGAAGAATTTAAAGAGCGGCCGTGGTCTAGCGTTGAGACGCGTGAACTCACGCTCGATGAGACCCGTGTTCGAACCTCGCTAAGTCTGACCGGTACCAATGTAACTTTGTTATATGTACTTTGGTCGCTCAGTGCCTCAGGTCTTTAGGTACCAATGTAACTTTGTTATATGTACTTTGGTCGCTCACTGCCTATAAGCACTATTAAAGAGTGGTAGGCAGACTGACGATCGTTATTAGTCCAGTCTGCCGTCCTGGGGCAGTACCACCACTTTCGAATGTAACACACGTGAAAGTGACCTTGTCGCGTTTCGGGAATAGTTTGAAAGTAGCCAGATATAATGAAAGGAATGTGCACTGTCAATCTGGATGGTACATGTTCGTCTCTTTAAGCCGGCTTAATGGAGGCGACTGCAGCCTGTAAAGATTTCTCTGAAGTAGTAGTCGTTTCCATTCATGGACCGCACTCTAGCTCTACATCAGGCGGAGTGTTGTCACATGCCGTGCTACAATTTAAAAAAATTTAGCGGGCATAACGGAGGCACATTGTTAAGATTTGAACACGGGTCTCATCGATTATGAGTTATCGCCTTCTATAGCGGTAGGCCACGACCACGGCCGTTCTATAAACAATAAACAACATACCTGCTTTTTATCAACGTCGAAACCAGTAATTTTGTTCCCTTTCTGATCTACAACGCAGCCTAATGGCTCGCACGCAATCACCTGAAACCAACGCGTCCACTAGAGAAAAATCGAGAAGCTATAAACGGAAACGCATTTTTACCGCGTGCGAACATCATAAACAAATTGTATTGCCACATAATGAGACAGAAATGCACTTAACGAGCGATGCCCGATGCGATTCGATTCGTCTCGACTCGATATATAACATGAACCATATATAAACATGAATAAAACTTGAAATCTAGTCTCAGTTTCCTTAGTACAGTCTGCCAGGGTAAAATACGCCGTCGCGTTCGCGGATTAGTTTGAAACTAAATCTTATAACGAGAAGAGTGTGCCCTGTCAACTTAAACGCCTTTTCTGCTCATGCGCTTCACAAAAAAAGCTAATAAATGAGTTTTGGTGTCCATCTGGTAACATTAGGTTATCTGTCTTGAATATGGAGTTTTGGCGGCCATCTTGAGACATTAGGTTGTCTTGAATTATTTTCCTAAACGTGTGTTCTTCGAGTGTTAATGTGTAATAATGGTGGATTATTAACCATTAAGTGTTCGTGAACATGCGTGAGTGTAGGCAAACAATTTAAAAGAAGAGAACGTGTATGTTCATTTTCCCTCCAAAACTCCATAAGAAGTTCCAGTAAAGATTCTATTACTTTACTAAAGCTAGTTTTGACTTGACTGAGACTTGACCCGAGTGTTTAGTGTGATGAATAAATGACTCGTGATGCATAATAATATTTACTTTTTTTTTTGTCTTATATGGCGTATAACAATTTGCCAGTGTCAAAGTAAATATTTTTGCATCAAGTTAATAACATTGTGCATCACGAGTCATTCATTCATCACACCAAACAGTCAGGTCAAATCTCAGTCAAGTCAAAAATTGATCCAGTAAAGTAGTAGAATCTTTACTGAAACTTCCTAGGGAGTTTTGGAGGGAAAATGGAAACACAGGTTCTCTTCTTTTGAATTGTTTGCCCACACTCACGCATGTTCACGAACACTTAATGGTTAATAATCCACCATTATTACACATTAACACTCGAAGAACACACAAGTTAAGGAAAATAATTCAAAACAGACAACCTGACGTCTCAAGATGGCCGCCAAAACTTTAATATTAACTTCATGCAAATATTTACTTTGACACTGGCAAATTGTTATAATGCCATAGAAAAAAAGGTAATAAATAAAATATACAAACCTCGATAATAGTATTCTTAGCTAATGGCAATAATTGCCTAACACATTGCACAGAGGGCCCGTGTCTATCGCCTAGTTCCTTCTTCAGTTTTTTCATGAGATTCTGATAATGTTTTCTATTATTGTCGTCGCCACCATCGGCCAATGTCGAATGTATTAGTGTCGACAACATGTCTATTAGTGTTGTGAAGAGATTACTGTAAAAAAAACTACAAATTATAAAAAAAATAATTAAAATATTTCGTAACAATTAAACATGTAGCAGTTGAGGACTGGTGGCACTCGCGATCGAGAGAATCTCGCAAAATTCAGGTCAGTACCAATGTAACTATGTTATAATTGTCCAGTCTGTCGTCCTGGGACAGTACCACCACTTTCGAATGTAACACCCGTGAAGTGACCTTGTCGCGTTTCGGGGATAGTTTGAAAGTAGCCAGGTATAAGAGAGGAGTGTGCACTGTCAATCTAGATGGTACATGCTCGTCTCCTCAAGCCGGCATAGAGGAGGCTACTGCTACTCGCACAGGTTTCTCTGTGGTGGCAGTTGTTTCCATTCATGGACCGCACTCTAGCTTTACATCAGGCGGAGTGTTGTCACATGTCGAGCTACAATAAAAAAATAAAAAATAAAAAAAATTATGTATTTTGGTCGCTCAGTGTCTATGGTATAATATAGGCATTAATAAAAAGCGAGGTAGCCCATTTTGGACGGTCCACATTCGCCTCCTCAAGCCGGCATAGCGGAGGCGACTACTGCAAACAGAGCATTAGTAAACTCACGTATTATTATATGCATCGACAACTTGATGCGCGACCAACTGCGTCAGCAAAACAGCCCAATCGGAAGTGAGCTGATACGATCTGCGTATAGCATCGAACATTCCACCAGCCAATGAGAAGCGCAGTTGGAGAGCTTCCGGTGCCGCGTCATCTTGCCACGTGTCATTGCAGGAAGAACGCTCATGATCACGCGCATGCGTCAGATAGTGTTGTAGTTGAACGTGAATTGAACTTAGAAGGTTTTCCTGTAAAAAATAACAATAATAAAAACATTTTTATGAATTTTAAATAAAATTGTGCGACGGTGGTCTAGCGGCAGAACACGTTAACTCACGATCGATGAGACCCGTGTTCATACCACGCTAAATGGTAACCGGTACCAATATAATGAGTTGGGTTGACGTACCGGTTATGTATGAATAAATAAAAAATAAGAAGCAATTTATTAAAAATGAACACTTTCCTTTACTTTGCCGTATGTCATTGCTTTCTATAATTTGATCCTTATTAGCGACATTGTAGCGACACACACAATACAAAATCAATGGGTTCGAATCCTGGTTGAAAAATTGGATTTTGCAAATATCTTTCGAGCGACCGTGGTGTAGCGGTAAGACGCGTGAACTCACGATCGATGAGACCTGTGTTCGAACTTCGCTAATTCTGACCAGTATCAATGTAACTTTGTTATACGTACTTTGGTCGCTCAGTACCTATAGGCACTATTAAAGAGTGGTAGGCAACCCGATGATGGTTATTTGTCCAGTCTGTCGTCCTGGGATAGTACCACCACTTTCGAATGTAACACCCGTGAAGTGACCTTGTCGCGTTTCGGGAATAGTTTGAAAGTAGCCAGGTATAAGAGAGGAGTGTGCACTGTCAATCTAGATGGTACATGCTCGTCTCCTCAAGCCGGCATAGTGGAGGCGACTGCTGCCCGTAGAGATTTCTCTGTGGTGGCAGTTGTTTACATTTATGGACCGTACTCTAGCTTTACATCAGGCGGAGTGTTGTCACATGTCGAGCTACAATTAAAAAAAATCTAATGATGCTCCGTCGATTTCGTTGACATCCTTTGAGTATTTTTCACTATCTCTTATAGATCACCCTGTATACAGATAAGCTTACCTTTTGATCGTCCTGATGTCTAAGGCAAGTCAGCACTAAAGACAATAACGGCTCGTGTGCTAATCTAACGTTATTATTGCTACCACAAACACAGCCACCTGCGCACGCGCCACCGCTTACACCTCTTTTACCACCGCCACCCGCTCCAGAAGACCTAAAACATTTTTTATAGTAACTCGCAGCTAGAGTGCGATCCATGGGCTGAGACAACTGCTACCAAAGAGAGATGTCTAAATTCAACAGTCCCCTCCACTATGCCGAACTTGGAGTAAACGGGGCACTTTTAATTCAACAAAAAAAAGGCGTGACAATTGTATTGTATTATATTATTTCAACAAATCAAATTATTAAATTAAGATCATGATGAACATTAAAATATATAATATTGTTACGTGCACCTGGGGTGCGAAAGAGACAGCATGCGTCGAAGTTTCTAGAAAGGTCTCGTATAAGCGGCGTAGCGTAAACATCTTGGCCACGCCCACAAAAGTGGCATGACCTGTGATCTTGTTTACATTATAATTAGTAAACAACTTCGACGAGATCTTTCTCGAAGCTTCCTCCTATTTGAGTATAAAGAGCGGCCGTGGTCTAGCGGTAAGACGCGTGAACTCACGATCGATGAGACCCGTGTTCGAACCTCGCTAATTCTGACCGGTACCAATGTAACTTTGTTATATGTACTTTGGTCGCTCAGTGCCTATAGGCACTATTAAAGAGTGGTAGGCAGACTGATGATGGTTATTTGTCCAGTCTGCCGTCCTCACTAGGTAGTATCAGCACTTTCGAATGTAACACCCGTGAAGTGACTTTGTCGCGTTTCGGGAATAGTTTGAAAGTAGCCAGGTATAACGAGAGGAGTGTGCACTGTCAATCTAAGATGGTGAATGCTCGTCTCCTCAAGCCGGCATAGTGGAGGCGACTGCTACCCGCACAGGTTTCTCTGTAGTAGCAGTTGTTTCCATTCATGGACCGCATTCTAGCTTTACATCAGGCGGAGTGTTGTCACATGCCGAGCTACAATAAAAAAAAAACAAATACCGTCACACGAGTGTCCTATTTTGGATGCAATACAACTCCTGCGATAACAAGTGATACTGAACAGCGACTGAAGGCTATCCAGTGACTACCATACCCCTCCTGCTTCTACTTTATTGTGTGTCGTATGCAATAAATTGGTGTGAAGACCGAAGTCGTGTATTATTCTACCCCTCACAAACGTTACAATATGTTTCGCTCACCCTTTATAACTTGGACTCTGATGACTTTTGCAATCACGATGCGGCCCACCCCCGCTATTATTACCGCTTGAACAATTACCACTGCATCCAGCTCCCCAACCATTCTCCAATAGCTAAAAGAAAAAAATTACACAAGTAGACGTGATTCGAGTTCATCTTGAAAGTAGCCAGAGTATAAGGAGAGGAGTGTGCGCTGTCTACTTGGATATAATCGCACGTTCACTTCGCAACTTCACTCTTGTTCATTGTCTGAGCTAGAACTTAGTATCAAAGCGGACACTACGACTGATAACGATTCCATAAAAAACACCGTTATCTTTCTGTTTTATTTACCGGTATCCCAAAAATTTAATTAAAAAAAAACCTTTAATTGAGAAGACAATAGACATAGACAATATTAACATGCTAGTATCATCAGTAACGTTCATGGGCGTAGAAAAAAAAGTCAACAACTAACGAGAAAAGTGTGCTATGAAAATTCAATGGATAGAGCACATTCGTCTCTTCAAGCCGGCATAGCGGAGGTGATTGCTGCCTGCAGACATTACTCTGTGGTAGCAGTTGTTTCCGTTCATGGACCGTACTCTAGCTTAACATCGAGTAGCCAATAAAAAAAACTTTTAACTTCATTCAACTATTGAAAAGCTGCCTAGCCAAGCTACGCCCATGGTAACGATATATTTTTGGGACAAATACAAAATTTATACCGGTATTTTGGTCTTTGTATCATACGAGAAGTACCTACATGTCGGTTTACTCAAAAAAGAAATTACCATCCCAGCCTGCTTCAATACACGCCCCTGTACAGCTGCGGGAAGTTTAGCGACAAGAGGCGCTACCAACCAAACAGACTCCGGCCATTTATTGTTCGATGCTCTTTCGCCACCCGGCCTATATTTAATACAAATAAACGTCTTACATTATAGAATTAATTAACAATATTTAGAAGTTATTTTTTATTTTAATTTGAAATAAAACTCGAGATTAAAAATGGAAACAAAGAGATGGGACAGTCAAAGTGACATTTAAGGTGTAGTTAAAATTTTCGTAGACAGTAGGTAGAATTTAATCTGACTAAAAAAAATCAACAATTCAAATGTTTAGATCTTTTGCCTTATTGCCAGTATAAAAAAAGAAATTGCACGATTTTATTTGAAACAGTAATATTTTATTCTTGGATCGTATTTTACGTCACTTTAAAGCTTAAAAGAGTTTTGGCGGCCATCTTGAGACATTAGGTTATCTGTCTTGAATTATTTTCCTAAACTTGTGTTTCTTCGAGTGTTAATGTGTAATAATGGTGGATTATTAACCATTAACTGTTCGTGAACGTGCGTTTTTCAAACAATTCAAAAGAAGAGAACCTGTGTTTCCATTTTCCCTCCAAAACTCCGTAGGAAGTTTCAGTAAAGATTCTACCACTTTGCTGTAGCAATTTTTGACTTGACTGAGACTTGACCTGACTGTTTAGTGATAAATAAATGACTTGTGATGCTCAATATTATTAGATTGATGCAAAATATTTACTTTGACACTGGCAAATTGTTATAATGCCATATAAAACTAAAATAAAAAATAAAAAGCAGTTGTAAACTATAAGCAGTATTTTGTTGCGTTGTTTTGATATAGGAATATCTTTGCTTGCATTTTAAAACTTTTTTTAATTTTCAAAATGTTACTGTACCTGTCTTTATCAGTAGAGACGTTTTGTTGAAATACGTTGATAACGGCACGAGCGACTGTATCCAACCAAGTGTTAAGTTCTGAAGATCCGCTCGGAAACTGCTTAAACATTAATTGGAGATCCAACCAGGACATGCGTAATGACCATTGTTCTAAGTTCTAAAAAAAACATTAACATGTGATTAATATACACTTCAATTATTCCATTTTTTAATCAGACCCCTCCGAAGCCTAAATTTAAATATAGATTCCAGCGTAAGAATCTTATATTACGCTGATGTACCTGTCTTTCCTGCTACGTCTCAACTTTCCATCTTGTATACGAAGATTTTTTTTATTTTTTATTGTAGCTCGGCACGTGACAACACTCCGCCTGATGTAAAGCTAGAGCGCGGTCCATGAATGGAAACAACTGCTACCCCAGAGAAATCTCTACAGGCAGCAGTCGTCTCCACTATGCCGGCTTAAGGAGACGAGCCTGTACCATCTAGATTGTGCACACTCCTCTCGTTATACCTGGCTACTTTCAAACTATTCCCGAAACGTGACAAGGTGTTCACTCTTCACGGGTGTTACATTCGAATGTGATGGTACTAACCCAGGACGGCAGACTGGGCTAATAACCATTATCAGTCTGCCTACCACTCTTTAATAGTGCCTATAGGCACTGAGCGACCAAAGTACATATAACAAAGTTACATTGGTACCGGTCAGAATTAGCGAGGTTCGAACACGGGTCTCATCAATTGGGCGTTCACGCGTCTTACCACTCGATAAGTGGCCTCCTTTTTTTAGCTACGGGGCCCTCAACCGCTTAGCTACGCCACTGTATTTAACATTCCATTATAACTACTACCTCAAAGTTTAATTTAAGTTTATAAGTACAGTCTGTGTATTTTATAGTCTGTGGTTAATGTCACTCGACATGTGACTATGGTTCGCGTGATGTTAAAATGCGATAAATGAGCTAAATGTCTGCAGGCAGCAGTTCCCTCCACTATGTCGGCTCGAGGATCTCGAAACGCGACAATTCAAAGTGGTGGTACTACTCCGGGTTGGCAGACTAGGCTGATAACCATGACCACGCTGCCTGCTACTCTTCTTTCTTTTGGTGTAATATTTAAAGTTATTACCTCTAAAAGTCGTGTAATCATAGTTTTTTGATCCAAATCCGGATGCGTGTGGCTGGCTGAATCTGGATAACATATCATGTGAAGCAATCTGAAATATAATCAATTCAACATGTAACAGTCTTACTGCGACCACGATGCAAATCCTCCAAAACGTCTCCATACCGGCCGAAATTTTGATAGATTAAGAAATTGCCACGCAGAATGTTCTCTCATGTGCAATGTAGTTTAAAAGCTTAGGTTTGGAAGAGCAAACCCCATACATGGAGCATGAAAAAAGCGTAAACCGCTTCAAACGATTTGACAACAAAATGACAACAACTTATTGACAGAAAACCTAGTGACTGCGGTCATATTTTCTTTCCTGTCACATAGAGAGCGTTATTGCTTATCTAGTTATCAATTCTCAATACAAAGTAAACTACCCATTCGACTCATTGACCATGATATGTCGGAAACCGAGAAATTTCGGTATGTAGTGAGTTATGTAAACTATTATATTTATCGATAGTCATAAGAAAATCAATAAAGTACAGTAGTTTATTACACGATAACCGCTTTAACCCCAAAAATAAGTGATTCTAATTATCTGTAATATTTTCAGCTTAACAAACTAATTTTAACTCTAATCTTTATCATTAGCAAAAAACTAAATTTAGTTTCATGATAACCATGTAACCCCAAAAGATAGTTTTATAAGTTATTGATTTTGACCATATATAAGCCATAGTAGATAAAAATAAATCAGTATCGTCTGATCCTTCGTCTTGTTATTGACGTCGACGTGACGATTACGTGATGTAGTTCCGAAACTTTTTTTTTAAATAATTACTCTAACTTAGAACCCCCAACCTCTACTTTCAATTGTTTTACCTTTGCGCCTGTCTCGGAGTTAACATCGAATCGAGTAACATATCAGGTTGATACAATTCGTCTATATTCTGCAAGCACTTCTGTAACACCCATTCTTCTGAACATATTTCAGCCAAAACTCTTCTAGCGAGCGATGACAGCGATTGTGATGAATCTAGTAGGGCGTTCCCGACTCCACTGCTGCCCCTGACGCATACATAATATTTATTACCGATAGAGCTGTATATATATTTTTATAACATGTAATGAAACTTTCTACTGAGCATAATGTCATCTCACCTAGTCAAGGTATTCGAAAGATAAAGCCCATTTTTGGACCCACTTGATATCTAATAGTTTGGTAACAAAACAATATTCTAAAATAAAAACATCGTTTACAAATCAAGTGCACACTCCTCGCTCATTGCAACATTAAACATTAAAGGGGTAAAATAAATATGTTGACTGGTACAGATGTCACACGCCGCCATTTTCAATCCCATTCTTTATCAAAGGTCTGAGTGTGAGATTTAATTTACGTAAAATGAGATCTTTCCACCAATCAGAGAATATTATTTTGACAATCGAGGTTAAGAATTTCCAAATAAAGCCATCTTATTGGTGAAGAGTTCTTAGTGCGTAAATTAAATTTGACACTTATTATATAAAGCTCGATTACCACTGACTCACTGACTGACTGACATATATTATGAAGCACTTGCCGAGGGGTTAGAGAGATGATTCTTTTTGGGGCGTGTAGAGGGCGTTCCCGCGACCCCAGGAAAACTTCGACTTTGACCGGAAGTGGACTTTGGACCAGAAGCGATGCCGATATCTCGGAAACGAAACGAGATAGGGCACATGTGCCGGAACAAAAGTCGTAGGGAATGCCCTCTAATATCGAAATCCATAATTTGTTTTTTCAAAAAAAATTTTTTTTTTTTCAAATTACCCGAAAAATAACTTTTTCAGCGCCGCGAAGCGCGCCCAAAAAACTAGTTTGACACTTAAGCCTCTAGCCAAAAAGTAAGTAATTAATCTAACGTTAACTATAGAACCTATCAGAGGCCCGAGTATGAGCTTCCATTTACGCTGTCACGACGTAAAGTGAGATCTCTCCACCAATAGGGTCGCTTCATTTTTTAACCCATTGTCTGATTAGTAGAGAACTCTCACATTACGCCGTGACAGTGTAATTGTAAACTCGTAACCGACCCACTGTATAACTATTACGTAAACAATGATCACGATCTAGTATCTCAATTATAACCTAAAAGACTTCACTAAACATTAAGAGACCACATAAAAAGTTAAATTAGAACACAAAAAGCATAAATTAATTTTTAATTATAACATTTAACATGACTTTTTAACAACAACCACAGTGCAAATGGAATTAGATAGATGATGGGTTAAAGTCAGAGACCAAAGAATATTGTCACTTGATCGAATCGAAAGCAAAATGTATGGGATTTGACGTTTCGTTACTATTTGAATTGATAGCGAAACGTCAAATCCCATACATTTTGTTTTCGATTCGATTAGGCGAGTGATGGTTATTAGACTAGGGCCTAACGTCAAAAGCCGATCGATAGATGTCACTTGATCGAATCGAAAACAAAATATGTGGGATTTGACGTTTCACTGTCACCTAGGTGATAAAGAAATGTCAAATCCCATACATTTTGAGAAACGTCAAATCACATACATTTCAAGTGACATCTGTCGTTTGGCTTTTGACATGAGCCCTAGCCTGCCTTTCTGGGATAGTACCATCACTTTCGAATGTAACACCCGTTAAAGTCACCATGTAGCGTTTCGGGAGCAGTTTGAAAGTAGCTAGGTACAACGAGAGGAGTGTGCACTGTCAATCTGGATGGTGCATATTCATCTCCCCATGCCGGCATAGCGGCTGCCTGTAGAGATTTCTCTGTAGTAGCAGTCATGGACCGCACTCTAGCTTTATATCAGGCGGAGTGTCGTCATATACTGAGCTACAATTAAGTGACAAGTTTCATTGGCTCTTTTGACTTTAGCGCCAGGTTATTATTAGTTTAATTGTGTTTATTTACAATAAGCTCTATGTGGGTATGTGGAAAGGTGTCTAAATGTACACATCAATCAGACATTTTTGGATAAAGTGTGCGTTTTTAGGAAAAATTAATGAACCGCATTATATGGACATGAGAAGCGTACAATCACGGTAAGCAAGCAATAGATTATTTATTTATTCTTAGTCAGTTCTCAGACGTTAGGCGTTAGAGTGACGAAGACTCAGGGCATCTTTTTTTAAATAGTAGCTCTGCTCTGTAGCTTAACAAAGCTACCAGAGAAATATTTCGAAGCAGCAGTCGCTTCCGCTATGCCGGCACGAGTAGGCGAATATACAAGGTCCAGGTGCATAATCTCAAATAAGTCACCATGTCGCGTTTAGCGAAGTAGCCAGGTATAAACAAGGACGGTGCATATTCGTCTCCTCAAGCCGGCATAGCGGAGGCAATAGTAGACCGCACTCTAGCTTAACATCAGACGGATGTTGTTTTCTCGAAGATGGAGGAGACTCGAGTCAAGAAACGCTTGAGATAACGACTAAGAAAGAATATGGGATAGTATTGAAAGGAATAAATAATGTGGTGCGTGTGAATTCCCAATAGAAAAATCAAAACAAACCTAGGAGTTCTATGGCCCCCATTCATCTCATTGTCTACCATCCTAAAGGGTAAGAAAATAATTTTATTTCAATGTTATTACTATTACATTTAAAAAATATCAGTTGAGTAAACGCGCAAAGAAAAATTAACTTTTTCAGATTTCTAAATACAATATGTTCTTAACTTGGAGATACAGTTCACAGAAGCAATATATTTTGCACGATATGGAGCCAAATACAAAAGCCAATCTGTCATATGTCACTTGATCGAATCGAAATCAAAATGTATGGGATTTAACGTTTCGTTATCACTTGGGTGACAGTGAAACGTCACATCCCATACATTTTTTTTTTGTTAATTCTCCCATTCTGGGAAGGCAAAGGGAACAAAGCCCATACAGCCATGTCTTCAGTAATATAATATATATCTCATTTGTAGTAAATTATTGAAGTTTTTACATCAAATTGCAATGGTGTTTTACAATTTGACGCTTTCTTGGAGTATTTGGCGGCAATTCACCCGGTCACGTCACAACCGCTTCTGTTGCCTCATATAGAGTGAATTTTAATGTTTCCACAATTACTCACAAGCGCAGCATAAAATTACGCAAAATAACACCAATTTTACACAATAATAACCACTAAACTAATTAAGGAAAGGGATAAAAAAAACACCTCAACCTTCCCGGGCAAAAGCGCGCCAAACACCCCCATACATTTTGTTTTCGATTCGATCATGTGACAACTAACGATTAGCTTCTAACTTTAGCCTAAGTAAAATCTTTATATCCATTGCTTTTTTCCATTATTTTATTAAATCCATTGTCATAACCATATTGTATTGTACTATGCGAGCCAACTAAAAATAGGACCGGACTCGCACCTAACTTCACTTGACAGATGTCAAATAACTTTAAATAAGTACCAACAGCAAAAAAAAAATCAGAATAAATCCGATTGGTTTTTTTTTTTTTGTATTTAGCATATAAAAATGTAGTTATTGTCTTCAATTCGTTATAATTACGTTTTAATGAGTGGTTTTTATTATATTTAATGTGTTTATTTATTACTTACTTATTACTAATGAATATTACGAAACAAAATGGCGTCTTGTCTATCCTTAGTCGGCTCGTATAGTATGAGCAAATGAGAAATATAACGTAAAAATTAAAACGACATACATGAGATCGAGCTGCGCATCCATAGGTGCTGCATCGCTGGTACCCAAAATGTGTGATAGTTCACACGATTTCTTCCCACTTTTATTTCCATCGCGAGCTGTCGAATCTCCAACCACTGTTTACATAAATTGTTATTACACATAAATATATCTGATATTGTAAGAAACACTCATACACAAAACAAAGGGGAATGGGCATTTTTGGTTAACAAAACATTATTCTAAAATATAATAAATAATAACGCATTTTTTCCTAAATTTATTTCAATTATATCAACACAATATTTAAAATCAATAAACAATATTTAATTATATAAAAGACAGATATAAAAAAATTATCAACAAATTCAATATTTCAGTTCTGTGCCATCGGCTTGACCTTTCGGAGATTACCTATCGTCTTGTCTCATGTGCATATGACCTAACCCTAACTGTGTGAGTGAGATAGCGCTAGCTCGCTCGCTCCCACGGAATCAGTGCCGGCTAGGCGGGCGCGAGTCCCGTGGTCGCGAACGCTTCCTCAGTACGCTATTGTCTTTTGTTGAGTGTGCATGTGCGCCGATTTTATCGAATTGCGTGTGAAATTACGTGGCGTCGGGAAGGTGAGTATTTCTTTATTTAATTGTGTGAGTGATGATTACAGTGAATAAAACACGTCGGTTCCTGTAAACGAAGCTTTCGTTGGACCGAAAAGTGTTCTACAAGGCTAGCAAGTTTCCGCAGTAGAAAAGCAACATGGGAGGTGGATTCCTGGGGGGAGTTAGAATGTGGTGTCTAGCTTCAGTCTTTCTCTATCAATGAGGTCCGCAACCCTACGGGTTCGGTTTATATGTCGAGCCTATGGCCGCATTACGGCTAAGTAAGGGGAGCCATCACGGCCCGTTAGACGCAGCCATCACGGCTCGTTAGCACAGCTCTAAAGCTAAATGGCCGGCCGAACGGCTCACCGGCCGCAGACGCAGCATACGACTCAGCAGCTGCAGCATACGGCACAACAGCCACAGACATAAGAGATCTGTCGAGGCCGAAACGGCTCCCCAGCCGCAACCGTAACGGGGCTCCCCAGCCGCAACCGTAATAAGGCTCCCCAGCCGCAACCGTAACGGGGCTCACCAGCCGCAGCCGTAACGGCTCACCAGCCGCAACCGTAAGGGCTCACCAGCCGCGGCCGAAACGGCTCACCAGCCGCGGCCGTAACGGCTCACCAGCCGCAGCCGTAACGGCTCACCAGCCGCAAACGTAACGGCTCCCCAGCCGCAGCCGTAAAGGCTCACCAGTAGTCACCAGCCGCAGCCTCAACGGCTCACAAGATGCAGCTATAACGGTTCGCTAACCGCAGCCTAACGGCTCATCAGCCGCGGCCTAACGGCTCATCAGCCGCAGCCATAACGGCTCACCAACCACAGCCATAATGGCTCATCAGCTGCAACCAGATAAGCTTGTAAAACATTATCAACTGTGACTCAGTAAAAATCGTAATGGTTCGCATATTACGAAAATAAAAATATGGATAAACGAATATATCGTTTTTATATTCTGGTGACAGATTTCGTTAACTACAGAGATCATCACATTGACGTGTGAAAGGGATTGTTAGAGGAAGCGACAAGGCCAGATGAGAAAGACAAAGTTCATAACTTGGGAGTTGGTTACTCCAGATAAGTAAAATTCAGATTCCCTTGGAGTAGTGAAAGCTCTCTACTCTGACTACATAGCAGGAAAACTCTTTAAGGAAATTAGAGTGACTATGTTAAATTGGGCTGCAGGGCGTTAATTATAAGACTGTTATATAGAATAAGTAACATAAAGGGTACGTCAACACCAAAATCCAAGCACTAGCCGTTTGTATGAATTATACAAAGGTCTTGGCAAACGTTTTCTGTATAACGTGACAAATAAGATCATTATCAAAAAATCTAAGCCCTACGAAGGAGGTCTTAACGCCTTAAGTCTTAAACCCTCGGTTAGTACAATCGGCGCCCATTGTAACAACAAAATCTAAAAGGGATTTATATCTCGACTATTTAGTATTTAAAAATCATCAGGCAACATGCGACTAATTAATATATTTAATAATTTACGATGCCTAAACCTGCAACTCATTCCTAAGGATTCAGACAATACAGTGTTATGTATGTAGGTAGTTACATAATAATAATATTTTGTACGGTGCGGTGGAGGGTTAATTT
Organism: Tinea pellionella; assembly: GCA_948150575.1. NCBI lineage: Eukaryota > Metazoa > Arthropoda > Insecta > Lepidoptera > Tineidae > Tinea > Tinea pellionella. The sequence goes on along the minus strand of OX411249.1, from coordinate 3,258,688 downwards.
AAATGATTAAAATCAGTCTGCTCTGAACTGTGGTTTCATTCATACATACCACTGGCGACGAGGATAATTTTTGTTACTTATTCGGGACGCGTGTTAGTTGTAACAATGCCGATTGGAAAAATAGAACCTTTCGAGATGGGTGAACATAATTGGGGGGCATATGTACGACGAATAAAGCAATACATCGCATTAAATTCGATCGAAGTGAATCTGCATGTGGCGTTGTTGGTGACACATGTCGGTTCAAAATGTTATGAGCTGATGTGCGATCTGTGTGCACCCATGCCGCCCGAGGAGAAGTCATTCGACGAATTGGTCGATATTGTGAAAGACCATTTGGAGCCACAACGTTCAGAAATCGCAGAGCGTCACATCTTCCGGCAAAGGAAGCAACAGCGGGGCGAGTCAGTGAGCGACTACCTGCAAGGCCTTAAACATTTGGCTAAGACCTGCGAGTTCAAGCAGTCCCTAGAGGAGAATCTGAGGGATCAGTTCGTCTCCGGGCTGCACGGCGAAGAGATGAGGTCCAGGCTGTTTGCCGAGAAGAACATCGATTACAAACGAGCAGTCGAGTTGGCTCTGGCGCTAGAAGCGGCTGAAAGGCACGCGGTGACCGCGACAGGAGCGGGCGCCGCCGGAGCGTACGGCTGCGAAGGGGACGCGGCGGACAGGTTGCTGAGGTACGGAGCTTCCAAGGCGCGCGGGCCGCTCGGCGGGTCGCTGGCGCAGGGCCCGTGCGCTCGATGCGGCAAGGGACACGTGACGGCGAGGTGTCGGTTCAAAGCGTATACGTGTGATCGATGTGGTGAAAAAGGGCATTTAAAAGTGATGTGTCAAAAAAGTGAAAGTGGTAAAAGTGTTAGTAAAAATAAAATGAAAAGTCAATTTTTTTTAAATGATTCCAATGAGGATGACGATAGCGACTGTAAGTTTTATAATATCATTAATTGTGGAGGTAACGACCCGTTTTATATAAGTTTATTGGTAAACGATTTTAAAATTAAATTCGAAATAGACACAGGAAGCAAAATATCCGCTATTTCAAAAAATTATTATAATAAGTATTTTCTTAATAACACACTATTTAAATGTACATTAATTTTAAAATCGTATACAGGTGACATAATAAAACCGTTAGGTTATATGAATGTATTAGTTAAATATGGTGAAATGTCAGCCCAATTAAAATTATATGTTATTGAGAATGGGGGCCCTCCATTAATGGGTCGTAATTGGATTAAATCATTACAATTAAATATAGCGAGTTGTTTTAAATTGAACGGTTTAGATAGTAGGGAGGAATCTTTAGTGTCGAGTTTGCGTGATGAATTTTCTGAGGTCTTCGCTGATGGTCTAGGAACTTTTAAGTCTAAAATACGTTTACAGCTAATAGAGGGCGCCAACCCAGTATTTGTGAAGGCTAGAACATTACCGTTAGCATTGCGGTCGCGGGTCGAATCAGAGTTGATACGTCTGCAACGCGAAGATGTTATTGAAAAGGTAGAACGGTCGGACTTCGGAACGCCTATCGTTCCCATTGTTAAACGCGATGGAAGTATACGAATATGCGGAGATTACAAAATAACAATTAATCCCGTACTGAAAGACTTTCATTATCCCTTACCGCGCATTGATGAATTGTTTGCTATTTTAGGTGGGGGGGAACATTATACTAAATTAGATTTATCACACGCTTATCAACAGTGTGTACTCGAAGAGGATTCTAGACCTATGACCGCTATCACTACACATGTCGGGACTTTTGTATACAAACGGGTGCCGTTCGGTATTAAATGTATTCCCGAGAATTTTCAAAAATTAATGGAGGAAACTTTGAGTGGTTTATCGGGCACGGTAGTATTTTTGGATGACATATGTGTTACCGGTAATAATAAATTTGAACATTTAAATAATATTAAAGCGGTGTTGAAGAGATTACAACAGGCGGGTTTGAGAATTAATTGGTCGAAATGTGCATTTTTTAAAAATAGTGTTAATTACTTAGGATACCGTATTGACAAACAAGGTTTACATACGGACGAGACGAAAATTGCTGCAATTAAATCGGCGCCGGCGCCGTGTGACGTCACTCAATTGAAGGCATTCATGGGACTTGTAAATTTTTATTCTAAATTTTGTAAAAACATGAGTGATATTTTAAAACCATTATATAATTTACTTAAGAAAAATAAACAATGGGAATGGACGGATGAATGTGAGAGGGCGTTTAATACAATTAAAAATATAATGTGTAACGCGCCGGTATTGGCGCATTTCGATGATAAATTACCGTTAATTTTATCGGTCGACAGTAGTGCGTACGGACTGGGCGCCGTTTTATCTCATCGTTACCCCGACGGCACGGAGCGGCCCGTGAGCTGCGCGTCGCGTACTTTAAATGCAGCGGAAGTGAATTACTCGCAACTCGATAAGGAGGCGCTCGCTATTGTGTTCGGAGTGAGGAAGCATCACCATTATTTGTACGGTCGGCGATTCACATTACGTAGCGATCACCGAGCGCTGAGTTATATTTTTGGTAAAAATAAAGGGCTGCCACAGACAGCCGCGAGTAGAATACAACGCTATGCGGTGCGACTCGCCGGTTATGATTTTAATATTGAGTTCGTTCCTTCTACTCGTAATTGTGAAGCAGATGCGTTATCGAGATTACCGCTGCGATGCGATCATAAGGAACAGCGCGAAGATGACAATTTTGTTAATTATTTAAATTTTGTACAAGAAAATTTTCCAATTAGTTTTAAAGAGGTAAAAGTTGAATCGAGAAAAGATAATATTTTAAATAAAATAATTGGTTACGTAATGTTCGGGTGGCCGCCTACAAATGTGGTAGATGAAGAAAAAGCGTATTTTAATAGGAGAGAGAATTTACATTTAGAACACGGATGTTTAATTTGGGGATATAGAATTGTTATTCCGACGGTGTTGCGTGATGTTATTCTTAAAGAAATACATATGGGACATCCAGGGGTCGTTAAAATGAAGCAAATAGCGCGTAATTATGTATGGTGGAGTGGCATCGATGAGGACATCGAACGGTTGTGTCGCGAGTGCGCGGCGTGTGTGGCGGAACGCGCGATGCCGCCGGCAGCACCCCTACATACTTGGGAGTGGCCGGCCGAACCGTGGTCAAGACTGCATGTCGATTTTTTAGGGCCGTTCAAGAATAAGCATTATTTTGTTTTAGTAGACTCCCATTCAAAATGGATAGAAACGGAAATGTTTAATAATATTACGGCGAATGCGGTTATCACATATTTACGAAAAACGTTCGCACGATTCGGCTTGCCCAAGCAGGTAGTGAGCGACAATGGACCACCGTTCTCGTCTTCAGAGTATGGTGATTATTTACAACGCAACGGAATTAAGCGTATTTTGGTCGCGCCGTATCATCCGTCGAGCAACGGAGCTGCGGAGAATGCGGTTCGAAGTGTTAAAAGAGCATTAAAAAAGGCGGTCAACGAAAATGTCGATATCGCGACCGCGTTGAGTAGGTTTTTATTTTCGTATAGAAATACGGAACATAGTACGACGGGCGTAGCACCAGCCGTGGCTTTGGTAGGCCGACGACTCCGAGGACGGTTGGATCTGTTGCGCCCGGACACTAATGAGATCGTTCGTCAGTCGCAACATGAACAGCGTGAGCGATACGGAGGTCGAGAACGCGAGGTCACACCGGGTGATGAGGTGTTAATACGAGATTATTCAAAACGTAACAGTAACAACAGATGGCAGCGCGGGACCGTGTTGGAAAAAACGGGACCGGTCTCGTGTAAAGTACAGACGGAAAATAATCAAATCGTTAGACGACATATGGATCAAATACACCGTAATAAAAAACCAAATTCGCGGTTCTCATTGTCCTTGATAGGCGAAAATAGGCCGTCGGCTCAGAGTCATAAGGACGATGTCGATAAAACATATGAATTTGGTGATTATTCCACACCACTAACGAGTTCAAAGAATAGTGCAAACTTTGAGGAGTGTAGTGGGGAGGGGGTGATAAATGTGGATTCCTCATTTGAGGACTTATCAGTGAGAGATTCATCACGTGAACCTCAATATTCCTCCCCGGTCAATTCTTATGTTACATTACGTCCGCAAAATATTAATAAGTAAATTGTTTTAAATTTCATGTTAAATAGGATAACTATGTACGTTTATTATTTACTAATAAGAGGATTGGTTAGCAATGTTTATTGTAATAATATTGTTAGCCGGTTATATTAGGATTTAGTTTTTGTTATTAATTAATTTGTATATATTATATAGATGAATTAAAAAGGAGGATGATGTTATGTATGTAGGTAGTTACATAATAATAATATTTTGTACGGTGCGGTGGAGGGTTAATTTAAATGATTAAAATCAGTCTGCTCTGAACTGTGGTTTCATTCATACATATCATACAGGATCCAACTTAGGACGGAGCCTTCGATTACTTTAGAGGTTTGGATGGTATGGTTCTATTAGATCATTTAATAGAAGGTAAATGATAAATTATCTAATAGGTCAAGGTACCATTGTGTATCTGTTGAAATCAGCTTGAAGAGACTTGACTTGGGATACATTATCTTCGTCCTGAAAGGACTGAATGAGGAAATGGTGGCTATCACAGTATGAAGTCTATAAGTTCTGTTATAGCATCTTATAATTAAGACTACTGTATAGTCTGCGGATTATGGAAATAATGTACTTCTGAAGTCTAGAATCTAGACGATTAACTTATTCAAGGGAATTAACTAAGGAGTGCAACTAATTTCTTTAAACACTACAAAGAAGTGTCCACCTTGTAGCGCCACACATAGTGGACGGCGTAAACCGCAATCGTTTTTGACTAACGAGCGCTCGGAGGACCGGCTTCTTCTGTCTTGAATTTTAAATATACCGCGGACCGCCGTGCGTGCTTAGTCGCGCGAGGCTATTCACGAAGGATCATCGAGTGGAGTGAAGAACCAATCTGCGAGCGTGCGTCATCTCATCGCCTGGACTTTTGCGTGACTTCGAAATCGTGTGTTATTATTTATTCACGAATGTATTAATTGGTGTCAAAAGTGAGATATACAATTTCGTTCGCGCTGAAAAAGCAGCATGCGACCTGCGAGTTTAATGGAGACTGTGTACAGAGGTGAAGCAGCAGCTACGTTTGGATGTTCATGCATTGCATGATACCCGCCGATTTCGAGCGATGTGGGGAAAGTGAAAAGTGCAATATTCATTGAAGTTATTTTGACTAAGATAGAATTCAAAAACGAATTTTAAAGCATACAGAGAAAACAGGTGTTTGCTATACTATTGCTATACGCGAAAATACATAGGAGCACGACGAGGGATAGCAGCAGCGAGCTCTACCAATTAAAGTCCTACGAGTTCGTAAAGTCTACCCGTCAGCTGACGTGATGCAAATTTTATCCAGTATTTTGTTAACTGCATCCGAGGTCTAGAAGTACGATCGATGGTACAATTAAGGCATCGTTCTTACCTCTTATATTTTATTGTTTATAATTTTTCAATTTAAAATTCCAATTACTATACAATTACGTATCAACTCCCTAGGCAAAGTACTCCAGCTGGAATTATTGAGTACAAGTTGTTTTGTTAAAAACAATTTTTAGATCACAGTACGCTATCTTGGTGCCGGCAGATTACAAACACTTCTCCGAAAGGTCAAGCCGATGGCACAGAACTGAAATATAAACGTTTTCTACCCCGAAGGGAGGAAAACGAGTATTTCAGGTCTTGCCTAGGCTTGACCTGGAGCAAGCTCCTAGCCGTCAATACAGACTTTATAGAATGTCTTAAACTGGATTCGGAAGGTACTGAGGAAGCGTTCGCGACCACGGGACTCGCGCCCGCCTAGCCGGCACTGATTCCGTGGGAGCGAGCGAGCTAGCGCTATCTACTCACACAGTTAGGGTTAGGTCATATGCACATGAGACAAGACGATAGGTAATCTCCGAAAGGTCAAGCCTAGGCAAGACCTGAAATACTCGTTTTCCTCCCTTCGGGGTAGAAAACGTTTATAATATTAACATCAAATATTGCACAGAAAAAGTTTAATAACCCGTGTAAAAAATTAAAACTGATTGGTGATAAGGTATGTAATACTATAATAAAAGTATACTAACTGAGTATAGCCTTAAGTGTTGCTAAGACCGGTCCAACTCCTATATTCTTATGTGCAGCAGCCAATAGATGCCTGTCGCAGGATAACTTCACACCGGCTGCGGCACCACCCGGCCCGGGAGATGTGGACACGCTGTATAAACCTGAAGACGGGAATAAAGAAAGCTTATGATCGTGTTTGGCGTACATTTTAGGACATTTCTCTGTAGCAGCAATCGCCTTCATTATGCTGGCCATTGGCTGGAAATTTTTTTTACCGACTGCAAAAGGAGGAATTGATTCGTAGTGTATATTTTTTACTTTGATTTATCGTTGTTATAAACGGCACTATAGGTCTACTTAGCATGTAATTCTTTCCTTATGTAACCAGATTATTGTGATGACTGTTATTGCCAAAATAAAATAAATAAATATGGCGATAATTTCAACAAAAACATCCTATACTATGATTCATTGATTGTTTTGGCGCCAGTAATAAACAGAGAAAGCAATATTACAATCATGTTGTCTCTGCCTATCCCTGTGGGAAAAAGGCGTGACAATTGTATTGTATATTCACTTAGTATTTTAAAATAATTTATATTAAAGCCTGGTCGGTTTGTTCAAATGTGAACCGTTCATTGACAGGGCACACTACACTAGTTATATCCTGCTACCTCCAAGCTGATCCCGAAACGTGACATGTAACACGTCTACCTACCATCAGTTTGCGTACCACATTAAAATTGCCTGTATAAAATATATATTTACCAGGTTGTGGAGTGTCAGATGTCTTGAAGAGTCGTAACAATAGGTTACAGGTCAATCTAGCGCCAGTGTCAGGTGAGGGCGCATTAGCAGGATTGCCGGCGGCCCCTCCACCACACGCCTTCACCAACGAAGGTAATGCAGCATGACGAACGAAGTCCTCAAGTGAGAAACAGTGACGTGCTAGAAATTATTGGTTAATTCATGTAAGAGTTGAAACTTATAGAGCGGCCGTGGTCTAGCGGTAAGACGCGTGAACTCACGATCGATGACCCGTGTTCGAACCTCGCTAATTCTGACCGGTACCAATGTAACTTTGTTATATGTACGTTGGTCGCTCAGTGCCTATAGGCACTATTAAAGAGTGGTAGGCAGACTGATGATGTTATTAGTCTAGTCTGCCGTCCTGGGGTAGTACCACCACTTTCGAATGTAACACCCGTGAAGTGACTTTGTCACGTTTCGGGAATAGTTTGAAAGTAGCCAGGTATAACGAGAGGAGTGTGCACTGTCAATCTAGATGGTACATGCTCGTCTCCTCAAGCCGGCATAGTGGAGGCGACTGCTGCCCGCACAGGTTTCTCTGTTTTAGCAGTTGTCTCAATTCATGGACCGCACTCTAGCTTTACATCAGGCTGTTTTTGTGTTTTTTTTATATAATATTTTTTATAAATAAAAATAAAAACACTATTACACAATTGTACATAGGCGAGCTTAATGCCTTTGGCATCGTCTACCAGCTAACCTGTGTGAGCGGAGCGGAGTTAAATATGCGTGAATGAAACAAGCGATCACAGGTAGAACTGATTTATTATTTAGTTACCCTCTTAATACAACTTTTTATTACTTATGTAAATACCCGACACCTCCTTACTAAATAAACATTAACACTAGAAATATAACAAATAAAAATAATTAACTAAATAAAAACAAAATATAAACTACCTATAAAGAATGAATATCCTAATCTATTTATAAAGGGAAATACAATCTAATCATACAACAATTTAGGGGGTTTCGTGGGCCTACATCTCAGCTTTCGTGTTACAATATTCTGTTTATCTGAAGGCGGCGAAACTAGTGTTGTTGGCGACTTCGCGGAGGTCTTCTCAATAACGGGAGACACACCTTTCGGTGACGATCTCGGCGGCGTGGCCGCTTCATTATTTGTTACCTCTTGTTGTTCCTCTGCAGGTCTAGTAAGAGCGAGTGAGAAACGTTTTCGAGGCTGTATTTGAATTAATTGATCCGCGTGTCGATGCACGATACCTGACGCGACGCCTACTGCATATGATGCCGGCCCTACCGTGTCCTTCACTTGTCCTTCAACCCATTTGTTTTTATTTTTAGTGTAATCCCTAACTAGCACCCTATCTCCCTCTCGCACATCTCGCGGCACTCCTCCCGCGCGTGAGACTTGTCGCGCTTGTGCCTCCAATACGCGTCGCTCGCCAGCTGCATCGGGGCGTAAAATGTCTAACCTATTTCTCAACAACCGGCCGAACATAGCCATAGCGGGAGCGACACCCGTGGTTGCATGATCGCAATTTCTATATTGTAATAGTGTTTTATTAATTGCGGTCCCGATGTCCGCTTTTTCAGACACCGCCTTTTTAATACATTTTTTAATCAATTTAACTGCGTTTTCTGCCGCACCGTTTCCTTTCGGTCTATAGGGACTCGTCAGCGTGTGTACTATACCATTACATTTAAAATATTTTTCTATCTCTTTAGATGTAAACGGGGGCCCGTTATCTGTTACCACTTGAACAGGAAAACCGAATCGAGTAAATAATTCATTAAATTTAGAAATAACATTCACAGCCGTTGTAGTGTTCATTTGAAAAACCTCGATCCATTTGGAGTGAGCATCTACTATTATTAAATAATGTTTGCCGAGATACTCGCCGAAATCCGCGTGTAAACGCCGCCACGGGCGCGCCGGAAAAGTCCACGGCGTGAGGGGGGCGCGGGGCGGAGCGTCCCGCTGTTGTATGCACGCCTCGCAAGAGCGAGTTATCATTTCTATTTCTTTATCTAATCCCGGCCAGTATACATAATTACGTGCTAAATTTTTCATTTTGACCACTCCTAAATGCCCGTCATGTAATTCGCGTAAAATATATTTTTGTAATTTGGTAGGTATAACAACACGATAGTTATAAACAATGCATCCTTGTTCTATAAACAAATTGTCTTTTCTGCAAAAATAGGGTTTTTCTTGTTCCGCTTCAATGTTATGTGGCCACCCGAACAAAATGTAGCCGTATATTTTTACTAATATCGGGTCACGTTTCGTGGCCTCCGCGATCATTAAATGGCTAATAGGGAATTCATCTTCAACATAATATAAATAAGAAATATTATTAACGTTATTATTTTTACGATTATTCGGCAACGGTAATCTTGATAATGCATCTGGTGGTCCATTTTGCGCCGTACGCACCCATTCCACTTTAAAATCGTATGCCGCGAGCCGCGCCGCGTATCTCTGCAGCCTACTTGCCGCCGTTTGTGGTATACCTACTTTATCCCCGAATATGTGTGACAAAGGTTTATGGTCGGTGCGAATAATAAACCGTCGACCGTATAAATATTGATGGTTTTTAGTCACACCGTAAAAAATAGCTAACGCCTCTTTATCTAATTGACTATATGATTTCTCCGCATCGTTGAGTGTTCGCGACGAGTAACAAATTGGGCGTTCGGTCCCGTCGCGATAACGATGCGCCAATACGCTGCCTACCCCATATGCGCTGCTATCTACGCTCAATACGATAGGCAGTTCGGCATCATAATGCGCCAACACATTGTCACTGCACAGTACTTTTTTAATATTACAAAATGCTTTTTCACAGTCATCATTCCAAACCCATTTAATATCTTTCTTTAATAAATTATACAAAGGATGCAAAAGTGTACTTAATTGAAAAATAAATTTACCGTAATAATTAACTAATCCTAGAAAACCTTTTAATTGTGTTATATCCTGAGGCCGCGGGGCGTCGGCGACCGCGTGCACCTTATTCATATCCGGGTGCAAACCCTGGGCATCGATCACGTGACCTAGGTATGTAACACGCTCTTTAAAAAAATCACATTTATTTAATTTAATTTTGAGGCCGACATCTCGCAGTCTAGAAAGAACTGCGTACAAATTTTCCATGTGTTTATTTTTATTGTTACCTGTCACACAAATATCATCTAAGAAAACAACAGTGTTAGGTATGCCGCGCAAAGTCTCCTCCATAAGTTTCTGAAACATTTCCGGTATGCAATTCAACCCAAAAGGTGTTCTAATATACATAAAAGTACCCATGTGTGTACTAATTGCCGTGCAAGGCCGCGACGCTTCATCTAACACTACTTGTTGATAAGCGTGCGAAAGATCTATCTTGGAGAACCGCTGCCCCCCGCTGAGAGCAGCGAATAAATCTTCTATTCGCGGTAACGGATATGGTTCACGTTTTAAAATAGGGTTAATAGTAGTCTTATAGTCCCCACAAATGCGAATGTCTCCATTTTTTTTAATAACGGGTACGATCGGTGTACCATATTCCGAATTCTCGATTTTTATGATAGTGCCTTCGTTCTGAAGTCGTTCTAGCTCTTTCTCGACCGTGCTTCGCAACGCAAGAGGCAACGTACGTGCCTTACAGAATATTGGAACATGAGTATTTAATTTTAATTTAAATGTCCTAGTACATGTTCCTAAACCGGGAGTAAACACTTGATGAAATTCCTTACTCAACTTATCAATTAAACTATCGGTGTCGTTACGGTTCATTTTTGTATCTACAATATTATTCATATTATTAATATTATGTACTAATTTTAATTTGCGAATCCATGCCCGACCCAACAACGGTGGCCCTCCGCCCGATATTACAAATAACTTTAATTGTTGTTTGTCTAGATTTCCAGGTAATGAAACGGTAACCGTAACGAAACCGACAGGACTAATAGTATCACCAGTATAAGATTTTAACCTTAAATTGTCTGATTGTAGTGTGCAATTACTGAAATATTGTTTATACATGACCTCATTGATGGCAGAAATTCTACTTCCGGTATCGATCTCGAATAATATTGGTATTTTATTTACAATTACCTTAGTTACATACGGTTTATCATCTGTAAAAAACATATCCGATAAATTATAAAATTCGCTATCGCTATCACTATCACTGTTTACACTTTTATTCAAAAAATATATTTCCTTTGACACTGAATCTCTTTTGTTCGACTTACACATTACTTTTAAATGACCTTTGACACCACACTCATCACAATTATAATTCTTGAAACGACATCGATCCGCGACGTGTGGCCTGCCGCAGCGCCAGCAAGTCGTGGCCGCGGCGGCGCTAGCCTGCCGCGCGCCCGCTCGACGCCCGTTCGGCCGCCTGGCGCCTGTCGCGCCCAGCCGATGCAGCCCCTGCTCACCCACGATCTCGCCGGATCCCTCGCCGCGCGCGCTCGTCTCTGCGTGCCTATCAGCCGCCTCCAGCGCCAGCGCTAGTTCTACTGCCCGCTGATAATCCAGGTCTACTTCGGCGAACAGACGACTACGCATCTCCTCACTGCCCAGGCCCGACACGAACTGGTCTCTTAGATTTTCTTCTAAGGAGTTGCCAAAGTTACACGTACTCGCCAGATGTTTCAAATTTTGCAAGTACTCCGTGAGCGATTCGCCGTGCCTTTGCCGCCGTTGCCGAAAAAGATGCCTTTCCGCAATGTCTGATCGCCTGGGTTCCAGGTGTTTCCTCACGATTTCGATGAGCTCTTCGAAGGTCTTATCTTCTGGTTTGGCCGGTGCACACAAGTCAAACATCAAGTCATATGTGGGTTCACCCGCCAAGGTGATCAATGTCGCCACATATAGTTCACGTTTGATGTCGTTTAACGCGATGAATTGTTTGACTCGATTTATGTACATACTCCATTTCCTCGAAGAAACGTCGAAACTTTCTATTTTTCCAAACGGCATGTCGATATATTTACATTAAACGCGTGAAAATAATTATAAACTCGTCGCCAGTTAAATATGCGTGAATGAAACAAGCGATCACAGGTAGAACTGATTTATTATTTAGTTACCCTCTTAATACAACTTTTTATTACTTATGTAAATACCCGACAATCTACAGTGCAATAAAAAAAATTGACAAAATAGACAGAATAAATAAGTAATTAAAATATAATATAATACACATAAATAGTATATAATATACACAATACAAATTAGGGAAAAAGAAACAGAATTAAGAGTAGTTCAAACTTCAAACACAAACTCTTCAAGCACCTTCTCCACAAACAAATTATGACATAATTTATATATTATATGTGTATTGTATTTATATTGTATGTATGTATTTATGTATATATTATATGTATACAATATGTATTTATATTACTCATATTTTATTGCCCCTGTCTCCGCTTCCATCTCCCAATGGTTAGCTGGGAGAAAATGCCTAATGGCATTAAGCTCGCCATTGTGTACGGTACAATAAAGAATTATTATTATTATTAGTTCTTAGGAGAAAGTATTTGGTAAGTATGCTTTTGAAGCTTCTAATCGATGAGACTTGTCTAACTGACAGTGGTAACTTGTTCCACTGGCGAGCTGCTGATACAGTGATTATCACTGTACATCTCGACTATTTTCGAAGAAACGATTCGTTTCAAACGAATTGTCTAAAAAAACTACATAGAAACGAATAAAACGTGAGTCTATTTCAATCGAGAATTATGCCCCTATGTTTTTTTCTTTATTTTTTTTATCTGTACTTTGGTCTCTTAACACCTATCATACTATGATACAAGCAAGCACTAGTTTAGGCATTTAAAAACGCTAGTATTGATTATCAAATTAAAAATTAAAAAAAAATTAAAAATTTCTTTATTATATAAAAAATATATAGCATATGGTTTCCGGGACCCCTGTGCTAGGTGGGTAACCTGTATTACTGGGGCCCCGCTCATCTCAAGTTTCTCAATCTTTTTACAAAGTAACATCAAAAACAGTTAACAGTATGTGTGTGTGTGTCTATGCGTGTGTGTGAATAAATGTCTCTGTTTCTTGGTAAGTGCAGTTAATTAAATAATTAGTTAGGATGCGTTTAACTTCAGTGTATGTTTTATTATAGATGAAAAGGGTCTTATTCAGTTTATTATATAGTGACAAGGATTGATAGTTAAATTGGTGATTGGTAAATTTAGTTTTAAACTTTGGGATGTTATGTACAATATCATTACGGCGTTTTTCCATGTGAATTGACTCATATGGTGTGTTTTTAATAATCGATATAGATTAGATACTAACCGACGAGTATGCAGGTGAAGACGGCGAGTGCGTCATGCGCCGCGGCGTCATGCAAGTCCCGCTGGTGAAGCAGATCGGGGTAGAGTGGGGGAGGCGCGGCATGAGGAGCGGCGGGGTAATACTGCGCACCACACAACGCCACCAAAGCACCCAACCACTCGGCCGCTAAACCGCTGCACCATGCCGTCATGTCCGCGCACTGCACGCCCAGCTCGTTCACTCTGCGATGCCAACATATTCATTGTTAAACCCTACTCAGATGTTAGAGTGATGTCCACCGCTTGCAACAAGGTCGCCTCCACTATGCCGGTTTAATAAGACGTGCGGTCAGGTTAACAAGGTGAAACTACATATGACAACACCTCGCCTGATGTAAAGCTAGAGTGCGCTCCATGAACGGAAACAACTGCTACTACAGAGAAGTATCTACAGGCAGCAGTCGCCTCCGCTATGCCGGCTTAAGCAAAACAATACAATACAATTGTAACGCCTTTTCCCCACAGGGATAGGCAGAGACAACGGAACGGCTTCAGCACATAGTAGTTAAACTATAACTCACCGATCATTGTCAAGTTGGCGACAAACAGCAAGGATTGCGGAACACACAAAACTGTATCTATTGCCAGGTGATTCCGCTATTTGTCTAGCCCACGATATTACCTCTCTACTTTCCTTACCTTTAAACAATAGTTTAAATATAGGTATTGAAATATGACAAAAAAGAGAATGCCCATTCGCCTAAGAGTTATGGGCCCACAGTTTTGTCGACAATTTTTAGTTCATTTTGTAAAAAAATTATCACCAATCAGTTTTAATTTTTTTTACCCAGATTATTGAGTAATTTGCCTTTTTCTGATGCAATATTTGAAGTTATTTGTTTTTTGTTTGTGTAATTACATTTTTTTTTGTTTATTGATTGGTAAGCGCTATGTTGATATAATTAAAATAAAATAATGAAAAAAATCTTCTTTTTGAAATAATTTTGATAAAAAACTATTATAAATGAAGTGGGCCCAGAAATTAGCATTATCTTTTAATCATGAAAAATTCATATTACCCTTTCTAGGATTAGCGAAAAATTCGCTTAGAAATTGTACATTGTAAACGTAATTTGAAGGTATCGGTTGAAGTGGAGAATATAATGCTTGCCTGAAATAGAACAAACAAATCATTAAATAACTCAAACTGACTTTTAAAAAAATCTGGACACATACTGGGATTTTTTTAAATTTTTTTTTATTGTAGCTCGGCATGTGACAACACTCTGCCTGATGTAAAGCTAGAGTGCGGTCCATGAATGGAAACAACTGCTACTACAGAGAAACTTGTGCAGCATTCGCCTCCACTATGTCGGCTTGAGGAGACGAGCATGGACCATCTTAGATTGACAGTGCACACTCCTCTCGTTATACCTGGCTACTTTCAAATTATTCCCGAAACGCGACAAAGTCACTTCACTTCGTGTTACATTCGAAATTTTACAAAAAAAAATTTTTCTTTGTTTGTGGCTTTGGGAGAAAGGTAAATAGCAAATCAACTTCCACATAAAGTCTCCATTGGGAGAGGTCCTACACAGCGTCAGAGAAGCCAGGCAAATCTGTGGTGGATATCGGAACCTCAAATGATTTTGGTGGAAAAGGAATGATACTTGTTCAAAGGGCTGATTTAGTATAGATATTGTTGAAGATTCACAGATTTTATCGGATATTATTAATTTTATGTTATTAATTTCCTCGGCATCGGCCTCTCCTAGGCATAGGAGATGGGAAAGAACGGGATTCCGACCAGCTTTTAGCATCTAACAATCTAAATACATCTTTCTGAATGAATCTGAATCTTTATTTTTAACCGACTTCAAAAGGAGGAGGTTATCAATTCGTCGTGTATTTTTTTTTTGTTGCGTTGTTCCCTCATATGTCCGCTGTTTGTGGACCGATTCTGATGATTCTTCTTTTGTTGGATAGGGTATACAGGGTGAATTTTTCAAGTGGGCTTTCATGGCCAAATCCTAAACTATAAGAGATATCGAAAAATGCTGAAAGGAGTCTCGATGCCGATTTTGATGAAAACTAAAACTGCATTATTAGATTTTTGATAAATCCATTTTCCCGGCCAGGAGTCGAACCTGTTGATTTTGAAAAAATAAAAACACTCTGTATTTTTGCACCATCCGATAGTGTTCCTGATAAGGATCATATTCTGGGAAGTAATGATATACGGCAAACCAAAGAAAAGTGTTGATTTTTAACAAATTGTCTCTTATTTCCATGTATTTATACATTACCGGTACATTGACAACATTTATTATAATTTATGATAATTGAAAGTCTTGATTTTCAGCAAAATAATGTTTTATTTTTTTAACATTAAGTAATTAAATCTTAATTAATTCATTGTTCAAAATGATAGCCATTATTTTCAATACATAGCTGAACTCGACGCCTCAAGGAGTGTACTGCATTCCACATCACAAGGTTATTAATTCCATTCAGAGTATTCCCTAACGCTAGTTTTAAGTCATCAATTTCATTGTACGTACATTTGTAAATTTCGTTTATGACATGCCCCCAGAGAAAATAATCTAAAGGTGTTAGATCTGGCGACCTAGCCGGCCACGGCACAGGACCTTAAAAATTAATTTATTGTTTTACCTACGTTTCAATTGTTTTCTTTTTAATCATGGCTTTTAACCTCGAAGAGCGCGAGATTTTAAATCAAAACATAATAAATGTAGTAGGTAATGTATAAATACATGGAAATAAGAGACAATTTGTTAAAAAATCAACACTTTTCTTTGGTTTGCCGTATATCATTACTTTCCAGAATTTGATCCTTATCAGGAACACTATCGGATGGTGCAAAAATACAGAGTGTTTTTAATTTTTCAAAATCAACAGGTTCGATTCCTGGCCAGGAAAATGGATTTATCAAAAACCTAATAATGCAGTTTTAGTTTTCATTAAAATCGGCATCGAGACTCCTTTCAGCATTTTTTGATATCTCTTATAGTTTAAGATTTCGCCATGAAAGCCCACTTGAAAAATTCACCCTGTATACTCGATCGACTTCAGATATATGCTAGATACTATATAGGCAATTAATTTGTAAATAGATAATAAACATCTATTCTTGTTTATGCTTATTAAATTGTGTGTAGGTACTCTCAATTAAAATGATTTTTTACTTTTTTTTTTCAGAAATGTTTTTATATAAATTCATTCCTAAAACCTGGGGGAGAGTGTAGGAGCAATTATTACAGTCCCATTAGTCAGTGAAATGGTAAGAAATCGATGAACTTTTTGTTACGTAACGACAGCCCCTTGTAAGATCGCAATACTCACTTAATTTTAGGATAAGCATTTGCAAAAGTGTCCGCGTGAGGCGCATGGCTCAGATGTGAAGCAGCCTTATACAGGTCATGTAACTGCGCCAACACACAACGCTCAGCCGAACCGCAATCGCCAGGATTAACCACGCATTTAACAAGACGACACAATTGCTCGAAAACTGCCGATGTTTGTTCTTGACATACTGCAGGATTATAATAAAGGATTATGTTTATCTGTTTAAAAAAAAACAGCGGCCATGGTCTAGGTGTAAAAGACGAACCTCACGATCGATGAGACCTTTGTTCGAACCTCGCTAATTCTGACCAGTACTAATGTAACTTTGTTATACGTACTTTGGTCGCTCAGTGCCTATAGGCACTATTGAAGAGTTGTAGGCAGACTGATGATGGTTATTTGTCCAGTCTGTCGTCCTGGAGCAGTACCACCACCACTTTCAAATGTAACACTCGTAAAGTGACCTTGTCGTGTTTCGGGAATAGTTTGAAAGTAGCCAGGTATAAGAGAGGAGTGTGACTGTCAATCTAGATGGTACATGCTCGTCTCTTCAAGCCGGCATAGTGGTGGCGACTGGTGTTCGTAGCGATTTCTCTGTAGCAGCAGTTGTTTCCGTTCATGGACCGCACAGCTTTCCATCAGGCGGAATGTTGTCACATGCCGAGGTACAATAAAAAAAACTCACACAAAAGACAAGAATGATATCTTCTTAGAGCACCGACAGTATACAAAGCCAATGTGGATGTGTATGTGCGTGGTGCAGCCAAACCAGTGCTGGATGCGCCACGAGTTATTAACGCTGTCTCCACTTCTGATAACTCTTTTAAGATCTAGAATTACACCAAAGGAAAATGAAGTCTAAGATGTTATACGTTTATTTTTTGTGGTGTTGTACCCAGTGCGAAATGGAGATAATTTATTAAACTGCTTTTTTATTTAATTTTATAAATATTTATTTTAAAACAAAATAGCGTAGAAGTTTAAATATAGCGGATTAAGTATTGTGGTCATATGACATGTACACACGAAGCCAGAAGCCCTAGCTCACTGTCTTGGCTTCACAAAACTGGCTACGTGTATTCCAGGCATAACCGCTTATCGAAGCTTTTAGTACGTTCAGAGAAAGCATATAACTGTCTCTTTCACTCATCCTATACAACATTACCTGTATACAAGTATCAATAAGTCCATGAACATTGAGCGCTATCTCCATAAGATCGAGTGCGAACGCCACATGCTCCGATTGAGGTAGGTAAGTGGTAGCCCCAACTGCGTACGCTGCAAGAGCCTCGCACACAGCACCACCAACCGCTGAAGAAACTGCCCCTTGTTCATACATTGACATAGCCTGGAAATTCGTACAACTTATTATACTTTTTTAATAGTAACTTGTTATGTGACCACAGTCCATCCAATGTTAAGGCTAAAGCGGAAACAACTGCTATTAGAAATATCTCTAGGTAATTGTCACGCCTTTTTTCCACAGGTATAGGCAGAGACAACGGAACGCCACAGAGCACACTCCCTCGCATTATACCAGGCTTCTTTCAAGCTGATTTCAGAAAGTGACGTACTTCACAGGTGGTTAAACTTGAAAATGGTGGTACTGTTTAAGGAACGAACAGATTGTTTTTAAAATAAAAAGGAAATAAGAAGTTTCTCTTTACCTGAAATTTCTGTGTAACAGCTTCAAAATTGAATTCACTACGAGAATGTTTCTTTGTATTACCACCGGCAGCGACATCTATCGAGAATTTCTTTGAAAACAACTTGCATATTTCTGCAATAAAAATACCCTATTATTTTATTGTCAATTTTTCAAATATTATTCAAAATAACGACCCATGTGTATGCATAACTAAAAACTGGAAGCGATCAACCATATTTTTTATTTCTATCCACTATCCTTCCGAGTTGGGTATTTGAGCCCTTGAGGACTGCCAAGACGCTATTTTGTTCCGTAATTGACATGTACTTGGTGTACAAAAAAAAATGTTTTGCTGGTGGTGTTTATATGAGGTTATATTTTGACATCTGTCAAGTGAAGTTAGCTGCAAGTCCAACCCTATTCTTAGTTGATACGCATAGTGCATATCTGAGACACTTAAACTTCAATGTCACTTCAATAGGACATAGGGTGGTACTCAGGAAACGAATCGAAAAAAAACGAACATACCTTTGGTCATTTTTTTAACAACATGTTTAGCCTCATCTCGTTGTCTCCCAACGCCATAGAGTAGTATGTGTCTTTGGTTAGCATCGTGTGGTGTTTGATCGGCCTCCGTTGGCGGTAATGGGAAATGCATAGTGTAGTGGTAATGTCTAGACGCAACTGTCGATGGAGCACCACAAGTGCTACTTGGACCTGCGCTGGTTGTACACATTCCTGGTTTAACAATAAATAATGATTAGGACTTAGTATCTGTATAGGAAACTCTTGCGCAACAGTGAAATTTAATAGTAATATCCCGGTTATTTTGCAAAAATAATAACACTGACAATGTAAAAAGTATTTTTTTGTGTAATAAAAAAGATATGGATAAGTACAAAGAAGATGTAAATAAAGCAAAAAATAAAAAAACCCAAAATGAACCTACTCTTACCAATGCCGGGAACTGACATCGGGCCCATACTCATTGTTTGTATCCCGGGTATACCACCACTCATCATTCCCATAGCACCCGGACCCATCATTGGGGAATTTACACTGAAAATAATATGATAAATTAATCTTTTCCTTTTTTTATTGTAACTTGGCCTATGACAACACTCCGATGTTAAGCTACTTTCTACATACAGCAGTCGCCTCCGCTATGCCGGCTTGAGGAGACGAATATGCATGTAGATTGATAGTGCACTACTCTCGTTGCCTGGTTACTTCCAAACTGATCCCTTTACGCGACAAGGTCACTTCACAGGTGTTACATTCGAAAGTGGTGGTACTACGCCAGGACGGCAGACTGGGCCAATAACCATCATTAGGCTGTCTACCACTTTTTAATAGTGCATATAGGCACTGAGCGACTAAAGTACATATGAGTATAACAAAGTTATATTGCTGCTGATCAGAATTTGTCACTGTCACAGTCACACACAGTCAAACTGAATGATCACATCTGTCAGAAACACGGAGGTTAGCTGGAAGAGAATGCTAATTAGCATTAAGTTCGCCTGTGTGCACGATACACTAAGCTTTAAATAAATAAATAAATAAATTTAGCGAGGTTCGAACACCGGACTCGTCGATCGTGTCTTACCGCTAGAGAATTTGAACATAAAATAAAAAATAAAAACATAAAGTAAGGCTAAAATAAGTTTAATATACCTATGAGGAGCTTCGCCAGGGTCTTTAGGACTGTCTGGTGCATCCATAGAGTTTTGTTGATTATTCTGCTCATTTATATGTTGCAAAATCTTATCTAAATCATCATCTATCTTAGAATCATCTAAGTCCATTCTGACATTTTCCTGAAATAAATAATAAATATGTATGTCGCATAGGATTTGATTTATCTGCAGTAGAAGTGGAAGCTATGGTCGTCGCATCGCGTGGGTTGCTGTCACCATGAAAGCCGCGATGATTATAAGCGAGAGGGAAGACCCGACAGCGCTCAGTCTGGGACGATCGCTCGATCCGTGAGGACGTATCGACTTGTTGTGTCTGACCGTCGTGCATTACCTGCCTGATTATACGATATCTATCTAACGCTGTTTTTGCTGTGCAACTACCCATGACACGCCCACACCCGTTTCTGATGCTGGTGAAAGGTCAGTAACATATCTGTACCTCTCCTGCTCCGACATATATATAAAAGTTACTTAAATCTAGTACAAAAGACTCCCATAGTGCGCTAGAATAAATCTATACATTTTCTTCTACATATTTGTCTGGCATGTAACCACACTTAGTCTAAAATGTCTGGGCTATGCCGGCTTGGAAAGATGAATACCATAAGAGGCTTATTTCATCTAGTCATACATCCAAAAACATTTAAGTTAATTTGTATTGGTTTATTTTTCGCGAAAAAAGTGATTTACTTTCAATAATTCATCATTTAGCATGAAAATGAATAAAAAGGAACTTATTTCATACCTCCATCTTAGATTTAAGTCCAGCAAATATATCGTCATCCATATTGTGCGTGTTGCTGGCACTAGATGCTGGAGGTCCTACCGAGTTACAATTACCAGATGAAGAAGGTTCCGTCGGCGATATTAAGTCACCTATACATACATAATTTATTTTATTAATCGAGGGTAAACAGGTACCTCATAGGCAAACGTGCAGCATCTTAGACCGCATCACTGCTTAACATCAAGCAAACAGAATCAATACTAAAGCATGTGAAGAGTATTTAAAAAAAATTTGTCTCTATGAGAATCGAAATTTTCGCGCCTCATATCACCGCACAAGTTGTTTTACATTAATAATAAAAAAGTATTAATAAAAAAATAAGACAGTGCGCGAGGAAAATTATTTTTTAAACACTAATTTGCAACTAATTTCCGCTAATCAATGTTAGCGAGGTCACAGTACACAGTCACATCCCGTGGCTCGCAGTTCTTTGACCGTGTCATATGAGGGGCACTGTTGGAGTTGCTGATCTCCCATCCGGCGAGTCCTCAGGTGGTAGATAGAGGGTCCCGGGATACCTCCTTGAGGTACACCGGCGAGAACTAAAACCAGGTCTCACATCGGGAGCCAGCCTTCATCGCGTGGACGAAGCCGGTAGCGGAGTAGTAGCGTTATTTCCTTCGCCCCGAGCCAAGAGCGGTAATCCCGGGGCTGGACTGCCGCTCATTTACTTGGCTGGATTGGTGTTTCTTCCCGATGAGGCGGGGCCTAACGGCCAAGCGTCGGTGGGATCACGGATGAATGCAAAGCGTACCCGTGACCTCACCGTATGACGTAGAAAGGGACACCGTGGGGGTTTTAGTCGTGTATACCGGGTACATCAGCTGTCACCAACATGCAAAACCCTCTCGACGCGTATCGCCTCTCCACGTGGCATCCTCAGAAGACGTGTGGTCGCTTCGACATCGCTTCGAACTTCCGAACAGCTGATGTGACTGTGTACCTACCTTCACTAACATTGATTACTGGAAATTAGTTGCAAACTAGTTTCTAATTTTGGTTATGGATTTCCGCAAAGTAACGCCTAATGCTATTATATTAAACACAGCGCGTGTGTTTGTTTGTTGCACTTTAACATTAATTATTAAAATATATAAAATACCTCTAGAAATAAGTGTACACATATAGGCATCGTGTGAGAAGACATCTCGTCGAATCAATTCACCAAATAGATGAACTAAATTCGCAAATTGTTGTCGATTACCCGGCGATGAGTTCGGACTTTCATCTTAAAAACAAAGAATTTAAGAACTGTTATTACAGGTGATTTATTTGACTGTACAGAGCGGAGGTAACACCCGTGAAGTGACCTTGTCGCGTTTCAGGAATAGTTTAAAAGTAGCCAGGTATAACAAGAGGAGTTTGCACTGTCAATTTGGATGGTACGTGCTCGTCTCCTCAAGCCGGCATAGTGGAGGCGATTGCTACCCATAGACATTTCTCTGTAGTAGCAGTCGTTTCCATTCATGGACCGCACTCTAGCTTTACATCAGGCGGAGTGTTCTCACATGCCGAGCTACAATAAATACAAAAAACATATGGAGTTGGGCACATATTGGACACGATTAAGCTAAGATAGTGGACACGACTGCTATTTTTTTAAATTTTGCTTAATATGTATTTTATTCCAAACAACATGAATTAATTTTCAACTTTACTCCGTAGATCTTAAAGTCAGCAGAGGTCTGGAGAGAGCAAGCGTGATAAATTTATCTTAGAGTTAACTTACCTAGTACAGGAGCATCATTGTCAAGATATCTAAGAAGTAAACTTTGAAATATTGGCGGTCCATTATAAAGGCCCGTACCGGAGCTTATTGACTCTTTGTCATCAGTGCCTGTAAAATTTAAATAAAAATAACTCAATGTTCAAACTGAAGAAGTGGCTGTATAGGCTTTGATCCCTTTGCCTTCCCAGAATGGGAGAACAAAAAAAATTACTTCAACTTCAATTTTAAGAGTGACAGGCAGACTGATGATTATCATTGGCTCAGTCTGTCATCCAGAGGCATGTGATATAGACACATTTCGGAAACAACTAGAATGAGACGAGTGTGTCCTGTCAATGGACGGTGCACATTCGTCTCGTCAAGCCGGCATAGCCGAGGTGACTGCTGCCTAGTCATTCCTCGTTAGAGCAATTGTTTTCGCTCGTGCTTTCTAGATATCACTCAAGCAATTATATAAAAAAAATATACCCGCAGCATGATGCTCATGATGGTGATGCTGTTGTCGTTTATCTAATAGGGCAGCGCACGCCATAGCTCTGTGTTCACCCCAACGCGCACTGCACACAGCCCACTCACACAACACCTTCACAACCGCATATGAACATACATACTCCTGTAAATAAATATTCACTTTGAAGAGTGGTAAGCAGATTGATGATGGTTATTAGCCCAGTCTGTCGTCCTGAGGCAGTACCACCACTTTCGAATGTAACGCCCGTGAAGTGACCTTGTCAGTGACCAGGTATAGCGAGAGGAGTGTGCACTGTCAATCTAGATGGTACATGCTCGTCTCCTCAAGCCGGCATAGTGGAGGCGACTGCTGCCCGCGCACAGGTTTCTCTGTAGTAGCAGTTGTTTCCATTCATGGACTGCACTCTAGCTTTACATCAGGCGGAGTGTTATCACATGCCGAGCTACAATAAAAAAAAACAAAAAAAAAGTTGTTAACCTTCATGAATCGCACACTAACTTTACACCAGCCGAGTGTTGTTATATGTCGAGCTACAATTATAAAAAACTTACAGGATCTTTGGTATCAACATTAGAATCTTTAGTGGGCGGTGTACAGTTAGCGAATACTTCTTTATAAAGCGTGTCCAAATTATTATTGTCGACTCTATCAAAACAGTGACGATCTAGCGCCTCTAAAACGCCCAACACCCGAGCTGCAAAAACAAAAGAACTATAAACACGAGCTGCAAAAACATTAAGCCTGCTTATAAATAAGAAAAAAATATCGAAAATATAATTGGCTGGTTTCTTATATTACGTCATTAACTTGGTTACCTATACAAACCCCAACTTTACCCCCTTGAGGGGTGATTGAAAAAAAATGCTGAATGTTATTCTCTATTTGTTTAATCAAAAAACTTAAATAAGGTTTCATATTCCAAGCTTGATTATGATGGGTTTCCCCATACAAACTTTCATTACCATCTTCAGTATTTTTTAAACAAAAGATAGCTAGTGAATATTCCCTTTTATTTAAAAAAAAAAGACGTACGTCTTTTCTCCAGTTGTAATCTACCTACTTGCCAAGTTTTATCAAAATCTGTTTAAAAAGGACAAGTAGATTTATTTTTCTAAAAATCAGCAAGAAACTGAACAAAAAAATCGTTGGCCTATTTCTCTTAGACAGATGGGCATTCTCCTATTCGAAGCTAAAGTTGAGGAAAAAAAATTACCTTGTGAACTGGTTTGCCATTTGTCTGTACACCATTTGCTCTCAGCTTTCTTACTCCTAGATATTATTTCTTGTTCGGCTTCGTACACCAATTTTCTATGTTCTTCAGTAATAGCCGAATCCATATGTGGCATTGGCAGAGCTGATGGTGGTATTGGAAGGAAGTCTAATGGAGAACCTTGCATGTAGGAACCACATCCAGATGAAACCATCGCTGATGGACATTCTACGCAAATTATCTGAAATTTTGAAATATTGACCTATCAAATTAAATGCGCCCACAAATTAATACACTAATATTTAATAATTGAAAGCTAGTATGTTGCTAAAATAAAAAAGTCCTTTATGGGTTTAAGTGTTGAATTTTACAATAAAATCCCTGACGAAATTGTGAACATATTTCAAATAATAAATTCAAAAGGTTTATTAAGTCAAAACTGCGGTGTCAGCTGAAAATCAGCGCTCTGACATCTGCCAGAGCATATGCTGAGCTGATTTCCGTTTTGTCACCTCACCCTGTACAAAATCTAAAAACATCTGTATTGTGACAAATAAAAGATATTCTATTCTATTTTATTCTAAAACTAACAGAAAAAGCATATTATACAATTGAGGAATACATGGCTGATATTAATCCATGGAAGTAGTTGTTATTGTTGTTATAATAATTATTATTTAAATACGATTTATTAGTTCGACACAACAACTCATGTTTCACCTTAAAACAATAAGAGCCACTGTTCACAGAGGCATATAAATTAAAGAAATGTTCACAGAGACGCAGGCTCTAGCTTAATCATCTATCTATAATGTATACAAACCTGTAGTATAGTAGCAAGTTGTATAATAACATCCCTGTGATACGAACAGTTCAGGATTTCCCCAAAGCCAACTTGAACAGGATTTAGCGACGCATTCAAAACTGCATTTAACGTCGCTTTCGAATCGCGAT
Source organism: Tinea pellionella (assembly GCA_948150575.1). Classification (NCBI taxonomy): domain Eukaryota; kingdom Metazoa; phylum Arthropoda; class Insecta; order Lepidoptera; family Tineidae; genus Tinea; species Tinea pellionella. The sequence goes on along the minus strand of OX411249.1, from coordinate 3,233,625 downwards.
TTGTGGATATGTTCTCTTCTTTCACCTGTGAAAATAATAAATATAAAGGCTGGCGGATGAAAAGCATGCCCGTGACTTCGCCTCATGACGACCAGGTGAAACACCGGCTAGGAGAAAGTCCAACACACTTCTGCTGGTCTTTCCCCTGGGGCCAAGAAATCCGTAACGGATTTTTCGACGTAAAAAACATATATTCTAGTAAATCATACTTTAGAGTTATTATAGATTTGGCAAGGACACTCGCAGAAGTATACGAGAATATGAAGTCTTCCTGGGTCATAATCGAGTGACTGCAGTGAATAGGAGCCTGCAAGGAAGTCTAGCTTAGTACAGAAAATAAAAAAAGCCATAATACCTGAATATCCATCGCCTGTGGATTAGGTGTACCCAAATTAGGATTGGGAGTACCCTGGTTTTGCTCAACGGAAGGTGTCGCTGAACGTTTCAGTGAATTTATGTTTGGTTTCACATCGCCATTAGTATCTGGAGCTGGAGACATGTCGACGCCATTTGATTCTGAGAAGAAAAAAAAATTCAGTGGCATATCTAGAGTGCGACAAAGACAACACTATCTCGTTCTCTTTTATACATAGTAGCTCGCTCAATATTCCTCAAGATATTAAGATGCAAAAGCGAAAACAACTACTATTATAGAAAGATAGACGCCGGCAACATCTGCCTCGGCTATGCTTGCTTGAAAAGACGAATGTTCAGTATTAATCATTATACCCGGTTCAACTAACTTCAATACTTACTGTAATTCTCATTTTGTTCAGTTTTAACTTTAAAAATAGCTGGTTGATTAAGCGCCCGCAGAGTCGTATCGGAGAGTACTGAACATATAGTCGCGGCTTTCTTAGCACAAGTGGTGGCCAGACGGCGTGATAAACTCTCGCAGAATACAAACTCAGTCATGTGTTGAAGTGCTAATGGAAGAAAGATCCTGTAACAATAATTACTTTGAAAAACCTCAAACTTAATATAATATGACAGGAAATTGTTAAGTGACTGTCAGTTAAATGTGTTAATGTTTATTTGAATTTGTAGTTGTTTGTCTCCTGAAAATAAATAAATAAACTCATCAGTTGGAAGCGCTGCCGATGCAAAGATACAACAGAAATTTCGACGTTTTCACGTGAAGCGTAAATGGTGTAACTTAGCAATCAGTGCATCTGTGCGTAAAGCAAAGAGCGTATATTCAATCTTCAAATCTCAGTTCAGCTTATTTTTTTGTTTTTTATTGTAGCTTGACATATGACTACACTCCGACTGATGTAAAGTTAGAGTGCGGTCCATGAACGAAAACCACCACTACTACAGAGAAATCACTATAGGCAGCAGTTGGCTCCGCTATGCCGGCTTGACTTTCTTTCACATGATAACTAAGAGACGACTGATGTTCCCACAGGAACTAAAACTAAAAAATAACCTCATAAGACCATCGTCAGGTGTTCTCTTATCCAACAAATCAATGATCCACGTAAGGAAGTCATGACGATCCAAAAGACCTTCGTCTAACAGATATTTAGAAAGTCTGGTGCAGTAAGTCCACAATTTTAGCGCTTGTCTCCAATCCATATTGTCATTCATTAATCCTAGAGCTACAAAAACAATTACAATTAGTAATTAAAGTAACTAATTAAAGATGAAAGTTGTTTAAGAATACATACCATTAGAACCCGGCGAATGCATTGAATTAGATAAACTGGAATTAGGTGTAGAGCCGCCAGGTGGATTTCCTGATGAATTGTGGCTGGGTGTCCCTTGACCTATGTTTTTAACAATGGAAATTTTATACTGGAGGACTGATTTAGATACTTGAGTTTTAACTCAAAACTTGATTGAACAATTTTCTCAAAATCCAGGGCTTCTCATGAAAGCAATAATCAAAATTTCATAATTATGTATTCTCATGAGTTTCTTACCAGACTGCGAAGGTGGCGTTTTCTCGGGAATAGTATTAGGAACGGCATTTTGATAATACTCAGCTAATCTTGGTATTTGGTCCTTCAAGAATTTAATCAATGTTGACGTCCATTCTGCAATAATATTAAATCAAATGTCATTTTCTGTATAGAACAAGATGACAGCAATCTTAAATCAGTATCTTATTCACAAGCAAGGAGAAACAAATGTTACCATAAAAAATATATGTGCTTCTATTAAAAAACTTTCAAAGCATGAAAGAGAATCATGCTAATAACATATATAGGATGTCCGGGACATCACGCATAAAGAGCCATACCTGCTTAATTACACACGAATACACACACTGCAGCTAATTTTAATTAACTTTAAGTTTTAAGTTAAGTTTAGGTCGAGCACTGCCATTGGCGATACAGTCGCCAGACTAGTTTCAATGGCAGTGCACCTTGTATTGAGGACCAAATGAATAAATAAAAAAAATAAAAATTACGAAAAACGCGCCCGCAAGGAATCTACAATCTAGGATGTCCAGAAACAAATGTGAAGTCATATCGCACCTCCAGAGTAATAAGAGCATAAGCCTTTTTATGGTGGTTTTGAGTTATTGGAACAGTTAGATAGTCCTAATAAGGCCGCATAAGCTCAATTTTTTTCATAACTTTATTGAAAAATTCGCAATTTTATACATGAAATTATATAATACGTCGTTTGACAGTTCCGATTTTCTTATTAACAAATAACAATATGTTTATTTACGCAAAATTACTATTGTTTAATTAAACGTAACGACTCATATGATTGTACTTTTAAATGACAATTTAAACATTCTTTAACGTCAAAGGAAAAAAAGTCTTTTTGCTTTTTCATCTTATGCCTTTTTCCCCTGGTGGTACGAATTATATAGAAGGTAGATATTAGCTCAGCTTGAGTATATAGTGTCTAGTAGTGTAAAACAGTGCATATTTTAAAGAAATTTGCATCAAATCTTAGTATTTCAATCCATTAACTAGACAAATGAATTAGATTAAGAACGTACCTGTAGTAGGATCAGGAAGTTGCCTTTTCTTAATCTTAGCTTCGGAAACGGCAACTGTGTATGCGGAACTAAGTTTTATAAACCATGCAGCTCGAGGCATGGCCACTTGATATTCAGTCAAGGTAATGAATATTTCTTCCTTTTTGTTAAAATTTGGTGCCTTTTTTGCTAATATTGATAGGGGTTTACTTCCTGTAAAAATTGAACAGAATATATTTTATTTCTGCGTTACATAGTTAGGTGACAAAAGGGGCAACCAGTTCACATGAGTTCTGTCAAGAGTCGGAGCACTGATTTTTAATTGATACTGCTAATAATACTAAATGTAGATTACAACAGCCCATATAAGAACAATGAACTCTATAAATAGGGAATAGTATTTAAAATAGATGCTAATAACAATAATATATAAAATACAACTGGCGACATTTAATTAGGCTTCCCACTGACTCAGTAGTTACATTTAATGAAATACCTAATATTAATAACCAAGTGTAGTATCATTAAGTGCTATAAACCTAAAAAAACACAGCTTCTAATAACCACAGGTTTGTTATGGTTGTTTGATGTTTCTTATGGCAGCCTTGTTATCATACGCTTTTCGGAAGCTATGGTAGAGTTAGACAATGTCGATATTAAAATATTTTCATTTAATTTCATTTCACAACTGATGGGGAAGTCTAATTAGGCGATCAAGTCAGTCAGTCATGAGGAAGAGTAAAAAATTAAAAGTTGTTATTAACCTGCCAAATCTTTAAACCAGGCTTCTATTTGTGGTTTAGTACGAGCCGTCGCTGGCCAGAAATTGTCTTTAGGATTCACTTGTGGTCTCTTCCTACCACAATCGGGCAGAGTATTAAGTTCTTCTTTTTTAGATAGAACACCAGAGAAAAATTGTCCAATCTAAAATAAAATTAATTACTTGTTATTCAGTTGTTTTGTTAAAGACAAATTGCATTTTGAAAGAATTGGAATGTGTTAAGAGTTAATCAAATAAAGAAATTTATTTTATATTTATGATTATTTAAACCCAGCACATAAAATAAACATAGTGCACAATATTTAATTTAGTTTTATATGTTTGGAGTTTAGTTTTAATCTCAATTAGGTCATAATCAGATAAAATAATAAATGTGTAACCTTGGATGTTGAATAGTTGGCATTTCTGGCTGTACCAAACTCATCTGTCGATTGGGTGCTTGTTGAGAAGCCGTGTTTCACATTAATAGACGTCAGCTCATCTTCCTTTTGCCTAGGTTCTTGGGGATAGACATCTGGAGGGCCCAGCCGTGGCCTCTTCAGATGCCGCTTCTCATACATTATCCCCATGTTGGTGGGATTAAAAAAGTAATCTGAAATATTCAATTCAATATTAGTTAACAGATAAATTCGTGCTATGAAAAATAGTCCAAAGATACAACCTACATTTTACATGGCTTATGCTAATAGAACAACACATACCTTTCATTTAAATGTAATTTTATAATTCATTATATGATAACAGTGGACATTATTATATGATTCTCTACGTGATATATGAGAATATTACATTAATAATAACAAAAACACTCAAAAAGTATACAAATCATAATCCATCACAAATTAGTTTTGACAGTATACTTCTTTATAATATTTACGAGACGCGGACGTCAGCTCAAACGTAGAGTACGGGGCCCGGAGAAGTGTTACTATCATAAAAAACTTCCCGTGAAAAATATGGCACTACCGAAACTCAAAACGTCAAAACTATTAGAAAGTATTATGTTCCCTTATTAGTTACTCTGGTGTCTGGTATTATGTTCCTTGCTCCTTACACTTACCATAAACAAGTCTATTCTATAGACCACATAGATATAATACTTGTCTGTTGTCTTTTATTTACCTTGCGGTTTGTGCGAGTTGTAATTTGGTTTTATAGATATTAATAAAGAATGGCTCCAGGAAAGAAACCCGAGAAAAGGGCAGATGTTCATGTAGGAAATACTTCTTCGAAGAATAGTCCGGACCCTAAAGGAGGGAAATTAGCGGCATCTAAAGGTTAGAAAGTTGTTTTTATTAAAAGTGTTTTCTGTTTGTTTCTGTGTATAACACTAATCCTGAGTTTATACGTGCCGTAATAATAGTACAAAAAAAAAACTGTTGCAAAGGACTGCTGAACAATCTAGCTAAAGGTAACACTTCCGAACTTTAATTCCTTAAATCTGATAAGATAGGTAATTAATCATAATTACACTGATTAATCCGCCTGTTTTTATTATATTAAATTCAAAACACTGCCTATATATTTTTTTTTTAAATTGCAGAAGCTAAAGGAGGGACAGCTGTCAAAGTTAGACACATTCTCTGTGAAAAACAATCAAAATGTTTGGAAGCACTTGAAAAATTAAAAGCAGGACAGAGATTCAACGAAGTAGCTACAGCATACAGTGAGGATAAAGCGAGGCAGGGTGGAGACTTAGGTTGGATGACACGGGGCTCTATGGTTGGCCCTTTTCAAGATGCTGCATTTGCTCTTCCGATATCAACTCCGGGCAGCCCAATCTACACAAACCCCCCAATAAAAACAAAATTTGGGTATCATATTATAATGGTGGAAGGGAAAAAATGATAGAAATGATAATAGAATTTGAATATTTCTGGGCGATACTTTTGCTTTTCATTTTGGATAGAATATGTTGCTTGCATGAGCAGTTTGATGAAGAAGTCTTAACTTTACCAGATCCTCAGAGATCTGTTGAATCGCTTAATACTGATATTGAAGACTTTTATAATAAGGAGTAAGTTACTAATGTTTTTTTAGCTATTTTTATTTATTAAATTTGTATTTACGTTCCTGTTTATATTGATCTGTCAGAGCTTTTAAAGCTTTTCAGCCAATATTAAGGATTACCTTTTTCGATTTTTTCCTTATTTTTTGTTCATCTTAGAGTCACAAAAGACTGGAGAAATTCTAAATAATTTAGTAAGGAATATTTTTTGTAAAATTTTGTATTTCGGAGATGGGGATTTTGTTAACAGATTTCTGTCTGCAAAATCTCAAAGAAATACAAATTTAGTTAATTCAAGACGGATTTAACATCAAGCTGAAGGTACCCACTAAAACTCTTCTTAAATATGATTTATTTTTATTTCAGCCCCGGTTTAAAGTTAACATTTCTTAGATTATCACATCTCACACACATAACAATGTTACTGATATTGATTTACTTCTTCAACATAAGCCTCTGGTATTTAATGAGAAGAAAAGCATTGCCTAGAATGGTACAATATAAATTAAGTTTAACACTACCATAAACAAGATGCCTTTTTTGTAAATGAAATTTTTAATATACCCTTGTTCTATTTTTAAATGTTGTTGTCTTTTATTTACTTATTTTTTTAGATGTTAAAACCAATTTTCTTGTCGTATTAAATCATATAAAATTATATGTGTAGAATAAGAAAAGAAACACTTGAGTTTGTAGCAGTCTTTATTGACACTAAATTACTTAAGAATAATAGCAACCATAACGCTACATAAAAATAAATACGCATGAGGTAAAAAAAGCCTTATTCTAATTTTGGACGGATTTGGATATTATCATATTTGTATGCAGTAATGGATATAAAATCATGTCGCCACGTTTCTGCATTCTTCAGTGAGCTACTATCCGAAAAAGAAATGGCATATCCTTTGCTGCGCTTTAATTCTATATGGCAGTGATCGATGACTTGATGTAGCGCTAATTTAGTTGTTAGCACACTTAATTCCGAAACATTATCCACAATCGTGTTAGTCAGAGAAGGTGAAGCGTCAGTAATAAATATAGCGTAATAAATTAATTATAGCTGGCTTTAATAAGGATATTATTTCTAAAACGTTAGAGTTGTTTCGGAATGTAATGTGTGTTATGACCTTTTATAATTTAGACTCTAAGGTTAGGATTAGTGTAGCGCACGTATTTCAAAAGGGCATCGTTTTCTTCGCATACAAATGGTTTGCGATGGTGGCAAGCTACGTCATGCCAGTGAACTCCGTCATTGTAGAAATTGTTAAGAATGGCAACACAATGCTCAGCAGCTCCACCTTGTTGTAATTCCTAGAAATAAAGAAGAAAAATTGGATAAAACGCCTAATTAATGCTAACATTACATTAATAAATCAGGCGCTACAATCTCTGTACATAATTATAACATTAAATGAAAGTTAGATATTAAAGGAAATAGCAAAATGTTCCCACATATAGTAGTTGTTCTCTTTCAGATAGTCAATTGTTTATTTTAATATTATGTATTTAAGACCACAACATAATAATTGCGAGGGCCTTGATGCTGTGATGAGCACAAAAAGCGGATACGGATATGCCGCAACCGCACCGCCGCCGTTTGGTTACGTTATTGTTTATTTCGCGCCTGAGCCTGCTCGTCTCGGCACATGGGGAAAGTGACGCGCAAACAGAAACATGAATCCAACGCAACCCGAATAACGATGAGCTTTTGTCGTAAGTAGGTATAGTCAGGTAAGAATTATGTTTGTAGAAAGTGGGCTGTAACGAGCTGTCATACGGGTGTGCCCTTCGGCGCACATTTTGCACGCCTATAAAGTACCGCACTCGCTTTCTGCGATTACGCCTGGATGCGGGCATGGGGAAATTTAACGGTATTCTTACTCAACCGATAAACTATGACATCATCATACACGCACCTCGGGTGAGAGATAATTTCACTTGACATTTTTTAAAAGAGTTATGAATAGCCACGATTGTTACGTATACATACCCTGTTATCAGGTTGAGGTTTGCCGATACCACCTCCTTCAGACCAATCATTCTGTTGGCGGTTGGTAGTCGGTGCGAGCTTTTGCAATTCAGCGGTCCAGAACCAACCGTTGATTTCATTAGGTAGAAGATCGGGGCGGTTGCATCCTTTAAAGTCGCAGAGACGGCCTGATGTCCAAATGTATTTTACCTGTAAAAATATAAAATTAATTAAATGTCCACTGTTGATGCCGAAGATCCTGTTTAACAATAGAGATAAAACTGAGTAGCAAAAACAAGAGTTGTCATTATAACAGTTTCCCTTGAGTGCATTTAAGGTAAGTGCATATCAACACATAGGTCTCACCTAATGTGGCGTAGTGCCGCCACTCATTACCATGACAATGCATATCGCCGTTAGCTGTTTAGCCAATTTAGCGGTAGAACAATCGCGAATAAATCTTTTGTTTATTCAATCCCCTATTTGTAAGGCTCATAACATGATTAAACTTTTGATTGCGAGTGTAATTTGTAGGTATCTAAGTACAGACTATGCTTTGATCTACATTGTTTTGTAGTTCCGTAAGTTTATCTGTACCTTTTATGGATATAATTCGTAAATATTTACGTATAATATTTACAAATATAGATACGTTATGAAAACAAATATTTATGATAGTTTTAATGTATGCAAGTATTTAATTATTTATACATTATGCAAATTCTAATAGTTATTGTAAATAAAAAAACACCTTATTTTCTTGTCTGTCTAGTAGTGTGTTATTTAATTTATTTGTTCCGACTGCGGTTAGGGCTGTTTGCACGCCATTAGAAAATTTCTTAGAAACATTTAACTTAGGGAAACGATAAACAATTTATATCATTTGTCGCGGATACAATGTGACGATAACAAAAACATTTCCCATCAATGATAGAGTTGTGTAGTGTAATAAAAAACGTGAAAATATGAAAGTATAGTTGTCATTTTTTTCTTTAAATTTCTCCCCTTTTCTTTTGAAAATATTAATGTTTATAAAGTTTAGTTATTGACTCAGTAAAACTGTCATAATCCCAAAGGAGAATGCCTTTTCGCCTAATAGAAATGGGCCCATTTTTTTCTCGAGTTTGTCGATCATTTGCAGCAAAAAAAAAATTACTTCCTGATCACCAATCACCAATGCAATATTTGAGGTTATTATTATAATAAATGCTTTAATAATTGATGATATCTGTTTTTTTAAAATGTAATCAAACATTGTCTATTGACTGGTAAATGATGTGTTGATATAATTAAAATAAAATAAATAAGATATTATTTTAGAATATTTTGTTAACAAATTATCAAATATTAAGTGGGCTTAAAAATGGGCATTGACTTTTAACTATCTATCTGTAATAATGTATGTTTTAATGATTAGGATAAAAACAAAATTCAAATTTACGAGTGACCGTGGTCTAGCGGTCGTCACAATCGATGAGACCCGTGTTCTGACCGATACCTGTGCTTGTGTTCAGTGCCTGTGATGCAAGCACTAGCTTAGTAAAGGCATTTAAAAAAAAAACAATCATGACGATACCGTCTAACGGCTAAAGTGTTTTTAAATTAGTAAATTAAGATAAGTATTTATCCTCCTTGGTGTTTATGAACACATTCTTCCATGTCTTAAACATTGTTATGAAAAACAAGTTCACGGTGATGTATGTAAAACTATATTGTTAAACAGTAACTATACTTTCTATTTCTTTCCACTATTTCGATGTATTTAGACTTGTATGTCAGTCACGCCGCGCGTTGCCCAGTCGGTTTCGCTTTTCTACATATAATAATGTAAACGAATGTTACATATGTTTGTAAAATGTATGTCAGGGGTCGTATAAAATATGTCCTCTAAAAAATTAAAATCAGACTTACAAAATTGTTACAAATTTCATTGTTAATAACTATTAGTGCTACTTTTCTATTGTAACTACAGATAAATCTATACAGGCAGCAGTCGTCTCCGCTATGCCGTCTTGAGGAAACGAAACGAGTGTTACATTCGAAAGTGGTGGTATAAAGTAACTTAAGGACAGCAGACTGGGGTAATAACCATCATCAGTCTGCCTACCACTGTTTAATACTGCCTATAGGCACAGACAAAGTACATTGGTACCATATAATGAGACTTGAACACGGGTCTATCAATCGTGAGTTCACGCGTTTTACCACTAGACCACGGTGGGCTAAGTAAGCTTAAGATTTAAGTAATTCTATTTAATTATAAAAATATTTTTCAGGCGTTGACATACAAAAGTCCTGCCACCACTCGACTTTGTTTAGTAATAAAATAAGATAAAAATTAACTCACTTTATCTTGAACAATTCGTTGTTTGACCCATTCGTTTTCATCGCTCGTTTCAAGAGATACGAGGTCCATGCATCGTGCACGGCAATAGTTTCTTGCACTTAGCCAATCTTCTTCAACACCACGCAGCGCAGGATCTCTCCATGAGAAGAAATATCCTTTATCTATAAATAAATAAGAAAACAATTCATAGTGTTTTCTAAAAAATAATATATTGAAATCCAAAGAATAAATGGCACAATGGTGTGTGAATGTATGTGTGTTAATTAAAAAAAAAACAAAAGAGAAGTCCTTAGGAACGTATTTGTAAGTATCTATGGACACTGGTATGTAACTTTAAGCAAAATTATTAGATACTTGAACAAAGTGACTAAATAAAATCAGAATTTATGAGTCATTTATGCTAAATATATGCAAGGTATTGTTAGAATTTAGTATTCATATGCAGCCCCATCCTTAAGTTTATTTAGGTCAGGGTTTCAAATGTCATACTCAAAGAAATCTATTTGGCACGGCCGTCTGACCTTCACCGCCCTTACGAGAGCTGTATTCTAACTTACGGAGTATAAACGCGCGAAAAATCTTTTAAATATCTAAAACACAAGAAGTAAATATAATACATAACTATATTATAATATTGTGATGTGTCCCGCTCTATTCTGTTTTTTTTCTCAACCTACCACTTTCATATAGAAACAATTCGGCATTAATTTTAAATTTCAGACGTTTTGTTATTGTAATTTTATTTTTTTCATAATATATTTTATTACCTAATAAAAATATATAAAAAATGTAAAAAAAAGAACAAAAAAAACTGGACGCCCGAACAGGGACTTGAACCCTGGACCCTTGGATTAAAAGTCCAATGCTCTACCGACTGAGCTATCCGGGCTATGGAGCGAGCCCGCGAAATAGGCCTATACTTCCGAATGCGAGAATCGATAAATAAAAACACTAAAAATGTTTTTTTAGGAAATTGTTTTAATAAACCATATTTACTGTAAATATATTTTATTCTTTATTACTATATTAGTTATTAAAACTTAAAAAATCTTTATCTAATCTTTTAGGGAATGTTGTAGGGAAAACACTGGAAGCATGTTTTAAAAGATAAGGTAACATAAACTTAAGATAGTTAATATTACTCACTGTCGCCATAACGTTCGTGAATTACTCTGGATACACATTGAGACGGAACCGGAGGTTCTAAAATTCTACCGTTACTAAATTGCGCCCGTGCAACAATAGCTGCCCCCGCTAATATAAGAAATGTCGCTAACTGCTTCATGATCTGTAATAATAAAATAAATTACTCCACTTAATTATTGTTGCTTACAACCACTTAATTATTGTTGTTATTAGTAATATTTATTGATTGCTAGGTTTTTAGGTATTCGGTTGTCGATGTAAACAATTTTCATGTACTTAATTATATTTTGTGTACCATTTTATGTATTATGTGCAATTAAGTATTAACAGACCTATATTAAAATTCTCATTTAAAAATGTGCTATTTTTTTAACCTGAAGAAGGTCAAGGTTGCACAAATGCCATATTATACGAATAAAAAATGTATAGGTATATTTAAAAAAAAAGAATTGACTATGTTAATCATAATTATATTTAGAATACAAATTATATTCATTATAACAATAAAATCAAAGCAAAATATTTTTCAAATTGTATTTTTTTTTTGTAGCAAATTATTAGTTTTAACATGTATTTGTATAATAATGCTCGATTATCAATATTAATTACCCATTAAATGTTGGTGAGTGTGGACAAATGATTCAAAATAGAAGAACAAACGTTTACAATTTCCCTCCAAAACTCCGTTCTAAGTTTTAGTATCTACCTAAATATTTCACCATTATCAGTAGCGTAGCTAAGGGGGAAGGGAGTTTAGACATTGGGGGTGACATCCGACCGTGAAAAAAAATCACTACTGAATCACATTTTTTTTATTGTTTTACCAACGCTCTAGCTACGCTGCCATTATATTTCATACCAATATATTTGTAGCGAATGAATACGTGAAATACGATAACACTGACTAGACTAGATACAGATAATTAATTTGTCACTGGCAATTTGTTGTAATATAGTAAATAAATTAAAAATTAATTTATGCTAAATTACTCATTCCAATAAATGACATAAACGCCTAAAAGTAGTGAAAATTATTCAAATAAAGTGTTATTTATGTTATTATAATGTTAATACTTAGAGAAGGGACCGGTCCCGGGTAGAAAGCGACCTTGTGTCATGGCCTGGGTTTCCAATAGGAGTTCATTCCACCCACTCATTTTTGACCCTATCTTGTTTTTCTACTCGATTTAACTAATCCACGAGAGCTTAACCGGTTAGATGTCAAACATTGTTTTTATGGAAAATGCGAACGTTTTCTTATGTTATGCTAAAACACATCTTCAAAGTTATATAATGAAAATATAATATTTATAAATAACAATATTGTTGTAAAATATTAAGTATTAAAAACTTTAATTATAAATCATTGGGAACTTTTCTGGTTTGAAATATTTTTAAAATTAAATTGAAATAAATAAATAATATATAATAACAATATGAATATTTCTAAAAACTCAAAGTTCTAAATATATCTGACCCAATAACTATCTGCAGACCTTTATTATTCAAAATTGAAAATGTTTTTGAAATCGAAATTTATTCAACTTACCGGTAAGACCGTATCGCGACAATGGCACACGTAACACTGATACCGTATGCTGAACGCTCGTTTGTTTTATATGCAGGAACTATGCGTTTGAGCATCTCTTCGTACCCCGAATTCCGGGGTGGTTATTAATTACGTTTTTTTGTATTGTAGTTCGGAATATGACAACATTCCGCCTGCTGTAAAGCAAGAGTGCGGTCCATGAAACGGAAACAACTGCTATCACAGATTAATTTCTAATGGCAGCAATCGCCTACGCTATGCCGACTTGAGAAGACGAATGTGCACCATCCAGAGTGTGCACCATTTTGATATACCTGGCTACTTCCAAATCCCATCACTTCATGGGTGTTACATACTACCTCAGGATAGCAGCCTGGGGTAATAACTATCACTAGTCTGCTTATCACTCTTTAAAAATTGACTTAAGTAAGTAATTAGAAGTATAAAGGAGAATGTCCATTCGTCTAAGAAAAATGGGCCCACATTTTTTTTCTCGAGTTTGTCGATGATTTTTAGTTCACTTTATGGAAAATAAAGCTACATTCCTTATCACCAATCAGTTTTAATTTTTTCATCCGGGATATTCAGTAATTAGACTTATTCTGATGCAATATTTGAGGTTATTATTATATTACATGCTTTAATAATTTAAGATATCTATTTTTTATGTAATTAAACATTGACTATTGATCAGTAAATAATGTGTTGATCAGTAATTAAGATGAATTAATATAAAAATAAGATATTATTTTAGAATATTGTTTTGTTACTATTAGGTATAAAGTGGGCCCAAAAATTGGCATTCTCTTTTCATCTACACATTAACAAGCGGTCTTATTACAGTGCAGTTTCCTACTTATCTACAGGTTCGTGGAGAAATGTAATCTTATACAACTTTTTTATAGGGATTTAAAAATAAACGGATATCCTTTACTATAATACGATTCCGATACTTTTACCTTTATTCACATCCATAAAAATATACAATAATGTTGTGCTCAGAGTAATAAACCCAGAAGAAAGCCTAGTACAGTTCAAAAACAGACTAAATAAATACCTGGACTATAAATGTTACTACCCTTTAGACGAATTTTTCAAGGATACCCCATGCACATATTAATTGCTACTGTTTTTATTTTTATTATTGTTATTATTTTGTCATTGTTGTTGTTTCGCCTCTCTAAATTTGTTTAAAAATTATAATGTTAATTTTATTTGTTATTGTTGTTATTGCTATTATTTTATTATTGTTATTGTTTCTTCTCTCTAATTTTGTTAATAAAATTCTAATGTTAATTTTTACCATGCCCTAGCAAGGCGTCAAACCTATTGTGACATGTAAAATAAAATAATCCCTAATCCAACATAATAGAGTACCTACCTATGTTATCTCGCACGCTTTTTTCATGCGTCAATACTTTTTTCGTAGAAATTAACTCTCGGATGCTACTTATCACAAATTTCTTAATAATAATTATTATTTATTGTATGCCAGTTTCTAATAAAGGAAACAATAAAAAACTACGAACAAAGGAACTTCTTATTTGACTTCCACTTATGTCATGGGAGAATCTGTGATAAAATAAAATATATATTTATTATTCGTATAAAAAATAATAAGTAAATTATAAAATAATTACAGAAAATATTTCGGGGTATCAAGTATAAAAAGACGCATCGTGGCCTTAGTCTTTAACACCTACATAAAACTTTCATTTTTTCCCCATTATTAATCACGTTTTTATAACATAATTTGTTAATTGGCCACCTAAATTCTTATTAAAAATGACAAAATAACGTTAATAAACTATTATAATAAGGGAAAACATTATTAAATGATGTCATTATTGTATGACCAATACGTAGGTACCGTATTCGTCAAAAAACATCAAACTTTCTTTTTCGAAGTTAAATTCCCACGCTCATGTCCTTTCCTTAAGCTGAGAATGAAATATTACGAATATAATATATTTTTTTACAAAGGTTTATCCTTTTATTGTATCATAATAGAACAATTAACGTAAAAAATTCAATAAACACTTAAAGGAGAATGCCCATTCACCTAAGAAAAACGGGCCCACTATTTTTTTTTTCGGGTTTGTCGATGATTTTTAGTTAATTTTGTAAAAAAATAAATCTACTTCCTTATTACCGATCAGTTTTAATCTTTTCGCCCGGGTTATTGAGTAATTAGATGTTTTCTGATGCAATATTTGAGATTATTATAATTTTAAATACTTTGGTAATTGATCATATCTGTTTTTTATGTAATTAAACATTGTCTATTGGATCATAAATGATGTGTTGATATAATTAAAATGAATTTAAAAAATATATATATTATTTCAGAATATTGTTTTATTACCAAACTATTAGATATCAAGTGGGCCCAATAATGGGTATTCTCCTTTTGCTATTTATTTCACATTTTATTTAATATAGTTTTATGACTTTATCATAAATATCTAAAGAACTAATAAATAAAGAGAGATACGACTAGTTTTGACTATAAAACACCAATCTGCCTTTCTCAATAAATATTATTTATTGATTAAATATGACTATTTAATGTGAAATTATGTTAATATTAATTATAATGGCTTATAATTATATTATGCATATGCTATTTATACTATTGAATTTCCAAATTAATTAAAATTTAAAAATTACTTTTCGGGAAAATGGAAATCTTGAATTTACAAACTAAATCCTATTCTAAGAGCATTTATCGAGATAATGTCAGTAACATATTCTCTATGTATACCTCTATTATCAAAACAATAAGGCAAATATACGATTTATATTCATCTCAGAATACAACCCTAAAGAATGAAATTTTGTTCACGTTCATCATCATCATTTCACACAACTCCGCAAGTCTTGCACACGTGCGAATACTCAAAAATTTTACCGCCGCGCCTGCAGAAACAGAATACGAAATAAGGTATCTATTATTGTGATTTTGTATAGATTCTGCATTTTCACTTTGCATTCAATAAGCACCTAAGAAACAACAGACTGTGACTAATATTTGGTGTACCTAGTTGTCTTTCTTAATATACTATAGAAAACTACAAAGAAATAAAATATAATGAAGTTTTTGTGACATCATCGAGTGACCTTCGTACTAATTAAGTAAGATTTAATTATAACGGTCAATATTTGGCCACTCGAACTACAACGATACGAATCGTGGATTAAAAGACGATCAGTAAACATATCTGATTTTATTTGAACTTTAAATTAATGTTCCGCAAATAAAGGTGCGACTACGAAATAAATTTTAAAATGTTGTTATTGCCTGTTATATAATTAGTCGTAAAAGAAGCGAGAATCTACATTTAACTCGATTGAAACTAGACCTGACTTTATTATGTGATGTATATGAATAATAATTATAATGTATTGTATATGTGTATTTATGCAAAAAAATGTTTACTAGAAAGAGTATTCCTGATTCTACTAGGTATTCTACATTATTATACACATGCATTCTACTACGTTTCGAATAAGGACTTTGTGGCGAATTATTTAGAACTTGTGATTTTCAAGTGTCAAATTATTGTAATAATGGGAAATTGTGCTATGTCGTCTCCTCTTTTAAGCGGTTGTGTCTGTATAATTCAAGATATTTTTTATTATTATGAAAAAATAAAAGATTGGTACGCATGCATATCTTTGCCTTTAATTAAACAAAAACATCTGTCAAGTTTAGTCTGTGGCCTACTGTTTGTCTATGTTTGTTTATTTCGTTGTCATTTTCACGCAATAATTTCATTGATCTATGTTTTTCGCGTGGGGATTTAATTGTGATTGTTGATATAATGTTTTGCTGTCTGAAGGGTTGTTTAAATGGTTTTCCATTCATATCTCACGTTCCTGTACGGATGAAAGATAAACCTATTCAACTAGATTCCGAACACATAGGTGATTTTGATTATAATTAGTTATTCTGTATTACTACATATTTTTTAAAAATGAATTATTGAGTGAAAAACCGCGCAATGCCTATGTGCGTACTGAATGGTGATATATATTATCATATTAATATTCACTGAATGGAATAATATTTCAGGTAATGAGGTAGTAGTCGTGAAGGCAGGTCGTAGAGTTTGTGGGTCTGGCTGTGCTGTTGGTACAGCTCCTATAGTTCAGAATAAGGCTTATTTTGAAGTGAAACTTCAACAAGATGGTGTGTGGGCTGTTGGACTTGCTACTCAGGGTGCAGATCTTAATAAAGTTGTGGGTAAGATAACTATACCATATTTCTTTAAATATTTGTGTTACTAACACCTGCTGTCCTCACTTTTAATTAGTATAGTACGATAAAGTATTTCATTATTATGTATTGAAACATTTAATATTAATTTTTTTTTTTTTTTAAATAAATTATACAAAGACTTAAGTTGTTACAATAATTCCAGGTGGTGCGGACAAAGAATCATGGTGCCTAAACAGTGACGGTACAGTCAGACATAATAATGTAGAATTATACCATTTATCGAAACCACCACAGGACATTCCGTCAGCTGATCTTCTCACCACAAGCGTACCAGCGAATGGTATTGAAAAAGCACCAGAAATTGAAACAAGTACAGCGGCAGTTATGCCAGTGGAAGGAGATACTATAGGTGTAGCTTTTGATCATATTGAACTAAATTATTTCTTGAATGGCAAAAATATGGAGGTGCCTGTACGGAATATTAAAGGAACCGTTTATCCTGCACTTTATGGTAAGATTTATAACTAATATTAGTTTTATTTAAAATAAATAAAATACAAATACAGTAATACCCTGCTTTGCGCGAGGGATACGTTCTGCAAAAACTCGCGTTAAGTGAAATTCGCGTGTAAGGGGGTCACATTTAAGCATAACCAAAAGTCAGTACAAAATGCAAATCAATTCATACTTTAATTCTAAAAACACATGCAAAATGTACCTATCTCTTGTCATCTTAATTGCGTTTCGTTTATGGTCTTGTAAAATATTTTCATAACACGCAACACTGTTTTTTAGTGACTGACACACGGTTAAAACACGAAACGTCTAATTACTCAAAAACCCGGGTGAAAAAATTAAAACTGATTAGTAATAAGGAAGTAGATTTATTTTTCTACCAAATTAACTCAAAATGATCATAAAACTCGAGAAAAAAATGGTGGGCCAATTTTTCTTAGGCGAATGGGCTCTCTTTTGTATATAAATGTATATAACTGAGTCAGACAATGGATCCACTAATGCTGTATTGATGACACTGATATCCTATTTATTTAAATTCAGAGTATACATTAATTTTTCTATGTCAGCATGTCCTAGGTGTGACACAACTAGGAAAACAATTTAAAAAATAGGTTGTAGCTTGGCATGTGACAACACTCCGCCTGATGTAAAGCTAGAGTGCGGTCCATGAATAGAAACAACTGCTACTACAGAGAAACCTGTGCCAGAGACGAGCATGTACCATCTTAGATTGACAGTGCACCCTCCTCTCGTTATACCTGGCTACTTTCAAACTATTCCCGAAACGCGACAAAGTCACTTCACGGGTGTTACATTCAAAAGTGGTGGTACTACCCCAGGACGGCGGACTGGACAAATAACCATCATCAGTCTGCCTACCACTCTTTAATAGTGCCTATAGGGACTGAGCAACCAAAGTACATATAACAAAGTTACATTGGTACCGGGCATAATTAGCGAGGTTTGAACACGGGTCTCATCGATCGTGAGTTCACGCGTCTTACCGCTAGACCACGGCCGCTCTTTCTCTCTCTCTCGCTCTTTCTCTCAGGTTTTGGTATTCATAATCCTGTAAACTAATATTTTGTTTTTATTTCCTATTTCAGTGGACGATGGTGCTATTCTAGATGTGATCTTTGACAATTTTCTTTATCCACCGCCCTCTGGCTATGAGAAAATAATGATAGAACAATCGCTACTCTAAGTTATCTTCATAGATATTAAGGCAAAGGTAACGAGAATATGCCGTCTTGCTTCCTTAAAAAGCCCCAATTACCAGCCTATTTTTGGGGTTGCCAGTAGTTTTTCTTGCTCGGTGTTTTAAAACTTTAATTATAAGGACTGAATATGTGTGGCTTAAAGCTAATATTGTCTTAAATAATGTACCATTGTTATAATTGCAAGTGTGTACACTAAACGTTTCTTTGAACAGTGTTTTTGCGTTTATTTCAGCTTAAGTTAAAATTGATTATTTTGTATTACTAGTGTTTTTTTTTTGATGGAAACAACTGCTACTACAGAGAAACCTGTGTGGGCAGCAGTCGCCTCTACTATGCCGGCTTGAGGAGACGAGCATGTACCATCTAGATTGACAGTGCACACTCCTCTCGCTATACATGGCTACTTTCAAACTATTCCCGAAACGCGACAAGGTCGCTTCACGGGTGTTACATTCGAAAGTGGTGGTACTACCCAAGAACTGCAGATAGGACAAATAACCATCATCAGTCTGGCTACCACTCTTTAATAATGCCTACAGGCACTGAGCGACCAAAATACATATAACAAAGTTGTATGTTTTGGCTGAATAGATGTTGTTCTAGTTTCTTTGTAACATATTTAGCGCAACTGAAGTGATGTTTTTTCGTGTGGTGGCCTGCAGTCACTAGATGTTTCCCAGGAAGGCTTCTGACGTGTCTCTAACCTCCGGGAGTGTCTTGACCATGGTGCTGGACTCTAAAAGCATGTATTCTTTAATAGTAGTTTAACAAGTGACCACTGCCTGATTAAGCTAGAGTGCGATCCATGAGTAGCCGTAGAGAAACGTCTGCAGGCAGCAGTTGTTTTCGTCATACCGGCTTGAGGGATGAATGTTCGTCATCACAGGACACGCTCCTCTTATTATGTCTGGCTGCATGCAAGCTAAACTGTGGTCTAGAGAGTCGTCTAGAAACTCTAAATGAGCGTTTTTATTTATTTTATTTGGTAAATACAACAGGCCACAGTCAGCATAAAATACACAACAGGAAAATCACAGTGAACATATTAAATGGAAAACATATATGTCACGTTAACAAATATTAAAAAAAATAATGGAATAATACAATGTCAAACTTATTAACAAAACATTAAGAATTAAGGTTAAGTAAGGCGTGTACTTAAATATTAAAATTAAATATTCAATGATATATTTTTTTAATATGGAATATTTGGCATTTTTCTAAAAAATGATACATTAGTGGCATATCATGGATTTAACATATCCAAAAAAAACTAGCAAGAAAAATAATTAGGGCCAATCATGCGATGGCGCAGTTATGTTTTCTAATGGCAACTCTAGCGTCTTAAAAAAATATGTGGGCGCTGTTTTCAATGCAATTCCATATTTATATTTGTATCATGTATGGGTGCATTTAGTCTTCCGATATATTTCCAAGTTACGTTTGGGAAAAAGGATTCTATGTCTATGGAAGTTGCATTTCGGCCCACTGTGTTGCTAGTTGCCATGGTAATGGAGCTCTCACTCATAGCGTCCCATACCGCTGCAATCAGTCGCGGACTAAGGCTAAAGCGGGCCCTAGGCTACATTGTAATTCCGGGCCTATTTTTCAGTCATGATACTTACTTTGCGTTTCCTAAAACCTAATTGTCGGGCTCCAAAAATTACGGGCCCTAGGCAGCCTAGGCCTTAGTCCGCCCATGGCTGCAATAGATGATTTACATAAAAAACGTGCTTTCTACATTTCATTTTTTAATAATTATCATCGTTAATTTTTTAATAATAATGAATCGTTATCATAATTTAATAATATTTTTAAATTAAACGCTAATTTATTATTTTAATATATTTAATGACAGTATTAGGGTTTTAACTTATGCTATTTGTTTATAGAACATTTTAAAGTTATAAAAATTCTATTAAATATATTCAGTATTACAATTTTAACTTATGTAATTTATAGAACATTTTTGTGTTATAAGTAATCAATTAAATGTGTCTTTTTTTTTGGAGTTAGAAATTATATCAATTCACAATTAGGTATGTGCATTGTACATGTTATAAATTTAAATTATTATCTCTTTTTTGAACTGAAAGTTTAATACCTAATAAATAATAAAAATAATTCATAAAAATTGTGTAGAATATAGAATAATGTGCGAGGGAGATTGAAGCATGACCTACCCCAACATATAAAGATATATGTAATTTCTCGTAGTTAGACAATTTTCAATGTAATTAGCATCTTATTGGATGTTATTAAGATCTCATATAGAAATGATTATTGTTATAATTATTTTGTTAATTGTGAGAATTATTTTTGTATCAAATATGTAAAGCTATATGTATATCGTCTTATATTAAATTGTATTATGCTAATTAATTATTATTGTTTTATTTTATTACGTATTACGACGCGTCATCGCAGTCATCGTGGTCCCATTTCTTTTTTTTATTATCAATGCTTTTTGATTTATTATTTGATGTATTCAGTTTAGGATCCGAATCTTTTTAAGTTTTAATATTTTTATTTTGGAGTTTATGCTCACAATCGTGGCGACGTCAGCCGCATTAAACCCTAATCTAATATACAGATATATTACTATACATAATACACAAAAAATTAGCTAAATAAAAACCATTAAACAAAAAGAAATTACTAGAGTTGAAATCGTGAAGTATATTTTTATTAATATCAAAAATATTATTTAAAAACGATTAAGATTAAAAACATCATAAAACTTGATGAACATAATTTATGGCTTTCATTCCTCTGTAATATTGAAACTAGAGTTGCCAAATTGGAACGTATTGTCAGATAAATTGTTTGGTGTCGGTCAAAGCTTTCATATGAACTGAAAAATTTTGGCTGTTTTCCAAAACTTGCTACATGATACTATAAACTTCAATGAATTATCCTTCACCAGTTTATTAACTCCCTTCATATAAAACAAAAGGAAGCAAGTTTTCTTATTCCCGAGACACGACATCAAATCGGCTTTCATTTTTGTAGTTCGACATATAACAACACTCCGCCTGATGTAAAGGAATGTGTAGCATAGAGGTAGAGGCCTGACTACTTCCAAGCTGATCCTGAAACGCAATTAGGTCACTTCATTTGCAAGTTAAGAGCGGCCGTGGTCTAGCGGTAAGACGCCTGAACTCACGATCGATGAGACCCGTGTTCGAACCTTGCTAATTCTGACCGGTATCGATGTAACTTTGGTCGCTTAGTGTCTATAGGCACTATTAAAGAGTGGTACGCAGACTGATGATGGTTATTTGTCCAGTCTGCCGTCCTGGGGTAGTACCACCACTTTCGAATGTAACACCCGTGAAGCGACCTTGTTGCGTTGAAAAAAGTGGTGGTACTATTCCAGTACGGCAAACTGGGCTAATAACCAGCGCCAATCTACTACCACTCCATAAATTTGTGATAAATACAATAAATAAAGCTAAATTCAGAAGTTTACTTCTAGATAAAAGTCACGAATATTTGCAAGTACATGGGGACGGTCCATTTCTCCAGTAAAAGATCAGATAATGTACAGACTTTATCCATTGTTGGTGTGGTAATAATTGAGCGGCACAAAAGCTGGGGAAATCGCGATAACATTGACTTAAGTAGGTAAAGCATATTCAAGTTCTATGGAATAAAGGAATTGTAGATTAGGTGTAAGGTCTTACGATAATATTTATCACGGACCTTTTGCTATCTTAACATCACGCGTAGGAAACTTGAACGTGTTGTGTATAAATATAGAATATTATGTAGGCGAGTGTATTGTACAAAAAGTCTATAGGTACTTGTTTAAATGAATAATTAAAAATTTTAACTTTTTCTTATGACTGTACTTTTATATAAAATCCACGGCAAGCCTCATCAACTTTTTTAAAGATTATTCATCAACACTACTTTTTTTTTAATTTTTACTCTAGTAGGTACCTATTATTTTACTAAGTTCTTGATTAAAAAGTGCCTTGCTCACAAAACAAAGTTATAATTTTTTTTTATTTAACCATTTTTTTTTACCATACCATACCAACTATTTAACCATAAACAAAAAAAATTGTGTTAAAGAAAGAACTAAGTTTTTTAAAAATTATAATTTAACAATTTCTTCCATGCTAGTCTACGTCTGTAACCATCTGCCTGCCCACGGTCACTGCAATTTATTTATTTACTTATTTATTAACTTACCTTTCTAATTTAATCTACTGCTTTATTCCAAGTGATTTTTATTTAAGTGTTTCAATTTCGTATTCACTTTAAGTTAAAGAGTTCTATAGAAATAAAGTTTTTTTTTTGTATTTTTGTAGGTAGTGGTAATGGCTTACCTAATTTATTACACATATACAAATAGCCCATAGGTGCACAATGTGGTGTGTAAATGTTAATTTTCTATTATAAAGGGTACATTAGCAGACAATGCATTAGACAATTACTTATGTGCTTTAATATAATCATAGGTATAACCCGCCCCAATAAAGAAACGATTTTTGAATGACGTCCGCTCACATGCTATCTTTTTCATATTATATTTCCGTATATACATCACGGTAAGGTTCTAAAAAAAATCTTTAATTAATTAGGTAAAGAGGCAGACTAATGATGGACATTTATCCAGTCTGCCGCCCTGGGGTAGTACCACCATTTTCGAATGTAACACCCGTGAAGTGACCTTGTCGCGTTTCGAGAATAGTTTGAAAGTAGTCAGGTATAATGAGAGGAGTGCACTGTCAATCTAAGATGGTACATGCTCGTCTCCTCAAGCCGGCATAGTGGAGGCGACTGCTCCCCGCACAGGTTTCTCTCTAATACTCTCTATAGTAGCAGTTGTTTCCATTCATGGACTGCACTCTAGCTTTACATCAGCCGGAGTGTTGTCACATGCCGAGCTACAATAAAAAATAAAAAATATATGTAAAATTTGTATTACTGTAAATAAACACTTTAATAAATCCTCATATAAAATATATGTCTCCTCGTAAATAGCAGTTTAAAAATAAATAAAATTATAACTAATATGTAACGTATTACACATATAATTAAGTGCATCTCTTTATTTTAAATATTAAAATCAGTTTAGTGTATTTGTAAATTTTCATAACTATTACATTAAAAGCTGGTTACAACTGTTGATGTATCTAATTATATAATGGCTGACCATTCATTAATCTATTAATGAAAATATAATCATAAAATTAATTTTGACACGCTTCTTTGCTGACCGTACTATAAGTACTAAGCTGCTATTTATTTAATCGTTTCTTTATTGTCGCGGGTTATACTGTATGTGTATATACTGTTGCCAGTGAGCCGAGTCGGTGACCGGTGTGCAAGTAAGTGTAACGTCCGAATGTTATCGCATTCACGAACCATTTAGCTCAACATCCGGATTGTAGATCACTCGTAGTATGAGTAACACTACGACTATATTACCTTTTGGCCGCAACTTCGTATTCTGTGCTTCTTCGTAATATTATGCAATTAACCATCCCAAGGGAATATTTATTCTTAGAGTGGCCGTGGTCTAGCGGTAAGACGCGTGAACTCACGATCAATGAGACCCGTCGCCTATAGGCACTATTACAGAGTGATAGGAAGACTGATAATGGTTATTAGCCCAGTCTGCCGTCCTGGGTCAGACTCGTCAGGGTCGTCTCCACTTTCGAATGTAACACCCGTGAAGTGACCTTGTCGCGTTTTGGGAGCAGTTTGATAGTAGCCAGGTATAGCGAGAGGAATATGCACTGACAATCTGGATGGTGCATACTCGTCTCCTAACGCCGGCATAGCGGAAGCGACTGCTGCCCGCACAATTTTCAAACAATTCCCGAAACGCGACAAGGTCACTTCACGGGTGTTAAATTCGAAAAAAAGTTTTCAAATATTAGATTTATATAAAAAAATATGTATTTTGTTTACGGCAACTTTATTTCAAACATTGGTTACCAATATATCTACGAACAAAAGTGTAACAAAAAAGTCTAGACCGAAACTAGAAATTGCAATATCAGCCAGATGGTATCGAATAGGTTCGCGCTTGTTTTTTGTTCTGGATACCGATATCGTCTATTTCCCGCTCACAATGTGTTACTTTTCCACATCGAAACAAACGTTCAATGAAAATATCGTCTAAAAATATCGAATTGCAAAAACTCCTATACATTTTAACGTTACCATGTCGACATTTGGAACTGTATATAAAGAAAGATAAAGGCTTAAATAAATTAATTATTCATATCTATTAGTATGTATTTAAATTACTTCATACGTTTTATGATAAATTTAAGATTTTTCATGTTAATCACCACACAGATATCCTAACAAAAGCCCAGATGCCCGCTCAATTAATTAATAATAAGAATTTAATAATCTAACATGAAATATAGGATAAATATACATACATATACATAAAATACATACATATACATAAATATATATATAAATAAAATAAAAAATATGTATACATATAAATAAAAATACACAGATACTCAAAGTAATAAACGAAATACATATATTATAATATAAAATAAATTAAAACATATTACTTATAAAATACACATTAATTAATTCAATAAAACATTTTCGATTACCAATCCGGGAAGAAGTTTGAGATTGATTAGATTTCCTCAATCTGATTTATTGGTTGAAATAAGCATGAAATCAATTTGCAAATAGGTCTTTTCATTTAATACTACGGCTCCACCCGCTCACGCGTTAATTAGTGCAATAATTAATACGTTACGAGAATGTGGCCAAGACTTTAACGCGTTATTCTACTAACGTCAATAATATTCGTACTATATGTTAAACGCTAAGGCGAGCCAAACTTTTAATGTAGCCATCGTAGCAGTATGTTTTAACGCGCTAATTATCGCGCAGTCGGAAAGCATTAACGCTAACGCAGGTGAAGCCGTAGCATAATAGGGCCATTCCATTTTGAGAATATTTAATTACCTAATGACTTTAGCGATGAAAACAAACCTAAAATGTATGGATACTTCCATTGGGAATACTAATTATATAAAATCCTCTTTAATTATATTTATTTGGTTACGAAAGGAGAATGCCCATTCGCCTAAGAAAAATGGGCCCACAATTTTTTTCTCGAGTTTGTCGATGATTTTTAGTTAATGTTATAGAAAAATAAATCTACTTTCTTATTACCAAACAGTTTTAATTTTTCACTCGGATTATTGAGTAATTAAATGTTTTCTGATACAATATTTGAGGTTATTATTATTTTTATTGCTGTTATGCTTGCTACCATACTATTTGGTATCAAGTGGGCCCAAAAATGAGCATTCTCTTTTATTACTAAAGATTTTTTTTGCTAAAATAATTCTAATAAATACATATTTAATTATTATTTATAATTTTATTTGCTTGTATGAAACTAGATTAGGGTAAACAGAGATTAAAAATAAATGCAATAAATAATATTATAGGAATACAATGTTCTGAATCTGAATGCAATTCACCCGGTCACGTCACAATATGAGCGTTTTCACGGCGTGGGATAACCACAAAAAAAAACCGCTTCCGTTGCCTCATATAGAGTGCATTTTAATGTTTCCACAATTACTCACATGCGCAGCATGAAATTACGCAAAATAACACCAATTTTACACAATAATAACCACTAAATTAATTAAGGAAAGGGATAAAAACACCTCAACCTTCCCGGGCAAAAGCGCGCCAAACACTCCAAGCTAAAATAATCTGACTCGATATCAGCTTGGAAATAGCCACTGTCATCCAGCATCTGCCAGCCAAGTAGACTTAGCGGAGACCGCTGCCTGCTTGTGAAAAATGTTTTCGAAAAAAATTGCTTCTGCGAACTTATAAGAACCTACTTACAAAACAAATTGAATACCATTATCTTTACAATATAACTAATATTTAAGAACGACCATGGTCTAGCGGTAAAACGCGTGAACTCACGATCGATGAGACCCGTGTCCGAACCTCGCTAATCCTGATCAGTACCAATGTAACTTTGTTATATGTACTTTGGTCGCTCAGTCTATTAAAGAGTGGTAGGCAGACTGATGATGGTAATTTCTCCAGTTTGCCGTCCTGGGGTAGTACCACCACTTT
Source organism: Tinea pellionella (assembly GCA_948150575.1). Taxonomy (NCBI): domain Eukaryota; kingdom Metazoa; phylum Arthropoda; class Insecta; order Lepidoptera; family Tineidae; genus Tinea; species Tinea pellionella. The sequence goes on along the minus strand of OX411249.1, from coordinate 3,206,817 downwards.
CGAATGTAACACCCGTGAAGTGACCTTGTCGCGTTTCCGGGAATAGTTTGAAAGTAGCCAAGTATAACGAGAGGAGTGTGCACTGTCAATCTAAGATGGTACATACTCGTCTCCTCAAGCCGGCATAGTGGAGGCGACTGCTGCCCGCACAGGTTTCTCTGTAGCAGTAGTTGTTTCCATTCATGGACCGCACTCTAGCTTTACATCAGACGGAGTGTTGTCTAGGGAATGCAATCCCGACTCGAGATCGCAAATTCGAGATCCCGCGGGATTAGAAATATCAATCCTGCGAGATCCCGGAATTTTCGGGATCTCGTCTAGTTTTTAAAAAATGTAAAGTTCGGATGACTGAAAACGATGAAAACGCAAACAAATAAATCAATAATATATTTTTTCTGCAATAAGCATTATTAGTCGAACGACAATGCTTTTATCTCGTTCAACAACTCCTTCCAAAACGGAACTGTTTTTGTTTACAAACAGTTGATGGATTCAACTGGTTTCGCTAAAAACGAAAAACGGTTAACTCGTTGACAGTATAAAAAAAGTTCGTTGAATCAACGCTTATCTCTAGTTAGCCCAAATAGATGTGTGTAGCGTTGCTGACCACTGCCGCCCAATCCCGTCAATCTCGAACGGGATCTCGTCATATTATGCTTCGGGATTGATCCCGAAGAATTACACGAGATCTCGCGAGATCGGGATCCCGCGAGATCGGGATTGCATTCCCTAGTGTTGTCATATACCGAGCTATAATAAAAAATATATATATATATACATAAATGAATATAATGTAGATTCCATAAGTACCTATTGTGCTATTTAATAATCAGAGCGAAAGGGAAGGCGTATTCTCCCGGGTGTCACACAGCCGATCATTTTCGCATGAGTCGCCCTATATTCGCTTTGTCCAAGTTATCTGCCACTCGGTTTGCCCACTCATGTCACTTACCTGCCCACTGTCCCGTTGTTTGATCCTCTTCGATTCAAGTGTTATCGTGATTTTCATGAAAAGCATACAAATAAACTTCTATAAAATAAGTTACAGTTTTTTTGGTGATAAATTCTGTATAATTGGTCGTCATTGATTGAGGACAAATATAATATTAAACTGTAACTTTCCTTTGCATTGCATTCACAGATTATTGATAAATCCATTGTTTAAGTAGAGGGTAGAACCGGCCTATATTTTATGACGTCATTTATTCGAAGAAAATCTCCAAAATAAAGAGTGCAATATCAAAAATTTTGATATGTAAACAAAAACAACTGACTGATATATACTAGAAACGAAAAAATTGTGATCTCCATGATCATAGTTTCTGTCCAACTCTTCGTTAAAATCAGGAGTGATATCACCTAGCATAAATATAATATCAGTATTCTAATTTTCATTAAATCTAACCTTTAATATTAGAAAAGGCTTACATTCGACCGTTATTCAGAAAAAGTCAACGGCTCGCCAGATTCGAGGGTCCAATAAATTCACACCCTTCTATTGTGCAAAATATTTTCATAAAACTGGAACAATAGAGCTCAGGGACACTTCATGATAAATTACAATGGAATGATAAAGGGAAAAGACGGGCACATATTAATATATTATAAATAGGTTGTGACAACATAACACGCGCACTGGATTAATAAAAAACGCATTTAATGTTACTTTAAAAGTAGTATTCACTTATTATCGCGCAGTAACACGAACGTAACAGTATATAATCGAATGTAACACCCGTGAAGTGATTTTCACCATTGTCGCGTTTTGGAATAGTTCGAAAGTAGCCAAATATAACGAGAGGAGTGTGCACTGTCAATCTAAGATGGTACATGCTCGTCACCTCAAGCCGGCATAGTGGAGGCGACTGCTGACCGCACAGGTTTATTCGTAGTAGCAGTTGTTTCCATTTATGGACCGCACTCTAGCTTTACATCAGGCGGAGTGTTGTGACATGCTGAGCTACAATAAATAAATAAAAAATATATATTATTTTCTTGTAGCTCGGCATGTGACAACACTCCGCCTGATGTAAAGCAAGAGTGCGGTCCATGAACGGAAACAAGTGCTACTACAGGCAGTATTTTTTCTACAGTTATACCGGCTTGAGAAGACGCATGTGCACCTCAAGATAGACAGTGCACACTTCTCTCGTTACACCTGGCTACTTCTGAAATGTTCGTCAACGCGACAAACTTCACGGGTGTTACATTCGAAAGTAATGAAACTACCCCAGAGATAGACTGGGCTAATCTATCGTCAGTCTGCCTACAACTCTTTAATAGTGAATTTAGCAAGGATCGAACACAGGTCTCGTCGGTCTTTCGTTAACGCGTCTTATCGCTAGACCACGGCCGCTCTTTAAAAATATTCTATGTATTTTAACTATCTATTCTAAGTATTTTAACATCTTATATACTACGACTAGCGAATATTAAGGCGTGAGCTACTTACAATGCATAAAAAGAAGTGACGTTTTAAGACAAGCCCAACTGAAGTGAAACGAAGCGACACAAATGTTGAAGAGGTATCGATAGACAGTGACGATCAGTTTACTTCCCATGTCGCTCAAAACATAAGTATCCCAAACGCACTCTACTCGGTGACGTAGCGAGCTTAACCCGCGTCCAGGGCACAATACCTTTCTAGCGCCCCCCCATTCGAAAACCATATAATATTATACGTGAAATAAATAAATAAATAAAGTATAGTAGGAGTAAATATATTTTCCAGAAATCAATTATAATAAAAATAAAAATTATCCAGCATTGTGAGTAGCGCCCGGGGCATGATGCCCCCACTGACTCTACTGGCTCTTTTCCGAGAGTTCTACCTATCCATAACTAGGATTTGAGTCGTGAGTATAAGACCGAGAGAGATAATCTCTATATCGCTAATGAAATTCGTCACACAAGACATTATGACAGCCGTGAAAGCTCACTTTACTTGGAAAGCTTATCGTGAGCTTTCTTATCCGATTTAGGTGCACTATGATAAGTTATTTATGTATAAAGGATTTATGAAACGAAATCTTATTTAGGGTTTTTATTCATTATTGCGTGGCAAACATTGAAACTGCAAAATATATGACGATATAATCCAATGGGTAGAGGCCTTTAGAAGCTTAGACTGGGTAATATTTTTGTATCTAGGGTAGATTTGAAATGTTTCGAAAAATCTCTTTTAATCTCGACGCATGATTGCTATTTAAAAGATGTAAATTAAATATCGTTTCGGGATTGTTCATAAAATAATATAAACTTCAAATCTGAATACATTTGTGCCCTGTTTCTATCTATCCTTATGGTAATAAAAACGTGACAAAAGAAGTAGACTTTTATAGTAGCACTTCTCCTTACACATAGAAATGTCTGCAGGCTACAGTCGCCTCTACTATGCCGCCTTGAGGAGCTAAATGTGCACCATCCATTGTCAATGCATATTTATCTCATTATACCCGGCCGGCTACTTTCAAGTTGATACCGAAATACGACTTGTTACACATAAAAATTGTCCAAAACGGCAGATTGGGATAATAACTATATTGTGTAAGGCGTATATTCAATAACGTACGCATCTCAAAAAAAAAAAACTCAAAAACAAAGAAAATTTTCCAGTTTCCTCCCAAATAACCTTTGTATCAATTACAACTAAATGATCCGTGTAATCAAGTGGATACAGTATGCTACATTCATTTCGGTCGATTAGACCCCAATTTGGAACACGAGATCAAAACTTTGTACGTAAGTGTCTCGAAGGCTTAAACCTCATCTTATTGAGCTTCGAAAAACTAGATGAAGTTTGCTTACTGCTGAATCGTCGGCTATTACTTCACATAAATAAAAAACCTTACATGAATTATAATTTACTTGTAAATGCCTATATACAAGTACATAATACAAAGTTACATTAGTGCCTGTTCAGGCACTTCTACGTGACCGCGGTAAAATCACTTTATTCATAAATAAAGCTAACTCGCGATAACCTGTGTTAAGGGTCGTTTACACCAGAAGGCCAGTTAAAGTAACTTTAACTATTACTTTTACGTTTACGTTTACATTATGGTGTATAATAACTTTGACCAAGCCAAGATTCGCTGGTTAAGGTTAAAGTAACCGTCAAAAATGACAAGCGCAACGACCTTAACCAGCGAATCTTGGCTTGGTCAAAGTTAAAGTAATCGTCAAACCAATGTTGCTAACGTCAAATGTATGAAAAGAAGCCAAATTTGTTTTTCTATTATTTTTCGAGATCAGACACGTGTGGAGTAAATGTAAACGTTTAACGGTCGTCGTCGTCGTAAAAGTATTAGTTAAAGTTACGTTAACCGGCCTTCTGGTGCAAACCACCCTAAATTTCGTTAAATTGTCACTGGTACCAATTTAACTAGGCATGTTAACTAGGTTAACTAGGGTGACCGTTTAGTGCCTATGATACAAAAAAAGTTACGTCCTATAATTAAATACATAGTTGAAGGAGTGGTACACGCAGACGTCTAGTCTAGACTACGCGGCAAGGAAGTTACCCGTAGTAAATGCTAGACAAATGGGGTGCTTTGTGGCTCGCGACGATACCTACATAAATGTGTACATATAGAACTAATGGGGTGCATTACTATCATACCACTAACTGCATTTGGAAAATGTATTCGGAATTGTTTATTTAAAATCGTAACTCGTAGCGTAGTCCAGGTATTTTTATTATAATTTTGTTACATATTTCGTTATAGTAGTAGATCCTATCGACAGTGAACGCGTTCGGTTTGTTGTGCTACCCGTAGAGGTGACTGCTGCCCTGTAGAAGATCCTCTTCACTCTGTTTTGGGGGATAAACTTATTTAATATGTTGAACCCTAATTCTTCAGGTTCTTCATTTATACGAGTATTAATTTATTATAAACACGTTCAAAATCATTTACATATACATACTCGTACATACAAAAGTATAATTATATTTTCAGTGCTACGTTTATATTAAAACGTTCTGTGTTGTATCCAATTAGGGCAATTAGTTAGGCTGTTTTGATTTTCCTTCGCCGTGGGAGAGGGTATCGGCAAGGGTCATAAATAACCTAAGTAATTATCTAAGATTGCTTACTCCCTTTTACTCTATAATAGTTGCGTAAGTATTTTTGTTTTATGTGATTACTTTTAGAAATGGTATTTTGATAAAGTTCTCTGATGTAAACTGATAAATTATAGGTCCAAAACTAAAACAAAATTAGTTGCTCGGAATCAGGCGGTTATATTTTAATTTTATGTTTTATAAACGGATATTTATTCAATCTGAATTAATACTATAATAGAAAATTTTATACATGTTATTTTCTATCAAAAAGCTGAAAGAGCTTCCATCATAAGCAAAACCCATCAACGTCTTTCTCAATAGCATTTTCCAAGCCATTAAACGCTATAAATTCAAATATTTAATATATAAAAAAACCTTTTAGTTTCCACACAAACGATTTAAAATATCAGAATTGTAAAAAATGTATAAATAATTTACAAATTGAGCGTCTCTGAATCAATTCTATTTGTAAGTAGAGTTCACTAAATTTAAAATACTTTAAATTCATTGTTCAATTTAACTTCGACAAAAACGAGTTGAAATTGCCGTTAAATTATTTATTTTAAAGTTAATCTCCTCGTCCCCATAGATGACTGGTCGACTCAATTTGAAAGTTAGGTACTAGGTAAGTAATTACATGTATAGTATTTAAAATGTCCTTTTCAAAGCACCCCTCTATAATTTGCACGAACATTCTTAACTCTAGTACTGTTCCTTTGAATATAATCCTGGATACACCACTACACACACACTACGAAAGAATTGTACGCTTGTAAGTGTGTTCAATGTTCATGCACGTCGCATGTAATGAGTAGTACGATGAAATCTTGATATTGAAAAGGGAGGTAGGTAGCACTTAATACGTTATACCAGGATTACGCACCGGAGCGGAGGTGGCTTTGAAGATTTAAACTTTTTCTTCCATATATTTTTTAAAACTATTTTTTTTTTTAAACAATAAGACCTCACTTTGCCAGATTGATTGCCAGGGGCGATCGCTGCTATAGAATCTGCAGATAGCAGTCACGGCTCCGCTATGCATGTGTGTAAAGCACTGCGCGTAAAGGATATAGGATAAGTATAGGAAATATGTGACTGGGAAGGTTATGTCCTCCACAGTTGAATATCTACATTTAGATTAAATTTATACGTAATGTTTTAATCAAATTGTACGCTTCAATAGATTTATCTTAACATCTTGAACAAACGAACAATATAAATAGTAATTTTACAGCGACATCAATCTGAAAACTAATATTTAGATTTGTTTAGTTTCCCAGTAGTCAGTAAATAACAAAGTTTATTTAGCGATATAAACTTTAATTACATCACTATTTCAATCTTATTTCTAGCACAAGTAACAATAATGTTGTTTAATATAATGAGTCAATCGAATACATTGGTTTGGAAACAAAATGTAATAAACTGGTAACACTCGAGTGTTACCCAAATAAAACCCAGTCTATTTTAAATTAAGACTTCGCGATTTATATACATGTTGCTCCACTTTTAAAATTAAAAGATACGGTTTACTATTGCGCTTATTTTGATTATTTTAGCAATATTGAAAGCTTTACTGCAAACTGCCATCGTGGTCGTGTTGTCACTTAGGTTAAATCGTCCTAGTCATTTTATACTTCATCATATTATCATTTTCAAGTTAGTTTTATTATTTCTAAAACTTAGAACAAAATTAAAAAAAAAAAAATCTAATTTAAAACTTGAAACATGTTCGCGATTAAATAAAGATAATTATAAAGACGTTATCTAATAAATGTTTAGAATTTAAAGTATTAATTGCAGTACTTACGTAATTTTGAGCACTGATAGTTAGTATTCAGATTGACAATTCAAAACAACAAATTCTTACATTACAAAATTACCGCCTCCTGTATTTGCAAACTATTCGTAGCTGTTAAAACTAGGGCAAAGCACAGTTAATGTTACCCTTTGTTATTTATATTCCCCTAAAGTGGGAATGGGAAATTCACAGTTATTCTGATTTGTATAAAAAAAATAAACACCTTTTTTATAGTAGGCTGGCACTGCGCTTGATGTTAAACAATGAGAAGACAACTGCGTTACCACAGAGAAATGTCTACACGAACACAATAGTCTAAAAGTAGAACATAATAGTCTAAAAAATAATACAAAAAAGACAACATCTATCTCCAGAATTCCTCCAAAACTCGGATTTAAATTTAATATTTGCTTATTCTATGTGCGTCCAAAGTTACATGTCAAAAACATCGTTACGCTTCAGCATGTTAAAACAACAGAGAGCTATTATGGGCCGTATTTTACGGTTGGAGAGTATTTACTGTAGAAATAATGACTGTATAAAATGTGGTAGACATTAAACTTTCATTTTTAATTACGGTTTGCCACTAGTGTTTGATGGACTCCATTTTCAGGTTGTAATAAAAACTCCATGAACTTCCTCTCATGGTATTAAATCTTCACATATATACACAGACAGGTACAGTATTAACCGTAAATTAACATTACTAATATTACAAATGTGCAAATATGTCTGTATCCCAATCGCTCTCAAATGGCTAGCGAATAAGGCTACAAGAAACTCTACATTATTGCCTAGAAAAAGAATTAGTGGGTAATTCAAGCCCAAAATTGAAAAATAAGTAGTTATAAGTACTAAATTAATATAGAAAATATGGATCTTAGTGTATAGTTGTGTAAGAAAATAACGTTTCATTTAAATTTTATTTATTTATTATTATAAATTAAATAAATAATTTTATATATAGGTAAAATTAATATACCGAAATATATTTTTATACTTAATAATATAATAAGCGAAGGAGATGAAGGAAGGCCGCTAAATGCAAAAAAGTTGTTCGAAGTCACTACTTATAAAGGAAAATGGCGTTGGGGTCTTTTGAACTATTTATGTCTTACAAAAAGAACATTAACTTGCGGTCGCTTAGAATTTTTGAATAAATATTTTTTTTTTCTAAAACCCTAATGGAATAGTTAGTAGATTTTAATTTAGGTTAAAACACATTTTTACTTTATATTTATTCATATCATTACGTTTTATACCTATACTAAGCCAGTATTTGTATCATAGACATTGTACATACAATAAAGTTACATTAGTAACTGCTGAGATTTTTAAGAGATACGAACGCGGCTATGTCGAATCCCAGATGGCCAAGTATGAGTTAACATTTACACTGTCACGGCGTAAAGTGAGTTGTCTCCGCCAATCAGACAAAATTAATATATTTTGATCGCCTAGGAAAAAAAAAACAAATGTAGCGATTCCCTCAGACCATAGAATACACTATAATAATAGTTGGTTTAGATAATAAATGTATTAAAGTATTTGCAATACATGTATATTGTATGTGTAGGTAAATGGAAACATCCTGTATTTGGCAGAATCATGCAATGGATCATGTTGAAGCAAGATTCTTAAGTAATTAGTCTTCAGACGGATCTGCTACGAGGTAATTTATAGTTTTGAGGAAGATTCCCTTTTTTATTTTACTAATTAAAATTATTTGAGCTTTACGTGGTTCTAGATAAAGATTATTTGTCATGTTTACGTTTTAAAAAAAATTAAAAGGGGCAGATAGTTAGATTTATGTAGTAGTTTCGCTTTTGACTTCGTTTGAACGCATAAAATTAAGAAACGAGAGAGTGTTGATATAGACTTGGGTCCGAATCTCCCAAAAATGTAACTTTGATATACTTAGTAACATTAGCTTAGTGTAGGCATATAAAATGCATTAATTATTATTTATTTCTTTTTATTTTTATTATTTATTCCTGGGAAAGTAGCAACCTATCTGGGCAAAGGAATCTGGTCTATTTAGTATTTAAACAGAGAGTATGTTATTTTTATCTTACGTCTTGTACTACTAAATTTTTCATCGTCGGAAACAAATAATTAAAGCACTAAAATAAATTGACGATTGATGCATTTTATGACATCATGAAATTCTACTTTTACGATCTCATCTGTCACCAACTATAAAAAATAAAGTTCAAACCATGTGACATGATGCGAATGAAAATACTTCATTGGTCAGCAATCCAAAGTAAATATCGTCTTGGTAAAATTTGCTTTCTATAATATCGTGAATATCGGTTATGAAACGATATTCCTTTAAAAATATGAATGAATAAGAAAATAAGACAATCGATAAACAAGAGACGATCATTTTGTTACCTTTGATCGTTGATATTGACGATATTATTCTTTAACAAAAAATCTTTACGAAATAATTAAATTGACAATTACGATTTGATCAAATAAAGGAAGCGACTGAAGATTGGCGGGGCTTTATTTGAAAGTACTGGCTATAGTAACCATCATCATTCTACCTACTATTCTTAATCATATCGTACTAGGTTCGCTCAATTTTTTTGTTTAAGTGCATAAGTAACAAACTACTGCATTACGTAATATTTCCAGAAGTTGACACGGAGCATTTTCATTGTCTGTTGTCTAATAAGTGTCCAAACAAGTAACTCAATAAAGCGACAGTTCCCTCCATTTAGGAAAGCAACCCCCATCTTCAGGGTGGAAGCGAGACAGGGGACGCTGGTCGTTTGTCCGTCGCGATTATTGCCATATCTGTCAAATGAACAAAATTTATGTTTTGTCTTACGTAGAGCACGTAGGAAACAATGAAATAATATTTATTATCTACTCGCTGCTGTTGGCAGTTTTCCTTTCGTATATATCGATGCTAGAAACGTATAAGGGCGTAAGCGACATTGTCCAAACGTCATAATAATATGCTTTATTGCACAAAATTAAATCTGGTATAATGGCGAGTTTGATGCCAGATGGCTAACCATTGGGAGAGGCCGGTGCAGTTACATTACATACATAAATTCTAATAAGCAAATAAACAATAAAATAAATACATAAGTAATATAGGTAAGTATTTAACTGTTATTCCTTTGTTTTGTTGAGCTACTTTTTATCCAACGATGACGGATTAAGCGGTAATCTGTGCGACGGGCGTGCTGCAGATACTGTTGGAATCGAAATAATTATCATTTGCTAGTTTTAATTCGGTGGTATTTTAAGCAAATTGTTGTGAGAAAAGCTCTTCATCCAGAAAAAACTATACAATATCTTCTGATTGGATAAAACTAAAACTAAATTGGTATTCGGTACAAAATAGTCGCTTGAGTTTTTTTGTTGTTCGCGCAGACAATGATAACGCTCAGACTCTCTTTTATGGCTTTGATTCGACATTATCCGCAAATATTTTTGCAAACTCATAGTCGAAGTTGTCTTGGCAACATGCCCAAAAGGAAATCATCAGGTAACACGTGTAATTTGAATTACCCTTGTAACATAATCAGACGATGCTATTTACCATATAAACTTTACATTTTAATGTGTTTTTAATAAATAACACAACAAAAATGTACAGAACTTTTGTTAGGTTTAGTTTTGTTTAGTCGAAAATAAAATAATGATGATAAATAAGAAACATCATAAACGTAATGTGCATAAGACATAAATACAACGTCCAAACTGTAAAACGCTTCTGAAATATTAAAAATAAAATCTATAGTAGAATATATAGTACTTGTCTATATGTAAGTTATTCCGCCATTTATACAAACACACAGATTTGAAACAAACTTTTTATATCACTATTTTTACTATTTTTCCACTATACTACTTTACTACTTAATAAATATGTACATAGAATCGAAACTGGGGTAATAGTAGTTGTCAGGACTCTAACCACAGCATCGGATTAATGCGAAAGATGAAAAAATTGCATTTTGGCCAATTTTGGCACATAGTCTTTTGATTGGATTCTGCAATATTAAAAATTCATCACGCACGACTTGTTAACTTCAGTGGTAAATTATACGGGCCTATAGTATATTTTATAAACAAAAAATGCATCCAGACGGCTGCCTGAAAAAGGACTCTGTAAGGTTTTTATACACGTTTGTTTAAAAATTTAGATTTGCTAACAAATACTGAAAAGCTGACTTTAAAAAACCTTCCATTTACATCTATAAGAGTAGCTATGGTCTAGCGGTAGACGGCGCGAAATCACGATCGATAAGATTCGTGTTCAAATCTCGATGACCATTACCAATCTACACTAGGTTAGTATAGGCATGAAAAAAGAAAATTTTGTTTTTCCGGCAAGCTAAATCTTTTTATAATTAATTACCTGAATAGTTACGATATCTATATATTTTTTGCTACAAGAACAAATCAAAAAGTTTGATTGAAAGAAATTGAAAGGATATGAAAGTTTCTGCACTTACGATCCAAGTTTGTAGCAACTTTCTTCATTACTCATAGCCCGTGACTGGACGAAAACATGAAACACATTTGAAAACTGTGACACGCAACCGTTATCGATTATTTTTATCGAAAAAAAAAGAACAGATATTACTTAACGATAACCTACCTATAAACTATGATTGGAAGCCACTAAAAGCTGGTGAGGTTGTTTATTTTAAAAGTGTTACATAGCCAAACTGATGATTATTATTAGCCTAGTCAGCTGAGAAAGACAATGTACATGGTATTAATCAATATAAAAAATAACAAATTATTTGATAAAATAATAAAAATATTTTTCGATTTAATTAAGAGGTGGTTTTAATGACAATAGTGGTTTTAATACCAAAAAATACCCCCCACCCCACACTACGATATCCTGTGCTGTGGTCCCAAAACATATATTCAGTCTTTTCGATAATATATTAATTATATTTATTATTAATTGAGAATGAATTAAATAGAAAAACAAAAAAAAAGTCTATTATATTTTGTTATATATTTGTTACGACGGAATCGAAACCGGGACCTCCGCGTAAAAAAAAGCATAATTCTAAAAAAGGATTCGCCAGTCTTTCACTAGTGACAGAGATCCTATCAAAGGAAATTGAACTTACCAGGAAAATCAATTCGGTAACTTTAATTAACTTAATTAACAGTATCTTAAAGGCCGAACAATGAAGTCAAGAACTTTCGGGAACAGCAAACAAACGCTATCCCCAATCGCCTTTTTGTAAACACTTCAGAATATTAAAAGATCGATGTTGCTAAATACATTTATTTGTACATTTAATTAACTTGTTCTTAACTGTGATAATAGACTTAAAAAGTAGACCATTAAACGATTTCATACGTTTTTTTTTTATTGTATCTCGGCATGTGACAACACTCCGCCTGATGTATAGCTAGAGTGCGGTCCATGAATGGAAACAACTGCTACTACAGAGAAACCTGTGCGAGCAGCAGTCGCCTCCACTATGCCGGCTTGAGGAGACGACCATGTACCATCTAGATTGACAGTGCACACTCCTCTCGCTATATCTGGCTACTTTCAAACTATTCCCGAAACGCGACTAAGTCACTTCACGGGTGTTACATTCGAAAGTGGTGGTACTACCCCAGGACGGCAGACTGGATAAATAACCATTATCAGTCTACCTACCACTCTTTAATAGTGTCTCTAGGCACTGAGCGACCAAAGTACATATAACAAAGTTACATTGGTACCGGGCAAAATTAGCGAGGTTCGAACATGGGTCTCATCGATCGTGAGTTCACGCGTCTTACCGCTAGACCACGGCCGCTCTTGTATGTATGTATGTATTGCTTCGAAAGTTTTGCATCCATCATTGCGAAGAGACTCGAGTAGGCCGCATAAAATCTTAAGAGAAGAACATAGTTAGGCAGGCTGCAATATAGGTTTGCGTACATTCGTACACACGTAAATGCGAAGAAGAAAATAGTATACTCGTACACAGAAGCTTTGCTGAATGCTTACCTACCAAAGATATTATTCAAAATTCTTATAAAACTAGTCGCACAATAAATTAAAATACAACGGTTCCTTTAATGAATTTTGTTATTTTTCTCACGGGAATACATGCAGTGGTCATACATCATAATATAGCACTTTAATAATGCGTGATAGCAGGCAGTAATGTTCGATTTCCGGGCGCACCACAACTCGCATCGCATCTTCGTATATTCACCAATCAAAACCATTTAGGCCATGTATTTTATGGCATTTATAACCAATAAATAGATGTACAATTGTTAATAATATGTATTATTTCCTTTTATTATAAATTAAAGTCGTTAGAATAGTTGGAAATATTAAAATTGTGTTATAGATTTTTTTGTTTAGTTTTTAATTATTATAAGAACGAGATTGGTAGTAAATTAATGTGTTTTTTTTTTGCCGTCTATACATGTGCTAATATAGATTGCGAAATTAGTGAGCGAGAGAAAATTAGATCAGTTTTCTTTTAGTAAAATTATCGCCTATAAATTTGGCTGTGTAAAATAGTGGTAGGCAGACTGATGATGGTTATTTGTCCAGTCTGCCGTCCTGGGGGAGTACCACCACTTTCGAATGTAACACCCGTGAAGTGACCTTATCGGGTTTCGGGAATAATTTAAAAGTAGCCAGGTATAACTAGATCTAGATGGTACATGCTCGTTTCCTCAAGCCGGCATAGTGGAGGCGACTGCTGCCCTCACAGGTTTCTCGGACTGCACTCTAGCTTTACATCAGGCGGAGAGTGTTGTCACATGCCGAGCTAAAAAAAAAATTAAAATAAACTGGCGAATGGTTAATAACTCATACAGAAACAAATATGTAAACGAAAAATGTTTTTTTTTTTCTTATTTGGATGATGGAGTTGTCCCTCGCGACACACCTGCTAGCAGATACCTACAATACAGAGATTGTTTTCGAATAATTGTTTCTGGGAGTTCTCGATTTCTCGTTTCAATTATTAAATTTGTTATTATAAAAATAAAATAAAATTATTCGTCCAATGAAATTAATTACAATTTATATTATTAAATTATGATGAAAATATTTTGTATTTCTGCTTACCATAGGCCCAGGTACATCCCTCATGAATACCACACACACTAAGTGAAGTAGTGTTGCCCAAATTCAGTCTTGTTCTTGCACTCTGCAAAAATGCAAGAACAAGAACAAATGCCAATTCTTTAACGTCATCGTTATTATGTCAATCTAACTCATGAAATCGCTATATAAAGAAAACCTGTATTTCAGTATAACGCAAGCTTACGTTAAAATATTTAGTTGTAATTACTACGTCAGTTTTATAACTACTATGGTTATTTTTTTATAGTAGCTCGGCATGTGACTACACTCCGCCTGATGTAAAGCTAGAGTGCGGTCCATGAATGGAAACAACTGCTACTAAAAGTCTCGAAATCGAAATGTGGAAATATTTGGTCACTCGTTCGCGTGCTGCACAAACTGTTGAGTAGTAAGGAGCCGTCATAGTATATATGGGCACTAAACACGCAAATTCACGAACCGAGGTTTCTAATTAAACGTGGTGCAAACTAACCGCCCCTCGATCGCCTTCAAGTTTCTCCGCCCAATCCGACCAGCACCGCCGCCGCCCCATTAGCATTTCACTTCGCTTTAATGCCACTATGAATATTGACTCACCCGCTTTTGATGTTCAACAAAAAGTTACTCGACGTTTTTCAATATTTCAAGTTTTATATTGATTCTTTTATTTTCAAGAGTGGTAGGTATTTATTTATTTAAAAACTTATCAAGAAAATTATATTCACGCTGCGTAACTATTATTTTTACAAACTGAATGCAATTTTTTATTGGGATTTAGTGGCATGAAGGTCTGCCGTACTGGGTGAGCTAGTCGCGATTCGATATCGCCTTGGAAGTAGCCGAGACGAGAGGATTGTGCACTATCGACCTGGATTCGTCCCAACGAAACCTTTGAGTTTTTTAAAGTAATATTTTACGATTTTATTAATGTAAGAGAAGAACGATAGTGATCAAGCTGATATAGACGTACGAGCGTTCGCAATTGACGACCCTATCGTTTGAATCACTCAAAAGCATTAACCCTTTATCAATGTAATTAATATGTGAATGCCTTAAAAAATCAATGCATTTTATACATGAATAGTTCAATTATGTAGTACAAGTAAAGACGAAAATAAATTGTATTACTTTATCCACGTGACCAGTAAACAATTGAATTGACTATTAAAGTTTATATTATTATGATCATTTAATTAAAAAGAACAAAGCTACAAATACTTGTGCATTACATTCCTCTTGCGCTCGAGCTTGAAGCTTCAAGTAGACTGAAGCTAATTATTGTCATAATGCCATGAAGAAGGCAGGAGCTTATAAGCTGCTTGTAACGAGGAAAATATCCCTGTACATATATAATATAGTTACGAGTGAGTCGAGAAAGAGTGGGTTTTAGTAGTATTCGCTTTTAACATCGTTTTCATCTTCAGGCTTTTTCATTGATCATTACCCAATATTACTCCATACACTGCCATACAGTGTAGCGTTCAGTAATTTTTTTTTTAAAACAAGGCATTACCTTAGTCTCCAATTTACTTTTTAAATTTTCGGTAAAAAAAGGTGGAATCTCTTTTGTACTAGTGGAAGAAATGAAATGAAAATACTTGTAAAACTTTTCCAAACAAATATCATGTAACTTCAGCCTTACAAATGTTCTTATCGCCGGCTTCTTATTATTCATGTTGAGTAATGTGGTCTCCCAATCATGCTGCCAAATAGGTGTATGACCGTTCTCCCACGGTGCAAAAATGCAAATGCAATCGAGTGCAAATGAGGAGCTCGTGCTGCGAATGTTGATAAGGTGGCTCTACTCCGGTACTTTTGACACTTGTGTGATACTAAATTAAAACTTCGTTCGATTTTCTTTTGAAATAATATTTGAGGTTATTAATTCAAATTTAATACAAATTATTTAGTACAAAATAAACGGTCATGTATTGATGAATAATTTTCGAAATATTTCTTTCGTATTTTATAAGAGATAATTTAAAAAATATTTCAGTTATTGGTTATGATAACAAAGAGTGGTAGGCCGACTGATGATGTGACTTAGCCACGTTTTGAGAACAACTTAGAAATAGTCGGATATAACGCGAAATCTGTCAAGCTGATTGGTGCACTCAAACCGGTATAGCGGCGGCGACAACACCCTCTGTGATATCAGTTGTAGACTGCATTCCAGCCTAATACGAGGCTAAGTGACGACAAATGTTAAACTACTATAAAAATGTTAACTTTTTATTTAGGGATAGTAACATAATAGTTCCAAAGCCTTAATTTAAGATATTTTTTTTATATGAAGTACTTTTAAATAGTGATTATATTTGTTTCAAGAATAAGTCTCTAGTTCTCTGTGGTGGGCAGACAAAACATCCCGGACGCATAACTTGACACCCTGTCCTTTGTGCTAAGCTTTATGAGGCATCGACAACATGAATATTTTGTGCAGCATTTTACGAATAACAATTTCCGATATATTAATTGATTTTTTCCGACAACTCGCCTGCGGCATTTTCATTTACTAAATGCTTTAATTTTTCATCTCTGACTACATATTATATTAACCGAATTTACATAATAGCATTTTTATGTTTTTTATTTAATTAATTTCTCTCTTTTTATGATATTCGTCATGTTAATATGTTGCATCACGCATCGTTCATTAGTAACACAGAACAGTCAAGTCGTTTCCTGATCAAATCAAAAATAGCTTCAGTATTTACAACTGAGTTTTGGTGGGAAAATGAAAATGCACAATCTCATATTTTGAATCATTTGCCACACTCACGCAACCGCTAACTCATTTATAATCTTAATTAAACTTCGGTAGTTAGTTAGTAAGACATATGAACCTTTAATCTCCTTAGGAATTAATTGTTGCAGATTTTTTTTACAGTAGACTTGAGCAACTAGCAGAGAAATTACAGTCTCCCAGCCTCTGCTGGTTTACTTCATTGGTGTTATTATTCCGGGACAGCGGACTAAGCTGATAATATAATCATCGTCAGTCATTCAGTACACCATAGCTATGGAAGGACCAAAGTAGGTTACGTAACAAAGTTATATTGAATTTAATACTTTGAATATTTTTGTCGCTACACAATATTATGTGTTCTCACTTAAAAAACTATTAATTTAGTTGTTAAACAGTAATAAATATCCAAATTAATGGTCCATGAATTGGTCCTCAACCTCCCTTCGTACAATAATAATTTAAATGATTTGTTGATTCACATGTCATAGGATATTCCCGAACTACACAGAAGCTTACGTCATTATTAAAAGAATAATAAGCAAAACTCTAAAATAGTTAGCGAATTATCCAAATAATAGGTTTAAATACGGAGTTTAGAGACGGGAATCAAACATCACCTATATTTTTTAATGCTAATCTAAACGGGGTTAATATACGAGTATATTATTTATAATAGATTTATAGACATTTGCCCACACTCCGCCTGATGTCAAACTAAGTAAGTGCAGCCCATGAGCGGAAATTACTGATATTGCATGTCTACAAGCAGTAGTGGCCTCGTGGAAAAGAATGTGCATCAGCACACTTCTCTTGTAATGCCCGGCTACTTCCAAGGTGATTTCGAAACGGGACGGCAGCCTGGGCTAACTAACAACTGTTATCAGTCTGCCCAGCATTAGAAGTATGTGGTAAAACAAAACACATGTTTAGCAAATTAATTACTGGGCGGGCTCAAACGCGTGAATCTATTTTTCAGCGTGACATAATAATTGCTCTGTGAATATTAATGAAGTACTTTTTTAATGTATGTAAAACTGCCGGGTTCAAGGATGATCAAGAGTCAAGACATTTTGCCATATGGATGATATTTTGTTCAAAATTTTATGAAATATGAGATATAGTTATGCCACGGTCGCGTTGCGGGAGCAGTTTGAAGCACTATAGCGAGAGGAGTGTGCACTGTCAATCTAGATGGTGTATTTTTCTTTAGTAGCAGTTGTTTCCGTTCATGGACAGCATTCTAGCTTTACATCAGGCGGAGTGTTGCCATACGCTGAGCTACAGTAAAAAAAAAACTATATTTTTTACAATTTGATTCGAAAATTAAATAAATAAAAACGCAAATAAGAAACAGAAAATGGGTCAAAGACTTTCGTAAAATAGAGAAAAAAAACGTACGTGATTAATTTATTTGTATTAACAAAATCTGTTACACCGATTTAAAATGTCCTTTGACTCCTGAATTCGATTTCAATCAACTGAGGTGTTAATGCTTCGCCAATCAATTGCTAGGAACTTAATTGCCTTCATCAAGCCAAGGATAGGACCCATTTATTGTATTACCTATCTAGTCTTTATTATAAATAGTGACGTCACACGACGTATTAAAAAATACGACAAGAATTATGAAAAATGTTATTTGTACAATAAGATTTTATTAATTTATTTTTTATTTATATCAAAATTGTGTGTATATTTTTATGATAATTTTGCATGTCGAAAGACAGAGCACTTGAATATTGCTCCCGCAAATAAATAAACTTCATTTAATTTCATTTCAAGGTGCGGTTTTTCAAGAGATGGCTCCAGTAGTAAGTGCTGGTCGTTTATGACATGACCAAAACGTCATGAACCAAGCTTAGACATATGGTAAACAAACCGCTATCAAACATTAGTGATTTTGTTTTTGCGTCATATACTTTTGATTGTGTTAAAATGTCTGATTTTGTGCCAAATAATCGTTATTTGCGGGAAGTGTTGCTTTTCTTCTTTCATTCGAAGAAAACGGCGGCTGTAGCACATCGCGAACTGTAAAAAGTTCACGGAGAAGCTGCTCTAAGTGAAACAACGTGCTGTGATTGGTGACGTGGTCGTGACGCGCCCTTTCATAACACACATTCACGTTCAGATTGGTTTTTATTTTCATTTTAGTTTAATTCATTACGTTAATCTTACTGTATTTGAACAAATAACGCTTTCTTTCTTTAATATATAATACATAATTTAAACGATTCCTTGCGGCTTACTATAATGGTTATGTTGACTATTTTAACGTTTTAAAAGTTTTAGAGCCATCTCAGGCGTTCTTCCCAGTATGTATTTATTTAAATTACACAATCTATAATAAACGATAATATAATCAAAGTTACTTACTGTATTATATAGGTAGAACGTAGTTCATAACAAATACGCGTCTACATCTACTATTATCTACTTAAAATTCATCCAAGATCAGTAGAGTTTGGTAAGCGGCTTAGGAGTTATTAATCTTGTCATGCAGGAGGAAGCAAGCGTCGTGGAGCGCACGTGAGTCACCGTCAGAAACTTAGAACGCTAACAGACTCAAAATCTTCATCATTATTTCGTATCTATTTAATATTAATATTATTATGTCAATGATAAGAATAATATATTTAATTACTGCTTTTTAATTTAAGTGTAACTATTTTATTGGTCTAATTTTCATCATCATGAACCTAGCCAACTTATAAGTATAAAAATAAAACTTTAAAAACACAAAAATATAAATACCTACTGCCAGATTACTGTCGCAACCCTAGTTGCACATCTCGACAGTGCAGTACTCCGACAGCACGTCCTATCGTATAATTATTGTCAACAAATAATGCCTAATTTATGCATGAACGTATTTAGGAATGAACGGACCATCGTGCATCGCTTCGTGCCCGGTTCTGTTTTCTGTTAATGTGTCCAGATCTTTATTAGGTTTCCCTAGTCACGGTACATGAATGGGTACAAGAGCTGCAACACGTATTTCTTCATTCATAGTTTCGATAATAACTACACGATAGACGAACTGTTATTACTGGTATTAAGCGTACAGCAGTCAGTACTGATATTTAGCGTAGGAGTGTCTGGCGCGCTTTTGCCCGGGAAGGTTGAGGTGTTTTTTTTTTATCCCTTTCCTTAATTAGTTTAGTGGTTATTATTGTGTAAAATTGGTGTTATTTAGCTTAATTTTATGCTACGCATGTAAGTAATTGTGGAAACATTAAAATTCGCTCTATAAGAGGCAACGGAAGCGGTTTTTTTTGTGGTTATCCCACGCCGTGAAAACGCTCATATTGTGACTTGACCGGGTGAATTGCCGCCAAATACTCCAAGAAAGCGTCAAATTGTAAAACGCCATTGCAATTTGATGCAAAAACATTAAGAATTTACTACTCGACATTGGCAGAATTGTCGTTGTTATGACAAGGTCATTTAACAAAAGAAGAAAAAGAAGATATTTAGCGTACAGTATCAACACTGGCATTCAGCATACATGCCGTGCGTGGCAAATATTGGTCGTGCGTGATCATAACCAGATAAAGTTTCAAACAACAAATACTTCTGATATGATTTTTAAAAAATTAAAGAATTTAAGTGAATTAAAATTAAATAACAATTTTTATTATTATTAATATAGTAAGATTTAGATACTTTTTGGGTCTTTTTATCAATTCATCTGCAATATTATTTACTGTTAAGATGTAAATAAACCAATAAGAATTTGAAGCCGCAATATCTCGGAGCGTAATTACAGCGCCAATATTAACCGCAGACGTTCATTCTGTAACCGCTTTACACGTTACGAGGGGTGCGAACATAATCTCTGTTTTCACTTAAAATATAATCCCCCTTATTGTTTTGTATTTAATTTTCTACAAATATTATTCTTTTCATAACTTTATTACAGAAGAATGTCCATTTTTGCGCGCACTTTATACCTAAAAAGTAACAAAACAATATTCTAAAATAAAATCTTATTTTTTTATTAATTCATTTTAATTATATCAACACATCATTTACCAATCAATAGACAATGTTTAATTACATAAAAAAATATATATCTTCAATTATTAAAGCATTTAAAATAATAATAACCTCAAATATTGCATCAGAAAACAACTAGTAACTCAATAACCCGGGTGAAAAAATTAAAACTGATTGGTAATAAGGAACGTAGATTCATTTTTCTACAAAATTAACTAAAGATCATCTCTAAAACTCGAGAAAAAAATTGTGGGCCCATTTTCCTTAGGCTAATGGGCATTCTCTTTTATCTACTTTATTTATATTAATAAAATATATATATTACATACGGTAAATTAAATACAAATTTAAATTCAACTTTCTCATAATAACTTGGAAAACAAACGTTGTAATTATAGTCGTAAAGTTTAGGTCAGACTCAGTCACCTCCTGGGTTACCTAGCCAATGAAAACTCTTAAGATACGACTAACGGAACTGTGCTTGACGTTAACTAGTGAAAATTTCACAGAGAACCTTATTCGCCGACGAGATTTCGTTGTAGATTTTAAACTTGCAAAAATTTATAGCTTTAACTATAATATAGGACCTGGCATTTTTTTTCCTAAATTTTTTTACTCAAAAAAATTGTTCTTGTCGATGTGTATATAATATTAATTTTAGAGGTATAAAATTGCAAAGATTAAGAACTAAATCGTAAGTAGCCGGGTATAGGGAGAGGAGTGTGCTTTGTCCGCGTACATTAGTCTCCTCAGGCCGGCATAGCAGAGGCGACTATTGCTTGATATTTCTCTCAGATAGCAGTTGTCTCCGCTCATGGACCGCAGTCTAGGTGTAACATCAAAAAGATTGTGGTAACATGCCGAGCTACTATAAAGAAAATTACATAGGTACTTGTATTTTTTATATGTATATACATATTTGATTTGATCAATTAAATAAAAACAGCTTAATTCGCCTCGACTGGTTTCGTTTCCAAAATATTGCGGCCACTTACAGTCCGGATAAAAAGCAAAATCTTTTTTCTTAGTGCACACCTGAACGATAATACCCTTTAAATTACAGGACGCTAGCTATCCTCATTTTGGCTGTACGTTGATTACGAAATATTAAGTCAAACAGAATTTCTTCTTTTACATACAGATTTAAGTTTCCTAGGGATGGAACGTGGCTAGTTCTAAACGCATAATACTTACTAATACGAAGTTGCTGGCAAAAGCTATTTACAATGCGAGCCAACTAATAATAGGACTGGATTTGCAGCTAACTTCACTTGACAGATGTGAAATAACTTGAAATAAGTACCACAAGCTAAAAAGGTGAAAAAAAAAACGTTTTCTTCTTCTTGTATTTAACAAATAATAAATAATGTAGTTGACGACTTCAGTTCGTATTATAGAGACACATTTTAGTAGTTACAGTTTTAGTTGCGTTTTTCAAGGTATTGTTTGGTTTTTTGTACACCTAACAAAACGGCGTCTTTACAGTCCTATTGTTAGTTGATTCGCGTAGTACCAATAAAATATCGAGAGTTCAAATTCTATATCGCGTGTTTAAAACACGTCTGAGATATGGTTTTTATCACTTTTTAAAATGGTACTTTTACAACACCTGCTTCAAATTTATTATCAATAGACGGGTTCAAAATTATTTTAAATATTTCTTAAAAGTTTGTCTTATTTTTAACCGACTTCAAAAGGAGGAGGTTATCTATTCGACGTGTATTTTTTTTTTTTTTTTTTGTGGCGATGTTCACTCATATCTCCGCCGTTTGTGGACCGATTTTGATGATTCTTTTTTTGTTGGATAGGGTATATGTCCGCATTGGTCCCGTTTCAATCTGAAGAAAATATTCCGCCTCTAAGGGTGGGAAATTAGGGGATGTTTCGCCGTTTGTGAACCGATTTCGATGATTTTTCTTTTGTTAGATAAAGTATGTCTCGTGATTGGTCAATTTTAAATTTGAAGAAAATATTCCATCTTCAAGGGTGGAAAATTAGGGGATATTTCGCCATTAGTGAACCGATTTTGATGATGCTTTTTTTGTTTGATAAAGTACGTTTCGGGATTGGTCCCATTTAAGGAATAAAATATTCCACATTTAAGGGTGGAGAATTAGGGGATATTTCGCCATTAGTGAACCGATTTTGATGATTCTTTTTTGTTTGATAAAGTACGTCTCGAGATTGGTCCAATTTAAGGAATAAAATATTCCACCTTTAAGGGTGGAAAATTAGGGGATATTTCGCCATTGGTGAAGCGATTTTGACGATTCTTTTTTTGTTTGATAAAGTACGTCTCGGGATTGGTCCCATTTAAGGAATAAAATATTCCACCTTTAAGGGTGGAAAATTAGGGGATATTTCGCCATGAGTGAACCGATTTTGATGATTCTTATTTTGATGATTCTTTTTTTGTTTGATAAAGTACGTCTCGGGATTGATTCCATTTAAGGAATAAAATATTCCACATTTAAGGGTGGAAAATTAGGGGATATTTCGCCATGAGGGAACCGATTTTGATGATTCTTTTTTTGTTTGATAAAGTACGTCTCGGGATTGATTCCATTTAAGGAATAAAATATTCCCTCTCTAAGGGTGGAAAATTAAGGGATGTTTCGATTGATTTTAATGATTCATTTTTGATCGAATAGGACTCGAGAGTGGCTGTCTATAAGCCCGCTACTCATCACATTTTATTTGAACAGCGCGTTTAGAATGTTATCCATACAATCAATCAACAGTTACAACTAAAAATTACAAAATAAAAACATTTCTGAAAAAAATTGAACCGACTTCTAAATAAAACACAAGGCACTAAAAAGTAAAAAAATAATTTTAATTAAGAGTACATACACACAATTTAATAAGCATAAACAAGAATAGATGCTTATTATTTATTTACAAATTAATTGTCTGCATTTTATTTAGCATATATCTGAAGTCGGTGCCAACCAAATATGAAACTCCGCATTGCTTGAATCTAGGTACATTACCAATCATAAAACATGTTTCAAATGCATGTTTTATTTAGAAGTCGGTTCAATTTTTTTCAGAAATGTTTTTATTAATATTTATTAATTATTAGATATTTTTATGTAAACGTACAAAATAATTACGAGACGCTGCCGTGAATAGAGTTACTTAAAATCTTAATGTTAGTAACTGGTCATTAGTTGCCTAAAGCCCTCCCTCAATCCTAAAATCATATCCGACCACATGGGAGGTCGTCACCAATCATAATTACATATCTTTCATAATACGTAATTAACAGTTTCATTTAAATTCTGATTTATACTATAATTAAATTGTAACATAATTAAATATAACGGGTTTTATAATCGTTCCTCTTCTTGTAAATGTAATGAAATTTACATAAGAAAAATGTTAAAAGTTTTTAATGTATTTCGTTCCGTGAATTCTTGTTGAACGCTTATCTTAAAGATATATTTTGTTCTAAGATTCCAACCACACTCAAAGACCAAGGGAGCCGTGGATTCTCTTAACTAAATCAGATATAATTTATCTTTCCAATAGCGTGACGACTTTTTTAAAAAGACTACACTCCGTCTGACGTTAGGACCAGTATCGTTTTAAATTCCTATGCAAAAGGCCATAACGTTTTATACATAACCCTTAAATCAACATATTTAACTTATCACTGATATTTAATCTATATGTATTGATAGTGCTTTAGATCTGCGACCAACCGCCTCCGTCATGTAGACTTGAGAATATGGACCAGTGGCCACCGTTCACGAAGACAGGTAACATTATTCTTAAGTTTCATGAGTGATATACTTCACACACAACTGACTGGCGACTTTAAAAAAAATTGTATCTTGGCATGTGACAACACTCCGCCTGATGTAAAGCTAGAGTGCGGTCCATGAACGGAAACAATTGCTACTACAGATAAATTTCTACAGGTAACAGTCGCCTCCGCTATGCCGGCTTGAGGAGACGAATGTGCACCATCCAGATTGACAGTGTACATTTGTGTACACTCTTGTTATGACTGCATTGTCTTGTCATAAGCGCATATAATGATGGCTAAATATCGAAACTGTAATAATGAAGAAACGAAACGACGCAGTAATGTGCAATAAGTTTTTTTGTAATTATTGTATTAAGAGTGGTAGGCAGACTGATGGTGGTTATTTGTCCAGTCTGCCGTCCTGGGGTAGTACCACCACTTTCGAATGTAACACCCGTGAAGTGACTTTGTCGCGTTTCGGGAATAGTTTGAAAGTAGCCAGGTATAACGAGAGGAGTGTGCACTGTCAATCTAGGATAGTACATACTCGTCTCCTCAAGCCGGTATAGTGGAGGTGACTGCTACCCGCACAGGTTTCTCTGTAGTAGCAGTTGTTTCCATTCTTTATATCAGGCGGGGTGTTGTCACATGCCGAGCTACAATAAAAAAAAAAAATTATACGCGTTTACGACGAGACGCCTTTGTGAAATGACTACAGTATAATTCTTTGATTAGATTAATGTAACTTAATTTTATTTAGTAGTGTATACCTACAAGCTAATTCAGCATTGTGTATCGATGGTCCGCACGTCAAAGTCAAGATCACTTCACTAGTAAGGGATGCTGTGACCTCCCACATGTCACGTTCCTACACACACTTCAACATCCCCCTTTAGCTTATATGTACAGGGTGAATTTTTCAAGTGGGCTTTCATGGCCAAATCCTAAACTATAAGAGATATCGAAAAATGCTGAAAGGAGTCTCGATGCCGATTTTGATGAAAACTAAAACTGCATTATTAGATTTTTGATAAATTAATTTTCCCGGCCAGGAATCGAACCTGTTGATTTTGAAAAAAAATAAACTAGTACTATATAATAATACAGTGTTTATTGCACCATCCGATAGGGTTCCTGATAAGGATCAAATCCTGGGAAGTAATGATATACGGCGAACCAAAGAAAAGTGTTGATTTTTAACAAATTGTCTCTTATTTCCATGTATTTATACATTACCTACTGCATTTATTATGTTTTGATTTAAAATCTCGCGCTCTTCAAGGTTAAAAGCCATGATAAAAAAAAAAAACAATTGAAACGTAGGAAAAACAATAAATTAATTTTTAAGGTCCTGTGCCGTGGCCGGCTAGGTCGCCAGATCTAACACCTTTAGATTATTTTCTCTGGGGGCATGTCAAGAACGAAATTTACAAATGTACGTACGTGTTGTACGAAACAACACCATCCAGATGGACATCCTCTCGCTACCTGACTACTTCCAAAATCTCGAAGCGCGACAAGGTCGCTTCACGGGTGTTACATTCGAAAGTCGTGGTCTTACCCCAGGACGGCAGACTGGAGTAATAACCATCATCAGTGTGTACCTCTCTTTACAATTTTTTAGATATAAAAATTTTTGCCAAACTTCTTTACAGTTAAAAATAGAGGAAAATAATTATTACGTGAGGTACACATTATAATTTAAAGTCTATAGAAGTTAGCAACACGATAACCGAGTACAATAACAGAGACAGCATGAAGAACAAAGACTGCGGGACACTTCAAACGCAAGTTCTTGCAAAGGTTTTACTCTCTTTATGAAGTTCAAACGTTTAAACTTTGCTTAGTATAGCAGAAACCCATTTCGTATACTCACAAGTATATACAATTCGATATAAGCTTAATTGTTGATATTGGATAACGGATTCAAGATTTGAAATTGAATATTATTTTACATAAAGTTCGTGTGGGGTTACATTTATTATGTTTGTATTATATGCATGGGTGGAATAAGGCCTAGGCAACCTAGGCACGTGCCTAGGGCCCGTAATTTTTGGGGCCTGACAATTAGGTTTTAGGAAACGCAAAGTAAGTATCATGACTGAAAAATAGGCCCGGAATTACAATGTTGCCTAGGGCCCGCTTTAGCCTTAGTCCGGACCAGTACCAATGTAATTATGTTATATGTACTTTGGTCACTACATATCTTTAGGTACTATTAAAGAGTGGTAGGACGATGGTTATTAGGCGAGTCTGCCGTCCTGGGATAGTACCACTACTTTCGAATGTAACACCCGTGAAGTGAATATGTTGCGTTTTGGGAGCAGTTTCAAAGTAGCCAGATACGAGAGGAGTGTGCACTGTCGATTGACAGTGCTGCTGCCTCTAGAAATTAATCTGTAGCAGATACAATAAAAAATGAAATATTATTAAATTATAAAATGTTGAAACTGAAATAAAGCAACGCGCACACAACAGCCTGTACTGGGGGTGGGAATCGAACACACGTCTTCAACTTTGCGCACGGATGCTGACTACTAAGCTACACAGCCTGGCCGCTTTTTCATTGACGCTTTACGTGAAAATACTACACCGAAATACTCGCCCGTTATTATTAAGACTAAGTCTTTAAAATTATATTACAAAATTGCCACACCCATCTAGTTACTCAGATAATTGCTACAAAATAACCCGATATTAGAAACTTAGTGCTCAAAAGGTGTTTATAACAACCTGTTTGATATTAAACACAGTTACTTAAGATAACGCCTACCATTTATGTACATGTTACTTTTTTTTTTATTGTAGCTCGGCATGTGTCAACACTCCGCCTGATGTAAAGCTAGAGTGCGGTCCATGAATGGAAACAACAGAAAAACCTGTGCGGGCAGCAGTCGCCTCCACTATGCCGGCTGGAGGAGACGAGCATGTACCATCTAGATTGACAGTGCACACGTTATACCTGGCTACTTTCAAACTATACCCGAAACGCAACAAGGTCGCTTCACGGGTGTT
The DNA here is from genome assembly GCA_948150575.1 of Tinea pellionella. Taxonomy (NCBI): domain Eukaryota; kingdom Metazoa; phylum Arthropoda; class Insecta; order Lepidoptera; family Tineidae; genus Tinea; species Tinea pellionella. The sequence goes on along the minus strand of OX411249.1, from coordinate 3,179,359 downwards.
ACATTCGAAAGTCGTGGTACTACCCCAGGACGACAGACTGGACAAATTACCATCATCAGTCTGTCTACCACTCTTTAATAGTGCCTATAGGCACTGAGCGACCAAAGTACATATAACAAAGTTACATTGGTACCCGGTCTTTAGCGAGGTTCGAACACGGGTCTCATCGATCATGAGTTCACGCGTCTCACCGCTAGACCACGGCCGCTCTTATTGCTATGAAATGAAATGAAATGAAATGAAATGAAATGAAATGAAATGAAATGAAATGAAATAAACTTTATTGCGTGAAACATGGTTAGTAAACATGGTGTTATAAATGGGTTAAAATTTGTTCACATGTTTCGCCACATTTAGCGGCATGCAAAATTTTTGATACTATTTCTAATGTACATAAAATCAATCATCACATTCAATTAGGTCTACTTAAGAGATATAATAAATTACCCGTTTTATGCAACCTAGTCGCGTTTCAAAATCAGTTTGGAAGTAAACGAGTGCTTTTTTAAATTGTAAGTTGACACATGACAAGACTCCGCCTGATGTTAGGCTACTATAATTTCTGCAGGCAGCAGTCGCCTCCGCTATGCCGGCTTGAGGAGGCGAATCTGCACCATTCAGGTTGTCAGTGCACATTCCTTACTTGGTTACTTCCAAACGCGACAAGATTAATTTACGGCTGTTACATTCGAAAACGATGGTATCTCAGGACGGCTGTTGGGCTAATAACCATCATCAGTCTGCCTACCACTCTTTAAGGTGGTATAACGATATAAAGAAATAAATAAACAAACTGTACGGACTACCTGAACAGTGCATATTTGTTTTCCCAAGCCGGCATAGCGGATGCGGCTGCTTCATGCAAACATTTCTATTTGTTTAGTACTTGTTTCCGCTTACGAATCACATCCTAGATTAATATCAAGTGTAATTCGGCTTATTTAAAAAATAAATGGTCTCTTCCGTGGTCAGTACAGTACCTACCTGCCCTAGAAGCCCGAGATCACAGACAGGCAATACAAATAAAATATTGCAAACAAAATTAATAAAGTTACCACCACTTTCGAATGTGAAGTGACCCTGTCGCGTTTCGGGAATAGTTTGAAAGTAGCCAGGTACAACACTGTCAATCTAGATGGTACATGCTCGTCTCCTCAAGCCGGCATAATAGAGGCTATAGTAGCAGTCGTTTCCATTCATAGACCACACTCTAGCTTTACGCGGCGGAGTGTTATCACATGCCGAGCTACAATAAAAAATACAACTCAATGTACAAAGAGTGGTAGGCAGACTGATGATGGTTATTTGTCCAGTCTGCCGTCCTGGGATAGTACCACCACTTTCGAATGTAACACCCGTGAAGTGATTTTGTCGCGTTTCAGGAATAGATTGAAAGTAGCCAGGTATAACGAGAGGAGTGTGCACTGTCAATCTAAGATGGTGCATGCTCGTCTCCTCAAGCCGGCATAATGGAGGCTGTAGTAGCAGTTGTTTCCACTCATGGACCGCACTCTGGCTTTACATTAGGCTGAGTGTTATCACATGCCGAGCAATAAAAAAAAATTTACAACAAAAAATGCAACTCAATGTACAAAAAATTATGCAAAAAGCGTTGAAAGTTTCAGTGCAGTTAAAGTAAAACTCGAGGTAGCTATGTTTAAACCTGCTTGTGTAGTCAGCAGCCATTATTTCAACTGCAATGTAAGCGTAGACGACACTACTCTTTCTAGTGTACAGTTAACAGACCGTCGTGTAATGGCAAAACAGTTTCAAGTATGATGGAATTAATTTTTAACTTTTTATTTCGGTTCATTTATACATTTTACTGTTTGCCATTCACGATTTTTTAATTATTGTAATTATTGACATAATAAAAAAATCGCAAAGTTAGTACTTCGTGTGTTTAGAACTGGATTCATTCGCTAGTAATCCAGCGGGGAAGTTAGTAAACTGCGCTAGCTTGTGCCAAGCCAGGACTGTCTTGAACTGTTCTGGCTTGAAAATCATGTCTCGTATATCCCGGACATAAGTACACTAAGTGTGCAGTAAAGAAAATCATCATCTTTGGTTTTTTTTAAATTATTATAGCTCGGCATATGCCAACACTCCGCCTGATGTAAAGCTAGAATGCGGTCAATGAACGGAAACAGCTGCTACTACAGAGAAATTTCTATAAGCAGCATTCGCCTCCGCTATGCCGGCCTAAGGAGACGAGTATGCACCATGATTAACAGCGTACACTCCCTCGCTATACCTGGCTACTTTCAAACCGCTCCCGAAATGCGACAAGGTCACTTCACGGGCGTTACATTCGAAAGTGGTAGTACTACCCCAGGATGGCAGACTGGGCTAATAACCATCAAACTGGTGAAAATAAAACAAAATTTATATTAATATTGATTTATTAAGTGTTTCGGTAACACACTAACATACTATGATTTGGTTCAGTCTGAACTTAAAAAACTAAAAGCTTTTGGTACTAAATAGATAGCGGACTTCACAAATACTTGTTTATTTTAATCGATTTGCGATAAAACAATTCGCGTACGATGCTTTAACTCTAAAAAAAATTTATTTAAGTCTGATTATAAAAATTAAATGCATTGCATAAAGCTTTCCACACGTCTACCACGCACCCTGTCTGTAGATGTGAATCGAATTAAGCTTTTATAATAAGGGCGTTTTTCACTAAAGATAAATTGAGTCTTATAATCAATAAAATTAGGTTCACAATCGATTAAAATAAACGTAAATTCATAAGTCCTTTAATTCACACATCGATCTATAACTTAAAAAATAGAAATACTTATAAACAAAACAATAGGTACACGAATTACAACCTTAAAATTAATATAATTAGAGTTGAAATTATTCTTAAACTTTATTTCAGAAAGAAATAGTTTTTTATATAAAGTTATCTCTTCATGGAGGTGTTACGTCTTTGTGCAATAACGCTCTCAATGTAACGCGAGAGAAAAGATGACCACAGCCACGTTTAGGTTCTTTGTCGGTTAGTATTTGACTTGACGGCAACATTGTCAAATCGTTGGAAAGGAGAGATGAGAGGAGAGGAGATTAACTAAAAAGATTTATTGTGTAAAAGTGGTAGTGTCCGAAGGAAGACCGGAGATGCATCAGGAACGTAATGGATATGATTTCATTCATTGAAGCGGAAGTGGTTTGTAGAGAGAGGAGTCGCTGGCGCTCCATAGCTTCTGCCTATCTCAGTGGGAACATGGGCCAAGTACGATGGTACATTTACGCCGTTACAGCGTAACGCGATATCTCTCTACCAATAAGATCGCTTCATTTAAATGCGGCGGACAAAATAACAACGCGTTACGCTACGAGGGCGTAAATGCACCGTCGTACTTGACCCACAGTTCGTGAGACTGAGAATCGAACCTCCATAGATGCCGTCAAATATATTTAGTTTTATTTGAAATAAAGTTTAGAAATAATTTAAATAATAAAAGTAGGTTAAATTAATTAAATTAAAGATGGCGATCTTTCTTTATGAACAAGTGTTCTTGAGCTATCACAGTTTTTTTTTCATAATTATATTCATTAACGGAAACAACGATGATTAATAAAATTAATTATCAATTCCTTAATTAAAAGAGTATTTTTGATTTGTGATACTGATAAGGAAATGAGCAAAACAGAAGATGTTTTTATTGCGAAATCCATAAATAATATATATTTTTTTATAATTTAAGAAACGGGTTCATTTCGTATAATACCACAATATTAAAAATGTAAATAAAGCTATTAATACAATTTAATTAATTGTTATTAGACCTAAAAATATTTTATCTTCACAATTTACTTAATTTTTCATTAACATTGACATTTAATTTTTTATTATGGTATTTAATTTAATTTTTTTAATTGATTAATAAAAATATATTTAGGTTCATTGCCTACGGAGACATCTCATGTATATTCTTATTTATTAATTAGTAACACTTTCACTTTATTTGCTCTTAAAAAAACACGTGTGGAATGTGACAAGCTGCAAAAAGAAAACTTGAAAAGCTGCAACTCAGATGCAAAACATCGTAACGACCGTTTTATTTCACACATCGTTAATATTAGATTTTAAGGTATGGGATCGAAGACTCATATTTGCGTCTTGCACAAATTATATTCCTGTCTATATTCGCACACACCTGTATGTATGGACAGCAAAAAGTTACAAAATAATTATAAATTTTTGCAATAAATATTCTATTTTTTTATATGTAATGGCATTCCTTTACAATTTTGTTTAATAAATTTAAAAAAAAACTTATTTTAAGTGCCTTTTTCTTTCTTCGATCCCATCCATTCATTATTGGAACACGGTAAAAAGGTCGTTACTACATAGACATAAAAATATAGTTGCATTTGTTTTCCTCACAAATAAACTATACTAGAACACACTCTATTAAAGAAATTAACTTAAAACTTAAATGTTTTTTATTTACTTAAAATTAAAACAACCAAATGTTACGAGTAATACTATTGCCAACAAATTTTATTAAAGCTGCGATTACGTTATTAAGGATCGGTTTCCGTTCCACATTACATTTGAAGCTATTAAGCTATGTTGCTGGAGTTTGTTCTAAATGAAATGAAACCCAGTTTTAACTGACTGACTGTCGACATATCATTAACACACCTAATATGGCGTTTCAGAATTTACTATTACGAATTACGGTTGTAAAAAAAAGGTTGAAATGACAGAAAACGAGTCAAAACCTTTTTAATTTAAGGAATAAATTAATCAAAATCAATTTATCACATCTCCAACTAACAAGGGTAGGCAGAACAAATAAATATATTACGGTTAATATAATAATAACAAAAATTAGCTATCATATTTTCTTTGGTGACGCAGATTTAATTTTGAACGAAACAGAAAAAATAAAGATTTCTTGAAAAAGACCAATTTTTTAAACCAAAAAAACACATCATAATATCTAATATAAACAATTATATATAATTAAAAATAAGTAATATATAGGACATTATTCGTTGGGTTCATCCAGGATGCGTAAACTACCCTGTATACAGAACCTTCACTATATTAAGGCTTACACTAACTTAAGGGATGGATATTAGCACATAACCACTTAATATAGCTGCTACAATTACAACTCGACAAAGGTAAAAACTCAAATACATTCATCAAGTATCGATTGAGCCTCCAAAAATATCTAAAGCACTTAACAAGAATTAAAAAAAAAATGGTATAAAAAATGACTCGGCAAATAAAAAAAAACGGTATTTACAATTTGATATTACAGATACATAATTACATAATTATTTATGTACATTGTACAAATAGATTTTTATTCATTACATTAAAATATATACATTATTTACAATTTATTTAAAAAAATATAACTGCCGAATGAGATAATTTTTCGCTTAAAATCACTTTTAAATTCTGATCAAACAACACGATCTCTTGGACATTTTCAACCAACAGAGGTCCAAGTATGAGTTTACATTTACGATGTCACGGCGTAAAGTGAGAATACTCCACCAATAGCATCGTTTAATTTGATTTTTTAAAATCTTGACAGTCAGTATAATATTGTTTGATTAGGAGAGATTTCACTCTGATACAAAGGAAAATAAGACTTTGAGCACCTCACCAATATCCATACCAATAAATGCAACGTATACCCGAATACTACAACGTGTAAAAAAAATAATTAATCGATTGTGACTGTACTTAGAAAATCATATAATACGACAAACAGTATCTTCCGCACACCTACATCAAAACTGATTTGCCAAAAAAATCACGCTGTTCAAAATAACCACATTTTGGATGCCTGATTCGAATTTTTTTTTTTAATTTTTATTGTAGCTCGGCATGTGACAACACTCCGCCTGATGTAAAGCTAGAGTGCGGTCCATGAATGGAAACAACTGCTACTACAGATAAATCTCTACAGGCAGCAGTCGCCTCCACTATGCCGGCTTGAGGAGACGAGCATGCACCATCCAGATTGACAGTGCACACTCCTCTCGTTCTATCTGGCTACTTTCAAACTATTCCCGAAACGCGACAAGGTCACTTCACGGGTGTTACATTCGAAAGTGGTGGTACTGCCCCAGGACGGCAGACTGGATCATCAGTCTGCCTACCACTCTTTAATAGTGCCTATAGACACTGAGCGACCAAAGTACATATAACAAAGTTACATTGGTACCGGTCAGAATTAGCGAGGTTCGAACACGGGACTCATCGATCGTGAGTTCACGCGTCTTACCGCTAGCCACGGCCGCTCTATAAATATTTCTTTCTTTTTGTAGTTTAACACGAGTACTTTATGTAATGCTCTAATACTATCACAGTTTTCATTGATTATAAAAAAAGTAATTATATTTTTCAATTAGAACAGTTTTGATCTAGTGGTGCGATATTGTTCTATGTACGACTAACCGCTTCCTTCTGACTAGCCTAACAAAACTACAATCAAGATTTACTCGATAAACAAATCTAGAACCCGTGAATCAATATTTAAGACCGCGTACACACTTGCAACGCAATCCAAGAGTCTGATGATACACAGACGTGTTTGTCACAACACAATTTAATATGGCAACAGAAAATCCGTAATAAACTAAGTAATTACTTTAAATTTAAATTAGGGACCGATAAACAATAATACAGAAAATAACGAAAAAATACCGATAAGAGATCACACAACAAACAATAGTTATAAGAAAGAGATGGACAATAAGTTAACGTATCGGTAACGTTATTTAAATTTACCGGTATATTAATGTAACGGTATTTCCACGGTATCGATACCAAAATACCGGTATTTCAGTGCCCTGCTTTAAATTTAATTATTAATTTTAACGGACCTAGTTTAACACAATGAATGATATAATCAGTCTGTCCTAATAATGGTTTGGCTAAATTACTTACCTCTATACTTTTCTGTTGTCGCATCTTCTAGATTACTATCCCAGTCGAATTCCGTGACACCATTACGCGGCGACACTTCGCCTAAATGTTGCCATCGATACTTGAAGTCGGAGTCGCGTTTCTTCAACGCTTCGAATCTGAGGAATAGATATAGTAGTGATGTGACTGTATCACACGCCTGATGTTAAGCTAGAATGCGGTCTACTAAAATCACAGAAGCCAGATGAGACAAGAGTGCGCCGTCAGAGTTTGACAGGGAAACTCCTCTCTCTACACCCGGCTACTTGAATAAATCACTTCACGGGTGTGTGGGTGGTGGATCATCAGTATGTCTATTACACTACCATCATAATTTCCTTTTATAACAGAGCATAATTTAGCCAAATACTGAATGTAAAAAATATGCATGATTTAGTAAAATTGCTCACCTTTTAAACATAAGTGTTTTAGCAAACTCGTACAATTCAATATCTAATGAATTTAACTGTCTGATATGTGCAACTTGGGACGGTGACAATGCAGCTAAAGTGGCACCTGACACAGTCGCGTTGTGCTGTGTAAATGGTACTGCAAAACGTAAATTAAACGTCTCCTCGAACACGTACTGAGATATCTGTAGGACAAATACTTCATTTAATAATAATTAAAACAAAATGCTAAGAGTTATTTAAACAAAAATAAATAAAAAAGAGTTAAAACAAAATCAGAGCGGCCGTGGTGGCCGTGGCTTAAACCCGCGTTCAAATTTGTGTATGTACTTTTGTCGCTCATTGCATGATGATGCAAGCATTAGCTTAATATGGGCATTGAAATAAATGCTTCTGTTTTAAAGTTCGCGTGTTAGAAATACGGAAGAGACTAAAAATGTATGAGTGATTATCTACATTATTAAAAGTATCCAATGATACTAGAGGAAGCACGCCAACATTTTTTTTTACTAATACCATACGTAATTAATATTTTTACCCAAAAATATTTTCAAAGAGATAAGTAAAAGGCGTACACCATTCTCATTCATCACGAAGATAAAAAAAAAACTTAATTATAAAACTTGCGAAATGTTGGGCACAATTTTCTCTATGACGTGCTTATCGTAATTTTTGCTATAATTTTGTTACACATCAGACTGAACGATTTTGATAAAAACTTCACTAATGTCTTTTCAATCTGAACAGCAGTAAGAAAAGCAATAACTCATCATGCCAAAACTCTTGAGAATTGAGCAATGGAGAGAAAGAACGAAAGAAACTTTGGGATTACTTTTTCGTCAAATCGACAGTTTAGTAGGTTCGGCTATAAATTAATAAATTCACCACTAAATCAAGTGTTAAGCATCAATTAAGTTTCGTCATTTATAATGCATGAGAGCACGTAATTCGTGGACGTGACTCCATCTTCGTTGACCGCTCAGTATAGTATATCGATATATTGTAGTATAAGTAAGGTAAAGATTTATGTAGTGAAATAAAAGAAGAAGTGTAATATATAGATGATTTTAAAAAATGACTACACTTAGCTCGCAAAGGCACCAAAGTACATATAACAAAGTTACATTGGTACGGTTAAATATTTTTAGGAGATTAGAAAACGGGTGTTATCGCATGCTCTAAATTATGTGTAAGATGGAGCTATAAGTCTCAAATGGACAGGAAAAACGATTGATAAATTCGACATTCAATTAAACTCGGTCAACAATACCGAACCAAATATACATCGAAACGCACAACAATCACTAACTGATGAGAATGCAATCCATAAAGGGTCACAATTGAACCCATCGATCCCAACTGCCATGAAGTACGTATGGCTTTTGTTAACACAGACGATTGATTGGCCCAATAACCTGTTCACCCATAACTAACGATGCTGCTCTTACGAAATTGATGTTATGTTATTTTATTGATTTATTTCATGTGTTATTTGTTATTACAGACCATAGTACAGTTACGATCCTCCATTTAGTGCTGTTTTCAATGTAATCACCTGTTGATGAAGTGAAGGACTATTTATTGTTTTTTTTATACGAATTATGACCGCACTTCGCCTGGTGTTAAGGTGGAGTACGGTCTATGAACAGAAACATCTGTTACCATAGTTGAATGTCTGCTTGAACTCGGCTGCTTCCATTTGATCCCCAAACGCAAATAGGTCACTTTATAGGGGTTACACTTAAAGGTGGTGGTACTATCCCAGGGATAGAATGGATTAATACCATCATTACTTTGCCTACCACACTTAAAACTAACAACGTGTGTAGTGACATGAATGTTGAAAATTGTATTGTTCTGTTTTATTGGCATATTTTATTTCTATGCAAATTCGTAAATTCCAAAAACTTTGAACTAAATATTTGTTTTAATACTAACCGAGTAAACAAAGAACATTCACAAGCGAGATATTTCTGAAGCTGTTGTGAAATTGTGAAAAGTGTACGCTTGTTGAAAAACGTCTATTTTCAGTTCAGTACGAAATCGTCTGCAATTTTGAATAAAACATAAGGCCATGCTAGGAATAGTTGCTCTCATTTTCAGAGGTATGGGAGTATTTTCAGTTATTGAAGCCAGAGCAGGTGGTAGCCGTTTTAAAACCGCACAATGCATAATAATGAATAAGCAACGAATAGATTTAGAACCGGAATTAAATTAATAATATATATTACTATAGATACACCGCTTGAAGTTAAGCTAGAGGATTATCTATGGAAGCTATTAGGATCGCTAATAAGAGCTACTATTGCTACAGAGCAGGTAGGTGTCGCCGGCATAACGGTTTAATAAGACAAGTGTGATTCTTCCTGTTATGTCCATTACAATATAATCTGTTTGATATCGTTACAGCTAATTCTATATAGATGTTTACTAACCTTTTGAAATTCAGTAAGTCCGAAGTACGCCATAGCTGCCAAATTCCTTTTAGCTGACGCTAGTAGAACCCTCTCCGTGTCAGCTGAACGATGTCTAAGTGTTCCATTGTAGCAACCGACTAACGCTAGATCCGCTAACATTCTTGTCTGTCTGTTGTTAGCCAAGTTCCATTCGCAAGCCGCGAATTGCTCTAGTGTGACCCCTCTCCACGAGTCCCCGGTATAACATGGTGGCACTTCTGTCACTGTTTAAAGAAAAAAATAATATAATAAGGGTAAAAGTACAAATTATTTGATTTTTTTATTGTAGTTCGGCATATGACAACACTCCGCCTGATGTAAAGCTAGAATGAGTTCCATGAACGAAAACAATTGTTACTATAGATAAATTTCTACAGGCAGCGGTCGATTCCGATATGCCGGCCTGAGGAGACGAATGTGCACCGTCCAGACAGACAGTGCACACTCCTCTCGTAATCTCCTTATTGAAATATTAAATTAAAATGATTCAAATTTCATATTACACAAGCATTCATATGGTATCAAAGCCTAAACCAGAAACTTTTCAGCACTGGTACTGTCATTTTGGATGAAAAGAGTTAATTGAATTTTAGGATGTATTGAAGGAATGGAACGAGGTTGCACCTAATGTTACCACAGTGCTTTGTGGTTATATGTGCAGACGCCTCCGTCCCAAAATACGATTGGGTCCATTCAGGAGCATTACAAAAGCGATGGTACTAATTCAGGACGAAAGACTGGGCTAACAACTGTCATCACTGTACCTACCAGTCTTAGTAAAAAATTTGAAATAAAATACATTAGAGCAGTGCACAAAATAACATCTAAACATGTTGCTGTCATAATAAACAAATAAGGCATATTAAATTACATTTCAAACATTGAGATATACATATAGCAATGATTTCAAATATGAAATTAACGTGTCGTGTTTATGAAGCAAAAAAATTAACACGTTGATTTAATTAAAACTGTCACGATACATTCACGAGAAACTAATCGATTGCTTTAAAATAACAAGTTCATTATGTTTATTGATATAATCACTAATTGCTCCATTTATTATCTAGCATTGGAGAAAAGATTAAAAATACATGGTGCTAATAATACATGGTGGTCTCAGGCGTCGTAAAACGCAATCAAGAAAGCAACAGACCTGTAGCAGTCCGTCCTTGGCACCAATGCCGGGAACCCTTCCACGTAGCACCACGCTTCACGTGCCGATATTCCGACAAATACCTATAGACAAAAATAGAACACATTTTTAATCAGGTCAAGTAATTGAATACTGATCTTTATCTGGACAGGATATTTTTTAAATTTTAGTTCACTATGAAACCGCTCGGTGTTGTGCATTGAGCTAGAGTGGACACAACTGACAACAGTCGCCTCCGCTATGGTAGCTTGATGAGACCAGTATACACTCTATCTTTTTTTTAAATGTAGCTCGGCATGTGACAACACTCCGCCTGATGTAAAGCTAGAGTGCGGTCCATGAATGGATACAACAGCCACTACAGAGAAATCCCTACAGGCAGCAGTCGCCTCCACTATGCCAGCTTGAAGTCTCTTCATGTACCATCCAGATCGACAGTGCACACCGCTCTCGTTATAGCAGGCTACTTTCAAACTATTCCCGAAACGCGAAAAGGTCACTACACGGGTGTTACATTCGAAAGTGGTGGTACTACCCCAGGATGGCAGACTGGGCTAATAACCATAATCAGTCTGCCTATCACTCTTTAAAAATCTCTATCTCGCGTTATACCCAGTTTACTTAATAGAGAATTAATTACCTTTGAACAGGTTCCCTTAGCAGCGTGATGTAGAAATATCGCCTGTGTACAGCAGATCCTTCATGACGATCAAGTTCACCGCCCACACATGCTGTTAATTCTGTAAAATCAGCATGGAGACCGCACCTGAGGACAATTTATAATGAAGATCAAACAAACACGTTTGTAAAATTGGATATTCATAAATGTTCTAAAAAAAAGCAAAATATTATACTAAAATAAAGAATTTTTTAATATATTTTTAATGTAGAAACGCAAATAACATTTTCATCATTAAACGAGATCTTATTACTAATTTATTATTATTAACATTAATAAATGAGAATATTACGTTTCATTGTTTTATATTTATAAATTTTTATCTAAAATCTCGAAAATAAAAAAGGTAACGAAATTCTAACAAAGAATTATGCTATCTGAATTAATAAATAAAAAGACACTGCGACAAAAACGTATTTAAAAATTACAAAAACGAGAACAGCTGAAGCATAAAAACGCCATTCAAAATATAATATTCATAACGTTTTCAGAAGAAAAGGTGAAATCTTTAGCAGTCCGTTTCTAACGTTGAATGAATGCTGATGAAGCCAAAAATGTCAAGATCCCTCGTCTTGAGTTAACACGTGTGGGAGAAAGGGGATAATGTATGTGTGTATATTAACTTTAATAAAAACCTTTGAAACGTCAAGTGTGAGCATATTTGTTTAGAAAAACTACTGCTTTTTATGGAAATTCTGATAAGACAGGATCCTAGTCAAGATTTTATTAAACTTTTGAGACAGGGATTACCGAGATAATAGTACGTGACATTAGATGAGTAAATTTCGTTATTAAAATTCGTGATAAAGTCCGTGCACTTGTTTCTGTCCTACAGAAAATCTTATTGCGTATAGTAACTAGTGTGTAAAGTCACTACACAGGTTATCCAGAAAAGAAACGAAAGCCGTGAAACAGAAAGAGTGTTAGAGAGACTGATAATGCTTATTAACTGTCTATCTGCCGTCCCGAGGTGGTACTACTATTTTTAAGTTTAGCATTTGAGTACCAGCTCTGGTTTTGAAACAGTTACCTGTGGCAGCAGACACTATAGCTTAACATTACACGAAGTGTGGTCATATGCAATATATCTAAGACACGGACTGATCTAACTCCCATGTGCGGAGGAAGACGCCTCTCTTCCAAATAAACCGTATAATTTAATTATTTAATAAAAATCCGCCTTTTTCTATTCAGTTTGGTGTAGGGTAGAGCTCTGCCCAACTACGAAATCATATTAGTTAACAAAAAATACATTAAATACAACAAATAGAAAACAAACATCCTCCCTTCCAAAGCCGTGGGAATATGTCACAAACGCAAAATAAAACTACACCTCACTGCGGTTGCGACATGCCTCATAAATAATGCTGGCACATGTTAAGTTACAAATGATTAATGTTATTAATTAAACAATATCCAAAACCACAAACTAAAACCAATGCGATATGAACGCCTAATGATTATGTTAATCATCTAAATCGAAATATTTCCTCATAATATATCAAACGTACCTAGACAGGCTGTCTGGCGCACGTTATGCGTTAATAGGGTGACTATGATTTATATAGAATTTAAATATTATTTTACAATTTATAAACAATTATTCCGAAGAAAGCATTAATAATAACCTGGATTTATTAAAGTAATTCGTAAATGAATCTATTATTTGTTTGTAGTATAAAGATATAAACAGGAAGCCAAAGGGGAAAGACGACTGGCATCAATGTAACCAACAACAAAAATAAGGTCAGTATTGAAACATAACCTAAAAATACTATTGCCATTTATTATAAAATTAGTACTTGAAACTTTTAACAGACAGTTAGCAGAAAAGCAATAAAAATGTCTCAGAGTTCAATTGGACCCACCTACACACAGTCTGGCAAAAGCAAACAAAATTATCACAATAAAACGGATTTTATTTCAACGTCAGCCATCTTGAAAAGAATTACGGAGCCGTCCGTCTGAAGATTCAAAGTTTTATAACCCCTTATTTTTCAACATTCATTTTGTTAGCTAGCATTTCCCAGGAAGACTGGTTTAATAACTAATATTGTGAAAATATATTATTGTTCCTTATACATGTATTATGAAGTCATCTCATCTTTTGATTTATTTATTTAGAGAAAAAACAGAGCCAGGTAGTAATAGAAGCATACTATAGAAGTAGAATATAAAATACAAAAATTATTCCCGCCACCGAATATATTTCCGACTATGACATATTGGATAACATAAACACAATTCAACATTTTTCAAAAAGTACCGCCCACTATGTCGACAAATTTTCGATAACTATCACAAATTCAGTATTCATAACAACTTTACTTTTTTTTATTGTAGCTCGGCATGTGACAACACTCCGCCTGATGTAAAGCTAGAGTGCGGTTCATGAATGGAAACAACTACTACTACAGAGAAACCTGTGCGGGTAGCAGTCGCCTCCACTATGCCGGCTTGAGGAGACGAGCATGTACCATCTTAGATTGACAGTGCACACTCCTCTCGTTATACCTGGCTACTTTCAAACTATTCCCGAAACGCGACAAGGTCACTTTACAGGTGTTACGTTCGAAAGTAGTGGTACTACCCCAGGACGGCAGAATGGACAAATAACCATCATCAGTCTGCTTACCACTCTTTAAAAAGCAACTTTGAAGAGTGATAAGCATACTGATGAAGATACTTGTCCAGTCTGCCGTCCTGGGGTAGTACCACCACTTTCAGGTGTAACACCCGTGAAGTGACCTTGTCGTGTTTCGCGAGCAGTTTCAAAGTAGCTAGGTATAACGAGAGGAGTGTGCACTGGCAATCTGGATTCTTCTACTACAGAGAAAGTTCTGCAGGCAGCTGTCGCCTCCGCTATGCCTGGCGCAAGGAATATGCACCATCCAATTTGATAATTCACGTCCATCTCGTTACACCCGGCTACATCAAAATTGATCCCGAAACGCAACTAGGTCACTTTACGGATGTTACACAGTGCGGCAGACTGTATTAACCATAAATACTTTAAATTAATTTTAAAAAATCAAAACATAGGTCACCCTACAGTGATAGATTACGTCAACATATGATTTTGCAGTCATAGATTTGATCTAGTTACGACCACAGCTTGGCAAAATGCCACACATTCGAAAGGTGTATGAACCAGATTCTAAACAACAATTAATATTTTATTAGCGTGCGTACGCTACCTTTGCCTTCATGGAGTAGTATCACCACTTTCAAGTCGCATTTTGGGATCAGTTTAGAAGTATGCCTAGCGTGACCATACGTCCCGTTTTTGGGCACTCCGTCTTGTTGTCAGCTTTGGGACGGGCGTTCAGTGTACTTTTAAAGTTTGTACCGACGACCGATATGTATTTATTATACTCGTATATTGAACATTTGGAATATTAAGTTTTAGTCAGAGAAAGTAATGTTCTTAGAGTAGTAAAAATATTTGCGAATTGTATTTCCAGATTTTCAATATAAAAAAACCTAATACCAAAATATAGGTAAAAAAAACGTTTTAATTATTGTCTCATACTGTTGTACATTCATCTCCTCGAGCCGGCATAGCGGAAGTAAAGTTTCTCTGTTGTCAGTTGACTTCGGCATTTTAATGAAACAATATTATAAATTCACAAACAACATACTTTACGCTCAAATAAGGAAAATAATTATATTGTTTATGAATGAAGTTATTAAGCCTGTATTATAATTACGGACGATTATTTATTCAAATTGATATCAGACCATTACAGCGTAATTTAGCTTTTTTTATTTATTATTTGTTTTTTAAACTATCTGGTAGAAAATGCCTTAAGGCATTAAGTTCGCCTTTTTCAATTTTTATATTGCTTTGTGCAATAAAGTATTTTATTATTATTATTATCGTATATGCTTGTTTGTGGACCCTATTATTTAACATATTATTTTTGTATAATAAAAAAAATTAACATAGTTATATACTTTTTTGTTTGTAGCTCGGCATATGACGACTATAAACAAAAACCATATAAAGTTACGCAAAAGCACTGAAAAAATATAAGTGCTTCGTTGATTATACAATAAATGTGTATAATACTAAATCAATAAACTTATATCCATTTATTTTCAAGGTTCAATCGATTAACACGAATGAAGTGTCAGGTGTGCAGGTTATCTGCATATCTAATGTGGGCGGCAAGAATCCTGCTCCAACCACGCGAACACTTTTATATAGTTCACATATAATCAACAATTATATTTCAAAACATATGTAATTCAGTTAGAGCTTTGAACTTGACACTGACCTCGCAAACGTTAACGTACATTAACGTTTATAAAATATTTGGCACAAAGCCACAATGTTTATTTCAAATTGAAAAAAAAAGAACTCGAGCATATTAGCGGGTATCTGGAGATAGTGGGTTGTCACTCTTCAATTATGTTCTTAAACTTTTCAATTACTATTTTCCATTTGATGTTAAGAGTGTCAGACTACGGAAAATCTACAGACAACAGTCGTCTCTAGCAGGCTTGAATGTGCACACTCATCTCTTCCAAACTCCTTAAATGCATCTAGATGTATGAGTCTTACACATGAAAGTGGTGGCACTACCGCAGGGCTGCGGGACTAGGTGTAATCATTAGTGACATTTTTTTAAATGCCGAAACTAATGCTTGTATCGTAGGCACTGAGCGGCCAAAGTACATGTCCGTAATATACCGGTCAGCGAGATTAGAACACAAGTCTTATACATCGTGATCTTTTACCTCTTTTACCACGGTCGCTCTTTTGTCGATTACTATTGATTGAAAGAAAGTAGGTGAATATGAGAGAATGAAACAAAACGTGCGTTTTCATTGTCCAGCCAATGTTTTAGAAAAGATCCCACCCCTGTACTAATTATAATTAGTAAACTCAAGGCTTTTTGAAAAATTGAAATATTACGAAAAATTAGGCTGAATATTCCTCTGTATCAGTGACTTCATCCTTTACTCCTCTATTACAGCAGTTATCTCAATTGTAAAAGCAAATTCAGACTTTGAAAACAGTGTCCGCCAGCCTATATAATTCCTTTGTCTGAAATAATGTAAAAAAAATGTTAAACAAAAAGATGCCTAATCGTCATTAAAATAAAACATTCCAACGATATAAGTGTAACAGGTACATTTATAAAATAAATAACAGTAAAACAATTCACATTAAGACTCCGGATTTCTATAAACACGTATCTTCCCAATGATCGCAAACGATTCCACATATATCAACGTTTTATTACGACCATCGCGTGTAGATAAGCCAGTGTACAAGTAGACTTGGCGGCGCTATTACGATCTCTTCTACCATGCATTAGCGTCGTTTATACTTCGATAACATATATGTGAGTGCAGCCGAGAGCTGGTAACTTTAGGAAGAGCTGGCAACACGCCATATCTCGCGCAAATGTCATATGACACCACACGGGTAGCCATCGAAGTTCGTACGTTCGTTCACCGCACTATCCCCGATTGTGCCAGAAAGGATTTACTTCGACCTCTACAAAAATTATAGCCCTGATAACAATTTCACCACCTTATTCAAATGTATTTTTTTATACTTTCTTTATAATAAAAAAAACTGTAAAACCAATTAAAGTTTGAAATGATGATATTGTTATTAGCCCAGTCTACCGTTCTGAGGTAGTATCTTATTACGTTTCGAGATCAGTCTGGAAGTAGCAGGATGTATAAAGCCTCGTGTCCTTAAGTCGGCGGAAGCGACTGCTGGCTGTAGACTTTTCTTTGTAGTAGCATTCGTTTCACGAACCGCACTCTAGCCAAACATCAGGCGGAGTATTGTCATATAAAAAAGTTAATGGATAGCCCAACCCCTGGAAGACGATCGCGTCATGTATCAAGCGAATTATAAGAACAAAAAAAAACTGTCACGTAGCTCGTATCCCCGAGGGTTTGCGTTAGTTATCGACCACTAGTGCGAGAATTCACCGGGTGCCCGCATATTACATTTTTTATAGTTTGTCTTGTAGGGGCGATGGCATTCGATCAACCTTAATTAGTTTCTGACTGTCTACCTACTTTTAGACCACCGGCTTAGGGGTTGATACATAACTTTTTTTACAAGACAAAAGAATCGTTATTCTTTTTTTTTTAAATGATATTATAACAATTTGCCATTGTCAAAGTAAATATTTGCATCAAGTTAATATTATTGTGCAGCATCAGTCATTCTTTCATCACACTAAACAGTCAGATCGAATCCCAGTCAAGTTAAAAATAGCTTTAGTAAAGTGGTAGACTATTTTTACTAAAACTTCCTCCGCAGTTTTGGAGGAAAAATGGAAACAGAGGTTCTCTTCTTTTGAATTGTTTGCCCGCACTCACGCACGTTTACAAACACTTAATGGTTAATAATGCACCATTATTACACATTAACACTCGAAGAAACACAAGTTTAGGAAAATAATTCAAGACATATAACCTAAATCGCCCGACGTCAAACGTTAATGTTCCTTCTGCAGGTTCAAATACGGAAACCTTGTTACGACTTTTACTTCCTCTGAATGATCAAGTTTGGTCAACTTCCCAGCAACGCCGACGGCTGTGAAGGCGTCGCGTGTCCGTCTGAAGACCTCACTAAATCATTCAATCGGTAGTAGCGACAGGCGGCGATGATTTCTAAAATCATTGCTTCATGACACTGGGTATTATTTTGTACTGCACAAAACTTCTCGTCTAACAATGACTTTGGATTAAAATAACACAACTATTTGTTTATTATCAATGTTTAAAGCTGGTTTATATTAAATCTAGTGATAATTCTCATTACCATAATCCGCTTATAAGCAACATCCTGTCTTAAACGTATCTTGCTTATTGATATGAATTAAACATAAACAGCTTTAAAATCTAACGTATATAACTGGTATAACTAGAGGTCACATCGAGTCGGTATAGCGGAGACGACTCCTGCCTATAGAATTTATTCTGTAGTAGCGGTTTCTGTTCATGGACCGCATTCTGGCTTTAGATCAGGCTGAGTGTTGTCATACCGAGCTACAATAAAAAAAGGTTTTTTTTTCTTTCTACAAAGCTGAGGCAATAAAGGCGCAACAAGGATATAAAAATAATTTCCAGAACGGTTGCTTTCAAGTAATAAAAATTCAGCAAAAGGAAATGCTAGAAGGTACGAGCAACGTCTAGCTAGAAACTTAAAATCGCTTACTATAGCACTTTTTAGAATAAATTTTGGTTTTCAAACACGGCGAATTCAATTTTCTTCGATAGCTCGAAAGATAATACCGTTTTAATTTAACTTTTGCTTGTATTAACTTTATCTATTTATAAACTTGATGGCGCGCTTGTTGTAGCGCCACTATTCTATGCAGGGGTCGCAGGTTCGATTCCGGCCAAATATTTCGATTTTTACACATAAAATAATTACGCAACTAATTTACACATATAAATAATTGATAAAATCACATACTATACTCTTTTCCGGTTGATTACGATTTTTCAAACCATAGACAGACATGCAAAAAACCCGGAGAGTCCGGTCAAAAACCTGAAATCTAGCAACCCTACCTACAGTATCCTAGTTTAGAGTCGGGACTTTGTATGTATATTGTATAAGCAAATAAAATATAACTTTTGAACAACATAACAGAAAGAACAGTTCAACAAACCAAACTTAAAAATTGTTATAATTTTGAATAGAGAGAAACTTGCACATTATTCATTGTGTACGCAATCTTTTAAACATGGCCAACAAAGACTAATGAAGTCTACCAACTTCCGACATCACAAAAAGACATCTTAAAATAAGTTCCCGAGAAAAGAAAGAACAACAAAACTACTACAAAACACAAACTACTCGAACAACACAAACTCATCATTCCATTTGCCGCTTTGCCCGACAATTTTAAAAAATAATTAAGGACTATATTTTCGGTATCAAATTATGATGAAAATTACAATACATTACAATACAATAGTCACGCCTTTTTCCCACAGGGATAGGCAGAGACAACGGAACGCCACTTACCACGATCCTGACATGACACCCTCGCACGCCCGACGGTTATGGGCACTAGGCAGCCCAGCTTTCATGAGGATGTCTCCTATTTGATCGGAAAACACCCTTCTGGGTTTGCCTTGTTTAACGCATCCATTCACATCAGATTTATATTGATATTCCTTTCGTCAATCTCCTTTCATTCATCCTTTCCAAGTGCCCAAACCATCGAAGCATTCCTTTCTTAATCCTCGTCTCTACATCATCTTTCAAACCACATCTATGAAAATTCAACCGAAAAAGTCGTATTTCGTTCTTCACACGGATGCTTCGACCGCTAAGCTTTAACGGTGGTTTGATTCCCAACTCAGCTTGGGTGCGCAATGATTATTTTCGTTCAACTTTCATCATAATTCGCAATATCTGCTCTATGCCAGCTCGAGGAGAAGAAACTGATCCAAACTGATCCTGAAACGCGGCTGGGTCATTTACGGGTGTTGAAAGTGGTAGTACTACGCCAGGACTACTATATCGATATTACTATATCGACGTATACTCAAATCTATTTACATTGATCCGCTTTATGTCCCACGAGGATAGGCAGAGACAATGGATCGGCACCTTCTACAATCCTTGCGAACCTTTTTCGCCACCCTCACATTTATCATCCAAACGAACATCAATCGATCAAATCCGTCCCATACTTAAAAAAAACGAGGGTGCCTACAACCTCCATAGCTAAATTTCAGTTATTAGTAAAAATTGTTGCAATAAAAATCTTAATAACGTCGGAAAAACCTTTCAGTGGTGGGAGAAACGCGAAAGAACTTTTTTTTTTGTGAGTTTGTACTTATAGCCTTTTTCATATCTAACGAAACATTTATTATTGTAAAACAAATTAATTAAATTACACATAAATATTGATACTTAGTATTTCTTACGACCTAAGTCCAAAAACGGCCAGTTACTTTGTAATTCAAGATTTACTCGTATATTTGAACGCCATCGGCACACGAGACGGCCGACATGCGGTCCAAAATATCCCCGGATATATCGCACATAATCCGGATGATCCCTACAAACGTCCACAGCGTACACTCTCCTTCGGACTAATTTGACTCCGCCGACGGATTTTAGACGACCCTTTACGGAATTAATACAAGATAACCGCGGCACGGTCTCGTTTTGATACGAGAATTACTAAACTAGGTCCAATGTCCACTGTGGTGTATTTTGATTATTATAACAGAGGGATCCACCAATAGGATAGCTTCATTTGATTTTTTTATTACCTCGACGGTCAAAATAACATTGTGTGATTGGTGGGTAGATCGCGCGTTACGCTATCACGGCGTATGGGTCGTTTGCACCAGAAGGCCGGTTAAAGTAACTTTAACTATTACTTTAACCTTTACGTTTACATTATGGTGTATATTTACTCCACACGAGTTGCACTATATCGTCGCGCCTATTGTTTTAACCTTAACCGTAACCAGCGAAATGGCTTGGTTAGAGTTAAAGTAATCGTCAAACCAATGTATGATCGTAAAACTAACGTCAAATGTATGAAAAGAAGCCAAATATGTTTTTCTATTATTATTTCGAGATCAGCCACCCTTTTAACGATAACAATATGAATTTACACGATATCGCAACGCGTGTGGAGTAAATATGAACGTTTAACGGTCGTCGTCGCCGCAAAAGTAATAGTTAAAATTTAACCGGTCTTCAGTAGGAGTAGGTTAAGGATAAAACTGATACTCGAAGAGAAGTGATGTGTGAATGTGGCGTCAAAGTAAGTCTACAGAGAAT
Organism: Tinea pellionella; assembly: GCA_948150575.1. Classification (NCBI taxonomy): domain Eukaryota; kingdom Metazoa; phylum Arthropoda; class Insecta; order Lepidoptera; family Tineidae; genus Tinea; species Tinea pellionella. The sequence goes on along the minus strand of OX411249.1, from coordinate 3,157,910 downwards.
TCACTGCTCCTATAGAATCTACCTATGTTGAAGGGATAAAGGCTTCAGCTAGAGATGATGTATGTATGTCTCTTTGGCCACTCAGAAGTAAACGAGAATCCTTAATACGGAATCACGAGACGCTATTGAAACTGGGGGTTCATTAGTTAATTAACTTGACAGAAACCGGACTAACTCTACTCTGCGCAAATTAATACGGTTCTCTGAGTGATACTTAACATTATTAGCGGAAATACTTGTGTTTATTTATTTCGTTTATGATGTAAATGTGTTTTCTTTTTGTTAAATACCCGGATCCCAATCATCACAAACTTCCTGACTGCATCACCCGCTTTTCTCTTTTCCTTACAATTTATTTAATATCAATTGGTTGTCTGGAAGAAATTGCTTTTAGTGATAAGACCGCCAATTGCAGTAAGTTATTTATGATTTTTTATTTCTATAACTCTGTTAAATGCAATAAAGAATTTATTATTATTATTATTATTCGTCAATGTACCATTATTAAAGATTGACCCAAACTCGAAATTAATTTGTGAATATTACAACAAAATCTTTGCTTCGACTGGGCATCAAAAAATACTCATAATTTACCAATTGGTATTAGGTACTTAGTATAGTGGTTAAAAGGCCAGATTTATGCGTGTGTAATAAATAATATAAATAATATTGTGTAATAAAATTAGGGTCGTGTTTATGCAAAAATAAAATCCGAGACTTGTAAGAACTATACTTTAACAAGGACATTATTATTCCAACTCTTCTCTTTTACATTTAGGGTATCGTAGGAAGGGTTTTCGGCAATATACAAAAGGATAATCCGGACACGTTGTCTTTAAGTTAACGCATTTGTGACTTAAGCCTTTGTCCGGTTTACAATTGAACTAAATCTAGAAAGAATATTAACCTTGCAATTCAATGTTTAGTATTTGAATAAATATGCAATATTATTAATATTATTATATTTAAGAGTGGGAAAAAGGCGTGACAATTGTATTGTATTGTATTGTTAACACTTCTATACGTTGTTTTAAATAATTAAATAAATTAATTTCTGTTATTAGTTACCTACTATACACTTTCGTGATCATATCGATGTTTCCGAGCTCAAAAAATATTAAATTAATTTTTTGCAATAAAATAATCTTCTACTGCGAAATTTGGCTGGTAGTGTAGCAGTCGTATCCGCTATGCCGGCTCAATGAGACTTTATACTCCGCTTTACCCTTATTATTCAGACTAAAGGCGTATGTATATAAAACACGTAAAATAACTCCAGTAAAATAATAAAGAGCACTTATGAAAGTAATACATTAAAAAAAAAAGAACATTGTTAGCTCGTGTTACTCAACACATACCTGTCGATGGAGGTGACCAAAAATAACAAGGGAAGCATCGTCTGGCTATTTCCGTACACTCATCATCACATTAGTTAAAGAGCTTAGCGCATTTAAAAATACACTAAACGTCATCAGTGAAGCCGTATTTATTTGTTGGACATAAACTTTAAATAATTTTAATTTTTTTTTTTTTTTTTTTTCGATTTACCTTAGGTTAGGTTTTTCATTAATTACTTTAAGCGGATTCATGGTAAGTGTGCTAATATTTTAGTAAGTAATGTATACATATTTATCACTTATTATTAGAATATGTCAGAACAATGTCATTCGAATGACACCCGTCACTGTGCCACGACAATTTCCCTTTTCAATACAAGTGGCCAGTATCAGCAAAATAAAAGTAGGTAGTACGTTGCCTATTTTAAGAGATATTCAATCAAAAGCGTGAAACCGTGTGATTTATTTATTAGGCTTAAAGTCCCAAAAAGTAATATTTTAACATTAGAATTCAACATTATGTTCAGGAAGGACACTAATGAAATACATACTTATTTACTGCATATTACGAGAGATATCTCAACGGTTAGTCGGCATTACTGTGCAAAAAAAAAACTAAATAAAAACAAGAAATATAAATAAATACACAAATAGCGGACGTGTCGCGATCTCTATCAGGCAACCAAAGGGGATGTTGAACAACAATTCCCAACTTTTTTTTACTAACTCACGATGATAACTGAATTGAAAGATTCTTTTCTTTTTTTTTCTGCGGCTAACCATCGTGTTTACTTTTATAAATTTATCGAAAACCTTTTGAAAGCTATAGATTATGGCAACATTAATAAAGATATATTTTACATACACATACACAACATTAATAGTATGTGGTGATGAGATGATGGTTATTAACACAGTCTATTGTCCCGTAGTCAGTACCACGACTTTCAAGGCATATTAATACTAGTGAAGTGTCAAGTAACTTAGTCTCGTTTTTTGTCTCAATAAACCAGCATAGCGGAGGCGACTACTACTGCACGTTTCTCTGCTTTAAAAAACTTACCTGTAAACCTTATTTGACAAGTTTATTATTTATTTATTGATACTTAATCAAACACAAAAGTTAAATAGATCAAAGTGGTTCCAGTTGTCAATTACTTGGTCAATTAAAAAAAAAAATCGTCTAACGAAGTTTTCAGACTAGCTAAAATGAAAAAGTAAATTGCGATTGGAAAAAAAAACTGTTGAAGGCAGACCTCGATCATTTGAACTTTAACCGACACTCGTGAAGAGATAGCTCGAAACTTGTAGGAATAAATTAAGTTTTCCGCAGCTTTCATAAGATTTAATTCTGATATAAAAGTTTTTAAGTGTATTAAAACGATTTTGAGACGAGAGTTCAGTTTTGTTTAAAATTTATTAAAGAAAGACCCCGTCTATCTATTTATTCTTAAGCAATCGCTACTTACTACCTATATCTATACTGATATATAAATGTGGAAGTACCTGTTTGCTACCTTTTTACGGCTAAACTGCTGGACAGATTTCAACAAAACTCGGCAAGGATAGATTGCATGACATAGACTACCTTTAATCTAAACAAACTAAAAGGGATGAAATAGGGGATGAACGTTTATATGGGAAACTTAACATCAATAGTTAATATTTAAGCTTTTGGTAAGAAATAAAGAACTACGTGTTTTACAGCGAAATTTGTGTTTTGTGCAAAATCAAGTGGTAAAATAAAGGGATAAAAAGTGTATAGGGGAATTATACGCTCCTCGTATTCTCTCGGGCAACAGCTAGTATTAAATAAATTAGTGTAATTAATTACTTCAGTGTTCATAGATGTAGGTATAGTTTTGTATTTGTTTCTTCTAAGTTTAGGTCCTCGCGTGACTTCGTGGCGCCAACACAAACGCTCCGTTACATAACCACGCAGTTGTGTTACACTTTTATTAACGCAATTAAATCCTAAAGGAATAAACACGATCTATTCCGAAAATATCAACACGGAAACGGCAAAAGTATAGTAGCGACGCACTTATTACTCGTACTCTTTTCATGCTCCTTGTAGTCTTCTAGGAGACCCCACATCGACGCTGCCATCCACTTTCGCATTAAATTTTGTTTCATTAGATCTTCTCTCAATCAACTTTTAGCAAATGAACGAACCACCGCTACGTGCCTTTCTCCTCTATTGCTGTTTCATTTGAAGTTGGACAGTGCCGCTTTAACCTTCTACCGATAACTTATATATCCATAACAAATTCTTTCTTAAAGGTTATAGTTCAAACCACTTTGCTTATGTTCTTCTCAATATTTTATTACTACGCCACACCGTTCGACTAAATGCTCGTTACTTTCAATAAAACTAAAATATTGGAACGTTTTTCGATGCAATTTCTTAGTTTCTCATATTGATATGATAATGGACGTCATAAAAATAAATTCTGTAATAAAGAGATGTGAAATAAGACGTTTATTCATTGATAAAGTGGATAGTGTGGTAAACGGAACGTGCTAACAAAATACTACTTACTAACTCACAATTTATATGCCGATGACAATCTTCTCTCTATAAAACGCCGCTATTTACCAAAAAAAAGGCATTATAGTCTTAGTTAAAACATATCTTGAATTTTTATAGTTTTTTTGTACACATTTAAAGAGTGGTAGACAGACTGATGTCTAGAGATATCACCACATTCGAGTGTAATACCCATCTTTGAACAGGTATAACGAGAGGAGTTTGCCCTGTCAACCTGTACGGTGAACACATAAAACCGGCAATGGCCATAGCGGTGGCTATTGCTACCTGTATTTTCTCATCGGTAACAATCGTCTCCAATCATGGATCACAGTACGAAAATGTATATTTATTAAGTGATAAAAATAAACTAATTTTAAAATATGGGACTGATCCACTTAAAGCAAAACATAGAAGTTTGGTCATTATTTGTACGCTTGCAGTGCATCAATTTTATTAAGTGAAAATTAACATTTTTGCCGAGTAAATAAATTGTATACATACAAAATATTATGTGAGTAATTAGGGATGGTGAAATGATTCACTAAAATATGTAGTAGACAAAAGGAAATAACATTATACGCAATGAAAATAGCAACCCTAAAATATTAAACAATGGCAATATCTCGTAGGTACCGCCTTCCCGCCCGACGTTGTTCATTATTGCAAGCTTTGAAACCGTCGTCGTAGGAATCCCTTTGTCTGTCCGTCACGCGTTTCAAGCTCGATTGATTACTATACACTCACTAGTAAGATACCGACAGGCGCACACTGGGTCGATTTTGAAATTTGAGGACTTAGGAACAGACTTGCATTTTTCACTTTTTTCTTTATGGCAATGGCTAAACCTAATTAACCTTAACAATAGTTGTTCTCTTCAATTTTTTTCTAAACCTTATAGTTTGGACAGAAAAAGCAAATATTAAAATTTGTTGTATGGGACGAATAAAAAAAAAGTGAATTCCTGCTTTATCCCGATCGATCCCCCTACGAAACCTATTTTTTCTTAATCCTTGCCTAGTCTGCTATATTTCTACACATTGAGCGTGTGTATAAACTTGCATGTTTGCCAGATAAATGGATCCGAAAAATGACAAAAATTTAATATTTCAAAGAAACGTGAATTCCTGGTTTATCCTGATCGATCCCCCAGCGAAACCTTTTTTGTCTTAATCCTTGCCTAGTCTGCTATATTTCTACACATTGAACGTGTGCATAAAGTTGCATGTTTGCCAGATAAATGGATCCGAAAAATACCAAAAATATTTCAAAGAAAAGTGAATTCCTGGTTTATCCTGATCGATCCCCCTGCGAAACCTTTTTTGTCTTATTCCTTGCCTAGTCTACTATATTTCTGCACATTGAACGTTTGCATAAAGTTGCATGTTTGCCAGATAAATGGTTCCGAAAAATAACAAAAATATTTCAAAGAAAAGTTAATTCCTGGTTTATCCTGATCGATCCCCCTGCGACACCTTTTTTGTCTTATTCCTTGCCTAGTCTACTATATTTCTGCACATTGAACGTTTGCATAAAGTTGCATGTTTGCCAGATAAATGGTTCCGAAAAATAACAAAAATATTTCAAAGAAAAGTGAATTCCTGGTTTATCCTGATCGATCCCCCTGCGAAACGTTTTTTGTCTTAATCCTTGCCTAGTCTACTATATTTCTGCACATTGAACGTTTGCATAAAGTTGCATGTTTGCCAGATAAATCGTTCCGAAAAATAACAAAAATATTTCAAAGAAAAGTGAATTCCTGGTTTATCCTGATCGATTCCCCTGCAAAACCTTTTTTGTCTTAATCCTTGCCTAGTCTACTATATTTCTGTACATTGAACGTTTGCATCCATTCAATAAATAGCTGAACTCGACGCCTCAAGGAGTGTACTGCATTCCACATCACAAGGTTATTGATTCCGTTCAGAATATTCCCTAACGCTAGTTTTAAGTCATCAATTTCATTGTACGTACATTTGTAAATTTCGTTTTTGACATGCCCCCAGAGAAAATAATCTAAAGGTGTTAGATCTGGCGACCTAGCCGGCCACGGCACAGGACCTTAAAAATTAATTTATTGTTTTACCTACGTTTCAATTGTTTTCTTTTTAATCATGGCTTTTAACCTCGAAGAGCGCGAGATTTTAAATCAAAACATAATAAATGTAGTAGGTAATGTATAAATACATGGAAATAAGAGACAATTTGTTAAAAATCAACACTTTTCTTTGATTTGCCGTATATCATTACTTCCCAGAATTTGATCCTTATCAGGAACACTATCGGATGGTGCAAAAATACAGAGTGTTTTTATTTTTTCAAAATCAACAGGTTCGATTCCTGGCCAGGAAAATGGATTTATCAAAAATCTAATAATGCAGTTTTAGTTTTCATCAAAATCGGCATCGAGACTCCTTTCAGCATTTTTCGATATCTCTTATAGTTTAGGATTTCGCCATGAAAGCCCACTTGAAAAATTCACCCTGTATATAGACTGTAGTGTTTACTTGCGATGTGTACGAAACACGAGGCATCTAATGAATGCCTTGTCAACAATTTCAAAGATCCCCATCTTCATATATTCCACCAAATAGTGGGGGGCACTTACAAAAACACATGCAGGCGCCATCACTCCTTAAGCAACAATAAGTTGTTTATATTTAATTAAAATTATTTCAAATCCTTTATTAGAATATTGAATTCAATAGAATTTGAAAGAGGGTGGGATTAATGGTCGTCGAACAAGTGTTAAGTAACAGCACCGCCTCAACTCCAGCCGTTCAGTATTCTTCATATTCACTGCATCAACCACATTAATCAGCATCTCAACGGCAACGTCTCGAGGCAAAGGGATTGTACTCTGTTCAGCATATCACTACGTTCCTAAAGCTTCTTTAGGCAGACTGTTGTTCCAGTTCCAGTAACAATTTATATTTTGTACTTTGCCTGCCCAAAAGCTTCTTTAGCACGACGTCATTCAAGTGTTGACACGAAGAAGCATTTGGAAACACGCCCTCGTGTCACACGTCTCGCCATACCGCCCTGCTTCTCGCAAAACAATTTATATAAGGCGTGAGCACTACCAATGGATGGAGTACATTCCTCTTTTCAAGTCATCCGTAACGACATCCACTCATGGTTGGAGCTTTATTTAATAAAATCAGGCGAAGTGTGGGCACACGAAAAATGAAATTAAAAAGAGTGGGATAAGAACCACCCTATCGATTTATGTATATTCGTGACCGATTACTATTGTTATACTGTGCGTGTGCACGAGTACTATTTATTCGCTTTTTTAATTATAATAATTATAGTTAATGAAACATGCATTTTAATTATGGTTACAAATTATTGTTGGGATTGTGGCAACCTCTTTTCACCTCAACATAAAAAGACATTGTTACAATGACAATTTAGATTGTCAATTGTTATTATTTTTACTAGACAATACATTTTACTTTGAGAACAACCACTACGTATTATTTTACCAAATTTTATTTTAATTAATAATGGAGTGTCACTTCAAGCGGGTGAAACACTCCAAATGTTAGTTTTTTCAATTAGTTTTTGGCATATTAACCCTGACGATTTTTTTATTTATCCAATTATAATAATAAAATAGAAAAAATTAACGTGGACATCGTAGACCACAGCCTGAGTTGAAGCGAGAATCGAACCCATGTCTTCTACTGTGCAGGTTGGCACCACTAAACTTACTCGATCACGTGCTTTAACGTGGCGGCGTTAGAATTCTATTAAATTTTTTTAAATTAATTTTTTATTATAATTTTTTTTTTATTATAGCTCGGCATATAACGACTCTACGACTGATGTTAAGCTAGAGTGCGGGTCCATGAACCGAAACAACTGCTACTACTGACAAACTCCACGGGTAGCAGTAGCCTGCTAGTATGCACCATCCAGATTGACAGTGCACACGCCTCTCGCTATACCTATTTTCAATATTAAGATGTTTTTACTATTTATTAATTCCCTAATACTAATTTAACGTGATAATATGCTACATTTATTAGGCATCTGTAATGTTATTATTTTTTTTTTTTTTATTGTAGCTCGACATGTAATTTATGTGTGTTCTTTTAGCTCTATTGAATACATCCTCAATTTGTTCCATCAAGTTTAGAATTGTAACGAGTCGTACCCAGTGATTTATAATAGCACACTTCCCTCGTTTATCTTTGAGAGCATGCCTTTAGCTGGTCGTGTGTTTTCAATTCCCGGATGGAGTTGAGATATTTTAATTTATTTTGCTATTGTCGGTTGCATATAGCAAATGTGGATTTGCCAATCAGACGATGTTATTTTGATCAATAAAAAGCGATCCTATTGGTGGAGGGATCTCGTGTCACGTTGTCACGGCGTAAATGTAAGCTCGTACAACACTCCGCCTGATGTAAAGCTAGAGTGCGGTCCATGAACGGAAACAACTGTTACTACAGATAAATATCTACGGGCAGCAGTCGCCTCCGCTATGCCGGCCCGAGGAGACGAGTATGCACCATCTATAGATTTTGATTATATGTAAAAAAAGAATAGCAAACTCAATATAAACGCTATAAGCAGTCAAAAAATTATTTAATAAATATTCCTAAATTGCAATATACTTTTCAGGATGTAAATACTAAACAATCACACTTTCTATACATAATAATAAATGTTTAACCAGATACCTACGTCATTGCAAATAGAATATATTATGAGTGAGAAACATATTTTTTAAAATTCTCTCCAAGATCATGTCATTAAGGGCCTGTTCACACCGGAAGACACGCGTGACTCCAGCTACATCCAGAATGTATCCTCTTCGCACGTGAGTGGGACCCTAATGTTGCATTGGAATAAAGCTGCCGTTCATTTTTTAACCGACTTCCAAAAAGGAGTAGGTTATATGTTCGACGCGTATGCTTTTTTATGTATGTTCACCGATTTTTTGAAAACAGCTTAACCGATTGCAGTAATTCAATTTTTACTGTGTTAAGCTGCATCCCATAGTGGTCTAAGATGCACAGTGAGCAGTTTTTTAGTAAAAAGAAAAAAAAGTCAGTTTGAAAATTTACTCCTACTCCAAAAATATGGCAGGTACGTAGACAATTAAATTGTACATAAACACCTCTTAGTGTTTATGTTTATTACTTTGTGTGTAGATCTCTCTAGAACTATCTAGAACTCTTGTTTAAATTATTATTCACTTTTCGAGTGCTTTTAGTGTTTATTGAAGTCAATTCATCTTTTTTTAAAAAGGTTTTTTACTGCATTATTACATGCTTATGAATATTGCAAATTATTATTACCTTGTTTTCTATTTTTTCTTGTATTCGTCCAATGCTTGGAACATAAATCTAAATATTTTGTTACTAATAAGTTACACTAATACCCAATAAATAAAATATTATAATTGAAATTCAAAGTAAAAATTGTGAAGAATAAAACATTCTGAATATTTATTTTATTACGAGTAACAAATGACAGCCCTATCGGTGTCGGTGCGATCTATACCGTCTGCATCGGGATGTGCCCCGGAATACATGATTATCTGAATTACCAGGAAATAAAGCCAGTGCCCAACGGATAGTAAAACATTCTATTGTTCATTCAAATACTATCAAGTTTAGTTATCTTGGTAAATAAATTAACTGAATAAATTTTTTTATGCAGCTTACTATCGCGTTTATTTTAATTAATTTGATTAAAGTTTCGAAGGCTTTGCGGCCACCGTGGTCGCGGCAGGCCGGTCACGACGGCTGCAAAGCTTTTGAAACGTGTCGCATCGGATCAATTACAAAGTTCAACTTTTAACTCTCGAAACGTGATATCTGAAAAAGATCAAGTTTTCCGAAAAGTCGTTCAAATTTTCGTTTAAAATATACAAGCGTTTTTAAAATTAATGCATATATATTTTAAAGCATAAATAACATATTTAAAAAATAACTATTACAAGTTTTGTATGTCAATAAGACTACAAAAGTGGTAGACACACTGGTGATGGTTATTAAGCCAGTCTATCGTCCTGGGGTTAGTACCACTACTTTACAGTCAATGGATGGTGCGCATCCGTCTCCTCAAGCCGACATAGCGGAGAACCACCTGCAGACATTTCTCTGTTGCATTTGTTTCCATTCATGGACCACATGGCGGACTGGGCACATGCTGAGCTACTAAAAAAATAGCCGTGAATAACCCCACCGACACCGGAGACTTCACCGAGTTTTTCTCTCTCGTTATACCTGACTACTTTCAAACTGTTCCTGAAACGCGACAAGGTCACTTCACATTTGAAATTGGTGGTACTACCCCAGGACGGCAGAATAGACAACATCATCAGTCTGCCTACCACTCTTTAATAGTCCCTATAGGCATTGAGTGACCAAAGTACAGATAACAAAGTTACATTGGTACCGGTGAGAATGAGTTCACGCGTCTCACCGCTAGACCACGGCCGCTTGAAAAAAATATTAAATTACAAATAAAAACATTATTTACATATTTAAATGAGATGCAGCTCACATTTATTTGAATTGTTACCGTTTGTTTCTTTTATTTTCATAGTAACGGCCCCGACATATTTATTAGCTAATCCCGGAAGAGAAGCTAAAGCTGCTAGACGTGCCCGAGGCTGACTACCAGTGTTTACTGTAAATGTCTCATATGATTTATTTTATTATTATATTGACATTTAAAATCCAATTTTAAATGTTAAAACCTTAACTAGTCAGCAATATCCAATAACATAAATCTTCTTTGATAACCTACAACCATATTAAAACCATTAACGGGTTGCGTTACTACGTTATACCTAATTATTCAAATCAAAATAGATTTTTTTATTATTATCGTTTTACTTAGCGGGTTATAAAAATATACACAAAACCGACATAATTTATTGATTATGAACATCACGATTGAATTTTGTGTCAACAATAAATACAAGCATTAAATTTTCGTCGTTAACCCCGGGTCATGTCCAATTAACTATCGATGAAACTCGATGCTATGGCCGGTATCTACGAGATCTGTCACTTATCATTTTACTAACACTCCGGGGCGTGGGATAAAGCGCTGTACACACTCAACACTTCGACCTAGAGGCGCGCTCAGGAACATAGGGGTCGTTTTACAACTTTTTCAATATTTATCCTCCATTTTCACTTCTGCCAATTTACATACAGTTTTTACATTACCTAACGAGTAAATTTACAAGATGACAGAAATATATCAACATTTTAGGGATAAATTACACTTGTACCTTATCATGTTAAATTTTTGTCGCTAGCTCTTAGACCATTAAGAGGTTGCGGTCGAGAAACCTACTGAATTTGTTCAGTCGCTAACTGAACTAGTCGACGTGCGTTTAGCCTGCGAACATGGCTTAAGCTCGATTTAATTAAGAGATTATTTTTCAATACAAAATTCTAGGTAAAAAAAAATCTATTTCATCGGTCAAGGTTTTGAACCGAACAAGCACCCACGCAAAATGTCAACATTACCATATTTAAATGGTTGCTATTTTACTTGCTATATTATTTTATTTGCGCTTAAAGCTCTTTAGCGGTAAATAGCGTAATTCGTATTGCTACATTAGTAGTAATGATGAACGATAACAATTTCATTAAAGCGCTTTAAGAATATGCTAACAGCGCTGTTTGTTGTAACTGTAGTCGTGGGAAAGCAATGTTGATCATGGCCGGTTACACGAAACAGAATAACTTAATTTTTAAATAGAGACCGGTCTTTTGTTAATAATTATCTCCCTTTATTGATGTTAATGGAAATTGGTGAATTTGCCCGAAGTTTACTGCGTTTGAACACGACATGTCCATGTGATGAATCAATAGCTCAAGGTGGCCCGCTTAATCATGATTTTTCGAGGTATAATATTCATTATTCGTTTAACTGAAAAAAATTGATAACCTTAAATAAATATTATTCAATTCTGAATCGTTCCCTTGTATGTGTTCACAAACAAAGATAACATTAAGTGAAATTCGTAAAAAAAATAAACCTAAATTACCTACGTATATTGCACGGTGCACACGTTGTACAAAATTTAAATAACCCTATTATAAATTAGTTTTTTTATTAATATTTATTGACATTAAAAAGCTGGATTAGTATATTACAATATAATATAATAAAAATTTACTAAAAAAATTAACACGCACATTTTTCATTTATGAACGAAATCACATGACGTCTGCCTCTCCTAATTTCAAATCTTTATCATTACATATTATTTGTTTTTGTTTTTTAGTGTAATTTAATGTAATTTTGACTTTATTATTAATATAATTATTGTTTGTTACATTAATTTTATACATAAAACGTTAATTTTATTTTGTAGCCTTTGCCTAAGTTTTTAAAAAGATATTGTGACGTCATATCTGTCAGATGGTTTTGAACAAGCTATTCGGTTGCCGTGTGTGCGCGTCTTACTTGAAAATTATAACAACCGATATATCCAAATAGAGTTTTCTTGTGTTTACGTATCCCCACGCTTACAATTTTAATTTTACTATGCCCTAGCGTCACATTTACCGTACCAATGTAAATTAATTAAATAAATAAATAATCGCAGCTAAGCTTGTGTGCGAATTATTTTTTCTGTAAACTTTTAATTATAATTGGAAAATAAATATTTTTTAAATAATTATCAATATTAATATTATCGCATAAACCGTATAGTTATATGTAAATTGTCCAAAAAGGGGAAACTTCTTACATATTCGAGCAATAAAGGAAATTGCTTTGTATTGTTACTGCTGAAACGTATTTCTTAAGTGCGTAAGGATCGCTGGGTACATTTTCAACGTTATGCATGATTAATCGTCAAATTCTTATAGCCCTTTCATGAAATTCAGTACGATATTGTACCTTAACCCAATGATTCAAGCTTCAAAAATGAATGGCCCAATAGAGTATTGAATCTCTTGGAATATGATTCAAAGTCGTATGTTTAAAAAATGATACATTTATTTGAACTATCATAATAATGATCTAGTAAATTCTAGTATATCTGAGCAGCCGTGGTCTAGCAATGAGACGCGTGAACTCACGGATCCATGAGACCCGTGTTCGAACCTCGCTAGGTTCTGACCGGTACCAATGTTTATTTGTACTTTGGTCGCCCAGTGCCTATAGGCACTATTGAACAGTGGTAGGCAGACTGGTGATGATTATTAGCCCAGTCTGCCGTCTTGGGGTAGTACCACCACTTTCGAATGTAACGCCCGTGAAGTGACCTTGTTGCGTTTCGGGAACAGTTTGAAAGTAAGAAAGTAGTCAGGTATAGTGAGAGGAGAATACACTGTCAACCTAGATGGTGCATATTCGTTTCCTCGCGCCGGCGTAACGGAGGCGACTGCTGCCCATAGAGATTTCTCTGTAGTAGCAGTTGTTTCCTTTCATGGACCGCACGCTAGCTTTACATCAGGCGGAGTGTTGTCGCGTCGTAACGTATCGGATTCGTCAACGTGTGAACGAGCCATAACCAAACTTAATTAATTTTATCTCATCTGTTAATATATTTAATCAAGTTCAAAGGTTGTATGTTGTTCCATCATGACGGTCACTATACCCTAGCTACAGGTATCGAAGTTTGCTTATGTAAGTAATAAGGGTGATGGACGGACGTACGGACGACTACCGACAAAGTGGCGTATTCCCTGAGGCCTCCTCAAACCGACCTTCCTACCCACTATCGGGTCGAGCACTACCAATATTTTTCGACCGGTAAATTAACCTCTCCAGATATACCTGCCCAAATGTATAAATATATTAGCTGACTCGGCAAACTTCGTACCGCCTCAGAATCAATAAATAAAAAAGCATTTCTGAACGTCTTTTAAATTTAATTGATTTCTAAACGACGACGGGACGAACATCAAATGTTTGACATTCAAAACCAAAGGGATAGTTTCTAAGGGGAAGCGAAATTGTTATTTTTACTATATTCCAAGCATTTTTGCATATATACTCACCTTTTAAACCTTCCTTGGACTTCCACAAATACTTCAAAACCAAAAATAGCCAAATCAGTAGTCCAGCCGTTCTCGAGTTTTAGCGAGACTAACGAACAGCAATTGATTTTTATTATATAAATATCATTCCTATACCCACATAATTTACAGAAACCATAAGAGACTTTTTTACATAGTGACCACGCTCGGTGTTAAGCGGGTCATGAGCTACGACAGTGAAATGACGTCGCCTCCCCTATGCCGGCTTGAGATGAAAGTGCACGCAGTTCTCGTTACACCTGACTGCTTCTGATACTGGCAAATATGGTGTCGAGTCAGTAGACTGATTACGATTTTTAGCTCAGTCTGCCGTCCTGGTGTAATGCCACCACTTTCAAGTATAAAACTCTGAAGTGACCTTGTCGAGGTTTAAGACCGGTTTGGAAGTAGCCAGGTATAACGAGCAGCACCTCAGCAGCAATGTGATAGCAGTCGTTTCCGTTCCGTCACCGTAGCTTTAGATCAGACTGAGTGTTATCACATGGCGAGTTACCATATAAAAAAAGTTTAGGACAACGATTAACGACAGACTCCAGAATCCCACCAAAACTCATTGTGTGAGTAAATACAGTAATTTGACACTAAGACATGAATAAAGTTGTCTGAATAAGCTTAAAAAAAGTATAATTTAAAAAATCCATCATCATTGGTGATAACGTGACGTCATCAAGCAAACGCGTGCCTACGAAGTTGATATATTGGGGATAATAAAACAAAAAGTGCCTTACATTGTCGTGGCGAAGTGGCGACGGCGGCATGCACAATGGTAGTCATCCACTTAAGTAGGGTCCGCCACTTTCAGCTCAACAGTTCTACACCGATTCCACAAACCTGCCGTAATAAGCATCCGGGAGGGAAACAAAGACATTTTCCTTTTCAAACAGCAGGAAACGCTTTCAAAGTAGAAAAAAGAGAAAATATTATTAGCCAGCATAAAATGACAACAGCTTTTGTTTTATAAAAAGCAAGATAATAATCGTTTCAGAGAAAGAAAAACTCGGAGGATGCTAGTTTTGTTCATATAGATTCCCTTATAACATTGTTTCTTTTTTTTAAATCGAGGATACTAGTAATATAAAAGAAAAACATACTATTTGTAGCATCATTATTATCAAAAGATATCGTTAAAATAACAACGAAAATGCATTCGTGTGGAAGTTGTGAACCATTAGTTTGGCGCCGTGCCGTTCACGTCTCGAGGGACGTCTGAACTTCGTCCCTAGTTTTTTCAACCCATAATAGAACTTAACATACGCCTGACGTGTGCCACCATACGACATGTCCCTCGCTCTGTCAAGACAAACCTAGAAATGGAGATCTTTGTCCTCCGGGAGCTCTAAACTCGGAACCGAATTTATTAGGATTGTTTCAGTTTATATTTCTAAAGGAACTTTATTGCTTATTTGGGCATAATAAACGCGCAAAACTAATTTAAGCAAACGCAGAACACAAATATTTATTTATTTATCAAAACACCGACTTTGATAAACAAAAAGTGTAATTTGAAACTTTGAAATATTTCTCAATATGGATAAGCTATCTAGATATGATGTTGGCGTTATTATTACAAAAGGAAATAAAAGTTTAACACGAAAATAAGGCAGTCATTGTGAACCGAGCACGCACTCGAACCAAATACAATCCTAAAATCTGTTGCCCTAGAAAAACAAACATTTGGCGGAGTGCGCTCTAACACCATTCATGTTCATGTGTGTATACAAGTAGTATAGGCACATTCGAATTTGGGCGAAGTATTAGGGCTGCTAAAACATCACTTTTTCAAATTAACAAAATAATGTTATGAAATCGTTCATTATTTGTCAACAAACCTATAATCAAGCCGAATTTAAAAAAAAACTGACAAACTTAACAAGAATTTAGAGAAAATAAATCAAAACTTTTAAATTCGAAACTGTCACCAGATGCTTCTAATACACAACTACTAGTTAACAAATATTTATGAGTTAAAATAAGTCAGTGTCAACCCTGCAAAGTGTAAAGGGATAGAACGTCAACAACACATGGCGAGATGAGGCAGTTTGAAAACCAAAACAATTAGATCACTATACGAAATGTGTCCTCGCTCCATGCACTGATCTGATACATTCGGGCTCGTTTTCCAAATACGCCGTCACATAATCACGTCGCGTATTGATAGAAACCATCTGCTGAGATTTCAACACGCACAAGTCAAAGAAAAAAAATATCGTTGAAAAATAGACGATGAATGGCAGACGTATTGCTATTAATTAAACATTTAAAGAGGAGGGTTGACTACCACTTCATAAGTTTAGTATACAAAGTAAACTATAGAAAAAACCCTTTAAAAGCAATGCCATAAAAACAGAAATGGTGATTTGTTTTGTAATGAATAAAAAATACAGTTTCAAGATTTGTTACACAGCCTATAGTCATTTGTTGTTGCAAAATTCCAAAAAACAGATATAATAACAAAAAGTAAATTAAAAATCAACGAGTTCGACAATCGTGCCAAGAGGCAATTAAAAATGTATCTCTTAAAGCAAATAGCAATTGTAACAGTATTACTAACGTAGAAATAAGTTATAGAGCGAGGCGTACCGGCAGCGAAACCAATTAATTGATTCACTTGAATTAGCCGGGCGGAATATTGGAACCGACAGTTGGCGGCGAACGATAACCTCAGCCAGTATCCGAAAAGATTAATTGGCTACAAACATTTCTTTAATATTACACTAATGTAATATTAAAAGAAGCAGTTGTTTCCATTCATGGACCGCACTCTAGCTTTACATCAGGCGGAGTGTTGTCACATGTCGAGCTACAATAAAATAAAAAAACATTTATAGTGTACCTCCTGGGACTTTGCATTTATTATTATGTATTTTTGTGCGTATTTTACAAGAAAATTGCGCATGATAAAATACCTATATGATTAACGGTAGAGTAAGTAAGTAAGATGACTGATTGAAGAGATTTGAGTATCAAATATTTATCAACGTCACTCACTCATTTTTAATATATTCGAAGTAATTCCTTTGTCTAACTAAAAGAATGAAATGGAATCCCTTTGTTTTCCCTTTCCTATATTTGTTTCCTTCATAATCAAAACGAAGGGTGAACACTGAACATTTTAAAAGTTAACACTGATTACGTTCCCGAGTCAACTATTACAAAAGTATCTTCAACATCTTTCAACAAAATTATTAACTTTATCTCGACATAAACATGTCGGGAATTAATATATTTCCAAAGCGTATTTTTAAAAATGCAAATATAAAAAATGCATTGAAATATTTATAGAGGAAATTTTATGTAGATGGGCATTTCATTTTATTCCGGAAATTAAATACACTCCAATATGATTTATATTGATAAATTTTGCGACCTGTAAAATCGTTACAACATGGTTGGTTTTGCACAGTATATTTGTATGAATGAACTCGTCCTTAATTGACAGTCTCAACGCACGACAGCCGCAAGGGACAAGTTCTCGACCGGTCAACTCATTCCGCGTCTAAACTGAATCAATCAATTTCATACCGCATATACAAGGTGTCCCAAAACTCAACGATAAGCGGGCACCAGAAGGTGGTCCTGCTCATGACTACTCGAGAAAAAAATATAATAAAAAATAATCTCCTATTTTTAAAAAAATACAACAAAAAATTAAAATCTTTCGATAATTGACAACCCTTATGATATTTTTAACTACCATGACCACAATTTTCGAAATATTTAAAAATTTTTATTTGTATCGGCAACCTAAGTAGCACTGCTATCCACCACAATCCTTAAAAATCCCAGATTACCTATAGTTTTTACACAAAAATCAATCAAAACTACTTTTTACATTAAAATTTCAAAAGATTTTTACTTACAGTCCATTTTAACACATCGTTGCGTAAAAAAAAAGTATGGACACTACTATGGCAAGTTTTTTTAAAAATTGACGCAACTAACCAAGATTCTAAAATGGTACAATACTCTAGGAAAACTGGCTACAAAAAAAAAATAAGCGTACTATTTCTAAACAAGAACCAACTTTCATAAATCGTTGTTTGTTGATTGTAAACACTTTTACCTACCAAAAATTGTTTTTTTTGTTGCAACTTCTTGGAATTTGCATGAAAACGTGCGTAGGCAATAAAATTTAAAAGTTAAATAGTAGATATTCGTTGTTGAATAACATTAGGGCCCTTTGAGTTAGAAGGAAACTTAGATGGCAATAGTTATTTAAACTTTTTACAAAATGACTTGCCAGAATTATTGGAAGACGTGCCCATAATAAATTTACAAAACATGTGGTTTCAAAATGATGGTTGTCCTGCTCACTATGCCCGTCCTGTGCGAGAATACTTAAATCAAGAGTATCCAGGGCGTTGGATTGGGCGACTTGGTAATATCCTATCTCTGGACTTCTTCTATTGGGGTTGTCTCAAAGACAGGGTCTACTCAAAATCAATTGCAACATTGGACGAGCTTCGCCAAAAAATTACTCAGGCTGCGGAACATATCAATGGTAGAAGATATGCACGACAAATAAAACGATCTTTTTTAAGACGATGTTGTGCCTGTATTATTGCCGGTAGCGAATAATTCGAATATTTGCTGTAATATTAATAAAATTATAAATTGATTTTTTTAATGCTTAATAAGCAAGCGTTTGACCACACCCTGCCTGGTGTTAAGCAGTGATGCGGTTTAAGGTAGAGCACGCCTGCCTATGAGGTACCTGTTCACCTTCGATTTGAAGAGACCTATGTTGTACGTGTCGGGAAACACAGACACCGGGAGGGAGTTTCACAGTTTCGCAGTACGCACGAGGAACGTGTTGTCGAAACGCTTCGTTCGCACTTTAGGGACTTGAACCATAAATGGATGGTACCTCTCCGGGTGCCTGGACGTCCGAGAGAAGAAAGGGGACGGTAGAACCAGGTTGTGTAGCTCTTGCGCACACTCCCCGAAATGTATCCGGTAAAAAATAAATGTCATTTGTTGTACCATTTGATTTGTTGCATTCAATATTTTTTAACAAGAAAAAAAAAACAATTTTTGGTAGGTAAAAGTGTTAACTATCAACAAACTACGATTTGTGAAAGTTGGTTCTTGTTTAGTACTATACGCATGGTTTTTTTTTGTGGCCAGTTTTCCTAGAGTATTATACCATTTTAGAATCCTGGTTACTTGCGCCAATTTTTAAAAAACCTTGCCATAGTAGTGTCCATACTTTTTTTTTACACAACGATGTGTTAAAATGGACTGTAAGTAAAAATCTTTTGAAGTTTTAATGTAAAAAGTAGTTTTGATTGATTTTTGTGTAAAAACTACAGGTAATCTGGGATTTTTAAGGGTTGTGATGAATAGCAGTGCTACTTAGGTTGCCGATACAAAAAAAAAATTATAAATATTTGGAAAATTGTGGTCATGGTAGTTAAAAATATCATAAGGGTTGTCAATTTTCGAAAGATTTTAATTTTTTGTTGTATTTTTTTAAAATAGGAGATTATTTTTTCTTATATTTTTTTCTCGAGTAGTCATGAGCAGGACCACCCTCTGGTGCCCGCTTATCGTTGAGTTTTGGGACACCTTGTATGTATTAGAAAATATAAATATTTATAATATTACCTACTGAATGGAGACATACATAATATAATAATATGTGAATAACTATAGATATAAGAACGTCATACACCCAAAAACGATTTTAACGATCTATTGTTCCCCAAATCTTTATATTTGCTTCAGACACTATTATAGCAAAACATAATATTAAAAATAAAACATACAAATCTAGTAACGTTTAAATTTAAAGCATTCTGTACACAACAATTTTCGACGACAATTATTTGTGTCAATCCAATGAGGAACGATTTAAAGGCAACGTTGCATTCACATTTCCCTCGTGTTTGTTTGTGTAAGGGATCTCACAAAAGACCCTAAGTATAACGAGTTTGAATGCCGTTCGTTATACGCACGAGCGCCACTAGTTTACATAAACACGTCCACACTCGATGGATGAAGTCCTTCGCACATTAAGCCCCAAATCTAATATTGGGCGGATACAAGAATGTGCGGCAAAAAGTGTCCCAACTCGACGTGATAAATCGCCTAAATCGGCGACATTTAGGCTCAGCACTGAGCGACAGCAATTTGTACGGATCTTTATAGTTTGCAATTTATTTGAAACTCGACGGGTTTGTAGATTTATATCGGTCTTAGATTGGCGCACGCGAACCCCTGCTCGGAAGCAATATCGGCCGCAGCCTTCTACAACATAACCGTTACTTATATTCATATCGGCATCTAGATATATTATAATAAGTTTCCATAAAATTTTATGTCCGTAATGTTATGTTTCGGAAACATGACTGGAAAAGAGTTAGCTTTTTAAGCAGTCTCAGTTGCGACATACGATTTTATAATATTCATGCAATCTAATCTACAATCACTAAATACGAAACAAACGCAATTGTCTAATCAACAAAATGGCTTAAAAAATATAAATTAATCAAAGAGACAGATCAGAAATGTTTTGCGTCAATATAAAAAGAACCAGGGAATATTTCCGGATTCCATAGCAATTAACATGGTGATAGGAGCTCTAGACAATGCGTCAGCTAGCGAAGTCATTAGCTGCACAATTAGTGCAATTGTCATTAATTTATAGCTGTATAACGTCAACTATCGGGGTCCGTGGATAGAGCCGCAAACACCTAAATCATTTTAATGTGAAAGCGCAATGAGTGGAATTAAAGCTATCAATGTCCATTGGACCGTGTGTGGCGTCGAATGGGCGAGTGTTTGACATACCACTAGTGCTGATACTGTGCCAGACAATGACTACCGGGCATCTATTATGGGAACTCATAAAGCTGACAATGAAAACGTATTTATACTTGCACATAAATGACTGTTTGACAAATTAAGACTGTAGATATCCTTTGACAAGATTACTCTAGATAATAAAGTGATAAGTTACTAATGATTCTATTTGATCTTGATCTATATGAATTAAATCATAATAAAATAATAATAATAATGTATTGCTTCGTATTATATAAGGTTTACGTGTATAAAACAATACCAACAATAAATATTCATGCAAAATCTAAATC
Organism: Tinea pellionella; assembly: GCA_948150575.1. NCBI lineage: Eukaryota > Metazoa > Arthropoda > Insecta > Lepidoptera > Tineidae > Tinea > Tinea pellionella. The sequence continues at coordinate 3,136,912 of OX411249.1, read as the reverse complement.
ACAAACAGTAAACCATTGAATTTTAATTGAAATGTAATTTGAGATGAATATCAAAGTTAATAAACCAGTATAAAGTACATGTTAGCAGGAACACAAATAAGAACGAACGGGGAAAGTACAAACACATTCCTAAGAACAATTTTAAACGTGTTAATGAACAGCAATTTCGCCGTGAACAAAATAATTATGGAGTAACATAAATAGAGGCGTTAACATTTCTATATGGAGCACTGGCATCACATAATACTATCAAAACAGTAATTGAACAAATAAAGCGTATGACAAACGCCATATTAAATGTTTCCGAAGTCGTAGACCTCGGTAAAGCACAAAAATATTGCGATTTATTTGAAGTGAAATAAATATCTTTTCTCGGAAGTCGCAGAAGTTGTTACAATATCTAAAATACTTCATTAACAGCACTGTCCTATGACAAGTCCTATATTGAAAAGGCACATGTGAGACACGCTGTGTACACGAGATAACTTCTGCTTTGAGATAAGATAACGTTAATAGATTAAGTTTGCAAGTGTCATACCCTCGTCCTACGTCCTACGTAAACGTTATTACAAAATATATTGCAATATCCAGACTGTTAGTTGACCTACATTGAAATAATTTAATTGACCTGTCACGTTCTGAACTTCGCGTTCAAATTAACACAATTACAAGTTAATTAATGCACTTAGGATCTAAAAAATTATAACCTAGTATTTTCATAATATAGCGTTATTATAAATTACAAATAAAGAATGTTTTGGGTATTTAATTTAGCGTGGACTAATCCCAATGATTTCTTGTGTAATTTTAATGAAAGGATTGCCTTGTACTTGTAATATTTAATTTGTGAAATTTTATGTAATCTTTTCACCGAGAGGTAACGAACATGAAGGAAGTCGTTGAAGTATCAAAATGTTGACATATTACATAAACAATATTAGGGTCTTGTACGGCGCCACCTATTATTTGCCTTCCGTAGATTAGCTTGATAACTTGCTACTAGATGTCGCAACAGAATGTTAAAGAGAAGTTTTAGTATACTTCAATGTAAAAACAGGTATTTAGTTCAAACAAAAGATCAAGGTAGATTGTTTACATCGGCATTTATCTTGATTGCCTTTGATTACAATTTAATAATACACTGTATACAGTATTTAATTTGCATTCCAAAAATAACAACTCTTTTGATTATGATTGACTTGGGAATTTTTCAAAAAACTTAAGGGTTCATTTCAGATGTAAAAAAAACATTAGAAATATTTAAGAGGTGATTTTTGGATGCTCGTGAAAAGCGGGCAATTGATGTGGTTGGAGTCGTAGGCACTCCATGTTCTCTACCTACCCTGGCAGGCACATGACCGTGAGCAGAGTAGCTAATACTAACTCCATTATAAAAGATAATAAAATAAGTAAATTCAACAGCACGAATCTTAAACATTGCAAATCTAATTGGGATGACAATATTAAGTATTCAGCAAAGATTATCAGTCACTATATTAAGCAAAACATTACTAGGAATTTACATTACACTTTATCTACACAATAAGCAATAAAAGTGCAAAACAATGAAAACTAACGATCACGTTTAACCATTCCCAAAATGGGCATCTATATGGGAATATTATTACAACGAATATTTCGAAGAGGAAGTTTGACAATCAGTGACAGGAAATATATTTGTTCCCGAGCGGCCATCACGCTGAAACTGCTGAATTGAACGTTAACGTGACGAGTGTACTCGAATGCAGTTTAAAAGGTAACTGACCGATTAATTGAATAGGTCCCTCTCTCCATTCATTCGAGACCTAAATCGATATAGCGAGTGCAAGAAGTTCATTCATTGATACGCTTTATCGATTGTTCGGCGTTATACAATTGGGTTGTTGCTTATGTTTATGTGTATACGATGTTAATTTGATTTATCTTAAAATTTAATGTTTTTAAGATAAGAATATGTTTGTATACATTGTATGCATGGATCATGGTCACATTTACGTTATTACATCATATTTTACTCGTAGAAATCTATATGTATATGTCGAATCAAACTTTATGGCGTCTCGGAAGTTAGGCACAAGTCCCTGTTCAGTTAAGTTCAGTACACAAACGAAATACCGCCCGCAACTAACTTCCGAGACGCCATAAAGTTTGACGCTATAGGTCGCGGAAGTATTAAAGAAGTAATCTATATTAGAAATGTACGAGTAACTAAGTCTATTTCTTATCTTTTCATTCCTAAACAGCTGAACAGATTTCGATAAAATTTGACAATGAGATATATTGCATCCTGAGGATGTCAGGCTCTCTTTTATTTAAAAAAAAATGAAGTAGTGAAACAGTGGATGAACATTTAAGGTTCATCCTATCAGTTCTCAAGTTAAACGTATAATATTAATTATACGAATACGAAGTTGCGGGCAACAGCTGTATGTAAACTCAAACAATTCTGAGCGTAATTAATTGCAAAAAAAAAACACATAAAAACATATGGGTACATTTATCCAATCCAATTAAAGCGGAAGTATGCGAATTAATTCAATGAAATCTTAAATACAGTCATGATTGTTACGGGTTCGAATTACCAGTTCAATTATCAATATATTTTGTAAGTGACCGGACTGTATTCTGTTTTTTTATTTTTTAATAAGCTGATTTAACAATTAGTTAAGAAATTCAAACGAGAAAATTATTTATTTTTTTATTTTTATTTTGACACGACATGTGACCTCGACTGGCCTGATGGTAAGCGCAGCGGAGGTCCATGAGCACTGACGACTGGAGAACCGCTAACACGGTGGCTCCAGTCGCCACTACTATGCCGGCCTGAGAAGGTGCTTTTTCACACTCCGCTTGAAGGATCCGAGGTGAAAGGACTGGGAGAACACATGGGAGGGCAAAGCATTCCACTTGTCAATTGTGTCAATTATGATGTTTTTGTTACATTCAAAAGTGGTGGTACTACCGCAGGACGGCAGACTGGGCTAATAACCATCATCAGTTTGCCTACCACTCTCAGCACTCCAGTTGAAGTTAAGCTAGAGTGCGGTTCACGAACGGAGACAACTGCCGTCACAGAGAAATGAATGCGGTCATGAGTGTTCTCCGCTACGACTAGCAGCTTGGTGAGATAAGAGTAAGATAGAGTGGAATCTACTCGTTATATCACAATACGAGAAACCTTTCAATTTTATTTTTTATAGTGGAGTGCGATCCACGAGCGAAAACAACTGTTACCACAAAGAAATGTCTGCAATTCTCTCCGCTATACCGGCTTGAGAAGACGAATGCGCGCGCACTATCCATTAACACAGCACGCACCTCTCGTCGTACCTGACATCTTCTACGTTGAAAAGCGACTACGTACGTTTCACTTACACACATCCCAAATGTTTATAACAATCTTTTGTCAGAAATAAGGAAAGGCTTAAACAATAAAAACTACAAAAATAAGTTAAAAAACTATTATACTTTTTGAAGCAACCTGTATATGAAAATATTTAAAAATGTATTACCTCTTTCAGAATACCTTCTATTTTTTAAATTTGTTTAACACTAAACTTGTTTATCATTTCATTTAAATAGTATATGTATTTATTTATTTACTGGCGTGAAACTAAATTGTAAAAAATAATACTACGAATAAACATTATACATAGACATACATAATACATATACATAGACTGGAGGTTAATGACCACTATCACTCTTTAAATGATTGTAGCTTTTTTTTCTAATTAACAGGAACAAATCCGGCGTTTGAAGATAAACTCTCAATAAGAAAACAAGGGAACATGATAATAAGGTGACGCCGAACAAGTCAACAGTGTGATAATTTCACTTAATTTACGGTTTGGTGATAATATAATGGACGACCTAGCGGGCACGGAAGTGTAGAAAACATAAATTCTTCGATACTTTGTACATTTAAATATAATTTAGATTCTAGCGTTTCACGTGTTAAAAATAAGGTTCAAATTAGAATTATTCTAATTGTTGCAACTTTTGTAGTGCGAGTATCATGACCGTGGAAACAGTTAACATAAAAGTTATTTATTTTATACTAAAAATAAACTAGGTACAAATAGGCGTTTATTTTAAACCTGAATTTAATCTAAGTGCTAGATTTCAAAATTGATTTAACACTTCTTTAATATACATTATTCTAGTGTGCGTGTATTTTTTTTTTTTACTGTAGCTCGGCATGTGACAACACTCCGCCTGATGTAAAGCTAGAGTGCGGTCCATGAATGGAAACAACTGCTACTACAGAGAAACCTGTCCGGGCAGCAGTCGCTTCCACTATGCCATGTGTATGGTCAATTCTGAAACTACTCGCATAAAAGATTTAAAAAATTAACAAAGTAGGGAGGCTAATTGTGATGAAAACTAAAACTGCATGGCAGGATTTTCGAAAAATTCACTTTCCCATCCAGGAATCGAACCCATTGACTTTGCAAAATAAAACACAATATTGCACTATCCAATAGTGTCGCTAATAAGGATCAAATTCTGGGAAATCGAAAATGTTAAAAATCAACACTTTCCTGTGTTTCACAAGAAGTACAATACGGGCCTCTTCAAATTAAGGGTAAATAGAGTTTTGGCGGCCATCTTGAGACGTCAGGTTGTCTGTTTTGAATTATTTTCCTAAACTTTTGTTTTTTCGAGTTGTTAATGTGTAATAATAGTGGATTATTAACCATTAAGTGTTCGTTAACGTGCGTGAGTGTGGGCAAACAATTCAAAAGAAGAGAACCTGTGTTTCCATTTTCCCTCCAAAACTCCGTTGAAAGTTTCAGTAAAGATTCTACCACTTTACTGGAGCAATTTTTGACTTGACTGTGACTTGACCTGACTCTAGTGTGATTAATGAATGACTCGTGATGCACAATATTAACTTGATGCAAAAATATTTACTTTGACACTGGCAAATTGTTATACGCCAAAATAATAAAAAAATATATAGTACTAAATAGGTACCTCATAGGCAAGCGCGCTCCACCTTAGACCGCATCACTGCTTAACATCAGGCAGGGTGCGGTCAAACCTTTGCCTATTAAGCATTAAAAAAAAAGTTTGCCGTTCAGAATTTAATCCTTACTAGCGACACTGTCGGATGGTGCAATAATACAGTGTGTTTTATTTTTCAAAATCAATTTTTTTTACTATCATAATTTAATTTAGCATAATATGAATACGAAGTTGCGGACGGCAACCAGCACTGTTGTAAATGTAAGCTATTGTCTACTACACTAGATAATAGCGGCAGAGTTATTATAACAAACGTACGTAAAACATGTATTGCTTGTTATTCACGTAAACAAAAGAACATAAACACAATATATTTATAGTCTTCTAAAAACAATGGCTATGTTTCACCAACAGTAGAATTGTTGAACGGGGAAATGAACTTTATATCGTCGGAAATGAGGTTGAAAATGTAATATTTTGTTTACCGTATATTGTGGCTGAACGCATGGTTTTGTAATTTGCAAAGATAATATCAGCTGTACTTATTTATGTGTGTGTAGGCGGGCGCTTAGTAAATCAATTGAATCTTAAATTTAATATAACATTTATATTTTAAAGAGTTGTAAGCAGACTGATATTGTTAGGCCGACCTGCCGTGCGGGGTAGTACCATCACTTTTAAGAATAACTAAAACCCGTCGCGAATCGGCTTATAAGTGGCCGGGTTAAAAGTATTAAAGAGAAGTGCAATGTCACTCTGGACTCTTAGATGGTGCATATTCGTCTCTTCAAGCTGCACCTACAGCACCACTTACTATAAAGAATAGGTTTCCGGATTTGTAACGTTAAACCAAGCACAAAGAGTCGCGCGTGAATGCCATTACAAATTGTAGATCGGCATGTGATAACACTCCGCCTGATGTAAAGCTAGAGTGCGGTCCATGAATTGAAACAACTGCTACTACAAAGAGAAACCAGTTAGAGTTGCAGTTTCCTCCACTATGCCTGCTCGAGGAGACGAGCATGCACCATCTAGATGACAGTGCACATTCCTCTCGTTATACCTGGCTACTTTCAAACTATTCCCGAAACGCGACAAGGTCACTTCACGGGTGTTACATTCGAAAGTGGTGGTACTACCTCAGGACGGCAGACTGGACTATAGGCACTGAGCGACGAAAGTACATATAATAAAGTGACATCGGTACCGACCAGAATTAGCGAGGTTCGAACACGGGTCTCATCGATCGCGAGTTCACGCGTCTTACCGCTAAACCACGGCCGCTCATCTTTACTAAGGTCAACGTATTGTTGACGATAATAATTGAACAACCAAATATTCATCGTTCCTAAAAAAATTAAATGAGTATCTTTTTTCCGCGAGCTAAAACGTATTTGATAAAAAAAAACATCTGCTTGTGATTGTTTAAGATACTTTTATAAGAACATGTGCGATAAAAACTGGATCAGAAAAACCCGTAGAAACGACAACGCTACTTAACCGCCTTCCAAACTATAATAATGCGAGTAGCACATATAAATTAGAGATTATGGACGAATTTAAAGTTAATAATAAATCTTTCAATAATAGTAAAAATAATAATACAGTAAATGTAGTGCGTATAGAGGAAGCCATTAATCTGGCAGTGGTATTATTGTTATAATACAAACATAGCCTAATGGTAGCCGACTACCTTAAAGGGAGTAATGTTTACAATAGCTATCAGGGTACTCTCTCTATATATAACTACATAAAACATCAACTTAATCTTTTACTTAAGATATTTAGATACGAGACAACTCACCAACTGAAGACACAACAACTTGGGAGGTCCAAAACGTTACACGTTACCATACCGGATTAATAGCTCCATAAAAAAAATTACTTAATGTTAAATGCATGGGAAACTGTATATGTCTAACAACATACAAAATATATTATACTTTGTTATATATTTGACACATCTTTTCACTTAACCTTCACGGCCATATGCATATAAATTTTAAACTCCATCAATCGTATAAATTACTCGTAATGCCGCTTTCACACGTTAGCCAAGGTGTTGGCAAACGTGTAGACCTGACCTGACCATTATTCAGCCCAAAACTCTTTGATTTGTGAAAAGTGAAAAGACACGGATGACCAATGTGACGAAATCCCTCCTCTACATGATCGCCAACAACATTGACCAAAGTGTAGAAAAGCCATTAAAGATAAAAAAACTACACGAGTTAAAAGTTGAAGTTTCAATAGACCATTACTAGGTAAGCGGCTGCGGATACTCTTTAAAATGTAATGTCTCTTTGTATTCAATTTTTATAAATGACCAACAATATAAGTATTCATGAATAAGAATGAATTCACAGCGGGCCGTAGAAATATTTGCATACAATTCCTTAGAACGAACGTTATGAATTATTATGTATTACCGAAATAAAACTGAGGCCGTGACATCGAATTAAAAAGATTCGATCAATCGTTAATTGTAACATGAAACGTGATGATAATATCGATAGAATAGATATTGATGCTAGAGTCGCGACCACCGGGGAGTGATCAGGATTACGGTTATAACCAGTGGCATTATACAACCACAGCATAATAATGGGATATGTCCGTGATTAAGTCCCGACAATGTGATCTAATCTCGCCCACAATCAAGCTATAGAGAATAGAGCTGTTATTATCTTTGAAAACGAAACGCAATAACCGCTATCACGGAGAGGCAAATTACATTCTTAATTATCGTTATTGTGTAACAACAAATACATTATTTATAAGATATTCATTATCATTATTTATGTGTAACAATGCGAAGAAGTCACTGCCATTACATTTGTTAGATCAAACGCACTTGAATAATTTTAATTATCATTCCTCACCAATTTATGTTGATATTTAAACGATTATACATACAGCACAAACTTCTAAACTTTATTGAATAATCATGTTATTATTCAATCATCGGGTTCGTGGTCTGTTCACAAATAGATAGATTCCCTAATTCAATAGTTCCAATCAATAGACTACTACGAAATTTCAAACGCCACCGACAGTCGATGCACCACGCAGCTCTATACAAGAAAATTAGAAGCAATTTTATTATTATTTAAGCGTGTCTTACTTTTAAGTATAGACGCAAAGTGCCAACAAAAAATTAAGCATGTAAAGTTGGTGAAACAATCCCGCGCACGTGCAGACTAGACCTTAACCCGACAACATGACGCCTAATCAAAATTTGTCCCCAATCAAAAATTCTCGTCACGTTTCATTCAACAGCCGAATTATCCCTAAAGGCGTCGGACAATACACGAGGGAGGCGATTTGCATGGCTGTGCGCACATTCGATACATTTGCATGTCCGAAGCGGGCCTTATCCAAGGACAAACCGGCGCCACTCATGTAATGGAATGTCCCATCGTCGGAACAACTATTCAAATTCAAATTTAGAACTCGGAAATTGTAGCTTAGAGCAAATTTATTGTCATAAAACGTCAGTAGCAGTATACAGGGTGGCCAAAAAGTCGTGGATCAAACGCAAGTAGGGGTTAGATGGGGTCATCAGCTGCAAAAAGTTGTTCTAGGGGAGGTCCTTCAGGTCAACGCCTGCAGAGTTATAATTTATTTTGTGTTTTTATTAGAAAATTGATTTTTTTTAACGAATTCTTATTAAATTTCCAAAAATCTACATCCTGTATCTTTTTTATAATTTTCACTAGATTGGTACTAATGAGTCCTTGCATTAGACATGCTATTTATGGTTGTTTATAAGGTGTGTTGAAGATAATATTCACTTTTACGATTATTTTTTTTCTTAAATCATAACTTTTAATTTACTTTGGACCCCACTGTGAAAAAAAAATACTCTACCGAAAACTGTCCCTGTATTACAAGTTTTGGCGCATTTAATGGGGATTCTGAAAAGGTATTACACATGGCTATGCGTCGCTTTAATATCTTTCAAGGACGATTATTCGTAGCAAGGCCAAAGTTAACCCAACCATAAAACTCGGTTAGGCTTATTTAAAAATAAACTGGAACTAATACAATTAATGACGAAGACTCTCTACCTCTCTTTTACACTAACCATTTTAACCTTTGTCAATAAAAGACCGGTTTGCGCCCGTTAGTTCAGATAGCGATATCTTTTCTAGGAAACAAAAGGACGGGGCGGGGGCCGGGGGATGCGTGTGAGCATGTTCCTTTGGAATGTTTAGTGACTCGCTTCCTGCCTGTGACTACGCGCGTATTTTTTTCTCGGTTTTACGACGACTTGTGATCGGTTTCTTTCCTTTGACATACGATTTGTTTTTCGGACTTGTGTTAGATTGCCTACCTGTAACCAGTGCTGTGTGAATCGGACGGATTGGCTACAAAAGTAGACAGATGGCTGCTGCGAGGAGAGAATACACCTTACGAGAGTATGCAGAAATGCATTACCTTTATGGCTTTTGCGACGGTAATGCCCGGGCTGCTGCCAGGGAATATCGTCAACGCTACCCTAACCGTGATCGTTTTCCGGACTACAGGGTCTTTATGCGCGTACATAATTCGTACATGGAGGGAGTCTTACCCGGTCAGCATGCTCCGAGAGCAGGCAGACCAGTGCTACGTCTTGAAAATGAAGATGAAGTGCTGAGAGAATTAAGATTGGATCCTGGTATAAGTCAACGCCAAATATCCCGTAATCTCGGGATTCCAAGATCGACGGTGCAACATATCATTAAAAGAAAGAATTATCACGCCTACCACGTGCAAAGGGTGCAAGCTTTGCTGCCCGGTGACTATGAAACAAGAGTGCGGTTTTGCAGAGAGATGCTAAGACACCACAGAGAGGATCCGCAGTTCTTCAACAAGGTTTTATGGACAGATGAGTCAAATTTTAGAAGAATGGGAGTATTCAATATCCACAACCTACATTTTTACTCCAGAGTGAACCCCCATATCACAAGAAATGATCGTTTCCAGCATCTGTTTGGTATCAACATGTGGGCTGGTATAATTGGCCAGCAATTGGTGCTGCATGAAATGCCAGCAAGGCTGAATGGTGCTAATTATTTAAATTTTTTACAAAATAATTTAAACCAAATTCTTAACGAAGCTGAAGTTCCAGAAGAAAGAATAGCAGAAATGTGGCTGCAACATGACGGCGCCCCGCCTCACTACACTCGAGCAGTTAGAGATCATTTAAACGAGCGCTTCCCCAATCGGTGGATTGGTCGAGGCGGACCTATTGCGTGGCCACCCCGGTCGCCCGATTTAAATCCATTAGATTTTTTTCTTTGGGGCTATTTTAAAGAAGTAGTTTATCAAAAAGAGAACAATACCGAACGAGAACTACGACAAAAGCTCGAATTTGCTAGGGTTCAAATTACTAACAACACAGGTGCATTCCGTAGATTACGTAGGAATTTTATTAGACGGTGCAGATTATGTATTATGGTCAGAGGTAGGAATTTTGAGCATTTATTGTAAAATGTTTTGTTTTAATAAAACAATTATTTCACAACCGTTTGTTTTGTTTTTACGCCCTAGAAAGATATTAAAGCGACGCATAGCCATGTGTAATACCTTTTCAGAATCCCCATTAAATGCGCCAAAACTTGTAATACAGGGACAGTTTTCGGTAGAGTATTTTTTTTTCACAGTGGGGTCCAAAGTAAATTAAAAGTTATGATTTAAGAAAAAAAATAATCGTAAAAGTGAATATTATCTTCAACACACCTTATAAACAACCATAAATAGCATGTCTAATGCAAGGACTCATTAGTACCAATCTAGTGAAAATTATAAAAAAGATACAGGATGTAGATTTTTGGAAATTTAATAAGAATTCGTTAAAAAAAATCAATTTTCTAATAAAAACACAAAATAAATTATAACTCTGCAGGCGTTGACCTGAAGGACCTCCCCTAGAACAACTTTTTGCAGCTGATGACCCCATCTAACCCCTACTTGCGTTTGATCCACGACTTTTTGGCCACCCTGTATCTTTGCGTCACCCTTTGGGATGAGCGAGTCACAGAATAATGGGTTCACAAACTTCGACCCAGTTATTCTTTTGCATCACAAAAGTACCGTATAAAGTCATTTAACAAAGTGACATTTTACTATGTCAATATAAGCAATCGAATGGACAAAGTTTTCAAGGTTTCCTAACCGAATTTAACTTAATTGCAATTCGTTAAATGGAGTCCATTAACAAATGAGTTTTGATAAAGTTTATTGCTACAATTTAATATAATTTTGATCTGTTAACCCCAAATATATTTGTAATAAAAACAACACAATACTTACTTCCATCCAGTAGAATATCTCGAAAAGAGCCAGATTTCATTACTATGAGGCCGAAAGCAGTGACATCGTTTGCGTGCTCGCTGACAATTACATGGCCTCTGAAACCAAAAGGGAACATGAAAACATTACAAAACATGCCTTTAAATTTGTCTAAAAACAGTTTGTAACACGAAATAACTCGTGTTTACGAACAAAGTATTGTTGTTGCTGTATGCTGGTTCAACAAGCTCACAGACGCTTTGATATCGACCAATAGAAATCGTCCATAATTGGATAAAAATCAACGGGATCTCAAAAAGCATCGCATCTCATTCTCCTGTCAGCTCAGACGATTATTTTCTAGACGCACAAATTCTGAGGAAACACACAAACTTCATTAAGCTCACGCCCTGTTCCCACTGGGATAGGCACTTTTTCTTTTCATACCACATTCACCCTTAAGCATGCACGTCGATTGAGGGTACTCCTCACCTGACCGTTTCTGAGCAGTTGACCAATCTGACTAGGAAAGGTCCTCCTAGGGCGCCTTAGCGCCACCTAGCATACTCCTTTCCGGTCTTCACACACACACTCTAAGAAATAAACATTCGCTACTGTTAGTGGTATAATTTATGAAAGTTTTTATGTATACGAGTTATATCATTAAATAACCACAAAAGTATTGTTTGAAAATTCTTTTGGATATTGTAAAGGAACGGGAAATTACGAGTAAGAGGGTGATGTCGTATCGTGGAGTCCGAGGACGGCGGACATCCGGTGCGACAACCGACACTACGCCTTTAACAACTCAATGGAACGAAAATTTCCATATGAGAAAATACCATTCAAATCGCAACGTTCCATTACACATAATAATATTCAGTATTCCACCGTTTCTATATTTAAATACTATTGTGTAGAGAAATTCTACGTATACGATTGGGAAAATATTTTACGGAAATTTTTGCTTTTTACGTACGTTTCATGAAATAAAACTTCTACGAATAAAATCCTTTCTTTTGTTATTATGTATTCACCAACATCTAGTTAAAAAGAAGGAGAGAGAAAATATAACAATAATGAAGATAATGTTTATAGTATAGGAAAATGATTTAGACCGTAAAATTAAGGCATATAAACCAACTAACACTAATTACATTTTATGCTTTTACCGCACCAAATAACATAGTTTGGTACCACAAAAGGACAAGGGTGTCGGGTAACAACTTTGTAAATTGGAAATTGTTTCCTACATACATTGAGGTCCAACACAACAACTTTGTGAACTATATACGGGCCAGGTCTTGACCCTAAACCTTAATAAATTAAAACAATTATGATTGCATTACAAATATGTTTTAAGAAACATTATAATTTAACCAATTTATGTCTTCTAATTTTAATTATTAATTTCCCTTCCTTTAATTCAGCACAGTAATCTTTTAATCTACCTTCAGTTTTACTTTTACAGTGAACATCCCTCTTGACAGGATACATAAATAAGTTATACAACCCCCAACACAGGATAAAGGTAAATACAACCTCCACGCGTCGGCAGAGGCTTTAATCCGAAAGATGATAATGAGTAAAAGTATCGTAAAATTTAAATAACAAAAGTGAAATAAACAAATAAAAGGATACTTTAGGTATTCAAATTATTTTCTTAAATCTTTCAAGTAGAAGGGGTTAGCAACATCTGAATCTATATACATATAAAAAAGCTCTATTGTTTTCTTTCTCGCTTTCATAACTTTTGTTAAATGTTAATATTTCACTCCCTCTAAAGGGAAAAATAAACAATTAATATCTTAATAATTTTGAGATTCGGACGACTACAATAAAAAGCTAAATGTGCCTCAAAATGGTTTCTTTGTTCCGAACGTGGAGCAACATTTCATTTCATTCACAAACTGTTTATTTCTTCTTTACATATTTACATTAAAAAGTAACTAACATTTTTTAAACTTCACGTAGCTCTAAACAAGCGAATAGAAACCACTAAAAACAATTTATTGGGAAACAGACTTAAATCCGCAAAAAGAGAGCAAATCCCACCCTTTAAATGGGTAACTGATTATCCTGCCAGATACCTTATTCAATAGACTCTAATTTATTAGCGATTTTATTCAAATGTCGTTAATACCACACGAGGATAATTAACTGAGTCTTTGTAAATTTTTCAATTAAAAAAAATGATACCTTAATATGCTGGAGACACGAAGTCTATTACACTTTCTCTACCCTTTAGAAGGTCACATAGCAGAACAACGAGTACTGGTTCTTCTCGAGGACTTATCATTCAAAGTTTTGACGTATCCATGTATCTAACAAATATGAGTCTGGTCTATTTTGCACCGTGACTAGGGAAATACTAATGAAGGTCTGGAACGTCCCCATAAAAAACAGACACCTTTTACTCGAAGCAAATGTTCCGTTCATTCCATTCTTATTACAAGTCCATGGCGATTTAATTATAGTTTTTAATAAGTTTTCAACTAGTAGTTTTCATGACAAAATTAAAAAAAAAAGTCCAGCATGAGACTTTTTTTATTTTAGCACGTCGTGTGACCGCACTCCGCCTGATGTTAAGCTAAAGTGTGATCCATGAACGGAAGCGACTGCTGTCAGAGAAGGGGGTCTGCAGACAGCAGTCAGGTCCGCTATGCCGGCTTGATGATATGCCTTTTCACACTGCGCTTGAAGGATCCCATGTTATAGGAAGGAGGAAAGACATGGCTGGGAAGTTGGGAAATTGCGGTTCTTTAGCAGACAGCAGTCGCCTTCGTTATGCCGTCTAACACCCATCATGAGCTTGCATTCCGCTTTACAGTACATATATGATTTATTTGAATTCGAATTATGATCGTTAAAATTACAAGAGTTCAGTCCACTTCGCTAAAATATTCGTGTAATCCTCAAACCCCACATCCCTGTTTGGCAACAGCGTCGCCTCCAAAACTGGCGGAGCGTTAAAATATTTACATTGCGGTTGAAAGCATGAGGCCTTCCGACATACAAACTACATCTACACTTAAAATTTACGAAATGGGGCGTGCTTTTAAAGCTGTCGATACTTGAATTACGTTTATGTTTTTAAAATATCCGAATGCCCAGTGTGAATTTGCCTTAACGCACTCTCTACGTACAAAGACTACTTTCCGCCAATCAAGACAATATTATTTTGACTGCGGTCCAAACTAGGAGTACTGATCAATAAATAAAATTTGGAGATTTTTTGAGGTATACGCAAACGTGTGTTTTAACTAAATTCGAAAGCTTCGCAATTGCTCAAAGACGATGTGATAGCGATGGTAAGACGCAAAACATCCTTTTATTTTGGTAAAATTTGAGTTTCTTTATTAATTGAGCGGCCGTGGTCTAGCGGTAAGACGTGTGAACTCACGATCGATGAGACCCGTGTTCGAACCTCGCTAACTCTGACCGGTACCAATGTAACTTTGTTATATGTACTTTGGTCGCTCAGTGCCTATAGGCACTATTAACGAGTGGTAGGTAGACTGATTATGATTATTTGTCCTATCTGCCGTCCTGGCGTGGTACCACCACTTTCGAATGTAACACCCGTGAAGTGACTTAGTCGCGTTTCGGGAATAGTTTGAAAGTAGCCAGGTATAACGAGAGGAGTGTGCACTGTCAATCTAAGATGGTACGTGCTCGTCTCCTCAAGCCAAGGTTTCTCTGTAGTAGCAGTTGTTTCCATTCATGGACCGTACTCTAGCTTTACATCAGGCGGAGTGTTGTCACATGCCGAGCTACAATAAAAAAAAAAATAGAAAAAGGTAAGAAATAGAGAAGGCCGGGGAAGATGCTTTCAATTAAACTGATACGATATGTAATGTATTAAACATCTTCGCGTTGGGACACTTGCAATAATTTATGCCAAACTATCGAAACTATTTTGGTTTTAACAATCCTTATTTAAAACTGTCGATCTGGACGATGCACACTTGTCTCCCCGAGCCGGCATAGCGAAAGCAACTGCTACTTACAGAAATCTGTTTAAATGGTAGCAGTTATTTTCGTTCACGGACCGCGTTCACGATCGGGCGAGAAAAGAGGATTAGAAACAGATATTCTGTTACGAATTTCTTTTGGATTGGTTTTAGAACAAAATAAAAACCAAAAATATATTCACATGGTGTATTACATACAATTCAATATTTTATCTACACTATTACTCTCATCGAAATGGAATTTTTCATACCCCTCCGAAAATAATTCTGCGGAGGAAATGGGCGTTCGATTGCCGTATCTCACGGCACATGTACGGGCGAACGGTTTTACATAATGTTATTTTACTTATTTGTAATATTTTCATATTCTTCTCGGCGAAAATATCTACGGAATCATATTCGTGAAATATTTCGTATGGCTTGAATTTCTGAAATAGTTTTTTTTTAAATTGTAGCTCGGCATATGACAACACTCCGCCTGATGTTAGGGTGCGGAGCTAGGGTGCGGTCCATGAGTGGAAACAACTACTACTACAGAGAAATTTCTACAGGCAGCAGTCGCCTTCACTATGCCGGCTTAAGGAGACGAGTACTATCTAGATTGACAGTGCATACTCCTCTCGTTATAACTGGCTACTTTCAAACTATTCCCGCAACGCGACAAGATCACTTCGCGAGTGTTACATTCGAAAGTGGTGGTACTACCCCAAGGCTAATAACCATCATCAGTCTGCTTACCACTCTTTAATAGTACCTAAAGGCACTGAGCGACCAAAGTACATATATATAACAAAGTTACATTGGTCTAAAATGTTTAAATTAAATCCTAGATAATTTTTAGTTTTATTAAGATTTTAAATAAGAACAGGGTTATATCCAATTCACGATTAGGAAAGGTTTAAGAAATTAGGATCTCTCTTCCACACAGCACAGCATAGCAGGAGAGACCGGTACAGTTGTTTGCTCTCATGGATTTGCTCCCATTCCAGCTTAACATCAAGCCGAACGTGGTTACATGGCGCGTGGTTACATAAAAAGATGTCTTCAGTTTAATTTAAAGCGTTAAATACATAAAAATTCTGAATTTTGTTTGTTTGTAGTAAAAATTCTTATAAAACAAATATACCTCTTATTTCACAAATCAAGAGCAAAGGTCAGTGATAATATTATATCAAAGATTCGTTGTATCCAGGGCGGGTGGTCTCTCCCTCGTCACGTACGCAAGGTCAAGATTTAGCACATTAGTGTAATAAAAATGATAATAGCTAGTTTTTTTTATATAATAAGCCGAGGATTTATTTTTTTAATAGTAGCTAGGCATGGACTACATTCCATCTGGTCTTAACGTGAAATATAACTAATATTAAATTATAAAAATATTTAAAATGCATTTTATATATTCAGTGCCGTAGCTATTTGTTTATTATAGTAATTTGATATAATAATTAGTGCTGAGAAAGTTATTAAATTACTTAATTTCAACATTAATCTGCTATGTTTCAAACAATGTTGTAAAACAAAATGTAGGGACGCTGAGGTGTTGGCTTTGACCTTAAGCCAGAGCGGTTTATGAAAAGGTGGATGTGTTCACGTTAATAGAATAACGCGTTAAAGTTTTGGCCACATTAACGTAATGCATTAATTATTGCACTTATTAACGCGTTAAGAAGCAGGTGGAGCTGTAGTGTAATACAATAAATTTTTTTCACTAACCTTATTTTTTATTAAGTTCTATTGAAAACCACAAATAGCTCGGAAATAAAAAAATCAAACCTCGAATAAAGACGGTCTATTGAAGCATAAAACACTACTCGACAAGTTCAAACTTTTGTAGGGTAGATTCTTAAGTGCCATAGAACGTTAATGGTATTTTTATTTTATAAAAAAAAGAAATGAGCGAAATACCTACTTCCCGCTGAATAAAAAAAAACTCTTAAAGGATTTGTTTAATTTATCACAAATTACGTAGAATTGTGTGAATTAATGTTCTGCTAAATTGAAAAATTTTAAAAGGGTTTTTTGACGGTTGAGAATAGAAGTCTGTCATGAATTATTTTCTTAAACTTGTGTTACTTCGAGTGTTATGATGTAATATTGGTTTTATTTATTGTACATTAAGTGCCTGTAAGTTGGATAATGATCGAGCAAAATAGAAAAAGAGTGCATTTTAATATTCGATTCAAAAGTTGTTGAAAGTTTTAGAGGATATTCTAGCACTTTAGAGGGCAATGATCCCTTTACTTTCAATAAAATAACAAACTACTAGTGTACACGCAGACGTCTTCGTATAGTAATAGATAATCACTGATTTTTTAAATCAAAGTGAACCAACTTTAAACCCTTAAATGCATATTGTTGCCAATTATCTACATTCATTTTCACATAAAATTATTCAAAAACCCGAGTGTGTACAATTGTTTTGTGTCATAACAAAAATCGAAATTGCTTTGCTCAATTTCGTTCATAAATATTAAGAAAATTCCTTTACTAAAGAATAAAAATATAATATGACTATTTGTTTTATTTAAACTTACGTCTACACTATTTTTAGCAATAAACGCATATTGTTGTCAAAAGTTATACTATCTTTTTTAAAATATATATTCTTTATTATTACCTAATTTCTTTTTTACTATTTTTTACGTAATCTATGACGAAAATTCCTATAATCTACGATTTTATTAATTCAAAACAAAAAAATCATGCATAAGGGTTAACGGACAAATAAAATCAAAAGTTCAATATTAAAATTAAACCTGAGATATAGACTAAAACATATCAAAAGAAGGCAAACTGATGATGGTTATTAGTCCAGTCTGGGTCGTAATATCGAATGCAACCCCCGTAAAGTGACCTAATCGCGCGAACAGTTAGAAGTAGCCAGGTATAACGAGAGGAGTGTGCACTGTCTATCTGGATGGTGCACATTCGTTTCCTTAATTTATCTTTAATAACAGTAGTTTCCGTTCATTGACCGCACTCTAGCTTTTTTTTAAATTTATTGTTGCTCGGCATGTAACAATACTCCGCCTGATGTAAAGCTAGACTGTGGCCCATGAAGGGAAACAACTGCTACTACAGAGAAATCTGTGCGGGTAGCAGTCGCCTCCACTATGCCGGCTTGAGGACACGAACATGTACCACCTTAGATTGACAGTGCACACTCCTCTAGTTATACCTGGCTACTTTTAAACTATTCCCGAAACGCGACAAGTTCACTTTACAGATGTTACATTTGAAAGTGGTGCTACTACCCCAGGACAGCAGACTGGACAAATAACCATCATCAGTGTGCCTACCATTCTTTAATAAAATTAGCGAACAAAGTAACATCGGTACCGGTCATAATTAGCGAGGTTCGAACACGGGTCTCATCGGTCGTGAGTTCACGCGTCTTCCCGCTAGACCACGGCCGCTCTTAACATCAGGCGGAGTGTTGTCATATGCCGAGCTACAATAAAAATAAGACTTGATGTAATACGATAACTAACTTCAATCCTAATTAGATAATGCGTGTACGCCTACTGTAATAGCCGCAAGAATAATGGTAAATAACAGATATAGGTATAGATCAACGGACGAGAAAATCCAATTTACTGACACAGAAAGTCTGAAACCCCTCAACAGCAATATCCTATTTCCCGTTGTAAAATATTTTGTTCATTTGGAATTATTATTCTCTAATCTGAGAAAATGAATTCTTGTACAATATTTATCACACTTAGGAGCGGATTTTTGATATTGTCTAACATAATAAATTCTAATTTAAAGTTCCTATCGCACGGTAACGAGGGGTAGGCAGAAGCCCAAGTACGAGGTTGTCTCCAACCACCACTTCTTTTTTTCTCCGCCTAATGTAAACCTAGAGTGCGGTCCATGAACGGAAACAACTGCTACTACAGGGAAATCTCTACGGGCAGCACGGAGAGATTTTGCGTTAAACTGTCACGGCGTAAATTCAACCTCGTACTTGGCTCTCGAACGTGAACAGTCTCCTGTCCTTCCTGAAAGACATCGGGTGACTGCGATGAAGCGGACCACCTCACGCACAACGAGCGGCCATGGTTGCTCAATTGCGGAAAAGGAGCCTGCGAGGAATCTACAATCTACATAATTACTTATAATCAAGGATAATCAAACATAGTTTAATGCTCTTAGCCTATAATGGTGTGCATATTTCCTTAAGTCGGCATAGCGGATGCCACAAAAAAAAATACTAGAAATAAAATTCGTGTCATACTCGTACGCAATTAATATGAATTAAACAAGGCAATAAATATTTGAGATATAAAAATACACTCTGTTGACTTTGTTATAAAATTTAACGCGAAGTCATTTAACACAACCCTTAATATATGACACGAAGGAACATTTTTGCGGAGTCACTACGGGCCTATCAATTTAACACATAATATGTACCAGTTTATGTGAGGAAAAAAATGGGAAAATTACATTTTTTTTTACATTTACACTTTAGCAAAACAGCTTTACTTGAGAGACTAAGTATTCATTGCACGGCTTTCATCATTTCGACTGTAATATTATAAAACAATACTTTTTTTTAAAGACTATCGTTTTTATTTTAATTAACTTGACAACTACAGAAAGATATCTTCCGAAAATTTTCTAAAAAAATTGCATTAAAATGTACGCTAAACTAATTAAATGTACGGACAAGTGTAACAAGCAATAATGTCACTGGTCTTGATTTTATTTCATTGTTATTCCGTTTTTTTTATTTTTTCTTTTCGTTCACTCCACCATTTAGTGTTCTTAGTGAAAATTATTTTAGCGTGCAGTGATTATATTATTAATTTTAACAAAATCTACTCGACACTGCACTTGTAGAGGATGTCCATTTGCCTAAGAAAAATAGGCCCACAATTTTTTCTCGAGTTTGTCGATGATAAATCTAGTTCCTTATTACCAACCAGTTTTAATATTTTCACCAGGGTTACTGAGTAATTAGATTATTAATTTATTATTTTAAATGCTTTACTAATTGATGATATCTATTTTTTATGTAATTAAACATCGTCTATTGATTGGTAAATGATGTGTTGATATAATTAAAACGAATTAATAAAAATAAGATATTATTTTAGAATATTGTTTTGTTACCATACTGTTAGGTATCAAGTGGGCCCAGAAATGGACATTCTCCGTATCCACATAAATAAATAGATTTCGATAATAATTAGCAAGGGGATTGGTGGAAGGTGGGACGTGGAAGAACATAAGTTACCTTTTGCCTAAAAAAAACTAAAGATGGTGAAAAAGTAGATGGAAGTTTGTATTTCATGCGACGACTAGTTAAAATTACCGATCCATTAATAAAACTGAAACTCTCAAAGGCGTAGTAAAACTATATGACACAATCGTAAATTATAAGTGAAGCCAGGGTAAGCTATCGATATTGAAATGGCTTTGAGGTAATCGCACAAATTTCGCCAAAACACCTGAGACATTGAGCTCTTGTCACATGCACTCTCTCTTTTGATACAAAGGATAGACATAAATAGTAATGTATGTACACAATCTAATCGTCTATATTGCAAAATGTAATAAATATAAAACAATAATATGAATGAATTTGTTATTAGTGATAGTGGTTTATAGATGTACCGTGAATTTGTAAATTATGAGTTACTTTTTAAATTATAAAATAGATATAGGTAGTGATTTCATTGATTTTAATTTTAAATTGACATACCTATTTAAATGTCATATTAATATGTAAAAAAAACCCTTGTAATTAAATAATATGGTTTATGATATCCACTATGATTATCCAAAGTTTTGCATGCCGCAAAATGTGGCGAAACATGTAGAATTTGTCCATTAATTTGTAATTCATTTAACACCCTTTTTTATTATACTAACACTATGTTTCAAGCAATAAAAAAATTCATTTAATTTCATTATTAAATTATGATGAAGTTGAATATTTAAAAAATCAACGCACACAACATCTTTAGCTGAGGTGAGAACTAAGCTACACAGCAATTGGTGCTTCATGTGACCGTGTCGAAATTCTTTTATTTGATCGTTTTATCGGCAGCAGTTCCAACCGCTTCCAAGGTCACAATTAATACTAACAAGTTCTAGTTTGTAGTTCATTACTCGATATCAATTATCGATTATTTTTTTATTAGTTTTTGATTTATTAAAATGAAGAAATATATATTTTGTTACGAAATATAATGCAGCGTAAAGAAGGACGCCGTCACAGTGGACCCGCCTGCTGTCTCCAGAATACTCCAGATACCCTTCTCTGACAGCAGTCGCTTCCATTCATGGATCGCACTCTGGCTTAACACCAGGCGGAATGTGGTCATATAATAAAAGAGAAATAAAAGACGAGCTAAAATAAAATAATAAAAAATATACAACACACAAGTCATGTGTATTTTTTTGCCGCATCACCTCACGCAAACAATAAATGAACGAAGATTTCATATCAAACACGTACAACTGAGATTTTTCATGGCGATTTCCCCTTCAAGATATCTTTAAGAGGTTTTGAACTCCCTTGATCATTGTTGAAGCGAAACATTGAAACATTTGAAACGTTTTCTAGTGAGTACTTTTGTCCTGACATATCTTTGAAATGGAAGTAACTTGACGGGTAAAATCTTCCGAGACGAGGGGGCTACTTTGAAGGACCAAAGTTCATTTTCATTCGATCGGATGCCAGAAAAGGATCGAAAAGAATCGAGTAAATAAAATATCTAATATGCTGATTAACACGGCACATCATGACGTACGAGATTTCTTTCGAGAACGAAAGTTCGTAAAGTTTTAAAACGGGAAAAGTCCTCAAAATTTAGAGTAGAAGAAAGTTTAAAGTAGGCCCCCAGGCTTTACGGAATTTAGTGAAAATAAACGTACCAATTTCTTCTGTCTCTCCATGCTGTCTTTTGTCAAATTTACTAGACGGATTTTCATATAATACACTGATTGTTACCCGCAACGTCATACGTGTATAATTAATAAAGCATTCCCGTGCCATCCGTATAGAACCTTTTAAATAGGTTAAAATAGTTGTAACCCGCAGATTCACCCGTTCAGTCTTCAAGGACCCACCAGTGGGTCTCTGAATACTAATATACCATCAAATAACCATTGAACGGTCGGGCCAATGTAGCTATTAAATTTTATATCCCCTGGGCACCACTAGGAACTTTGAATAGGTTTGAAGTCCATAATTTATAGATAATAATTATTCACATTATTATTAAACTTAATTAAAAACCTTTTTTTTGTTAATTGTTTTATGCATAGACCGTATAAATTGACTAGTTTCTCATGGCAGCCTTTTCGTCATACGCTTTTCCGAAGTTATAGTTAAGTCAGACGATGAGCAAATGCATACAAAGCCAATGTCCATGGCAATAAAAAAAAAGAAAACCCTTTGAAGTTATTGTGGTTTCCTATTTCAAAAAGGAGAATGCCCATTCACCTAAGAGATTTGGGCCCAATTTTTTTTTTCTCGAGTTTCACTATTATTTTTAGTTCATTTTGTAGTAAAAGAAATCCACATTCCTTATCGCAAATCAGTTTTAATTTTTTTTCACCCAAGTTATTGAGTAATTAAACTTTTTCTGATACAATATTTGAGGTTATCATTGTAATAAAAGATTGAATAATTTATTTTTTATGTTATTAAACATTGTATACTGATTGGGAAACGATGTTTTAATATAATTAAAATAAATCAATAAAGAAATAAGGTATTATTTTATAGAATATCGAAACATTAGGTATCAAGTGGGCCCAAAAATGGGCATTCTCCTTTACAATCAAATGTTAAAGGACTTCGTAGTAGGTCTTTGAAGACATACACAACACTCAGAGACCCACCAGTTGGTCTACTTGGTGAGTCATTGAAGACGAAGCGTTTGCACCCACAAAGTTTTAAAATAATTTTAATTTTGGTTTACAAAACCAATGTTTTTTTTAAACTATAAAAACTAATGATAATATTTATATATAGAGTTTCAAGTGGGCTTTCATGGCCAAATCCTAAACTATAAGAGATATCGAAAAATGCTGAAAGGACTCTCGATGCCGATTTTGATGAAAACTAAAACTGCATTATTAGATTTTTGATAAATCCATTTTCCCGGCCAGGAATAGAACCTGTTGATTTTGAAAAAAAACAAACACTCCGTATTATTGCACCATCCGATAGTGTTCCTGATAAGGATCAAATTCTGGGAAGTAATGATATACGGCAAACCAAAGAAAAGTGTTGATTTTTAACAAATTATCTTTTATTTCCATGTATTTTTTGTATATTACCTCCATGTATATTACCGGTACATTGATTGAAAATCATCATGATTTAAAATCTCGCGCTCTTCGAGGTTAAAATATTGTTGTTTTTTTTAACATTAGGTAATTAAATCTTGATTAATCAATTGTTCAAAATGATAGCCATTATTTTCAATAAAAAGCTTAACTCGACGCCTCAAGGAGTGTACTGCATTTCACATCACAAGGTTATTGATTCCGTTCGGAATATTCCCTAACGCTAGTTTTAAGTCATCAATTTGTACGTACATTTGTAAATTTCATTTTTGACATGCCCCCAGAGAAAATAATCTAAAGGTGTTAGATCTGGCGGTTATGGCTTTTAACCTCGAAGAGCGCGAGATTTTAAATCAAAACATAATAAATGTAGTAGGTAATGTACGAGTATAAATACATGGAAATAAGAGACAATTTGTTAAAAATCAACACTTTTCTTTGGTTTGTCGTATATCATTACTTCCCAGAATTTGATCCTTATCAGGAACACTATCGGATGGTGCAATAATACAGAGTGTTTGTTTTTTTCAAAATCAACAGGTTCGATTTCTGGCCGGGAAAATGGATTTATTAAAAATCTAATAATGCAGTTTTAGTTTTCATCAAAATCGGCATCGAGACTCCTTTCAGCATTTTTCGATATCTCTTATAGTTTAGGATTTGGCCATGAAAGCCCACTTGAAAAATTCACCCTGTATATAGAGTATGGAATAGATTATGGTAATCTAAATCTATACTAATTTCATCAAGACACGTTTGAGCATAATTGGGGTACAAACATTTACACATTCACATTTATAATATTAGTATGCATGAATAGTAAAATAGAAAATGGCTACTGTTACAAAGAAAAGTGCGCCCTTAGCGTTTTATGTTCTTTTAATTTACATTACATTGTTGGTAATCGGGAAATAAGCTCACCAGGAAATGTGTACCTAACAACATTGTATCATACAACAGTAAATAAAGTAAGGAAGTTATTACTTTATTTTGTTACTTTCTAACGTATACATTGCATCAGAATATAAACCCCAGCCCATCCCAACCCAGACCCATCATTCGTCAAAATATCATGTTTTTTTTTCTTTTTATAGCATTATAATAATTTGCCAGTGTCAAAGTAAATATTTGCTTTAAGTTAATTACGCATTACGAGTTATTCATTCATCACACTAAACAGTCAGGTCAAGTCCCAGTCAAGCCAAAAATAGCTTCAGTAAAGTGGTAGAGTCTTTACCTGAAACTTCCTACGGAGTTTTAGAGGGAAAATATGATTACACACTCTAAGAAACTCAAAATAATTCAAGGCTGGCGTGCTGCAAAAAGAAAGGTACTAGTGCCGCACTCACCTTCAAATCCAAGTCCATAACAAGATGTCTCCCAAAAGAAGTACCACCAGTCTTCTGTATATGTAAGAACACCATCACGTCATGAGCGTTCAGATCAAACCTGAAGTCATCGTGAAGAACCTCGTCATATGAAAGACCAGGTTGTGCCATCACGTCAGGTAAAGGTCTCCCTGGAGCTTCAGCGTATGTCAGAGCCATAGCCGATTCTGTTAACCGATCACGAGGGGAAACTGCACAGACCTGTAGACAAAAATATAAAATAGTATGATTTTTATTTATATTAATACTGTGTCTTAAGAGATGCCATGGTCTAGCTGTAGAGGACGGACCCCACGATTGATGAGAGCCGTGTTTAAATCTAGTACCAATGTAACTATGTTATATAATATGTACTTTGGTCGCTCAGGTGCGTGCAGAAAAAACACTAGCTTAGTATAGGCACTACAATAAAATTGGAATAATTAGCCTCCTTTAGGTAATAATAACGAGTTTTTGTGCCCTTCTTGATGGAACCAAATTAGGCCTACTTTTTATACTATCTCGGAATGTGACTACACTCCGGCATGTGAAAGCATGTTTTTAAACACCGTATTCTCAAAAACCGCCTGACGAGAGTAGAGTGCGATTAATAAGCGTCGTCGCAGTCGTCTCCACTATTCCGGTTAGAGGAGACGAATTTGGTCATACCCAGCTACTTTCAAACCGATCCTGAAGCGCGACTAGGTCACAGAAGGGATTGATAACGACGACAATAAATGATTCCAATTCGAATTCAATAACTGTCCGACAGTTGAGAATAAACGCGCAAATCAGTGAAGGAGATACAAAAGATATTGGTAACATTTCCTCACGTTAGAACTAAACACAGTTGAGAAAATGTAAAGAACAAAATACCTATCAAGCTACCTACTATAATAAATCTATCGCATTTTTCCAATAAAGCTATTTCAACGTCGTAGTTTCCGATGTTACTCTGCAATATATTGAACACAACTTGACACCATTTATCGCCGTTATAAGATATTAAAGCTGTTGCCAGCAACGTCGTACGCATATAATTAATATAAGATAAATCGCTTTTTCCTTTTCATCCATGTTTATAAAAAAAACACAATAAACGAACTATCCCGAAAGAGAATTGAAACAAAAAATCATATAACTAATCAAGAGTGGTAGGCAGACTGATGATGGGTTATTTGTCCAGTCTGCTGTCCTGGGGTAGTACCTAGTGACCTTGTCGCGTTTCGGAAATAGTTTGAAAGTAGCCAGGTATAACGAGAGGAGTGTGCACTGTCAATCTAGATAGTACATGCTCGTCTCCTCAAGCCGGCATAGTGGAGGCGACTGCAGAAGCAGTTATTTCCATTCATGGACCGCACTCTAGCTTTACATCAGGTGGAGTGTTGTCACATGCCGAGCTACAATAAAAAAAACTAATTGGAATAGCTGGAGCTCTTAATCTACCTTTATGCTTTTCATCCAAGTTCGTTTGGTTATGGATGCGTGATTAGGGGCCAAAGAAATATTCTTACACATTTAGGAATATTTGTTTAAAATAACACAAATTGCCGCCAAAACTTTATTTAAGAAATACCTACAAACAAGTATTTTGCAAATTTTAATTACGCAACGTAATGTCGATAATGGATAATTAAAAAATAATTCAAGAACGATGTATTTAGGTATTTTTTATTATTTGCAATAATGAAGTTTCTTTTAACTCAACAAGTTTTGTATTCCTCGAGCATTCATCGTACTTTAATCGAAAACGTAACCTTATCTGCAAAACTTTGTTCCCCTTTATAAACAAAAAAAACTAAGCATTGTGTACCAAAGGACCCTTAAACATTCATTTATTTCGCCCCTCCACCGAAAACAGAAATTATATTTCACAATTACAATTATGAGTTTTCCCAAAATAAATCATTTACGAAGCAATTTCTTGGAGATGACATAATAATAGATTCCTACAATAATTCATATCGGTTCAACCTACCTACACACCACACTTTGTCTAGTGACTTAACCTTGAAAATTCCCCTTTACACCCCAATAACCGCACGCCACCGAAGATATTGTTGTTATCGTCAACAGACATTTTGTAAGCAACGCGCAAGGGTAGAGAGAATACGAAATTATAAGGACGCCATTAATTTCCGTATGCGATCGTGTTTCGGGCTAATCGACAATTGTCGTTCGATCGAATCGAAATAAATATATATAGGATTTGACGTTTCACTGTAACCCAAGTGATAACGAAACGTCAAATCCCATACATTCTGTTTTCGATTCGATCGAATGACAATTGTCGATTGGCTTTTGTATCTAGCCCCCCAGGTCATGGTTTAGCGGTAGAAGACAAACCGCATCGATGAGACCCATGTCACTAACTATATTATATGTTACCTACAATCTACATATAGCCTGTGATACAAGCAACTAGCTTAATACAGAAATTTGAAAATGCAAATAAATAATTATAATAAAATAACACCATCTATACTATTAGTTACTTTATTTAATATGGAAATAATTTTAATTTTTATATGTATTTCAATTATAGCCCAGGTAATAAAAGAGTAGGCGATTTTATGTTGCCACTGATCAAGTGACTTTTGCCGAAAGTTGTTTCTACAAGGGAAGAAGACACTTTCCTCACAACTACCGACGCAGCACAAAGATACTCATTTATAAAGTAATTAATGCAAAATCTAAACTTTGTAAACGGTTCCACGGAGACCAAAAAAAAAGTAGACGACCTAAACAAACGTCGCAATTAATAATAAATATTAACATTCTTATACAACTACTAACAAACGTAATTTCTCGTTGACAAGAAATAATATTTTTTTCGCCCTCTTAGAAATTATTCTTTCAACTTTGAAAGCGGTTACATTAACAGTAATCTTGAGAGGGGAAAATATTTTTAATATCTTACGCTTTCCTGGCGAGGGTCGGAGATGGAAGGCGATGTAGGGCGACTAACCCTCATCCCCTATTTGCTCACCTAATGAAGTGGGCACGACACCCCGTTCCATTAATACGCTGTAACAATCAGCAACCTTATCCGTCTGAAGCATTGTGATTGACATTGGGATGATAAACTTCTTCGATATCTTCTACTTGAATAAATAATTTACGACCACAATTTCAAGTAACCTAGTCACGATCTAGTCTGGTATAACAAGGGAAGATTCATCTCCACAAGTTGGATTAGCAGAGGTGACTGCTGCCTTCTCTGTGGTAGCAGTTGACTCCGCACTTTAATAACACGTAACTAAAATATGTACTAATATTTTTAAAAAATTGACTCTATAATAGCAATTTTTATATGTATATACATATTGATGTTTGTTTAATATATTTTATTAAACAACTGCGGTAAGCATTGTAACTCAAGACGGCGCCAACTGTCTGACGATATCAAATGAACCGTGGTCTGTTCAAGTATCTTATATGAGGGTAGTCATAATATACCTACCTACAAATATATAATAAATTTATTTAAAATATTTCTTAATTGTCTTAGATTTTGCGTGAACATGTTTTAACTAAAGAAATGTACGTAATTATTTACGTATTTAAAAATATACCTATATTTATTTACGATATATCTTTTACAGCCATCGTGCTCATGATAACAATAAGACGCATAAAATCTTTTCATTGTTCTGTAATTTTACATTCCCTGCAATAAAATATTGTAATGACCATCTACTAGCACACACTATACCTACTAATATTTTAATTACATATAGGTAGGATATAAGTAGGTAGGTAATAAGTTTTAGCGGTCCCGCGAAAACTACCCAATTTGGGATATTTTAAGAAAAATTTAAACCGACGCAAACGCAGACATTCAGGTTTTTGAATAATTTTATGTGAAAATGAATGTAGACAATTGGCAACAATATGCATTTAAGGGTTAAATAAATACAGAAGTTTCTTCATGTTAATGTGAGCACATTCGATTGCGATAAAATAATCGTTTATTTGAATGTAGGCGGCATGCAAGTGTTGTGGCCAGGTGTTATCCAGAACCATTATCAATTCAAGTCGGCCTCTCGAATAAGTAGGGTTGTACTAATCTGACTCGTGAGTCACAAAATTAACATTGAATCGATGTATTCCAGGGTTACGCCATGCGAAAACAATATTATCTTTTTACTATTATTTAAGTTATTCTTCAAAGAAATTACGTGACGTTAGATCCACCTCTTGAAAACATTCACGACCGATGAGACCCGTGTTCAAACCTCTACTCTGGTCGCTCAGTGCTTATGATACAACACTAGCTTAGTACAGTCATTAAAAAAAAGATCGCAGAGGAGAAAAGTATTAATAAAAATTATCGATTTAATAGTACATCGGTTTTTAAAAGTAAATCCATCACTATAACGAAAGAATAGGTCGCTATCTGAGACATCCATACATGGTAATTCTTTGTATATCCTATTCTATACATATCCAATGCAACGATTATTCTGTCGTCAAACAAACATCTATGCAATAACACTTTTGTATTTATTTTCGTTTCCTTAAATAGTTAGGTTAATATTTTATTGTTATTTTGGCACATGTGACTGGTCTGATGGTAAACTCAGTAGAGGTCCATGAGCATTTACCATAAAACAATTTACACGCGTGCAACGTGTGCCTGTGTGTATTGCAACAATTTATCTTCGAATTTATTAATCACAAGCAGATATAGGCTAGTCTGAGATGATAATAAAACCCGCGACTATATTTTTTCTTAAACCACGGCAGCTCAGTAGGGTGGGTAGATACTTACTACTTTTTATTTTAGGCAAACCATGTTATTATTACCGGCTAATAACTAGAGCCCAAATCTAGCGCCGTAAGAGTCGGTACTATCAAAATATATCGCATCAATGATATTTTAAACAAAATATCAACTTACGAGTATTACTTTTAGGTTAAGATGTAAAGTAATTTAATTTTTTTCTTTCGATATCTTTCAAGACATCTTGGCAGACTTGAATTAAGTAGATAATAAAGTTTTTCCATCTCACCCTAGTGGTCGTGGATTGCGGTAACAAAAACAAATGAACTCTTTTTACTTGAGCAGACGCCATGACACTTTTTTAATTAACATTGTCCGAGTACATTCATATTTTAGAGTAGTTTTAAGAGTAATTAGTCTTGTTATGTATGTGACTATTGTTTTTGTTATTGTTATGTATATGTGGAAATATTTAATGTGTTGATTTTTTTTTTTAATTAGTTAGGTAACTGTACTGTTCATTTTAATTAGCTAGAATTTTTTTAAATATTTTTTATTAGGTAGGTAATTGACAATACAAGAAAATTCTGTTGTCAAGAAAAATCAACATTATATCTTAAATACTTGGGTTTATATATTTAAATTTAATAAAAGTTAAATAATAATTAAATTATTCAAAACTCAAATTTAAAGTAGGTAACTTAGTTAACGGTGTGACCATTGTAATATATATACAACTAGATGTGCAATAACACTCCCAATGTGACGTGAGAGAAAACATGACCGCAGTCACTTTTAGCTTCTCTGTTAGTTAGTATTTAACTTGACAGCAATATTGTCAAATTGTTTGACGCGGCCTACGGTTTTTCCATGTCAGATGTATGAAGTTTGCTCCTCTAGTATATATCTCTATATGTGTGATATTGTGGAGGAAATTGATATCACGGAGGCTTTAATTTTAATTCGCAGTGTGTTCAGTCAAAATTAGTAAACAAACATCACACTTTTTCGATATTTGAGCTATTGAATATGCACCAATAACAAAATAACCAGATATATCGGGTAATATAAATAAACATATTTTCTATTTAGAAAGTTTTCTATAATACAATTAGTTTATGATAAATCATATCACAAATAGGAGAAATAAAAACTATAGGATAAGATTTTAGATATAAACTGAAATGCATAATATAAACAAACAAATCTAATATGTAATTTATGGTTATTTCTATAGTTTCTAGAGTTCTTTATAAGTAAATCATAAAACTTAACACATCATACCTGGTCAGGGCAGAAGTAACCAAATGCTACCATGCCTGAGATGCATAATGATAAACAGACCAAGATGACCTTCCGCAACTTAGATCTTGGTTCCATTTTCTTTATTTCATAAGCTCCACTAGGTAACAGCAAAGCAAAATCACTATCTACTTGGACAGATACACTCTTTTGCATTTCGGAAGGCTTCATGTCTCATTTTTGCCGAAATATTTTCACTCGACCACTCTCACCAACACCAATGTTTATTTTTTCTGCACCTACTCCAAGTCCAAACAAACAGCTGTATTGTAAGGCAGATTTATTTTTAAAGATTATCAAATTGGTTCTGCGATATCGTTATATTTGTACAATGTAACGTCCGAACCATACATATTTACAAAAACGAGTCAAAAGTACGAAATGAATATTCATGATTATAAACACTGCGAGCGTATGAAAACGAGTTCAATTGAATACTGAAACGAACCGCACGCACGGAACCCCTCGGTAGGCTATTCACTGACGTTTGGGAAAGCAGAACGTTCAGAAGTAGTACTTATGTAAGGATATAATTATTCAAAAAGCATGTAAATTGATTTTGCTCGTATCTTCATTAGCAACATGCAATAAAGTGTATTGGGTGAAATTACTTTTCTTAAATAAATCATTTTGTATGTTGCATTCAATGAAATTTTAAGTTTCTGAACAAATCCTAAACATGTCAAATTATTTAAATGTTGGTGACATTGGAGTTTTTTTTAAGGCTTTGGTATAAAATCTTATAAGTCCATTTCCAAGAATAGTGACCTATAATATACCTGTGGAGCGGACTCCCGGGCATTGAGTAGAAATATGTTGTCTTCTTTAACAGCAATGGCACTGCAAGTATTTAAGAAGTTACGCTCATCAGCGCACGCTGTGAACGTGCTCAAGTTTTGTATTTGACTTGACGTAACTCGAGTAGTGCGTAAAATTAACAAAGATAAAACAAACGCGCGATGAAAATATGCAATTCAAATAGACAAAAAAATAAGCAGAATTAGGTTGCCCGTCAATATAATT
Source organism: Tinea pellionella (assembly GCA_948150575.1). Classification (NCBI taxonomy): domain Eukaryota; kingdom Metazoa; phylum Arthropoda; class Insecta; order Lepidoptera; family Tineidae; genus Tinea; species Tinea pellionella. Next base: position 3,104,960 of record OX411249.1, on the reverse strand, counting down.
GTTAATAATTCTAAAACGAAATAAAACTTGATATAGTTGCCAGTAAAACATCGCGCCGTTCTCCTGCGTTTTTTTAAAATTAAATTTATATTAGTATTGTTTTCAGAAACCATTTAACAGCACCTCTGACTAATAATTTTTATAGCATGCTTATGGATCCAGCGATACCTAAGGTTTTTTGATACAAAAAAATACGTGCCTCAGAATCATCATAAGGAGAATAAATTGAAAATAATAATTAACAACTTTCTATGACAGGTTTAATTCATTTACCAGTTTCCACGAATAATAATTAGACATAATTTTCAGTTGCAAATGAACACATTCATGCAAATTAGAACATTTCAAATAAGTAAAATCTAAAACTAATATCATTTCTTTTTTGCACCAGCAAATTACTAATTACATAATAGAGTAAATAATAATAATAATAAAATAAAAACCGACATGTAATTACTGTCTTTCAATTAAGGAATAAGAATTAAAATCATTGTAACAAATGTGAAATGTATAAATTATACAAAGGTACTAAAATTGTATGTAGTTTAAAATTTCTCTCGCCACACATTTGTTTGAGCAGAATTTATTAAATAGGCACACAGTCCACAGTCAAGACTGACATGCCATCATTTCATTCATGTAATTAATAATAAATACATACATTTATAAAATTAATTAAACATTTGTCTGCTAATAAGTAAAACTTAAATATAATTTAAGCAAATGTAACCTCTAGCAATGCCACGAGAGAATGTAAAACTGTTCAAGTAATGAATTAACTTGTGATAAAATTTATACAAAACTCCACCTTACAAATTACGTTTGCTGTATTACAAAAGTTACAATTTAACAATTCAGTTGTTTTTAGCTTACAATTTTTACACCACACAGTCCACTACACCTTATAAGTGCAAAGTATAATTCACCAGTCCTGTGCCGTCAGGAATTAACTCCTTACTCCACAGATTTTCCTAGTTAATAAAAAATACTCTATTGATCGAGTCCACAAATTTTAAATTGTTCACAATTTCACTATGACACTTAGTGCGACCTTACGGTACGTCAATGTTCTGTTCACTAGGAGTTTGTTCATTGAAAAACATTCTTCCAGTTCAATTTATTAGCACAATTTTATTGTTTTTTCCTTTCTCATTATATATGAAGCACTGTTAAAACAATTACTACTGAATGCATGTACCTCTTCATATAAAGTTTTTAATTTGCATATGAGCTAATATTGTTCAGCTATTTTTGAAAACAAATATCAGCTTATATAATGTTCAAACATTTCACTAAGGTAGATAATGTTCTGGAATATGCAACATATTGTAAAACACATGTCACATGGAGGTGAATACCATGCAATAAATATTGATTTTTCACTAATTTGTGCAGTTTTGTATCAATCACTATTTGAGTACTAGTTGTCTATGGGGAGAAGCCGGCCGTTGCGAAATCCCGTATTAATTGCGAGAACGTCCACGACCACGTGAACCATCCCGCTCCTGAAAAGTAAAATAAGGATATTTATTATAATCGCATTGTGCGACCAAAGCACATACAAGTTACATAGGTACACTCACGATTTAGCTTTATTTGAACACGTCTCATTGATGATTTAAATATAGCCAGACACACTCAAATATTGTAAAATTAAACTGAGTGTCCTCACATGGGCTGGGTATAGCAGAACTATGTGTATACTACATCCATAGAAATGTGAATGTTTCATAAATTATTTCTGTTTTATACTATTAACATTGTTCGAAATCTTACCTTGTGGTGAGGGCGATAGTTTTCTCGATCGCGGTATCCACTACCATGACCGTGATCGCGATTGTCTCGATTATCGCGATTGTCACGATTGTCACGATTATCGCGATTGTCACGATTGTCGCGATTGTCACGATTGTCGCGATTGTCACGATTATCACGATTATCGCGATTGTCACGATTATCTCGGCCATCGCGATTGTCGCGGTCCTCACGTGAATCCCGTCCATCTCTTGGATGGTCTCTATTATCACGATGGTCCCGCTGGTCTCGGTACTCCCTATAATTTGGACGATATCCACGCCCACCTTCATGGTTTTCTTCGCGTACAATTTCTTGAGGCACTTTACGCGAGTCCTCCTCTTCCTGTCTTTGTTCATAATGTATAAAGTCATCAAATATAGATGTCGTATTGCAAAAGCTGTGCATGATTCTCAACACCTGCAATCCTCTAGCATGCGGAACTTCTTGGGTGTCGCGAGAATTGGTCACAGGCTTATTCTCATTATTTTCCAGTTTAATGTGTCGTAGTTGTACATTAGGAACATCCTTCACGTAAATCCACCTCACACGAAACTGTCCTTTCCACTTGTCCTGTGACCAAACCTTTGAATTGGAGTTGTAGTCCACCGCACTTATCATACGAGCCATTCCACAAAAATGGCCGCTCCCGTTCACAGAAAAGAATAAATAAACGACACCACCCTCCCTTTCACGTTCTCTAAAAGCAGAATCTAATCTTTTGTTGCCGTGTTCAGTGCTACACCAGATCTCATATTTGATACTACGATGAATATCATCTTCAGAATAAGACTTGATGACAAAGAATCGGGCTAAGGGAGCACTCAAATCAAAGTCCTTGGGATTATAATCATTCTTCACTCTCAGCTCATCGAGGACCGGATGCGGCTGTACAGGTATCGGCGCCGGCGGGGGCGGGACCGGCCGCGGCAAGGGCGGCTGCTGGGGCGGAGGCGCGCGCGGGTGTGACCAGCCCGGTGGAGGATGCGCGGCGGGCGGTGGACGCGTGGCCTGCGGGCGCGGTGCCATAGTCTGCAGCGGCGCCGGCATAGGCTGAGGAGGCAGCTGCTGCGGTGGGGGTGCCTGTGTCACGATGGGAGCACCCTTACCCGCCTCCCAAGTACCGATATCCATGTTGTGCTTCCCGGGTATGATGGGTGGTGGAGGCATGCCCGGGCCCTTCTTTTTGAGACCTCCAACCTGAGAGGACGGAGCCGGTTTTGCAGGCTGGCTTGCGATAGAAGCCCATGTCATCTTTTTGGGTTGCGATCCACCTGATACTTCCTTGAGTTCGTGCATGCGGTCCTTATCAAACTTGTGTTCCGTGAGTGACATAGATTGGACTCCAGATTCAACCGCCTTGAGTCCATCTGGCACATACAAACCATCTGCTCTATAATAGTCATCATATTGTTTTGTCCTCCCCAATTGACCCCAAGTTGAATAATCACCATTGCCATGGAAATAATTAAATGATGATGGTGGTTGTCCAAAAGCTGCTGTTGAAAATGGTGTGTTCGAAGGACCAAATACACCTGAAATATTAATAAAATTATATAATTATATATTAAATTAAAATAGCAATTAAATTTTTTGATAATGAACAGATTCCTCTTGTTTTTGGAGTAAATACTAGCTACCATCCATTCCATAGGAATCATGAGGATTGTATCCTCCGAGGAAAGTCATCGGGTCTGTTCCATTGGTGGACCAAGTCCCATCCCCGACGCCAAAGGCTTGATAAGGAACTGCTGTGGTACTGTAATAACCTAAAAATCCACAGTAAATCATTACAAATTATTCTTTATTAATAATAAGTAATAAAGTTTTAATGTATAAAATTCATTATTGATTGGTAATAGCAATATATTAACCTGCTGCATTGTAGGGATCGGCAGCTGACGAGATTGGTGGTGCATAAGGTTGTTGCTGGTGACGCCATGATGCTTCAACCAACTCGTCGCCGCCACTTTCTAAATGTTGATCTTTCGGTGCATTTGTCACTGAAATCACATATTTGAACTAATTATATAGTTATAAAAAAAATACATAAAAGTGTTAGATCTTGCAAGACGAATATAGTATTATTTTAAAAGCAGTATATTATTTGTGTTTCTTACAAAATAGGTAGAAATCTCTACAACTAAAACATCTGAAACTTTAGAATCATACAATACAAAGGATTCCTCCTTTAATCATTTGCAATGTACTGAATGTATGATAGTGAAAGTAGCTTGTTTGACGCTAATTACAGTATCACAATGTTACACATCAGACATCAGTCGTAAAATGAACCGGTGCAAAGCTACTCCTACGGAGAAAACACCATGCAACGTCATACAATTACCTTGATTCCCTTGCCCTTTCATCCGCTATAGACCAGAGTGATATGAAACAAAATAAAATATATTTCTTTAAAAAACTATTAAAAAAGCTATTCAATAAGTAATTCGTATGAAAATAAAGTTCGAAATGAAATACCTGATCTGACACGCCTGCTGACATTGGCTACGATTTTTTATATATCAAACACTTATTAGTCTTTCTCTAACACTAAGATTAAATATCTCACATTAGTTTCACTACACAATATTATAAGGTCCGATGATATGCACTAAAATAATAAAAAAAAGTCCACAATTTGAAAAACTTCCCAGAAAGCGGATGGACGTTTAGTAATGGCCGCTCGGGGGCCGTTCTTAATGTTGCAACTTAAAATATTGAAATAAAACACGCACTATACTTTTTTTTTTAATCCTCTTGACGTTCAATATTCTTCCTATCTATATCCTCGATTATTAAAGAGTATTTTATTTCATGTCCGAATTTTCAAATAATGACAACTGCAATAGAGATAATTTAGATTTAATATAATTTAATGTGTGGATTTAAAATGTTTCAGGAAAACATTTGTTTATTTTTTATCGTTACATACACATGTTAGTATATTCATCATGATCTGTGCCTCCAAATATCACTACGTATTTAAAAAAGCAAATGTCATGTTGTGGCTGTATGAGCTTTGTTCGCTTTGCCTTCCCAGAATGGGTGAACTTACAAAGTTCTAAAATAACTGTCAAATGTTGACTTCATCTAGTCTGTGACTTCATCTGAGAGCAGACTAACAGAGAGGCACGAGTTTACGTTTACGCTTTCATGGCGTAAAGCGAAATATTTCCACCAATCAGACGATACCATTGTGATCGCACGGTTTTCGATACTAAAATTAAATCAAATCCCAAAATATGTATACTATTTTTATTGAGTCACAAGATTATTTTAGTCCAACATTACAAAAATAATTATTATCACTGGATGATAATAAATAATAGATTGTTATCCTAATCTTTTTATAACATGTTATTTCTTAGATATTAATACTGCTAGATATTCATAATGTATTTCAAAGTTTGAAGTTAATTCTTCATAAAAAATGACGAGATGGTTTTAGTTCCACTAGCTGCTTTCTGTCTGGCCTTTTGTTTAGCAGTGAGAGGAACAGATTTTTTTGTATTCACACTATTTGTAGTAGCAGGAATTACAAAAATTTCCTTATCATCTGCATCATCAGAATTACACTTTGATTTCTTTTTGTCAATTGTATGCTCATCGACTTCAGATTTCCGTTTCTTTGCAAGATTTTCTATAATTTCAGGCTTAATGTCTAATTTTTTCTCTAATAATACAATTAGATCGCTTTGCAAATATTCAGATATGATTTCATATGCAAATTTTATATAAAATTCTGCAAATAAATTAAGTTATTAATAAGTAATGTGATTGTGGTGTTTGGTTTTGATAAAAAAAAGTAAAGATGATTAGAGCGGCTGTGGTCTAGTGGTAATACGCATGAACTCACAATCGACGAGTCCTGTGTTCAAACCTCGCTAAATTCTGGCCAGTACCAATGTAACTATGTTATATATATTTTGGTCACTCAGTGCCTATAGGCACTAAAGAGTGGTAGGCAGACTGATGATGCTTATTTGTCCAGCCTGCCGTCCTGGGGTAGTACCACCACTTTAAAATGTAACATCTGTGAAGTGACCTTGTCGTTTTCGGGAGTAGTCTGAAAGTAGCCAGGGATAGCGAGAGGAGTGTATACTATAATCTAGATGATGTATACACGTCTCCTCAGCATAGCGGAGGCGACTGCTGGTGTAGAGATTTATCTGTAGTAGCAGTTGTTTCCGTTCATGGACCACACTCTAGTTTTACATCAGGTGGAGTGTTGTCATATGTCGAGCTACAACAATAAATTAAAAAAAATGTAGGCAATTACCATTATCTAAAGAATCCTTATTAATACTACTAGTAATAAAAGTAGCTGAAGCAGCTCCTGGTGTAACATGTATGTTTTTATCTCTTAAAACTTTTGCAAGTTTCAGAACTCTACTCTCTAACCAGTCCAATGTTTTGTTTTCATTATATTTATATGCTTTAAGATCTTTCGGTCCCTGAAATTTTATATTAAAGCCTTAAATACTTAGTTATATAGTACTAAATTATTAAATTAAATAATGCAATATAAATTACCTTTAAATCGGCAACATTATCCAAGTTTTTGATTGTGTTTATAATTTTATCATAACCCTTATCTGATAATAAGTCTACAAGAGGTATAGCTCTAGACATACATAAGTCTCTAAGTTTTGGTAAAACTGAAAAACGAAATTAAGGATAAAATCTCTCATAGCAAACCTCTTTCGAATTTGAAGTAATAACTTACTCAAAAATAAGGGATTTATAGGTGTTACAATTTGAAAGCTAGCATCAGATTTAACAGTTTCTCCAATAAACCATGACCTACATGGCTCCTCATATGTCATAATCTCGTAAATTCGATCATCACTTAGGCAGTACTTGCTAGGTTTATTTGTTGATGGATGAGGTAAGGTAATAATTTCAAAACTTCCATGCTTAAATAGTTTATCTGAAAAGAAAAATGATGAAGATCCATAACGTTGAATTGCATAGAAATGACGTTAAATTAAGTTTACCTTGCAAGAGAAATATCCATGAATTTTCAGCACCCCTTATCTTAAAATTACTTTTGGACGTTTCTACTTGTTTTCGTGAACGGGTGGACATTTTTGTTAACTAAACTAAAAGTTCAGCTTGGCTGCATTGCTTAAAAAAACGGACTTTGATTATTAGATTGCGCCTGCCTTGATTCATTCAAAGAACAAAATTACTTGGTTATAACTCGACTTTGTAAAATCCGGTATCAACAAAGTACTCAGAGCAAAATGGCGCGAAATGCGAACCACAGACTATATACTAGTGCAAAATGCGCAACAAACGGGTGGCCATAGACTAGAACACATCATCATTTAATTTATTAATAATATATCCCGTTATTTGATAATTAGTATAATATAAAGCTGAAGAATAATTAATAATTGTTTGTATTTAAAAGATGTCATCAAGGAATCCTTTTAGTTTTGACAATTTTTATTATTTTTATTTATTTCCTTGCTGTTTCCCACGGCGTAAAAATGATATATCGATGCGTCTGAGCAAAATCGCTCCAAGAAAGCATCGAATTGTAAAATACCTACAACTCAATATACAAAAAAGAAGGTTTAATTTGGTTATGGCCTCCATAATTAAAAAAAATATATTTATTACTAACTGGACTTTTTGGCGGCAATCTGGAAACATTAGGTTATTTTGCCTAGAACTATCTTCCTAAACTTTTATGTTTTTCGAATGTTCATGTATAATAATGGTGGATTATTAAGCATTAAGTGTACGTGAGTGTGAGCAAGCATTTCAAGCGAAGAGAACATGTGTTTGGATTTTTCCTCCAAAACTCCATAGGACGTTTTAGTTAAGATTCATCCACTTTACTGAAGCTATTTTTGACTCGACTGAGACTTGGCCCGACTGTTTAGTGTGATGCAAAAATATTTACGTTGACACTGGCAAATTGTTATAATGCCATATAAAAAACAATGACTGGATTGGATCTTTATTATTAATCAGTCTGTGGTATTTGTGCCAGATTGGCTAGATAGTTTGTGAGCTAGATTATTGATTTGTTTAAGGCGCGCGCCGGTTTTCGCCGTCCTTCCATTTTTTCTTCTTTCTTTCCATCAGCTAGTGAACTATAATAAATAATTATATTTTTAAGTCAAAAATCATAGTTGTAAAAAATATGAAGGCGTTTTTGAAGAATAGTAAGAGAGACGCAGAATCGGCAGAAGAAGCTCCGAAAAGTAAAAGATCGAATCAATCTATACCATGGGTCGAGAAATAGTAAGTCTACTATGGTTTTACCATTAAAACGTTTTAGGTTATCGTACAACAAGAAATTTATTTTCAGTCGACCTAAAAATATTGATGGCATAGTAGATCAAAGAGAAGTGGTGAATGTTTTGAGAGAATGTCTATCTAGCGGCGATTTGCCTCATTTGTTGTTCTATGGACCTCCTGGCACAGGAAAAACTAGCTGTATATTAGCAGCGGCACGTGAGCTATTTGGTGATCTTCTTCGTGATCGCGTATTGGAGCTGAACGCCTCTGATGATAGAGGCATTCAGGTTGTTCGGGATAAAATTAAGAATTTTGCTCAGCTCTCTGCGAGTTCTTCACGACCAGAGTAAGTACTGGTACTTCATGATGTATAAACATTTTACTTGATTTGTTCCCTTTTAAATTATACAATGTAACAATTTTCTTATTACAGTGGTCGTAGCTGCCCACCATACAAGTTAATTATTTTAGATGAAGCGGATTCTATGACATCGGCAGCTCAGGCAGCACTGCGTCGTACGATTGAGAAAGAGACCCGTACAACCAGATTTTGTCTTATTTGCAATTATGTTTCCAAAATTATAGCTCCGATAACCAGCCGTTGCTCAAAGTTCCGTTTCAAGCCTCTCACAAAGGACAAGATGGTGGAGAAGTATGTATAATTTTATAAGAAGTTATTCCAAAATTCTGACTGGTCAATTTAAAATATATTTTCTTTTTTATTTTATGGTGAATATGTAATATACTATAAAACTTATTTCTTTTAGTTTATAGTGAATTTTCTGTTTATAAAATAATTAAGTATGAAATAATATATTTTAGACTACGTGAAATTTGTGCAGCTGAAAACGTTGAGATTGAAGAGAGTGATTTACTGGAGAAGACTGTTAACACTTGTGATGGTGATCTGCGGCGTGCTGTCACTACTCTACATTGCTGTTATAGATTAAATGGAAAAGTTAGCAAAAAGGGATTGCAAGATGTAAGGTTTAATTTTTATCTTTACTTTATATGATTTACTATCCAGGGAGACATCTTGGTATTGCACAAAAATTAGTCAAATTCGTTGTAGAAAACCCCAGTGCCTATTTATGCTTTAGTTAACAATAATAAACTGTGGGTTCCTTGATACATATAAATGTACATCATGGAGAAGTCTATTCATATTGAAATATAGCAAGATGGGTTGTTACTTGTTAGTTTAAACGCTCAAACACAAAGTTTAAGGAGCCCAAACGCCCTGTAAATTATCTACATGTATGTACAATTGTACATGGAGCATTCGCTGTTAAGAAACTCCTGTCTAATCCTATATGATGGTATATATAAAAGCAAAGTCTACTGTTTGTTTGAAAATCCCCCCTCTCACTTCCTGGTCGATGCAGTCCTCTCTTCCCCCATTTGTTGCGGAAGCGGGGCCTCACTCCGTTCTAGCTTCAAATTCCTTTTGCTTTCACGTCTTATCCACCTTTCAGTCATGCTGTAAAAACCCTAACGGGTCTGTTCTCACTTAAATAAAAGAAAGAAATTGTTTGAAAATAGATATTTTTTTTATATTTTGGAAATTTTTAAACATTATATTGTGAGTGTTATGTGCCTTCCTACTAGACAGACAAAATCATTTATTTAATTAGTGAATTTAGTTCTATTTAAAATTTATATGTATGCTGTGAGAGTGCCTTAATAATAAATAAATAAATAAATACACAGATTATAAATGTGCATTACATAATTTTAGGTCTCTGGGTATATTCCTGATCCAACTGTCATCAGCTTCTTGCAAATGGAAGATTATAACATGCTTGAACACAATGTTGAAATGTAAGTAACCATACATTTAAAACTCAATAACATTTATTTTTCCAAAGTTTTTTTTTTCTAATTAACGCGTTTACTGGCGCCTATAAGAAATGTAACACCCGTGAAGTGACTTTGTCGCGTTTCGGGAATAGTAACCAGGTATAACGCGAGGAGTGTGCACTGTCAATCTAAGATGGTACATGCTCGTCTCCTCGAGCCAGCATAGTGGAGGCGACTGCTGCCCGCACAGGTTTCTCTGTAGTAGCAGTTGTTTAGCTAGCTTTACATCAGGCGGAGTGTTGTCACATAAAAATGGTCCCACATTTAGAAATTTAAGTTTTTTTTTCCAGTTTGAGGCTATTATTATATTAAATGCTTTAATTATAATTAATGATATCTGTTTTTATGTGAGTAAACATTGTCTATTGTTTCATTAAACGCTGTGTTGATATAATTGAAATAAATTAATGGAAAACACAGAAACAAGTAACTATTAAATTGAGTTTTTTAAAGTTCATAATAGACAAGTGTTTGACTGTATCCTGTATGATGTTAAGCAGTGATGTAGGGTGGACACTTGGCTATGTGGTAACCAGTCGTCTCCGCTACGCTGGTTTGGGGAGACAAACGCTTCTCGTTATACCTGGCCACTTTCATACTGATTCCTGTTTATTTTCAGTGTACTGTCACAGGCGTATTCTGTCAACCAGCTACTCTCACAGCTATCGGAGGCAATTATATACTCAAATTTTTATCCAACGGAATACAAGTGCTTATTAGTTGAAAAGATTGCTATTTGCGCTCACCGCATACGAGAAGGTGCCTCTGAAATGACACAAATGACAGACCTTGGCTGTACTATTCTTATCGCTAATGGAAAATCAAAGCGTATTAACGAAAGGCGTGCAAATAATACTGCGCCCGGACCCAGTTGTTCAGAGTAATTAGATTCTGCAGATGTCTGGGCTGAACCTGGAACTCGTTTAGATGTAAATAAGAGACCAAAAAAAGTTATTGTAAACAAACATTGCCACTAAACAGTAGGCATTTACGGAACTTAGCAATCGTATTGATGAGGTTACTGTCATTGCTGAAGATCTGCCTGCCTGGTCGCCACAACTACTCGATTTGATATATGTATCATAAATTAAACGAATTATGCTCTTGGTCATAGTGTTTGATTATTTTAATCCGATATTTGTAGTGTCGGTGCTGTTTCCCCAAATTCTCATTTCTGAAAGTTCACAGTTCTGATTACATTTGGTGATTTCAAATGTAACAAGTTTAAATGAGGATAAAGTTTTCACACGTCAGAGGTACAAGTATGAGTTTGTATTTACGCTTTCACGGCGTAAGTGGGACTTCTTCGCCGATCGTTCAATATTTGATTGCGCAGGTAAAAATAAATCAAATGCAGCGATCCTATTGGTGTAGAGGTCTCACTTTGCGCCGTGAGTCCGTAAATTTGAACTCATACCTCGGCCTAAGGTCGTTAATTTAGTAATTTATTTTTATTTGCACATTTTAAGGTACAATCAGCAATAGGTTGGCTGCATCACTCTTAAGGACTATTTGTGTATCAGCTTTGCTAATACGAGTAGTACCTACCTAATGTTAATATTGTACTTAATTTATGTTTTTACTCTGAATAAATGATACATTGTAATTTGTATGAAGATATATCGGTGTGTGAACCTATTTTGTCATTTGCTTAGAAATTTTGCTAATTAATAAAATTTTGTTAGTACCAGCGTTACCAGATTTTTTTTGCCAAGTCGAGATTTCGGAACTTTTTAAGTGACATATACACGTACTCCTGCCCCGCGCGGAACATTTAATTTTGATTTAAAAATCGGGCCGTCTGGCAACGCTGGTTAGTACCTACGCAGTACGCACATTGACTGTCAATGTCTGATTGAAGTAGCTTCGGAGCACATTGATTTCTTATCTGAATTAGCGGTTTACCATTAGTTTTTTTTTTAAATGTTAGAATAATAGTATTAGTGTTTATTACTCGAGTGTTACAAATAGTTGGTAATCTTTGTTGAATTGAACCAAATAATTCTATGTTTTATCCTGTGAACCTTGTAATGTATCTAATTAGCTTACACTAATTACTGAGTAATTTGTATACTTCAATAAATCTTATAGTAAAGCAGTGTTTTTTATTTCTTGATCATTTTGGCTGTGAGTTTGTCATCTAAGCGTTTTGTAGTATCAGTTTTGATAGTTAATAAGCGAGCAACCTAGAAGTTATCGTGCCGATAAACCTTCGCCAGCAAAGGTAGATAACCTAACCACGGTAATGATGCTCAGCCCGTACTTAGATTATACTTGTGTTTCACTTCCGCTGTAGGTCGAGCGAACGGGCGGGTGAAGGAAAGAAAGAAAATAACGTTCATACAGAAAAGATGGTATCATCGAGGCCCTCGAGTCGGGCGGCGGCGGAGCGTGCCCCTCTCCGCGTCACGGTTTGCGCGCGCTTTCCTGTCATTGGCCGTCGTCACAATTATCCCCACCTCATGATGCGTGCGCTCACGGCGTCTCGGTTTCCAGATTTCAAATCTCGACCGTTTATTTCGAGGTGAGCGTGGTCGTGAGCGCGCGTGCCGGTGTGCGCTGAGCGATATTATTGTTTTAAATATAAAGCAACGTGTTTCTTAACGTAACAATCGGTGCTCGGCGTGACATTATAAACTAAAGTGAAGTGCGACCAGAGAACGCAACACTACACAGAAACAACCTTCAAGCGAACGACAATTTCTTTCGATGAGTGGAGGTTTAGTGCATGTTCATTTTGTACATCATGACTAGATCCACACTCATCCATGGAAGTTGCGATGTTCTCCGTGAATCAGAGATACGACGCCGCGTCGTGGGAAAGTCCTTAGAAGCCGCCGAAGGAAGGTGAGGGGCCGCGAACATATCGTGCGGTTAAACACGGCCGGAGATTATGGTCGGGGTATGATTACCGGTGTGCCGCGTAATGACACGTTGAGAGCGTGGTCAGGTACGGTGAGCGCTAACTCAAGACTCGAGATGTGGCTTCTCAAAAAAAATGTCATTTGCACGCTATTTAGTAAACGATATTTTTTTGTGTATTTTTTTATCAAGGAACTCGACGTCTTTAGCCGTTTGTTTGGCGGTTATTTGAATTCAATTCTTGTTATTTCGCATTCGACGTTGATGTATTTGTTCCTTACAAGAATAGCTAATCGGGACGCACATTTTGGAACAACATTCTATTTAGGTTTTATCACAATGGAATTTTTGCGGAGAGCGAAGACGAGTTCGACGGGCTGTAACTAAGGGGCGTCAGTTGGGCGCGCATCTGCTCCTTCTTGGAAGGGCCATTGTGGCGGATCCTTAGGGAAGCGGTCAGTGCGGTGACGTCACAGGCCGAGGCCGACAACCTTGCATCTCCCCTGTGGCAATTCAATAGCTTTATAACCGTCACCTGCTTCTGCTTTAGGCGATTTGTATCTATATGTATTTTATTACGTGGGATATAGAGACTCTTATGTAATTAAAAATGTATAAAATTGGGAGAAGCAAACTATTTATGAAAAATAAAGAAAAACGCGCGTCAAAACGTATTCCCGCCAAAACATCTATCCACAAATGCGTCAACTGAATTCAATCAACAAAACGTTACGAGGCGCTTTACAAAACGCGTTTCATGAGAATAAATTATATTCTGTTCATCAACCATTCGTCGGCGTGTTATTTTATTTCTACATGTTTTTTATGCTAGTTGGAGTTGTTAATAGTGTTCCGGGTAGTGATCTTTGTGGGGCAGGTACCTGGGACAGGAACAAAGCATTCATTGTAAAAACGCTTCGACGAACGGCATAGGGATGCGTTTGTTAGTCAACCGATGATATACGCGCGCTTTTGAGTGAACTGAAGTTTATAATTTCTTTGATTTGTCTATATTATGTAACTTTATTCGATTAATATATGTTAATCTTTAACGTACGAATTCATATAACGTACCTGGAATATAAGATAAACATTTTATAAGGTATTTTTTGTTTGTTTGACAACACAATCAAATGATATTTTTTTCTACCCTGGTTGCGGGCCCTAGTAGTGAATCGTATAGGTTACGACGAGCATACCTAGTATATCGTACCTAGGTCGCGTCAAACTTTATGGCGTCTCGGAAGTTAGGCACAAATCGCTGCGCAGTACACAAATTGAGGTATCGGCGGCACACGATGAACGTGAGAGAGAAGGGCATACTCCCGCTACCCGCCCGCCAATAAAACTCCTAATGTTATTATTGTAAACTTGACTGTACCTGAGCAAAATAGCGTCTGCAGCTAACTTCCGAGACACCAGAAAGTTTGACGCGACCTATACCGCCATTAAACATAATTATACCTACAGAAATAGGTAGGTACCTACCACATTTCCCTACAGATGATGTATTTTACTTGGATTAATTGATGCTTAATTTTGTAATAAATTACATGATAGCTATAGGCAGCTAAGATAGTTTTTGTTAAGTAATTTTTAAAGCGTGAAAACGGTTAACGTAAGCATTAAAATACCTCAGTTATTTCTTTAACAGTTCCTTGAATTATGAACACATGTTTCAATTAATAATTGCAATGTAATTTTATTTCTTTAGAGGCCAAATTGATTATTTTTGAATATTTTGTAAATTGTATGGGAAAATAGTAGTATATTCCTGCATATTGTTATGGAAATATGATTATTTAGTAATTATGGTAATTGCGGCTTTGTATTGTAACTACTAATTAGGTACATCAATGTCTTTTGTCATTTAAAAATCAGTTTTATGTATTAGGAGCCTCAGATCTTTGGGCAAACAGAGGCACGTGTCAGTCAAAAAAACTTCATTCGAAAAAAAAAAAATACAACAAAATTATTGCCTAGGCCTAAACAGTGCGCGTCTTTTGGATTCTGAAACGCATCCCTAGAGTTTTGGCGGCCATTTTGAGAATAAGGTTATCTGTCTTGAATTATTTTCTTAAACTTGTGTGTTCTTCGAGTGTTAATGTGTAATAATGGTGGATTATTAACCATTAAATGTTCGTGAACGTGCGTGAGTGTGGGCAAACAATTTAAAAGAAAAGAACATGTGTTTCCATTTTCCCTCCAAAACTCCGTAAACTAAAGAATAATAATTCCTACAATACAAGTTGATTTTTTAAACGCTGCTAAGCCTATGTGCTCACAGCAAAATTCTCGCAAATGCTGTACGTTTTTTCCGAGCCCTGATCAGATTATATGAACATGTCCCCCTTTTAAAAATACAATTGTAAAATTAATTCTAGAGTAAGTAGGTGTTATTGAGATTGAGGTGATTTCCGAGATATGTAAATCCATAGCTGGGTCCCAGTAAGCCCTGGAAATATGCCATGATTACCAATCTATAATGGCGCCAATGTCAAGTTTTTGTCCTGGTCCGAAAAGATCGTAGATATGGAGTTAGCTGTTTATCCTACGTTTCGAAATATTAAAATGATGATAAGAAGAATAGGAAATACCTAATTAAAGCTTTATTTTCTGTAACATTAACTTCCTTTCCAATGAAAGAGTCGCCTTTGCATTTGCTCCTATCGACTCTGTTATCATTTGTAAATATTTTTATTTCCGCAAAATGTAATCGTGGTATTTATATCAACAATAGGGTTGCCAACCATATTGTAATTGTTTTGTATTTCGGGTCCATTGATATACTCAAACAACAATCAACCTACACAATTCATGTGACAAATTAACAAAATCCAATAATATTTTGAAGAATTTACCCTTTCCATTTTTACGCTTTCCATACAGTATTTGCTACATTTTCATAGACAATTCCGAAAAATACTAAAACGGCGAAAAATGTTGTTGGCAACCCTAACCAACGATGTAATTTTAAAATGTTTTAAAAACGATGTAGGTACCGATTATAAATATAAATCAAAGTAATAGAATGAAGCTAAATAAACTATTTTTATCTACATTTTATTTTAAACTATAATCAGTATACATTTTTTTTCTACGCAATAGGTACGCAAAGGTTTTGCGATGAGGAAAATTTTTAACTTCTATGACCTCATTTCCCTAAAATACCATTGGCAAGGCATTCATGCTCGACCCAAAAAATATTTTAAACAATTTTAGTTTTTCTGATTTCTAATTCTATGACAATGCGATTCTAGAAGTTGTCTAGAAGTTGTTTAAAATTTAAAAAGTGTAAAATTCACGACAAATTGCAGTAGACAATAATTTGTATCTTTACCGCATATATTTTTCCTGCCAATGCAGGACAATTTGGTTTTAATAATATTGAAAGCAGGGTCACGAGAACAGCAACAATAATTGCGCAACGTGATAACATTCGAATAGCAATGGCTATACGTCATAAATTGCTATGTATAAGGTTTCATAATCGATTTTTAGTGCCGTATGATGCTTAAATATTTAACACTTTTTTTTTAAATAACCAAATAGTGGGTGGTAGCCTGGTATAACGAGAGGAATGTGCACCTAAAGACTAGCATTAGACAGAATGTAGACAAGCCCAGGCTATTACAACTTTTATTTTTTATAATAATTTGTTTTTTTTTTTCATTATAATAAGTTGCCAATGTCAAAGGTTAAATTTAAACTTTTTATTTTGGCGGGAAGCTTCCATAAGCAAACTAACTATACACAACCATAAAAAAGACATGAAAAGGCGCGTAACGACTTAGCCGTTGCCCTATAACGGAATTGCAGCTGCAACGGTACTGGGGGCGCGCAAATCGTATCGCATGTTCCTTCAATGCTCCCACGAACTTCGAATTGTATTGTTTATACGCAAGGGAGATTTTTTCCTCGTTTGTTAAACATGAGTTTCCGCGAGTGATGCCCTCGTGTGAATTATTATAGTGACTTACAACTATCTACAATAATATTACTGTACCTACTACGGTGTGAGATGAACACTTTTTTTTTATATAGAAATGCATCATACACTGCCTGAAACGGTCGAATGTACTCGTATAAATTAAAACCGCTTATTATTAAATTATGATGAAAATTGAAAAGAAAAAATAGCGGAGTTATTCGATTGTCAGAACATCCACGCGCATAGCTGAGACCTGAGTTCGGTCCCCACACACAGGCTGTTTTTTTTTCAATTCAATATTTACCATAGTTTAATAATAAACCCAAAAATTTATAAAAATAACCGATGTAAATGCTTACAACTACATCTCCCCAGAAAAAATATTAAAATATTATACCTACCTAATTACTAGTTATTTATAATTTAGGTATTATAACAGTTTAAATAACTTGAAATACTAAATTCATATGATTCGTAAGTTATATTTGCAATAAAAAATCTATTTCATAACTTGTTGATAAGCAAAATAATCATGCTTATTATAAAATGATAAGCTTCATTTCAGGCTGCGGCTACACCAGCTGCGATTTGCGATGCGATTGGAGAGCGAAATTAGAATTATTTGAGCTGCGATTTGCGATGCGATTAGAGAGCGAAAGTCCATCGACAGCGTGTGGTTCCATTACATATGTAAATCACAATTTCGTTGATTGAATGATGTGGCCGATCATGTAGTTACATTGTTTATATCGCGTAAACATTTAGTTCATATAAATAAGCCACTCACGTGTTTGTATCAAGTTATATTCAATTTTTTTACTGAAAGTAGTTATGATGGGACGCCACGCCACGCCACAAAAAAAAATTTGTAGTTAATATTAAACCCTCTAGTTTAATTTTGTGTTAACCAACTTATTTAGTTGCTCTCTTTTTTACGTTGACCTTAATAGAAACTTTCAACAGTTAACCACAAACGATTTGAGGGCCTCCACAACATGCTCTGCCTATGGGCCGCCGAAGACTAAATCCGGCGCTGATGGGACTGACGTGACAACTAGATTAAAAGGCCCTAAATAAAATTCGCGTCGCTTATGAAATCGCAGTCGCGTCGCGTCTTAGTGTATCCTCAACCTAAAATGTATTGTTTTCATAGTTACAAATGTAGTGCGTTTGATTTTAGTGTAATTTTTATTGTAGATTTTCACTGAATAAACTTAGATAAAACAAATAAATGAAAAATACAAGATATTACTTTGTTTTATTTCACCTATACTGTTTAAGTGCTTATTTCTATAACAATTAATTTGTTTTCAACAACAACTACTATACATTTTGTAAATAAGGGTAGGCAGACCTTTAGAAGTAATTTTTGTTATTTGTAACATTGACACTTTTTAAATTTATTTTTTCAAAACAAAGTCGGCTTTGTAATAATCCAGGTAAGTAACCGAAGGCAAGCTCGGAAACTGCATAATATCACGTACTGATACGAGGGTTTGGTTGCATCTCAACTTATTATTTCTTGGAATTATGTTTGTCAGAGTTTTAGCATTTTTTTTACAATTAAAGTTTTAGAAACTTAATTGGCGAGAAGAGGTGAGAGTCGCGGAAGATGGCAATCAATGGGCAAGGTCTTCAAAATATAACCCATGTTAAATCGAAAACCATTTCTTCAATTAGATTTATTTTTTTATTCCCGTCTGGAAAAACTTTAAAATCGCGGAGATGTTTGGAAAACTGTGATGACCCGCGATCGACCTTTTTCGGACGAACCATAGTCATTGGTGTACTCGTAGAAAAAGAGGTGATGTTATAGCCTAACAATTTTATAGATATTTCTATTGTCTATGATTGTTACCTAACAAGTTTACCAATATCTTTTCTTTGTGTTTCCTTACGATAACAGTATTTCATCCAAATAACTGCTGTAGTGTAATGAACAAAACAGTATAGTATATAGGTACACCATGTTTTAATTAAAATAAATTGAAAGTGTGGTCGAATAATTTGACAAGGATTTAGTTTTTATGTGACAAGGAGTCTTGGCGTCCGTCTCGATCACTACGATTACTATATTACAATCGTAATTTTTAAAAAGTAATAAAAAAGAATAAAGTTTTTCAGAAATAATAGACTAAATTAATTTATATTATCCAAAAAATATGTAAAAAAGTCAGATATACCTTCCCAATTGTTAATGTCTGAGGGGTTCAAATAACGAAATGAGGAATTGTGGACAAATGGAAATTTATATAATAAAACAAATCCTGTTTTTTCGTTATTAATAAATGTGTTTCAAGATAAATTACAAGTAATGCACATGTGGTTTTGACATAATGTTCCCTTTCATCTGTGGATAGCTTTCAACTACGAGCGGCAATCGTCATGCGGCCACTGGCCGGCTTGATTGTCGCCAATTAGTTGTAATAATGACTTTAGACGCCGACTGTCGGGTAACACCTCTGTAATTTGTTAGAGAACACGAATAACGCACACATTTAAAACTTTGCATTTGTATGTATGTCGTTTTTTATGTCTCTGTGTGTGTATGATTCCGAGGTCGATACCTTCGTTGGTATTGTTCACTGACTGAATATGAAATAACCTATGTACTATGGAAATTTGCATGTACTTAATCTAAATAATTAATTTCTATTAATATAACCAATATTTTAAAAAATACTTTAATAAAATAATATTCCGTTCCTGTTACATCTCAAAAATTGGCATTTTTTTTTATTGTAGCTCGGCATGCGACAACACTCCGCCTGATGTAAAGCTAGAGTGCGGTCCATGAATGGAAACAACTGTTACTATAGAGAGAAACCTGTGCGGGTAGCAGTCGCCTCCACTATGCCGGCTTGAGGAGACGAGCATGTACCATCTTAGATTGACAGTGCACACTCCTCTCGTTATACCTAGCTACTTTCAAACTATTCCCGAAACGCGACAAAGTCACGTTACACGGGTGTTACATTCGAAAGTGGTGGTACTACCCCAGGACGGCAGACTGGACAAATTACCATCATCAGTCTGCCTACCACTCTTTAATAGTGCCTATAGGCACTGAGCGACCAAAGTACATATAACAAAGTTACATCGGTACCGGTCAGAATTAGCGAGGTTCGAACACGGGTCTCTTCGATCGTGAATTCACGTGTCTTACCGCTAGACCACGGCCGCTCTAAGCAAAAAAAAAATCGCTGTACGTAGAACTGTCCATCTTGAATTAGCTTCCCAAATTTGTGTTCTTTGAGTGTTAATGTGTAATAATGGTGGATTTATACCATTAAGTGAACGTGCGTGAGCGTGGGAATATAATTTAAAAAAAAGGAGAACGTCTGTGTTCATTTTCCAGCCAAAGTTCTGAAGGTTTTCGTAAAAATTCCACATATTACCCAAAATAAATTTAAAAAAAAATGAAATATTACAAAATACTAGGCTGCATGGGCAATGATCCCTTGCCTTTAATTTAAACATTACGAATTATAAATGCATAATGATTTTTTTTTGTTAATTAAGATGCAATTAAACGAGTCACAAAAAACAATGCTTTAGAATTTGTAAATTTCCGAAAATCGTTCCGTTAACTGGAAAAAGTACAATAGTGTCGAAATATCAAACGTCGTTGTATGCAATATGCATACAGTGCAAAGCATTACGTGAAAATATGTCCCACGTGTGCAATGAATCATAATTTGATCAAAGTAATTGGTCATTGGTTTTTTTTTTTTAATTGTAGCTCGACATGTGACAACACTCCGCCTGATGTAAAGCTAGAGTGCGGTCCATGAATGGAAACAACTGCTAGCACAGAGCAATCTCTACGGGCTGCAGTCGCCTCCACTATGCCGGCTTGAGGAGACGAGCATGTACCATCTAGATTGACAGTGCACACTCCTCTCTTATACCTGGCTACTTTCAAACTATCCCCGAAACGCGACAAGGTCACTTCACGGGTGTTACATTCGAAAGTGGTGGTACTGCCCCAGGACGACAGACTGGACAAATAACCATCATCAGTCTGCCTACCACTCTTTAATGTTAATGAGCGACCTGTTATGGTTACCTGGTTATGGTTATAAATACATTTATAGCAGACTACAAATATAAATCTCTTCAGGCAGCAGTCGCCTCCGCTATGCTGGGCATGAAGAAACGAATGTGCAACATCTTCCGGTCATGCCTGGCTACTTCCGTTACATTCAAAAGCGGTGGTACTACCCCAGGACGGCAATCTGGGCCAAAAACCATAATCAGTCTGCCAACCACTCTTCGTGAGCTATTAAGTAATAAATTTCTACTATGCTAATATAATAAGGTTTACAATATAATAATTATTATCAATTATCCATAATACTAAACTATAAACTTTATTAGTTCAGGATATTATACAAATGGAGAAGTTGTAACGTGCCGTTTGAAAGAATATCGTTATAAAAGAACGGTATTTTTTCCCCGAGGGATAAAGGTTATTTTAGGTAGTATATTATCAAATATTACTTGGCTTGGCAAAAGCTCTTTCAACGACCAACTGAAATATATAAATTTTGCTTACTATGTATTTCCTTAACAGTATATTAATTAGTACACAGACCCGAAATATGGTACTATATACTATATTACCGTACATCTGGCAACCCTACCTGAAACTGGTGGTATAGGATGCTACCCCGGGATGGCTATAAAGGCTTGTAATACAATTAGTCTGCCCACTATTCTTTAAGAGCTGGATATACGCCGTTGACTTTGCTCGATTGATCTTGCTCGTCCCGTATTTAGTTATTGAGCGATATAGGGGTTGCTCACGCGTTTGTGTCGATTTATGTAAAAAAAAAAAATTGAAAAAAAATAAACCGAAGATTCCCTAGGTATTTTATTGTCTAATATCATGATGAAAATAAAAAAACCTAGCTATTAATAATTTAGAAGAAAAATGGTTTTATATTTCTAAAACAGCGGTTACAGATTCACATTTATTTTTTTAAGATAATTTCGTGTGAGGACAGATTAGTGGGCGTTATAATGAATTAAACAAAGTCCTCGTTTCTTATATACATATATTAATATCAATGAATACATATATAGCAGAAAGAAATAACCATTATTAGAATTCCTAGTAATCACGATTAAGTTTGACAACAGGACAAACATTTATTACATCGTGATTACGTGTTATAGCAACGTGACATTAATACTCACATTTTAAAATTTATACAATAAGAAACAATACAGCTGCTGTTGGGTAACGTCCTTCTCGTTTGACGACTCGCCAAAAAGTGTCAAGCACTCAGGCAGGCCGCCATCTCATCCTTTTAAATAGGGATGGGCGGTGGCGGCATGCCTGTTTCTTAGAATGGATTACTACATTATTCAATTCCATGTAAAATATTTATAACTGGCAACATTATTTATTTTAGTTGCTAACATTCGGCCATCCTATACTAAGCATGACCTCATGCTTTCTATTATATTTCTTTGATACCTTATATACGTGTATATTTAGCAATATAAAATAAATGTAAATATATATTATTATTATTATTATTTTTTTTTTTAAATTAATTAATTAATTAGTTAGTTATCTGAAGCCCTTCGGCTATAAGTAACAACAAAACACTTGTATTGAGCCCTTCTGCTCATATTAATATCTACTTATTAATTTAAATTAATATTTACTAATATAAAACAATAATCCATTAATATATATTTGAAGCCCTTCAGCTACTAATAACATAACAAAATTACTCGTATTGAGCCCTTCTGCTCATATTAGATACATAAATATTTACTTAGCAATTTAAAATTAATATTAATATTTAAAATCAATAATCGATATTCAATAATATAAAATAATAATACAATTCAATAAATATTTGAAGCCATTCTGCTACAAACAACAAAACAATTGAGCCCTTCTGCTCATATTTTAAATTTATAGTTAAAGTTTAGGCCCTTCTGCCTTATCATCAAGATGAAATTCTGAACCCTTCTGTTCAGAATAGGCCCTTCTGCCTTATCATCAAGATGAGATTTTGAACCCTTCTGTTCAAATATTAAAGTAATTAGGCCCTTCTGCCATAAAAAAATAAATAAATAAATAAAATAAAATAATGAAATACACATTTATATTCCATCAGGATGAGATTCTGAACCCTTCTGTTCATATTAGGCCCTTCTGCCTTATAATCAAGATGAAATTTTGAACCCTTCTGTTCAAATATTAAAGTAATTAGGCCCTTCTGCCATAAATAAAATAAAAATAAAATAATGAAATACACACTTATATTCCATCAGAATGAAATTCTGAACCCTTCTGTTCAGATTAGGCCCTTCTGCCATAGAAAATAAAATAAGATAATGAGATACACACTTATATAGTAAAGGGTTTCAGGGATCTTTGCCCATTTAAAACCGTTATGTAATCGCATTACTATCAATAAAACAAAATATGAAAGAATCAACAACAAACGTAAATGGTAGTAATAAAAATAATAGTTAAACATTATTCAGATTCATTAGACAATTCATTATCACTATCGTGAGGCCTATCAAAGTTTAACCATGCTTTAATTTTATCTACAGCCACTACAGCAGAGTAAGGTTTACTCTTTCTTGTTAGAGGTGTATCCTCTATTTGGTAACGATCGTAGCCTAATACTTTTGTAATTCTATATGGACCTTGAAAGTTTGGTATTAGCTTCTTGCTGTGTCCGGTAGAAGATATCTGCCTCTCAACACGTACTAAGTCACCAATTTTATATTTTGCAGGTTCACACCTTTTTTTATCGTAGTAATGTTTTGCTTTTTCTTGATTGGCTATAATATGAGAACTTATTTCGTTTCTTATTTCGTTAATATCCTGATTATCAGAAGTTCTGGTAATATCACCTTCTAGTTCAGTAAGTATTTTGCCTTCACTAGATCCGGTTAACCTCCTACCAAAAAGCGCTTCAGAGGGAGTTCTATTGATACCCTTATTAAAAGTATTATTCATGCCCCATTGAATCTCAGGTAGCTGATCGTCCCATTTATTGTCTGGTGTCCCGATAGCCTTTGCCGTTAGACCGTCCACAATTATTTTATTGTAGCGTTCTACTTGCCCGTTTGCTCTGGGGGTAGCTACTGCATTCAAGATATGTTTGATACCCTTCTCGTGTATAAACTCTTTAAAGTTGTCGCTTGTGAACGAAGTTCCTCTATCAGAAATAAGCCGTCTTGGAATACCAAAGATACCAAAGTACTCTCGAAGCACTTTTATGGTGGTATGGGTTTTAGTATTTTTGACTGGTTTCAAATAAATGTACCGTGTGAATGCGTCGATTAATACTAATATATACATATTTCCTTTAGTACTTCGTACAAAAGGACCAGTATGGTCAATGTGGATCGTGTCGAAGGGATCAGTCACTTTTGGTATTGGGTGTAAGAAACCAGGTTTCTTACCTGTAGACGATTTTGAGTAAGCGCATTCCAAACAGGAGTTTACATATTTTTTTACGAAATGTCTCATTTTAGAAAACCAATAATTAGATTTTATCTTTTCCAGTGTTTTATCAAGCGCGAAATGTCCTATGTCATCATGATTTTGTTTCACAATTTGCCACCGCACTCCCTTCGGTACGACCCACCTATCACCATCTGAAGTAATACGAAATAATTTGTCGTTCTTTAATTTAAAATTAGTTTTTATATCTATTATGTTGTCGAACTCCGGATTTTTCAGGATACCTTTTATTCTTTGTATGTCGTCATCCGCATCCTGTACTGTGGCTAACCAATTTGAATCAGTCACTGTAAGTATGTTTAAATTTATTGTATTAGGAATTGGATTACGGCTAAGAGCATCAACATGCGACATGGATGTGCCAGGCCTATACTCGATCACGAAATTATATTCTTGCATCTGTTCCCACCATCGCGCTACCCGAGGAAGCATGTCTTTCTTTTGAAACGTGGCTTTCAACGAATTGCAGTCGGTAACTATTTTAAATGGAATGCCGACTAAATAGACTCGAAATTTATTAAGTGCAGCTACAACTGCTAGTGTTTCCAGATCGTAGGATGAGTAGTTTTGTTCCTCGGGAGTTGTTTGTTTGCTAAAATAGGCGATGGGTCTAAGAATGCGATTTTCGTCTCTTTGCAAAAGTATTCCCGCGACTCCTATTTTGCAAGCATCCGTATGCAACTCTGTCTCAGCTTCCATATTGTACAAGGCCAATGTAGGTTTCTGGGACAATTCTTTTTGTAAGGTTCTAAAGGCTTCTTCTTGTTCAGGTCCCCATAACCATGCAACGTTCTTCCTTAGCAAATAAGTTAGTGGCTTTGCTATGATAGAAAATCTAGGAACGAATCGTCGGAAAAAGCTAGCCAGTCCAAGAAACTGGCGAACATTATGTTGATTTGATGGAGTGGGAAAATGTTCGACCGCTTCTATCTTTTCAGAGCCTGGCCGAATACCGTTTTCGGACACTTCAAACCCTAAATATCTCACCGTGTGCTTGAAGAAGAAACACTTTGATGGATTTAAAGAGAGTCCTGCATTCTTGAACAAATTTAATACGGTTTCCAATCTTGTCAATCCCTCAATTATTGTTTTAGACGGTATAATAACGTCATCTAAATAAGCCAAAGCCTCTCCGTGACGAGCAGCCCCAAGAACTTGATTCATCAGTCTTTGAAAGGTTGCAGGTGCATTTGCAAGGCCAAAGGGCATACGATTAAATTCATAGTGCCCATCTGGCGTAACAAAAGCAGTTTTAAATTTATCCTCCTCACGAATCGGCACCTGATAATAACCTGAAGCGAGGTCCAAGGTAGTGTAAAATTTATTCCCTGCAAGAATGTCTAACTGATCGTCAATTAGAGGCATCGGGTAATTCTCTTTAATGGTCTTCTTATTAAGTGCACGATAATCGATACAGAGTCGTAAATCACCTGTTTTCTTTCTCACAAGTACTATTGGACTGGAATATGCAGAAGTGGACGGGCGTATAATGTCCGAGCAAATTTGAGATAATCTCCCTGACTTTCTCCTTCTCCTTAATTGCAAGTCGATATGGCCGATAAACAACCGGCTGATCATTATTTAAATCGATTTTCATTTTTCCAGCGGTAGTGTTGCCCAATTCGGAAAGGTCAAACGCAAAACACGCTCTATACTTATTTAATAACTCTAATAATACTTGGGTATCCTTAACAGATAAATTATTATCTATATTTAAGTCTAATTTGGTCATCAGGCGGGATCTCTCAGTCATACAATTATTAACGTTGATGGATTTAGCCTCAAGTTGTTCATTGGCCACCTGTCCCCGAGCAATAAGGTAATCTTTCTGCAACCTTACTCTCATCGATGGATTGCAACTGACAACAATCTGTCCATGTCCCTTTGTAATAAAATATAAACCAGACAACACTGAGTACCGAATGTGATTATAATTTCGTAAGCTTCCCTCGACAAATATTTCTTTATGAAATTCTGGATCATCTGTGTACACTTCAATAACTGCTAAACCTGATACTTCTACCTCTTTTTTACAAAATAATTTCACTTTAACGGGAGATTGTATTACTTCGATACTATTTATTTCCAGGTGATCGCTCGTTTTTGTAATTATAAGATGAGGTTGTTCTGTAAATGTCTGTCCGATCATAAGAGGGACATGCATAGAATCGTCAGGGACTATAACGAGATCTAAATACGCGCCGATGTCATCTATTACTATGTGCACATGATATCTTCCGATTGCTTCTACTACCGAATTACCAAAACCCCTTAGAACCGGCAGATTCGTCATATCGTACGTCCCAGCAATTTTATTGAACTCAGAATATCTAATCATAGAGCATTCGCTTCCGAAATCTATGAAAGCTTTCATAGGTACGCCGTTAACGATTGCTTGTTTATAATATTTTTGGTTAGGTTCTGAAGGGTCAAGATGTTTTAATTTATTTATTGTATCACTAGCAACTCTATTAACAGTTTTGTCTGAAGCGTGTATCTTCGCATAACATTGTTCAGTCTCGTGACCTATTTTACCGCACTTGGTGCATTTCTTTATTGGTAGCGGGCATTGACCGAATACATGGCCTCCTTGCTTACAATTTAAACAATGGGATAATTTACCTGCATTGCGTGCTTGAAAATCGGTATTTCTACTCGAAAAGCCCCTACCAAATTTACGATCAGTTATCGGCTTCATATTTCTCACATTACGTAAATATGACAACAATTTGTCAGGATCGTCAAACTTGACAGCTTCGGCGCCTAACCTTACAGACCTATCATCGATACCGTGTAATATACAATCCACCGCTCGTGTACCTACGATTCCGCACCTATTTATTAAGCCTAACTTTTCGTAATAATACTCTTCTAACGAGTCAGTGAAGCGAGCCCGTTTAGCCAGCATATCGCTAAGCATTTGGCCATAATTCTCGTTAGAAGGAAACGCCGAGATGAGCTTACTCTGCCACTCGTCCCAGGAGTGAAGAACAGACGACAGACCACCATACCATCTTTGAGCAACTCCTCGCAATTTAGGTAACGCAAAGTGCACAATTTGTTTTTCACTCCATCCATAAATAGTGGCGCATTCGTTTACTTTATGTAGCCACATATTCATCGTCTGTTCCCTTCTGCTGGGATCGAATTCAGGTATAGTGTTCTGAATAGACCCTAATTTGTCCAACGAATCTGACTGGTTTATTGACTTTAAAACTTGAGCAATTTCTTTAATATTGTCTATGCTATAGGTGTGTGTATTCAAATTATTCGAATTTTGATATACTTCCCTATCGACGCGAGGAAGTGACGTCTGCGCCCGCGATGCATCTCCCGATCGTTGGCAGTTGTCCGCCAATTGCTCCCCTCGTCTGCTGGATTGTTCACCGTGTCCGCTGTCCGGGTCCGCATAGTGCACGTGCTGATCCCGCAACCGCTGCTCGTGCCGGCTAGATGATGGGTGATCACGTCGACTGCATGACCTTTGCTCGTACCGGCTCCGTGACCGCCACTCGCGCCGGCTTCGTGACCGCCGCTCGCGCTGGCTTCGTGACCGCCGCTCGCGCTGGCTTCGTGACCGCCGCTCGCGCCGGCTTCGTGACCGTCGCTCGCCCCGGCTTCGTGACCGCCGCTTGCAACAGCTTCGTAACCGCTGCTCGCGCCAGCTCCGTGGCCGTCGCTCGTACTGGTTCCGTGACTGCCGTTCACACCGATTCCGTGATCGCTGCTCACACCGGCTTCGACTCCGAGAACGCTCGTGGTGGCTACGCGAAGATCTTCGCTCTTGCCGACACCGCGAGGGACGACTTCGACTGCATGAACCCTCAATTCTCTGCGCTGAGACTCGATCCTCTTGCCCAACTTGGGGACGAGAGACGGAATGCACCGAATGAGGAGGTGTATCAAGCGTACGCTCCATTGTCTGGAATGTTAAAATATAACCCAAGAGGAAAAAGAGCGATAGGAAAATAATAAAACAAGAAAAAAATAAAAGAAAAATGAACAAAATCAATTATTAGATTAAATTAATTATATATACATACGTATACATATGCATACACACACGCACACGCACATATACACACACACATACACATATACATATATACATGTCAGGATAAAGAGATACAAAGAATAGTTTTAAAAAAAAATAATTGAAACATGAGGGTAATTTTAAAATAAAGTTTGTCAAAAATAAAAATGAAGATGTAGGTAGATCAGAGAAAAGAAAAAAAAAAGTATATATATTCAGGGTTATCCCACTTCTGAGATGTGAGGACAGATTAGTGGGCGTTATAATGAATTAAACAAAGTCCTCGTTTCTTATATACATATATTAATATCAATGAATACATATATAGCAGAAAGAAATAACCATTATTAGAATTCCTAGTAATCACGATTAAGTTTGACAACAGGACAAACATTTATTACATCGTGATTACGTGTTATAGCAACGTGACATTAATACTCACATTTTAAAATTTATACAATAAGAAACAATACAGCTGCTGTTGGGTAACGTCCTTCTCGTTTGACGACTCGCCAAAAAGTGTCAAGCACTCAGGCAGGCCGCCATCTCATCCTTTTAAATAGGGATGGGCGGTGGCGGCATGCCTGTTTCTTAGAATGGATTACTACATTATTCAATTCCATGTAAAATATTTATAACTGGCAACATTATTTATTTTAGTTGCTAACATTCGTTACGGGAGAAAAAAGGTGTTAATCCCCTTCGGTTTTAGCACAGTTCACATATATCTCAGCCTTAAAGTAATAAAACCTATTATTTTATACCAAAAGTCATGTCCGTTCATCATACATACGTCACAAGAGAGGTCCACACCGCTGATGACACAGACCATCAAAACATTTTTTTGTGCTACTATCTATAAAGGTAAAGACGTAGGTAGGTAATACACGCTAAATTACACTATGCATTTCGATAAATATTGGTCTTTATTGTAATGTAATAGAGTATAAAATTCAATAGCTATAACTTTGATTCTTAGGACCTGTTAAACGCGTCATGGCTAACATAATTTCGAGTACAACAAAGTAGTGGCCGCAAGATCATTTACTATTTAATTTTTACGTTTCTTATTTTCTAAATTACTTTTATGTTTATTTGCATTAAAATAAAAATTCTCGGAATTGCTGAATAATCACTACCTTTGTTGTATTTGTGTTTATTTTTGTTTTAAAGTGTGGGCCAAGTGGGAATATCCCTTCTTTTGTCACGCGGCGGCGTAAAGGGAGACTTTTTCACCAATCACACAATATTATTTTGATCGCCACGTATTAATATTTCAAATTAAACGATTCTATTGGCGGAGAGAAATCACTTTACGCTGTGACGACGGAAATGTACTCATACTCATGCCTCTGTACTTTTTTTGTTAACACGTGCCGTAAAATCGAAAACATTAATTTGTTTATAATAAAAAAAAAACTTTATTTAGCAATTTTTTTTATAAACTAGGTTACACGAGTTTAGTAGAATTGACATTAATTTACGTTAGTTACTTAAATTCTTTAAGTTTAAATAAAGTAAATTAAAAATAACGGTTGGAGGGTATGCGGATGCCCTGTGCGCACTTCGTCTCCTCAAGCTAGCATAGTGGAGGCGACTGCTGTCTACGGACATTTCTTTCTCAGTTGTTCCCGTTCATGTTCGCATTCTAGTAATATGCCGAGCTACTATAAAATATTTCAAAATTCAAAGAAACAGCACGTACTTGGATTAAACACTATATTTCAGTATGAGATGAAATAGAGCGGCCGTGGTCTAGCGGTAAGACGCGTGAACTCACGATCGATGAGACCCGTGTTCGAACCTCGCTAATTCTGACCGGTACCAATGTAACTTTGTTATATGTACTTTGGTCGCTCAGTGCCTATAGGCACTATTAAAGAGTGGCAGGCAGATTGATTATGGTTATTAGCCCAATCCGCCGTCCTGGGGTAGTACCACCACTTTCGAATGTAACACCCGTGAAGTGACTGTAGCGTTTCGGGAATAGTTTCAAAGTAGTCAGGTATAGCGAGAGGAGTGTGCACTGTCAATAGATGGTACATGCTCGTCTCCTCAAGCCGGCATAGTGGAGGCGACTGCTGCCCGCACAGATTTGTCTGTAGTAGCATTTGTTTCCATTCATGGAGCGCACTCTAGCTTTACATCAGGCGGAGTGTTGTCACATGCCGAGCTACAATAAAAAAAGACAGAATGAATATTCATTAGTTAAAATAGCAGCAAGAAATTATTATTATTTAGTATACTCGTAGTATGAACCAAAATTTATGGCGGCTCCGAAGTTAGGCAGAAGTCGCTACGCAGTACACAAATTGAAGTTTCAGCAGGGCACGATGAACGTAAGAGGGAAGTGCACACTTCCGCAGGTTATTTTTATATGTCCTATCCATGTTTAAAATTAACTCTTTGTTTTATCAGGTCCATTGCACCAAAAGTTACTTTGACTGTTACGTTTTACCAAAGATTATGTTTACATTTAAAACACACGCGTCGCATCGCACTTGTCACTTTTAACGGTTTAACGCTAACCGTAACCAACGAATTTTGGTTGGTCAAAGTTAAAGTAATCGTCACTAACGTCAAATGTATAAAAATAAGCCACAAATGTTTTCTATTATTTTTTTTGGTCAGCCACCCTTTTAACGATAACAATATGAATTTACATGATATTGCAACTAAAAGTAAATGTAAACGTTTAACGGTTACGTCACCGTAAAATGTAACAGTCAAAGTAACTTTAACTGTTTTGTGCGTCGAATTTAATAAATAAATAAAAACAGGCCTTTTGGTGCACGCGACCCATACAAAACATTGTTGAGTCCAAGCAGTGCCGTCTTTTGCAGTTGAGGGGCTCTAGGTGCACAATATTTGTGGGCCCATGTAAAAAAAAATTTTTTCTTTATTTTTTCACACATACAATATTATTTCAAATTCGTACGTTGTGTGAAATTGAGGGGTGCGGGGCCCTAGGCTCAAGCCTATAGAGCCTATGCATAAAGACGGCACTGAGGCCAAGTTCTTCCTGTGGGATCTAGTATGGGGAGTCCAATGACATCCACACAAATCCAGTTTTCTCGAGTCCAATTTTCTCTGAAGACAACTCGCAATCTAGTAATTTCTACAAAGACAAATCCATTCCAGCCATGAGATACGTGACTGTCGAGTAATGAGCGGTAATGGTAGGTGAGCTGTTATTACACGCCGCATTCACTTGCAATGAGCGTCTTTGCTCATATTTTCGTACTGTATTTATTCCCCTTTTAAAAGTACCTAATAATAATATCACAAATATCAATCGGTTATTAGCCCAGTCTGCCGTCCTGGGGCAGTACCACCACTTTTGAATGTAACACCCGTGAAGTGACCTTGTCGCGTTTCGGGAATAGTTTGGAAGTAGTCAGGTATAACGAGAGAAGTGTGCACTGTCAATCTAAGATGGTACATGCTCGTCTCCTCAAGCCGGCATAGTGGAGGCGACTGCTGCCCGTAAAGTTTATTTTATTTTATTGTAGTTTAGTGGACTCGCATCCTAATAATGGATATTAGCCCAGTCTGTCGCCCTATTTAGTTTGACACTGGCAAATTGTTATAATGCCATATAAACAAAAAAGATTACCACCACTTCTAACACCACACCCGTGAAGTCGTGAATTATCAGCTTGGAGGTAGCGTTTAACAAGAGGAGTTGTCAAGCTGGATAGTGCACGGTCAAGTCGGTATATCGGAAGTAACTACCGCCTGCTGTTGTTGCCGTTCATGGACCGCATTCTAGCTTAATATCAAATGGACTATTGTCTTATGCGGAGTTATAATAAAGAAAAAACAAGTCTCAGTTGAGATTGGTAAAGAAAAATATAATATCTAAAAATCTTAACTCCATTTCAAGTTATTTATTTAAAAAATCTAAAACTTAAAAAAAAACCCATTCGTCTAAGATAAATGAGCCCATAATTTTTTTCGTCGAGTTCGTCGATGATTTTTAGTTAATTTTGTAGAAATATAAATCTATATTCCTTATCACCAGTTAGTTTTAATTTTTTTAACCCAAGTTATTGAGTAATTAGACTTTTTTGATTCAATATATTTCAGGTTATTATTGTATTAAATGCTTTAATAATTTATAATTGATGATATCTGTATTTATGTAATTAAACATTATCTATTAATTGGTAAAGATGTGTTGATACAATTAATCAATGAAAAACTAAATAAGATATTATTTCACTGGTAGAATATTATTTCGTTAACAAACTATTAGATATTAATTAAGTGGGCCCAAAAATGGGCATTGTTCTTTACCAACTTATTATAAAATATGTTATTATGTAGCGGTTATTGCTTTATTATTTCATAGGATCGTAAACCCACAGGCTATTTGCATTATATTGATTGGCTTTTCTTGCTTATTTAACTACAATGTATTAAGAGATGCAGTTTGTTTAGTCCTAAAGCACTTTTAAAAGGAAATTTATGTTTGCGCTCATAAAATCTATTTATAACTATCATAAGACATTCTTGTGATTTTTATAACTTAGTGGTCCTTCTTTTATCTTTCAAATGTGCACAGAGTACTGCATCATTAGTTGACACAGCACACTCCTCTCGCTATACCTCCAAACTAATGATGAAACGCGGCTTCACGAGTGTTACTGGGCTAAATCAATAAACCATCACAGACTTTAAGTGAAATTCGTAAATGATTAAAATAACTGCGAATTGACCCGTTTTCAACAATATCTATTAATTTACCATTAATTATTTGCGGTTGATGGTGATGAGAGGGTGACAAGGAGTATCGAACTCCTGCAACTCAGGCGAGCCTTCCTCTCAACATTCTACTGCTACTGCCACGGTGAATATTCAGTGGAGATCCACACAAAATTGTGTAACGACCTTCCCAGCCACGTCTTTCCTTCTTACAACCTAGGATCCTTCAAATCTTTCACAGAGCCAACATAGCGGACGCGACTGCTGTCTGCGTATCCCCTTCTCTGACAGCAGTCGCCTTCGCTCACTTCATTCTAGTGCGAGCTAAAAAATAATATTAATAAGAACCGTGTCAGAAATTAATGAGAGGATAGACTTGTGATAGACCAGCGGAGAAAACTATAGGTACTATCAGCAAAGTTGACGCTGGAACTTTACAAAACGAGCATAAGACACACTTCTTTATTTTTAGCCAATTAGGGATGTAAACTTGATTATAAACCGTTTTCTATGGGTCGATATATATTGCTGAATTTTGATGTTAGTTGTTCCATCTTGAAGGATTGTGTACCTTCTTAAATACTGTAACCATATTAATAATTGTATAACAAGAAGCAACTGAACATAGTTGGTGTCTTAAAATATAGTCAAGCGAGCGGTAGATTACAAGGCTGCGAATACTAGAGAATCAATTGGCAGAACTAATTAGTAACCAGTTGTGCTTGTGAAATAGGAACACCATGCTTTTAATATCGTACGTACCTACCTACTCCTAAGAGATATGGGACAGATACGTAAACGTAAAATTTTATCGTACTTTGTCGACTAATAATAATTAAGATGGATAATTAATGATCAAATGAATAGTTAAGGATAGCCAAGTTAATCTACTATTATAACTTTGAACTTGATTCGGTACAGTCGGGAACATTTGTGTTAGCTTCTGTAGATCTGTCATACATTTCGCATAGCAAATTCGCATGGTTTCTAATTACTGCAATTACGGTCTGTTAGTGTCTTTTAACATTTGCCACGGATTAAAATATAATTTTATTTTGGATTTGGTTAAAATTAACAAATGGTTAGTTTAATTACGGATCAATAAATTGGGACTTAGTTGTATAACATACCAAGTTTTAGTCACTTAAAGTTCAAGTCCCTACTAGGCAGGCACTGATGAACATAAAAAAGCTATACCTAACCATTTGCTTCAGTTCGACATTCGATACTGAAAAAAGTTATCAACCCTCTGACAGACATTTGTCGTTAAAAGAAAATGTTATATGCCTGATATGTAGAAACATATGAATTACGGGATTCATTATTATAATATTACCTACATTTATGATGGAAAAACTTCCATTCGTCCGTCCCTACAATTAGGACGTGACGTCATAGCTTGTTTATTGTTTGCGAGTCTCGAACAATTTTTGATAAAAATAATTTATAAAAATTATCTAAATATATTACTGATATTTATTTTCTCTTCTTTTTCTAATAGTCCCAAAAACTAAAACACCTTGCATCCGCTCCGCACGCAATGTTAGCTGGTAGACAATTCCTACAATATTACCTCTATATGATAAGAAATGAAGATGACAGCTGTAGCATCAGAATATAAATTATAAATTACTTTTTGTCCGTATTTTCAGTGCATTACTTATTGGACGCAAATGGTCAAAAAATTAAACAAAAATGTAAAAGAAAATATAATATTATTGTGTAACCATTTTTACCGTCCGTCCGAGCGAGATACGATAATGCACCGGAACAAAAAGTGTGGCAGATACCTATGCAAATACAAATATTCCTAACAATGTTCTAGAAAGATGGTGTACCTAACTCAACGGCTAGTTGTCACGACTCGTTCGTCTACAATTAGTGAGTCCCGATGTTATGCAATGAGGGAGTGGACTTAAACGATGCACTCACGCGACCTCCGTTTAAGGATAAAATGCTTTACATATCCATTTTTAAACTTTTCTATTTCTAGGAACTTCAAGCCGGCATAGCGACATAGTATTTTATTGAAAGAGTAAAAATTTTAGCGCATACTCGAAATATTGCACAATGTCTACTAATATATAATATATGTATTAGGTATAGTACGGCAACCCAGTGTGACATTCAAAAACATCAGACTGAAAGCGGTCGCATACCGGAGTACTATAATAATAGAAAAATTGGAAGAGGTGGCAGGAGAGACCTGTCATCTGAATGGGTAACGATCGTGAGTTTATGTGTCGGTTGGTGACAAAGATAATTATCCCGGCCTTATTAAGTTCAATTGCAAACCACAAAGGCAGACCTTTGATTCCCTGATGAATGGGATACAACAACTAAGTAACAAGGGGCTGGTAACTCAATTCACATTTACGTTAGGTAGGTATATAAAAATCGCCGATTGTTGCTAGGTGATGTTGTTTAAAGTAAAGTAATTTAATATGATTATTAGAGCATTTAAACTCATACTTTCCTTAAAATATCCTGAAAAAACGACTTTTTAATTCAATTTTGCAGATTAAGATCTCTTATAATTAAGAAAGGGTTGAATTAACGGCCCTTAGACAATAAACGTGTTGTGACATTTCTATGGTTTTATACTCGTTAACTATACGGTCAGGTACACAAAATTGCTAACCACCATGCGTGTCGCCGCTTGCCAGCTATTTCAATCACTTTCCTGTATTTCACGGCGACACAGTTACGCGGGGTGAACACCCATCTACATTATAATATCCGTATACCATTATAAACTTTAAAATCGCAATATCTTTTTAGTTTTTATTTTCTGAAATTTATTTAGCGGGAGTAGTGCAGTATCCTAATCACGTTTCGGGTTCAGTGGGGACAAGGTGTCAACCTTGTCGGTGCACATTCTTCCCTCATGTCGATATAGTGAAGGCGGCTGCTGCCAAGGCACAATTTCACTATGATAGCCTATGGTATTTTACCATCAAACGAAGTGCAGTCAAAAGGCTCACAACTAAATTTTTAAAAAGTAAATATACAGTTGATATTAAAATGGGATAAATAGAAATATTAAGTACAGCTAGCAGCAGCTAGTACAGCTAGCAATAATTTAAGCAATATATTACGTTAGGGAATATTTGTGCTTTTCGCCGCTTAGACGTTGACCAATAAAAATCGAGTATCTCGTGCTTCAAACGGTTATTTTCTAAAGTGGTGTAGCGCCAGTTTTGCCGCTAGTACCAAATTACTAATTCAAATGTAGAAACAATATATTGTCAATAATCCTACGCACAGGTTTTAAAAAGGTAAGTAATTCAATAATAATGTATGATATTTACATGGCATTGAAATATACCTTTGAAGTTTATTGCAGCAAGTGAGATTGTAATTGTGAACGTAAAACATTGTTTACTATAAAAATTTATTATATCTCGAGTGTAGTACGTGTAATGCAGTAAATAGGCCACGCAAATTGTTTATTTCAATATTGCTTGTGTTCGATCAATTTAATTGTAATTAATGTTCTCATCAAATGTCGTTCGCCTTCAAAATTTGCTGATCAATTCGTGTGCTTCTTTCTTTTTAACGGAAAATTTAGTAATTTATTGTTAACTAGTTGTTGCCCGCAACTTCGCTCGCGCCATAATTAATATTCCCTTCAATCCCATTGATGATTGATAATAATTATCCGCATAACAGCGAATATTATTATGAGTATAATTCGCATCTTTCAACGCTAGTTTTCAACATATTTAAGGTCATTTTATGGTTAAAGTTTACGTAACAAGGTAGGCATTAGGTTAAGGGTCGTTTGCACCAGAACTTACTTTTACGCTTATTTTAAATGTTACGTTTACATTATGGTTTTGAGTTACCCCACAGGAGTTGCACCATCGTCGCGCCTTTATTTTTGACGGTTACTTTAACCTTAACCGTAACCAGCGAATCTTGGCTGACTAAAGTTAAAGTAATCGTCAAACCAATGTTGCTAACGTAAAATGTATGAAAAGAAGCCAAATATGTTTTTCTATTATTTTTCGAGATCAGCCACCCTTTTAACGATGTGGAGTAAATGTATACGTTTAACGGTCGTCGTGGCCGTAAAAGTTAAAGTTAAAGGCCGGTTAAAGGCCTTCTGGTGCAAACGACCCTAAGCTTATTTATTTTACATTGTTATTACTTATTGTCACGGGTTCGTAATCTTTAGACGTGACATTTTATTTGAAAACCTTAAATTAGTATCCTTAAACCTTAAAGTATCTACGGTTAAAATATTACACTTT
Source organism: Tinea pellionella (assembly GCA_948150575.1). Lineage (NCBI taxonomy): Eukaryota > Metazoa > Arthropoda > Insecta > Lepidoptera > Tineidae > Tinea > Tinea pellionella. Next base: position 3,067,752 of record OX411249.1, on the reverse strand, counting down.
TTTCTGTTTACTAATGTTTGAGGTATGATGGGACTGGCGTCTTAAAAGTCCCTAAATAAAATCGAATAAAAAAATAGACTTCTAGCGGATTTCTATAATAAACTATCCGTTATTAGCATTCGTAATCCGTCAATAAAATGTTGATTATAAACCAATAAATGTAATTAAATACATACTGAATCCTGTTAGTTATTTTTTAAATAAAGTAATTAAAATAATCTTTTGTAATTGTTACTTTTCATGTTTAAATCGCTGAACAGATTCCAACACTAGGAGATGGATTGCATTTCGAATTTTACATTTATTTCGAAGATTGCGCTTCTTCTGTGACAAAAAAAATCTGAAGAAAGTTTACCTTGATGAAATACTACCCCAGGACGGCAATCTGGGCTAAGACCATTATCAATCTGCTTACCACTCTTTAAACTCGCTCGGTAAACACATAATATTAATTTTACATATACGAAGTTGTGAGCAACAGTTAGTTATAAATATATTTTATGATATGATAGTTTGGGGTCAGAGTATGTAATTATTTAGAGCGGCCGTAGTCCAGTGGTAGAAGGCGCGAGCTCATGATCGATAAGATTCGTGTTCTAATCTCGCTAAATTCTGACCGGTACCAATGGCGGTACTTATGTACTTTGCTCGCTCAGTGCTTTTAAAAGAATATATTATAAAAAAATCAAATAATACGATAAAATATTTATTAGATGGAATAAAGTGTTCAAAGTATTTCTCGAATACTGTAATGTATAAGGTTAAGAAATTGGCTGTCAGTTTACACATAAGAGTCAAATGAAGCATTCTGTAAGGTACCTAATGTGCTCGTAAAGTAGTTAAAACCAGTTGCAATTGAGATGGATGAATAAGTTAACATCTAAACATTCCTATTAGCAGTTCACTCGAATATAATAAAAATACTCATAAAAAAGTCCTTAGAAAGGAAAATTTATAACACGATCACATGACCTTCCACCAAAAAATACTTTGAACCATTTAACATAAAATTCATGAGTACAGTCCGGTCCGTAAGTCATCTGAGAGCGGCCATTTTCTACCATGGTATAACCCGAACGAATCATGAGTTCCAACCGGCGACTATAAATATTATTTGTTGAAGTATCTGCTGAAAATAGACGGATGGTTGGTTGGTGTGACGAATGGCCTGTTTCCGTGCGAGCAGCGTCAAGGGCAAGGCCGTAAGCCTCCGGGTCAACGAACGTACACTATTTAGGGACGCCACACTGCGGGGAAGATATTCCATCACTCATCTCAATATTTGTTATTTAACAATCTACCTGAGAGACTATATTTTACTTAAGGTTGCGAATTATTGTAGAACATCGTTTCTCAACCATTTTTATGTCGCGACCCACGAAAAACCAAAAAGTTAAAAAAAAGTCTGGCGACCCCGTCACTATAAAATTATAAAAATATGTACATTGAAATAAAGTAAGCTATATGTTTATTTTTTCATGTTATTTATTACTTCTTAATTCTTAATTCATTTATTACTTTAATAAACGAATCTTTTGTACCTGTATGTAGTTTGTATTTATAATTATTATTGTTCAATAGACTGCGAGCTCCTTTAAAAACAAACTTGACCACCCCAAGGGTCGCTACCTCCTGCTTGAGAAACGAAGTTGCAGAATATAGTTTTCGATAAATGTATACCTTACACCATACCCTATAACATACTCGTATACTTAGGTTCTATAATGTCTTATTTGTGTTCTTTTTGTAAGATGCTAAATTTAGTACTAGCTAGTGCTTGTATCACAGGCAGTAGGCATCGCGATCGGTCAGAATTTAACTAGATTTGTATAAGGGTTTCACCGATAGTAGGTTTACGTCTTCTACCATAGAAAGACCATCGTCGCTCGTGTTACTGAACAAACTGATGTTTATATGTTTGTCTCCCAAATACCTACGCCTAAACGGTTGTACAAAGAAGAATGCCCATTCGCCTAAGAAAAATGGGTCCACAAATTTTTTCTCGAGTTTGTCGATGATTTTTAGTTAATTTCGTAGAACCGATCAGTTTTAATTTTTTCACCCGGGTTATTTTATTAGACTTTTTCTGGCGCAATAATTGAAATTATTATAATATTAAATGCTTTAATAATTGATTATATATATGTTTTTTATGTATTTAAACATTGTCTATTGATTGGTAAACAATGTGTTGATATAATTGAAATAAATTAATGGAAAATAAGATACTATATTAGAGTATTGTTTTGTGAACAAACTATTAAATATCAAGTGGGTCCAGAAATGGGCATTGTCCTATGAATAATGCGTATACTAGTTGTTACCTGTAACTAATATACGTATTTTTTTTTATTGTAGCTCGACATGTGACAACACTACGCCTGATGTAAAGCTAGAGTTCGGTCCATGAATGGAAACAACTGCTACTACAGATAAATCTCTACAGGCAGCAGTCGCCTCCACTATGCCGGCTTGAGGAGACGAGCATGTACCATCTACATTGACAGTGCACACTCCTCTTTTATATCTGGCTTTCAAACTATTCTTGAAACGCGACAAGGTTACTTCACGGGTGTTACATTCGAAAGTGGTGGTACTGCCCCAGGACGACAGACTGGACAAATAACCAACATTAGTCTGCCTACCATTCTTTAAAACTGTATTTAATACTGTTCCCCTTCCGTTACTATTTTACTACATTCGAAATAGGTTAATATACTCGTAGTTAGTACACCGCGTTTTCACCCACGTTAATAAGTAATAATAAAAACATTTCTGAAAAAAATTGAACCGACTTCTAAATAAAACACAAGGCACTAAAAAGTAAAAAATAATTTTAATTGAGAGTACCTACACACAATTTAATAACCATAAACATGAATAGATGCTTATTATTTATTTGCAAATTAATTATATGCATTTTATTTAACATATATCTGAAGTCGGTGCATGCATTTGAAACATGTTTTATGATTGGTAATGTACCTAGATTTAAGCGATGCGGAGTTTCATGTTAGGTTGGCACCGACTTCAGATATATGCTAAATAAAATGCAGACAATTAATTTGTAAATAAATAATAGGCATCTATTCATGTTTATGGTTATTAAATTGTGTGTAGGTACTCTCAATTAAAATTATTTTTTACTTTTTAGTGCCTTGTGTTTTATTTAGAAGTCGGTTCAATTTTTTTCAGAAATGTTTTTATTTTGTAATTTTTAGTGGTAACTGTAGATTGATTGTATGGATAACATTCTAAACGCGCTGTTCAAATGAAATGTGATGAGCAGTGGGCTTATAGACAGACACTCTCGAATCATATCCGATAAAAAATGAATCATTAAAATCAATCGAAACATCCCCCAATTTTCCACCCTTAGAGATGGAATATTTAATTCCTTAAATTGGACCAATTTCGAGACGTACTTTATCAAACAAAAAAAGAATCATCAAAATCGCTTCACTAATGGCGAAATATCCCCTAATTTTCCACCCTTAAAGGTGGAATATTTTATTCCTTAAATGGGACCAATCTCGAGACGTACTTTATCAAAAAAAAGAATCATCAAAATCGCTTCACTAATGGCGAAATATCCCCTAATTTTCCACCCTTAAAGGTGGAATATTTTATTCCTTAAATGGGACCAATCTCGAGACGTACTTTATCAAAAAAAAAAAAGAATCATCAAAATCGGTTCACTAATGGCGAAATATCCCCTAATTTTCCACCCTTAAAGGTGGAATATTTTATTCCTTAAATGGGACCAATCCCAAGACGTACTTTGTCAAACAAAAAAAAGAATCATCAAAATCGGTTCACAAACGGCGAAACATCCCCTAATTTTCCACCCTTAAAGATGGAATATTTTCTTCAAATTTAAAATTAACCAACTACGAGACATACTTTATCCAACAAAAGAAAAATCATCGAAATCGGTTTATAAATATATATATAATAATAGCGCAACATCCCCTAATTTTCCACCCTTAGAGACGGAATATTTTCTTCAAATTGAAACGGGACCAATGCGGACATATACTCTATCCAACAAAAAAAGAATCATCAAAATCGGTCCACAAACGGCGGAGAAATGAGGGAACATCGCCACAAAAAAAAAAAATAAAAAAAAAAATACACGACGAATAGATAACCTCCTCCTTTTGAAGTCGGTTAAAAAAGAAAGAGCGTCTCCAAAATTAGCCCGTTTTTGCAACCTCGTGAATCTTTCTAAATTGTTTATCACATTATTTCTTATCATTTGAATATGCACCTGGTAAATTTTCAGGAGGGGATCAGCTTTGGTTTTTGAGATATGGCAGGTAGAAGACATAAAAATCTTACTAATGACCGTATAACTCAGGTTTACAATAAGTCTTAAAAAATGTAAAGTATTTTACCAAACCACTATATTTTTATGTTTTTTGGGTCGCTGATTCCGAATCCGAGGTCAGATGACCTCCTTAACGGATGGTTCAAGGTCATTTCAAGGTTAAATCAAATTGAATCAGAAAAACTCTGAAATCACCTTTATATAGGTTTTTAAGGTCGCTGATCACGCATCTGAACTCAGATTTGCAAACGTCAACATAACTGATCAATAATATAATTCAGAAATAACGAAATAATATTGTTTTAATGTCATTACCTATGAAGCTTTATTTTTTTTATAGTAATAGAGACATTTAACATATCTGGGTTAGGTTATAAAGCATGGCCGCCATTTTGAATCAGCCATCTTGACGTTTCCAAATCTGAGTTCAGATGCGTGATCAGCGACCTTAAAAACCTATATGAAGGTGATTTCAGAGTTTTTCTGATTCAATTTGATTTAACCTTGAAATGACCTTGAACCATCCGTTAAGGAGGTCATCTGACCTCGGATTCGGAATCAGCGACCCAAAAAACATAAAAATATAGTGGTTTGGTAAAATACTTTACATTTTTTAAGACTTATTGTAAACCTGAGTTATACGGTCATTAGTAAGATTTTTATGTCTTCTACCTCCCATATCTCAAAAACCAAAGCTGATCCCCTCCTGAAAATTTACCAGGTGCATATTCAAATGATAAGAAATAATGTGATAAACAATTTAGAAAGATTCACGAGGTTGCAAAAACGGGCTATTTTTGGGCTAATTTTGGAGACGCTCTTTCTGTTTTGTTCTAATCTATAATTAAACTCGACGATCCGATCAGCCGTTTGATTGGGGAACAAACAAATATACTTTTATATTTATAATTTTAATATAGATTTTCATCCTTACGTACAATATAGCTAGTCAATTTTGGTGCATAATAAAATTGTGTACTAGGACACTTGTAACAATATGTAAAAACAAGTATTTCGCATTAGATAACAATGTTAGTTCTCCTGTGTTAAGAATGCGGAAGTCAATGCGAGCCCTGTGGGAAACATCATTAACAGTTCCCAGGAAACCGCCTTGTTAATTCTTATGGATAGGAAAAATACCATTTTGCTTTCACACAAAGAAAGACTACAACGATCTACAAACGTTCGAAATTGAACAAAGGGTCAGTAACTCAATATTGACATAAAAATGAGCGGCCGTGGTCTAGCGGTAAGACGCGTGAACTCACGATCAATGAGACCCGTGTTCGAACCTCGCTAATTCTAACCGGTACTAATGTAACTTTGTTATATGTACTTTGGTCGCTCAGTGCCTATAGGCACTATTAAAGAGTGGTAGGCAGGCTGATGATGGTTATTTGTTCAGTCTGTCGGCCTGGGGTAGTACCACCACTTTCGAATGTAACACTCGTGAAGTGACTTTGTCGCGTTTCGGGAATAGTTTGAAAGTAGCCAGGTATAGCGAGACGAGTGTGCACTGTCGATGTAGATGGTACATGTTCGTCTCCTCAAGCCGGCATAGTGGAAGCGACTGCTGCCCGCACAGGTTTCTCTGTAGTAGCAGTTGTTTCCATTCATGCTTTACATCAGGCGGAGTGTTATCACATGCCGAGCTACAATAAAAAAAAGTCTTTTAAAAAGCGGTGGTTATTATCCCAGTCTCCTGTCTTGGGGTACCACCACCACTTGTTTTCCGAATCAGCTTGGAAGTGAGTAGGTATAACGAGAGAGTCCGTGTCAACCTGGATGATGCACATACATTTCCTCAAGTCGGCATAGCGAAGGCGACCTACCTAGCAGTTCTCTCTGGTTATGGGCCGTACTCTAGCTTAACAGAGTGACAAAGAGAAAAAAGCCGGGTGATAAATAAAAAAATCTTTATTTAATAAACATCATTTTTTTGCAGTTACATGGGTTACTTTCTGATACTATCATAGTGGTGTTGTATGAAATAAAGTAATATAAGATATCCCTCCCTCTATGAGATAACCCTCGGTCATCAAGCAAGCTCAAGTAACCTAATTATGTAACTTTCATATAAGTGCATTGAAATATCATAGAAAATAAGGAACTTCGAATAATAACAGCAGGCTAAGGTCGTATTTTTTCACAAAACAATATGGAAAATAATGTGAGCCGGAAAAAACACTTTTATTTATAGCAAAATCTATGTTAATTTAATAAATAATTCAATGAACTTATTTCTTATGGTGCATTCATTTTTGCGGAGCAACATTCTGCCAAATTATGACATTAAGGTCCATTTGCACCGAAAGGCCTGTTGAAGTTACTTTAACTATTACTTTTTACCGTGACGTAAACGTTAAACGTTTACATTTACTCCACACGCGTTGCAATATCGTGTAAATTCATATTGTTATCGTTAAAAGGGTGACTGATCCCGAATAAATAATAGGAAAACATATTTGGCTTCTTTTCATACATTTGACGTTGGTGACGATTATTTTAACTTTAACCGGCCAAGATTCACTGTACGTAGGCGTCAAAAACGACAGGCGTGACGATGGTGCAACGCGTGTGGAGTAAATGTAAACTTCTTTAAATTTTTTTTCAATATTGGCTTTAAACACCAACATCAACACTGCCAAACATAGCTCCACAAAAAAAAACATTATATTTACGCGTCCTACCGCTAGACCACGGCTGCTCTAAAACATATCAGCTAAAGTGTTTTTATCTACGTTTCGCTAGAAAAGACTCCCAAATGACTACGCGGTCATTAGAAATTCATTTACGTATTCGACAAGCCTATAAAAGTAAGGGCATTATCTACGAATCTAAAGCACTTTTGTATTCGGTAATTACACGGCTTGATTGTTATACGAAATATGGTATACGAAAAATTATTATAAAAAAATACTCATCGCTACACGAAAATGACAGTCGGAATATAGTTAACATTATAAAGATTCGATTGTTATTATAATATGACCAATTTTGTAATAATAATGTTTTTCTATACATAAGTATACATATAAGGCTATATCTATACACAGTCTTATGGAGATTATTATTGGTTTGTGTAATTATGTACGTACTTTAATGTAGGCTATATGGTGATCTCAATAAGGATCTGGATGTCCAAATACCTACTTATACTCTCACACAGACATCTAGGTTGCATAATGTACATAAATACTGGATTTGTTGTCATTAAATTACGATGTAAATTAAACAGAATAAATCAATGCGTAGACAACACAATTTTTTGTGTATTTTATTAAATAAATAAATAAATTTTTTAAATTCTAATTGTGTTTTTTTGATAAATATTTGTAATTATAGCGAATCACAAAATTTAGAGCAATTTAATTTCCTAAAAGCCACTATTAATTTCAAAATAACTTCGGCTTTAAAAATATTTTAAGAACTTTAAGTGAATCCAAAGCGCCGCTCATTTTACAGTCGGTATGCTAGTTGATAAATGTTCATTTATTTTAGGATATAGGGGGATGTGGGACAGATTGATTCGTTAATATTCAGAACATAATTATTTTATGCCCTAGTTCATGTGCGTTTTTTTATTATTTATAATCCAGATTATCATATGACCACGAATAAAAAAATCTAAACTCGACGTTTTAAATAATCAAAATAAACACAATAACATAATTCTTCTTGTTAAATGTCTAAAAAAATCTCTAGCAAGTACAAATGTGACTTTGCTGGACTTAGTGGCATTGATACAAGTTGTATATTGGGTTCGTATATACGAGTATATGATGTATAGGTTCTCGTTTACAAGTACTTTTAAAGAACACTACCATAGTGTTGATATATCAGTAGAATTTTAGTTTGTTTGTTTCGTGCGCGGACAGTTTGAGCTTTTTTTTTTAAATTACTGTGAAACCGCGAAGCACTGGCATTTTACCGCTATAAGTTCCCTACGGATGTAACGGGAACGAAAACGCTAAACTTTAAATACGCTAAATTAATTTTGTTATTGTGAAATATGAAAAAAATGATCGATTTTAAGACTTTTTAAGTCGGTAGTCGATTACAGGTAATAACCCATAACCACACACGTTACCGGCTTTTTACATTTAAAGTGACGTGTTTAAAAGCTTGTTTCAAGTTGTCGTTAAATAAATATTATACTCGGACAACTTAAGTTGGTTTGAGTTTCCTGTGTGTATATATATTTATTTATTATTATTATTTTAGTCCTTGTGTAAAATATATTTAGAGAATAAACTCAAATACAGACGCCATTTTCTCTCTCTAGTAAATTAAACTTAGATACGATAATTTTTATTTTTAAGACAGATGTATCTAACAAACCTAAGGTATGTTGAGGTGGTTCAGTCATTTGGAAAAGATGAACGAGATGAGATTAGACGGATTTATCGTGCGAAAGTGGATGGTAGTGTCGGAAGAGGATTCCTAGGAAGACCTTTCTCAGCCGGATTGTTTAACTGCTCAGAAAGGGTCAGGTGAGGAGCACCCTTTACGGCAGTAAATGGACAAAAGTGATGTGTAGAAGTCGCTTGCGTTCCATATTTTCTGCCTATCCCAATAGGGACATGGGCGTGAGCTAACTAACCTAACTAAGTAAGATATTATACGTTTTACAGATAACAAGTTACGTATTCATAAATACGTAGCAAAAAGTAAAATAAATAATACATTAACTTGAAATCCAATTACAGTTACTGACCATACTATAAAATTTAAAATATACATGAAGGTCTCTGTGGCGCAGTGGAGAGCGCGATAGAGATTCTGGTTTGATTCCTGGTCGAAACAAATATTTATTTACTTGTATAACTATTAAGTTAAAAAAATGGACCATATTCCAGCTTTACATCAGGCGGAGTGTTGTCACATGCCAAAAAATCGTACTGTATTGCTACGTGGTAAGTCAGCTTAACAAGCGATGCCTAGTGCGATTTCTTTCTAATGGACGCAGTTTCTAGTGGACTAGCTTTTGTTGTCGTCACTAAACCTGCCTAATTTTGTTTGATCTCTTTCATTTACCATTTAAGTATTGGTGACTTGATTAAGTACTTTGGCCCCTTTCTGCCTATACGATACGAGCGCTGGATAAATAAGGTGTTAATTTACTAGATAAGGTTAGAGAATAAAATACAGAGAGTCAGCAAAAAAGTTACGAATTTCTGTTAGCGTTAACAAAAAAGGAATAAAAATCTGTTTAAGTATTTGTGTTTAGAATGTACATAATTCCACTAAAAGTGTTATTTTACAAAGTTGTTAAGCAGAAAAAAAAATTGATGAATGCCGCCTTATTTTAAAGTGGTTGACTCTTGCGCACGACGCGTGACGGAACTAATCGACAATTTTGTTGTTACTTTTTGTAACTTAGAAATTATTTTTATTTATGGCGTAGAGAGTATATTGAAGTTATTATAGACTTACCTATTATTATAATTAAATTCGACGCAAAACACTCGAAAAGTTTAAAGGCATAGCGGAGGCGACTGCAGTCTGCAGAGATTTTTCTGTAGTAGCAGTTACTTCCGTTCATGCACCGCACTCTAGCTTAACACCAGACGGAGTGTTGTCACTTGTCATTCATTTGTCGAGCTACAATAAAAAAGCTGACGATGGTTATTAGCCAAGTCCGGTGCTCCGGCGCAGTACCACTACGAACTGAGTATAACACGTGATCTAGTAATTTTTTGGGATCGCCTTGGAAGTAGTCGGGAATAACGGATTGTGCTCTGTCAATGCATGGTGTATACTGTATATTCCTTACCACAAGCCGGCCGCGGCTAGGTAACTTCTCGCTCACAAAACAATTACTTCTTTTTATTTTTTTATGCTTAATAGGCAAGCGTTTGACCACACCCTGCCTGGTGTTAAGCAGTGATGTGGTTTAAGGTGGAGTACGCCTGCCTATGAGGTACCTTATCACCTTCGATTTGAAGAGACCTATGTTGTACGTGTCGGGAAACACAGGCACCGGGAGGGAGTTCTTTTAAAAGCCAACGTAATAATAAATTAGTAACTAATTAACTACACTTCTTTAAACGTCTCGAAAAATCATCTTGCTTATTATTTTTGTATTTTTCTATGAGTTGTAAAGAGGGGTTCATTAGACAATTTGTAGAGGGGATAGCAACTGACTCATCGAACGTTGAACCTTACTACGCCATATTAGAATCAAGCGTCTTCATTCGCGAACCTATTTTCATTCAAAAATTACTGAAATTTAAACTTTAAATCGTTCGTTTTAACGTCTAAAATTGTATTCTTGTAATGTAAATGTTATCGTAACTTAGACCCTACGCTTAGGTTTATATAATACCCTTCACACGGGAATATGTTTTAATATGCAAAGTCTATTTTCACTTTTAAATGTTTCTGGCAATTGCTGCTGTTTAGGAATTTTTTTTGGAGTAGCTCGACACGTGACAACACACCGCCTGATGTGTGACAGCTGTCGCCTCCGCTATGCCGGCTTAAGGAGACGAATGAGCACCATCCGATTGAAAGTACACACTAGTTTTTGTTAATTCCTGTTTATTATCGTTCCCTGAAGCGGAAACACTAAACAATGTTGCGAGAAAGAGCTATTTTATAATATAAATTTTGTCATAAAATATAATAGTATTGATGTCTAATAAATATTCGTCATAGATTGTCCGCAACAAGTCACTTTACGACGATCAATTTGCTACCAGAACGTTGTACGATGAGATTGCGTTCACTAACCCCTCCCTACTTACTCGGTGTGAACTTTATTTTTTCTTGTCAATCTTGACGGTTAGTACTTTGACGAATCGTCAATATCGTGCTTTTTAGCATTGATGATGGAAAAATAAATAAGTAAAGCTGGTCCTCAAAATTATATCACACGTAACGCCCACTGCCATTTTCCCATAGCTTTTTTGTTCTTAAAAGAGGACAAAACGTTATTTTCATCATAAGATGATGTGTAGGGAAAATATATATATACATAAATAGAGAAACAAAAGCGAAGAGTGTCGTACAAAACGTTGTATTTATGACCCGGCAAACTTCGTACCGCCTCAGAATCAATAAATAAAAAAGCTGAATGATAATTGCGGAATGTTTCAACTTTAGTAAAAAATGTGGTCAAAACTTAATCGGAACAAAAAGAATTCGTTATCAAACCAAAAAATTGAATTTCATTTGATTTCTGAATGACTTTTAAATTTAATTGATTTCTAAACGACGGGACGAACATCAAATGTTTGACATTCAAAACCAAAGGAATAGTTTCTAAAGGAAAGTGAAATTGTTATTTTTACTATATTCCAAGCATTTTTTCAATAATACTCACCTTTAAACCTTCCCTGGACTTCCACAAATAATTCAAAACCAAAATTAGCCAAATCAGTCCAGCCGTTCTCGAGTTTTAGCGAGACTAACGAACGAATATTTATATAATATAGATTTATTAAATTCAACCCTCGCTAATATAGTAAAAAACGGTGTTGAGTATACAGTGACGGCCCTGTGCATGATTGACAGGAAATGATGTAGCCACCGGGCGTCTCGGGCAAAAACCAGCCGGTGTTGTTTCCACATAGATTGCTTTGCATCCGGCCCTGATCTGGCTACTGCATGATACATAGCCCCTTCGATATCTTAACACCTCAATTGCAATGTTACTTCCAGCTAAAACTCTGTAGGAACGGTTCTAAATACCAGCATCAACTTGTCGTAGTTGTTTTGGGTACCATTGTACCAGGGTATCCCAGGTAAATGCCAGGGCTCATTTCTGGGGCGCAAATAATTAAAATTAAATTAAAACACATTGATTAATTTCTACAAATGGTTTGGTCATTAGGATACTGATTCAAATGTACTAGTTCCTAATTATCTAAGTTCAAGAATTATAGCCACAAAACTAGTAGAAATGAAATGTGATACAAAAAATCTATAGGTTTTGAGTCTACTAAGTCTACGACATTCGAAAATTCCACAACCAATGGGTATTTATTTATTTTTTTAGCTATTTTAAAAAATGTAATCATTAGAAAAATAACAAAAAATTCTTAATAAAAGAATTCGTTTTTGGACTTTATGAATGGACTTTATCAAAGACTACAAGACACGCAGACATTGTAGAAATGGTAATTTGAATGGATGTAGTAAAAGTTGTACTCAAAATAATCAACTTTACGGATGAAGGAAATGAAACCAAGACTGCAAGAACCTACATTGAATACTGCTTATTTGCGTTTGCTTTTGCATATGTCGAAGTATATAGGTAATTAAGTATAGGAAGCGTCGACTTAACTAGAAACTGCAGTGCGTCTAGAACTCGATCGCTATCTGTAAATAGAGGAAAATGATACTTTAATATATCTTATTAACACACTATATAAATCAATTGCTGTTCGTTAGTCTCGCTAAAACTCGAGAACGGCTGGACTGATTTGGATAATTTTGTTTTAGGTGAATTAAAAAAAAGAAGAATGAATAGCGGTAAAAATGTTACTCATAAATTGACATAAATTAAAATCGATTAAATCTTGCATATCTAAATGTTAATTTAAAATAACAGGCTATTAATCTTTTTATATTGCAATCATTCCAATCAATTGCAGTTAGAGGGGTTGGCAGAGTGCGGGTTCAATCGATACTTGATTCGTGTTGTAGAGGAGTTTATTTTTCCGCTCATGGACGGTACTCTGACGGAGTGTGGTATACTTAAATGAATTTAAATATTAAGAAAGGGTTTTCAGATTAATTATATCCATTAATTGTAAGAAATGCGATGTGAGGTGTGTGGAAATTGTAAAAATGTAAAAAGTTTAACTTTAGTGACGTATTTAGATCGGAAAATTTTGGCGGAAATCAAAGGGCCATACTTACCCACTAACAATCTGATAGTTGATTTATTTGTAAGTACTAACAGCCAAACTGGCGCTGTAACACTTTAGAAAACAATCTTTTGAGTTCACAGGAGCATGATATGCGTCTCCATATATTTTAAGCCGATTATGTAAAGATTATACTGATTTCTATACAGACGTTATGGCGATAGTACCTCATACCGCGTAGTCGTATCATAGAAGTCCGTTCATTACTCGTTCTAAGTTTCAAGTATCTTCTAAGAAACAATTGTAGGTACGATGAGAGAAAACAACGTGAGAATATCTGTTTGATGGTACGGGTGCGATAAACTGGGAAAAGTGTATGTGCAAGGAACCCTTTCCAAATGTTAAAGTTAGCATGTTCAAACAATGGTTTAAACATTTTCAAAATATATTTTAATTTTAATTTTAATTTAATATAGAATGTATATAGTACAATAAAGTTGTTTTCTATTTGTTTTTTAATAGAGTAAGTACAATATTTTACCATTATTTTGTTTTTGTACAGCGCCGGATTTAGTCTTCGGCGGCCCAAAGGCAGAGCATGTTGTGGAGGCCCTCAAATCGTTTGTGGTTAACTGTTGAAAGTTTCTATTAAGGTCAACGTAAAGAAGAGAGCAACTAAATAAGTTACCTAACACAAAATCTAAAACAAAACTATTTTACATTACTAGTATTTTTTTGTTTCTACTGAGCCTTTATCGATTTAATTTTTTTTTTGAGTTGTGGTGGGTGCCCATAGCTGCCCATGTTGCCTATGCTTAAATCCGGCACTGATGAAGAATGAATAAATAAAATTTCATTTTCACTGAAATGGCCTTGTCGCGTTTCGGGAATAGTTTGAAAGTAGCCAGGTATAACAAGAGGAGTGTGCACTGCCAATCTAGATGGGACATGCTCGTCTCCTCAAGCCGGCATAGTGGAGGTGACTGCTGCCCGCACAGGTTTCTCTGTGGTAGCAGTTGCTCTCTAGTTTAACATCAGGCGGAGTGTTGTCACATGCCGAGCTACAATAAAAAACACAAATAAAAGATAGCCTGTAATAGCAGCTCAACTGCTTAATCAATACAAACATTTTAGCAAAAATACATAAGACATCAAGAAAGCAGCAGAATAAAACAATAATTGAATGGAGATAATTAGTGTTACTAGTACCACAGAGATAAGTCTGCAGATATGAGTCACCTTTACCTTTATACCGGCTTTAGGAAACGAAACACCGTCCAGGTCGACAGGGCACATTTTTCTCGTTATTAAATAATTTAATATAAACAAATACACTGTCAAAGACTTTAATTTAATTTAGCATAATACTTTTAATCATTGAGATATATAACTAGAGGCGCAAACCTCATACATTTGACATGAAAAAGCCGTAGGCCGTTTCAAACGATTTGACAATGTCAATCTTAGTGTTGCCGGTATAGTTAAAAATTTTCCACACACTAATTTTTTTTTCTTTAGATATTTTTATTCAGTGTCGATTATAATATATCTAGAGGCATGCATTTTTAGCTAAATAAAATAAAGTTCAATGTTTTAATTGTTTAATATAAGTTGAAATTATTCTTTCTTAAAAATAAAATATTTCTTTTTTTTATATTATAATACGGGTTATGGGAAACGATGTTTTACTAGCAACACTAAATGCAAAAAATATCCCTAATTTTATTTGTTTTTTTGTTGTTTAAGGACAATATAGATGTTGAAAGGATATATTTACGTGTGAAACGTAATCCCGCTTTTTTGTTGTGCATTTGGGATCGAGAATTGCACGTTTTCACCACATATTTGCCCATTATGAGTTTATATACGTCCTGTCAAATACCAACTGACAGAAAGCTTAATTATGGCTGTGGGCAGATCTTCACTCGCCTCACGTTGGGAGCGTTATTGCGCCTCTAGTATATATCTCAATGCTTTTAATTATTTAATTTTTCTTAATAAAATAAATTTCTTACTAAAAAAAATAGGTAGCTACTTACGTAGCAAGAACAAGAATAAAAATAAAAATATTCATAGTAAAAGACTCGATGCTGTTGCTCAAGTTTGGTAAATTTTTTGTAATTAAAAATGTATTAGTTCCGGGTGTTTTGGATAAAATCCGTTGCCGTCGTTGAAGGAAGCAACCGATGTGTTTCGTTTCATCAGAATGACTTGACGGATTCCTACGCCACGCTTCTTTGTTTGAGGACCTGTGAACCAGAGAAATTTAGGGATGTCTATTACAGCTTTTGGTTATCGATAATTTTACTAAAAAATTATCTGTTAAATTAATTATAATAAACAGTTACTAGGTTATTTTTTCACACAAGATTTTGATCAAATTTATATCTTTTCCTTTCTAAATAGAATAATTACCTGTACCTACAATTTACACATATTTATTTCCGCTAATGATCTGCACTCTGGTTTTACAGGCCTGTTTAGCAACAGATAGCTTGCCGAGCTACTACAAAAAATAATTTTATCTATCACATATGTACAAACTTAAATATAAAAAAAAAACGAAATGAAATTATAAAACAAAAAACAAAACACACTCTTTTTGTTTTGTCTTTTGTTTACACATCATAAGTATAATTCCAGCAATTATTAAGTAATTAAAAGTCATGATAATTACAACAATCGACAATTCCAAGAAGACAAGCAACGTTTATTAGAGGCACAACACTCGGAAACAAACCGGTATACAAAAATTGCTTACAGGCACGTGCATATGGAATAGTGTAGAATTTCATCCATCATCTCTTACTATAGTAGAATAATATCTTTTAGAATTATAACTCTAGACTTCGAATATAATCGAGCTCACCACAAATATAACACACATACGCAGATCCTTACTACATTGTTTTTTTTTATTGTAGCTCGGCATATGACTATAATCTAGAGTGCGGTCCATGGACGGAAACAACTACTACTACAGAGAAATCTTTACAGGCAGCAGTCTCCCCCGCTATGCACCATCTAGATTGACAGTGCACACTATACCTGGCTACTTTCAAACTGCGACATGGTCACTTCACGGGTGTTACATTCGAAAGTGTAGGTACTACCCCAGGACGACAGACTGGGCTAATAACCATCATCAGTCTGCCTACCACTCTTTAATAGTGCCTATGCACTGAACGACCGATAACATTATATTGGTACCGGTCAGAATTTAGCGAGGTTCAAACACGGGTCTCATCGATCTTGAGTTCACGCGTCTTACCACTTACTGTGTCTTATCGGTAGACCACGTACGCTCAAAAAGTTAATTTATATTAATTGAAGATTACAATAATAATAATTGTATGATAAACATCTATTATGCTGATTAGATCTATCTTTTATAGGTATATTAAATAATTAAAAAAGGATTGAATTACCGGTCCTAAATAAAAAGTATATAGTTATGTCGTGTAGTAGAAACGCGGACGTTTCAACCTCTCGGTACCTCTGCGCTTTATATATTTATTGTTGAAATTCTGTGGCTTATAAAGCATCACAATAAATCAGTTTTTTATGAGCGGCAGGTTAATTTAGTTGCTTTGTGTGACATATGCATGACAGCGTCTGAATTCATGAATACATTTTTGTTTAAAAGTTTTCAAATTATGGAATAACAATAATAATAAAGTTTAAATACGGATTAGCTTTTTAATTTTTGTTATTATTTAGTTTGTTGAAAAGAAAATAGGGTTGCCTCATTTTAGGACTTCTAAATTAAATTATAAATAAATAAAAAAATCGGCTATATTTGACTTTTAAGAAAAGTAAGGCTCTGAAAACGGTCATCGTTTATTTTTCTTTACAGAAGAACGTTATACAAGTAAAAAAACTTTTTTGAACATTATTCATAGAGCGTTTGTGCAAATAGATCTGTTATAATACAACGCTAACTATACTAAACATTTGTGTATTTAACACTTCTCCGTGTGTTAATATATTATTTACATTGACAATGAACTATAAAAATCAATGTGATTTTTTTAAACAAACAGATAGTTTATATCCAAAAGGAGAATGCCCATTCGCCTAAGAAAAATGGGCCCACAATTTTTTTCACGAGTTTGTCAATGATTTTCAGTTAATTATGTAGAAAAATAAATCAACTTCCTTATCACCAATCAGTTTTAATTTTTTCACCTGGGTCATTGCGTAATTAGATGTTTTCTGATACAATATTTGAGGTTATTATTATTTTAAATGGTTAAATAATTGAAGATATATGTTTTTTATGTAATTAAACATTGCCTATTGATTGATAAATGATGTGTTGATATAATGAAAAAAATCAATACAAAAATAAGATATTATTTTAGAATATTGTTTTGTTACCAAAGTAGGCATTCTCCTTTGGGATTTAAGCCATAATTAATAATTATTTTGCCATTTTGTTATTTGTGACCACATTCCGCCTGATGTACAGCTAGAGTGCGGTCCACGAACAGAAACAACTGCTATTACGGATTTTCCACAGGCAGCAGTAGTCTCCGCTATGCTGGCTTGAGGAGACGATTGTGCATCATCCAGATTGACAGTGCACACTCCTCTCGTTATACCTGGCCACCTCCCGAAACTTGACAAGGTCACTTCACGGGTGTTACAATTATTTTTAATTAGTATTTTTATTAAAATTTAATGTTCAATTTTCATTATAATTTAGTAATATGTAGTAATTTATATACAGTTACAGTTCCAAAATCTATGATGAGTAATTTGTGTTAAATTAGTGAGATTTGAGTGCCCGCATACATTGGCTGGCACGTGACAACGGCTGCGGGTGACGCGTGTACCACTCGTATTAAAACTTCCATAAAACACCGTTATATTATTGTTATCATTGTATTATTAGATGAGTACCCACATAATTATGTTTTCACACGAAATAACTGTGTGAAATTTTCATATAGATAAGTGATATTTTCAAATGTTATTTCGTTTTTAACGACATACTATATATTTTTGTTTTATGACCTAAAAACGATGTTTTCTAAACGATTTTGTTATAGGTCGATTCAAACTTTATGGTGTCTCGGAAGTTAGCTGCGGGCGCTATTTCGCGCAGGCGCAGCCAAGTGCACAATAATAAAATTAAAAGTTAATTTTAAATATGGATGCCGGGGTTGTGCCCTTCCATTTTGTGTACTGTGCAGCGACTTGTGCCTAACTTCGGAGGCGCCATAAATGGTTCGTACTAAAATGTAAAATAATCCTTTAAGGATTTCGTTTGCGTACTTTGTATTATAATATTTATTATGTAAAATTACAGTAAATTACGTCAAATACACATGCTCCCACAGAACAAACATACTAGAATTTCTAACCGCATGGAGTAAAGCAGACGTTCCACCGGTCGTTTAGGAACGCAAAATACGAACGCGGATCGTTTTCTGTTTGCGAAATCCTTCAGAACTTTCGCACTTACATGCAGGCATGTACTTAGATGTAGAAAATACAATTTAGTTTTAATTTGTTTATTTATGTAAATTAAATGCGTTAAAATGTAAAATAGTTTTTTATTTGGAGTACGCATTTCATTACAACCTAATTATTGTATGATTCATTATATTCTTGAATATAACATCGAACTAAAAACCTCTAATTACGTTTTGCGTCTGCAATTTGTGTATGTCACTTTTCAGTGGGCGCAAAAAAAAGTGAACTGTCACGGGGAAACCCACGTGTGCCAACGAGATATGTGAGATTGTTTTTTAACAATTTTTATCAATGTTCCATTTGAAATTAGCATACGTTATATTATTAAATTATAATAAAATATGAATAGAAAAAAATACACACGATTCTGTTAAATTTTTATGATAATTTCATAATGAAAGGTATTTTCTTTAGTTTTATTTGTTTAGGGGTAAGCAGGAAGCCCTCATTGAGTAATGAGCAATTCAGCTACTTCCATGTTTTGGTCTTTTCCATGTGAAGAAGTAACTTTATCGGATGTAATAATAAAATATTTTAATAAATGTAATAGAGATCTTTATGTTGTCATATTTTTTATAATAAAGATGGCACACGATCAATTGATCAATTTGTGTGGAACAAAATTGCAGAGCACAAGTTCAGTAGAATGGTGACTGGAGGCATCGGTCGGTCGGCGAACTCGAATGTTCCACGTCGATTCATTCCTAAATCACGACCGATTTGTTCAGCTAACTTTTACCACTCCATTTGTACAATTTAGAAAGGGTTGAATATTATTTTGCGGTCTTTGGTTAGTAATTTTTAAATTAGTTTTACAAATTAGTTTGTACAAAATTGAGTGTTTTGTTCGTTTTTGAAGGAGTCTTGCATTAATAATAATATTTCTAGACAATAATGATATCTAACGGAATTATCTTACAATATGGAAACACAATTAACAGGCACTTAATGTCGTAAGGGAATTATCATGCCATTAGATAATAGTAGCTCTAAATTTATTATAATTTTTGTCTACCCTATTTTTGGATTTTCATCGAAATTTCCCGCGCTCTCGTGACCGCCGCCCGACGGGAAACGACAAATTACGAATGCATTCAAAAACGAAGCATCCGAGCAGAACATGACGAATGAACGGAGCACTCGAAAGCCGGTCCCGTAATTATTGTGGACAAGGCTCTTTTTTGCC
The DNA here is from genome assembly GCA_948150575.1 of Tinea pellionella. Lineage (NCBI taxonomy): Eukaryota > Metazoa > Arthropoda > Insecta > Lepidoptera > Tineidae > Tinea > Tinea pellionella. Next base: position 3,047,939 of record OX411249.1, on the reverse strand, counting down.
CCTGACAAATACCTAGTAAGACCGTGGAATAACTCCAAAGCTTTGTGGCGCTGCTAATGACACTCGTCGAGAACGGAGCACCGATATTAACTATTTCTTTTGTGCGGGGGTCCGTGTTGCTCTCACTTCGGGCAACGACCTGCCCCTTTTATTTTGTTACTTTACTAGAGCGTTAATACGAATCGAATGGTCGCTTGTGATGAACTCAAATTTCCTCGAGCTCATCTTCCCCGAGCGACAGCGACGCGGTCCGGCCGGGAGGCAACGTGCGCCTGTCACGCGAGCTACATTTTGATGAACCAAATTCTTCATTAGTCCGTTATTACGTAATAGGACACGATTGTTTTAAAGCTGATTAAAACTGACATGTTAATAATTATTATTGTTTAAGACAAACCTTCATCGGAGTTTTTATTTGAAATTTTCTTTTCAATATACAAATTCCAAAAAGTGATAGATGTACGGTTTGAAAGCTAGTATTTCAAGCTGAATTTTATAACTCGTTTATTATTTCTTCTAAGAAGGATAGATATTAGAGGTGGAATGAAAGTCAGAAAGACGTCGCGTGCCAACAGTATTTTCTTAGTATTCCTTTGGGTAAAATTCCAAACGAGGCACCTCTATGTATTTCGGTGAATATCTCAATTTTAAATAAACTATTTAATTTAAATAAACTTATTATTATTAGCTTCGTTATTTAAAATATTTGTTTTATGTTGTTTATTCTAATGGACAACTTTATTTTATTACTAAATTATGATATTATTAATTTATTACCCTAACAGATAACTTTATTTTAGGTGTAAATATTTTTGTAGGTATCTGCTGAAATATATTTTAAATTTAAAGTAATTCATGGTTTTTAATTTGCTTATAACTACGTACTTAATTAGGTCAAATTTATATGATCAATTTGCTATATGTACAAATTAAGTATCAAATCCGATGTAAGTAAGTAGTATGATAACAAAATAACAAATTTTACTATGATAAACTTGTTCTCTTAGGGATTTTTTAAAGACTTTTCTAAATTGTACAAACAATTTTATACATTAAAACGTTGTTTTTAAGGTATAATATTGTGTATCTATAAGTTTAAACGAGTGGGCTGAACTCATAAATCAGGTTTGTTGCTATGCGTATTTTTTTCTTTTTTTAGGTCTCTAGGCCTTCATGTGCAGAGATATTATGTGGTGAAAAATCAATTTTTAAAAATTACATTAATATTTTAATTCACTTTAGACATTGTATTTTTATAAAAAGCGTTTTAAAAATAAAAATATGATTATTATTTGATCGTAATTGAATGGAAGTCGATTGAATGGTAAATGCGGCGGTTTTATGGCGCCAAATTAATGTGGAGGTCGATACAACCGGATTACTTATAGAGTAAATAAAACAAGGAACTAAGTTTAGTATCGTTTTTAGACTATAAAGCTAAGTAAATTAAAACAATTTTTTTTATACGGCGACGTTGATTTTTAATTCGAACTTTATCGCAAAAAATCAAGAAAAACTATGAACTCTTCTTTCGTCGCTTACCCCAATTCGTAAAAAGTTTCAATAATTTTTTTAAGCAATAATAATTTTACATTGTCATGGTCCAAAACAAACTGCTTTTTTGTTTATTAAATTAAACAGTTAACTTTGAAAGAAATCTTGTAACTCAATTTTCTTGAAAAATTAGTAAACAACTATTTTTATGATATATTAGTTAGTGTGATGTTAAGCCGCGCTGAGCCAAGTCAACTCCTGGAGTTTTGGCGGCCATCTTGAGACGTCAGGTTGTCTGTTTTGAATTATTTTGAATGGTGGATTATTAACCGTTAAGTGTTTGTGAACGTGCGTGAGTGTGGGCAAACAATTCAAAAGAAGAGAACCTGTGTTTCCATTTTCCCTCCAAAACTCCCTAGGAAGTTTCAGTAAACATTCTACCACTTTACTGGAATAATTTTTGACATGACTGAGACTTGACGTGACTGTTTGGTGTGATGAATGAATGACTCGTGATGCACAATGTTATTAACTTGATGCAAAAATATTTACTTTGACACTGGCAAATTGTTATAACGCCATATAAAAAAAAAGTCAACTCCTTTCAGAGAGAAATTCTCCGCTATACCGGGTTAAGAAGGCGAACGAGCAGTGTGCATCTCAGGGTGACAGTGCACACTTATATCGTTATTCCCGAATCTGTCTATTAATTACGGAACAATTCTGATAACAATCATCAGTCTGCCTACGATTCTTTGCATAAATTAGTGCTTTTGAAAGGGACATAACAGCTTTAATTCTTTGAACTGTTTAATTAGAATAATGTATTTTGGCTGACGTTCAGACAGACTTACCTACGTGTTAAGCATATTTTGAAGAGAAATATTTTTATTAAAATTTTATTATTATTTGGGTCGTAATGATTTTGCACACGTGTCGGTGCAACGACCTTGTTCTGAACAAATCTGTTTTGATATTTTACGAATGGATTTCTAAGTTATTTTCAGTACTTTATTCATACAATCTGTCTATTATGACGTCGATTTATTTATTTTTTTAGAAAAAACGCGTCTTGCATATTATTTCCACATCATACTATTGTTATGGAAAAAGTATTTTTAGAAACTGTTTTAGATATCTTGTTTAATAATATTAATTCGACAAAATCAATAATTTAATAGAAAAACTTCATCGCCATCACTAGGTCGCATTCGTTCAGTTCATTAAGTGAAAGGGGGTATGTTGAGGTGGTTAGTTTATTTGGAAAGGATGGATGAAAGGAGAATCAAAACAAATATATTGCGCGAAAGTGGATGGAATTAGCAGTGTCGGAAAAGGGCCCCTTAGGAAAACTTTTCTCAGCTAGATTGGTCAACTGCTCGGAAAGGGTCAGATGAGGAACATCCTCAACCGGCTTGCCTGCATGAGTGGTAGGCAGACTGATGATGGTTATTTGTCCAGTCTGTCGTCCTGGGGCAGTACCACCACTTTCGAATGTAACACCCGTGAAGTGACCTTGTCGCGTTTCGGGGATAGTTTGAAAGTAGCCAGGTATAAGAGAGGAGTGTGCACTGTCAGTCTAGATGGTACATGCTCGTCTCCTCAAGCCGGCATAGTGGAGGCGACTGCAGCCCGTAGAGATTTCTCTGTGGTAGCAGTTGTTTCCATTCATGGACCGCACTCTAGCTTTACATCAGGCGGAGTGTTGTCACATGTCGAGCTACAATAAAATAAAAAAAAAAAAAGACAGAGAAGTCACTGATATAGTATCTATCTACCTTTTTGGGACAGCCAAGTAAGTTAGAGCATATTTATGTAATAGATATCAACTCTAAGATTGAACTATAGTTTATTGATTGTAATGTTCTGAGCTGAAATTAAGTCGAGGCATATGTTTGAATTGAAGTGTATGAAAATGGGTCAATCTTAATTAAACAGGCGCATGTTTATGATATAGATATTAACGATGTTGTAGCATGTGTTGGAACTAAGCTCGAGATTATGAAAATCAAACAAACCGTTGCCGTTTCACCGCCAAACAGTGATAAATTATTACCAAAGTATTTCTATGGCACTTTAAACTCTTACAAAATGACTCACAAAAGAAATATTGAACTATAGAAAAGGTCTGCAGTTCAGGGGGGTCTATTCTGTTAAATTAAACATTGGAGGTGAAAAATAGATTTCGTTAACAAAAGTGAAATAAAATACCATTAGAATAGATGGTGAACGATTTCACAAAATGCTCCTCGTATTTATTAGGTACCAGAATACGTTGTTTCTTTTGATTTTACTTGAACATTTTTTAACGGAATAAATTTTAATAAATTTTGGTCTGAGGGCGCGAAGTTCCGAAAGCTTTGCAATCATCACCGTGACCACCACAGTGAGCCGTTTTTTAATACAGTTATCTATTTATCTACCAGAATACGATTTGTTTGTATGCAACAGTCATAATATAATGGTTTGAGTTTGTTTATGTAAAATAACATAAATAAAACATTATTGTATAATTTGAAAGCATTTCTATTTTGTATCTAAATTTAAGAAAGAATAAAGATTAAGTAAAAAAATGAGCATTGTATAAGAGTTGTTTAGTACGGACTTCCTTTCCGACATCTTGGCGTTTGTTATTTTGTTTATCTTTGCTTTGTTTCTGATGTTTGCCGTCACGCGGTACGTTTGTAAGCGATGCATTTGCAAAATTAATAAGCCGAAACCAGGATATGGCTCTTTATTAACAATTTGAATGTATTTTATTTAGGCAGGTCGAGAATTTTGTTTTCTATAATTTTTATCTTAGCTTAGGTTACAGATTTAAGTTTGTTTAAGAATAGCGTACCGAAGGTAGGTACAGAGCGTTTCTAACAAAAGTCTATCACAAAAGCCGGAAGGCAAGGGGGCGGGGAATACATTTCTCCGTTATTATAGACACTCGCAGACAGTCGCAGATTGCATTGTTGTTGAGAGATAAACGACTCCAAATGATACCTGCGAATTAATTCTCTAAAACGAAAAACACAAGTTACATGCAATACCTACTTATCAACCTATTTTTCTGGATACGGACTTTTAAATAAATAAATGACGTTGTTACCACTCTTTGACCAAGAGCTAGTGATGTGACTTTGAATTAATTTGAATGAACTTATTTTGTAACAAATGGAAAATGAAAACGTATTTTGTTTAGATTTATTTTCTGAAGCACAGCTACTTTACAGCCGTTACGCGATCTAAAGATCGATAGATCGAGGAAAAAAAAGTGATCTCAACGTTAAGGTGAAAGCCAACACCTGAGCATCCATACATTTTGTTTTATCACATTGTTCGAAGGATAGCAGATTTATGTTGAAATTAAGTAATTTGATAAGTTTCTCAGCACTAATTATTATCGCCAATCACTATATTAAACAAATAGCTACGGCACGACGGTGTTATTTTAACCGCCGCGCCGGGGTAATAAAAAATAAAATTTATTTATTTGTTTCTTTACATACAACATAGCATACACCGATTCCATTGGTGGAGAGTGTTCGCGTTACTCTGTCACGGCGAAAATGTAACCCCGTATTTGGCCATTCTCTTCCGTTTGTACAGTTCGCTTCAAAAAGATAGAAGAAATGACAGCAGACGGTATCGCCCCTTCAAACACATTCAGTGGGTATTAAATATTAAACAGTGGACAATAAAGTGATTAAATATTAGACTATTTGCTAAAATATTTCACGCAAATTGCGATTTAATATAGGTAATTTCTTAGAGGAGTTCTACAATTGTTATTTTGAATAAACTATTGTATTCAAAAGTTATAAGTACTACTATATAAATATAAATTACTGCGTAGTATAGACAAGGGGCGGATTCTGTAGATAGATACGTTTCAATCTCAATACAAGGTCAGCTATGGATCAACAAATTCAACAATAAAATCAATAATATATTCGAATTGTTTTTTTTTTGTCATCTATTATTAGGACACTGTTGGTCTACTCTGCATGTACCTAATCTGCTTCTTGGTTGGTTCGTAGTTCGTACCACAGACAATACAACCTAGGTTATATTGTCTGTGGTTCGTACCTACTTCTCTGATTTAGGATTAGCTTTTTAGGTATAGTGCAGGCGACTGTTGCCTTCAGACATTTCTCTGGTAGCAGTTGTTTCCGTTCAAGGACCGCATCGAGTGTGGTCGTTTTACTATAAAAATAGTTTAAATGGTTGTTTACAATTGAAATAAGACAACTAAAATAGGTAGGCATATAAAATTAAGTAGTTGTACAAAATAAAATGGTATAAAAGTATAAATGGTGTAGTAAAGCAATTGAAAAAGCAGTTCGGCGAGTAGGTACATAGGTACTACGTGCAGATATTGCTGTAATTTCCCTGCGGTCTCTCATTGGCAGACGTAATGATGTGGCTTCGGAAGTAAGTACTTCGTTGTGGATATACTTTCCATAATAAAGTTCATTGAACTCTCTTTATTTACAACTTTTAAAATAATCTTAGGTTGGTTCTTTTTTCTTACCAGTAGGCAAATCCGAGTGACCGTAGCAGTTTGGGCGGTAGACTCACAATCAAGAATCATGCAAAACTCTGGCCGGTACCAATGTAACTTTGTTATACTCGTATACTGTTAAATCCCACAGGACAGGGACCGACCTAATGTGGGATCTACCAGTAAAAAAATTGTTAACATGATTATAAGCAGTAATTGTGGCAAGCAGTGGTTAATAGCTCAGTTTGTCGTTCTAGGGTAGCATCAGCACTTTTAAATGGAACACCTGTAAAGTGGCCTCTTAGTCGCGTTTCAGGATTAGCTTTGAAGTATCCAGGTATAACAAGCGCAATGCGCTGTCAGTGTACATCGTCTCCTCAAGCCGGCATAGCGATTTCTGGGGCTAAAGTCAAACACAATAATAGACGGTGGTCGCTTGATCGAATCGAAAACAAGATATATGAGATTTAACGTTTCACTGTATTCCATTTTGACTTTAGCCTGCATATATCTCTGTGGTGCAGTTCTTTGCGTCATAGACCGCACTTCAGGCGTGTCTATGGTTTCAATATCTTTCATAGTGTGACTCAAACAACAGGAAAAAGGGAGATGATAAAAAGAAGAAATAAAATAATTATAATGCTTCCAATAAGTATTTTTAATTGACAAATAAATTCATCTGAATGAAAAAATTGACAATAATTATGTTTCTATAATTTTTTTAAATACTTGTTCAGATTTTTTATTTTGTTACAATTAGTAGATAATATTTAGGCTTAAAATTAAACATATAAACGCGATAAGAAATCGCAATATTTAATTAAATAATGTAAAAATTAGGCGATAAAACCTGTAAGGTTATGTTCAAACTAGGCTCACTGTTAGCGGCCGGCCGACTCTAAGCTGCAAATCGGCGGAGTGCGTAATCCACTGAATCGAAATTGACGACCATGTGCAGCAGGTGAGTTCGGAATGACGTCATTCCTTTTTTACGTACAGAAATCCGTAGACTCCGAAACGAAAGTCACGAATTATTTCAAAATGGAAAATAAAGCACCATGTAGAACACTATGTACGAAATATATGTCGTACGAAAACAGAACTCTGAAATCGAATCAGTGGCTAAAGTCAAACACTTTCACTGTCATCAAAGTGAAAACGAAACGTCAAATCCTATATATTTCGTTTTCGATTCGTTCAAGTGACAACTTTAGCCCCAGGAATGTGCCTTAATAACTGCGTAATTTCGCTGCAAACAAACTTTTGACATATTTAATGATTTTGTTAGTGACATAAGATAGTTGTCTATCTACTACTATTATTCTATAATTTTTAATCTATGAGACTGATACATTATACATGGAACATAATACATGTCTTTTATTTATTTTATCCAGTAAATCTTAAAATTAATACAAATGATTAATTTTGTGCTTAACAGATTTTAAATTAGAAAAAAAAAATAATATAATATTTTTCTCGAGTATATTCGACGCATATCTATATTATTAAAATTATAAATAACAATATTTGTTATGCATATTCCCATTGAAGTAGTCAGCGGCGTGTGTTTGGCCGCAAAATGCGTTCTAGGTATGCGTGGCTCATAGCGGGCCGCAAACTGTGGGCCTAATACGAACATAACTACATTCTAGGCCTTATTTATTTAATAAGAATTAAGAAATAACGTAGTCTTACTTTAGTATCAGTATTTTAAAAATATATTAATCGTAAAAAGCATCTAATTTATAAATTATGCTTTTTTATTATGGAATAACCCCTTATAATAAAATTTACTAAAAAAAAGTTAAACATTGTTTATGTTCTGTTCGCGTTTATGTAAAATGATACTAGAGATTAAAATACCGGTATTAACTATTAATATTATCGATACCTAGAAAATACCGTTAAAAGTAACGTTATATAAATATACCGTTAATTGTTACCGATACTATTATTGGTATTTATTCGTTACTTTCGGTATCGATATAAAAATAACGGAACGTTTTATGAGGAACACTGGTCGTCATTAGAAGTAGAACATTTCTTTTATTGATATTCTACAATCTTTAACAATTTTTAATCAATTAGGGGTTACTAAAGTTTCATAATTTCATTTCAACTAAAACTGGTAAAAAAAAATAATAAATATAACTTTTTAAAAAATGAGATCATTTTATAAATACGATATATAAAAATAATAATTCTTTTAAGTTAGGCGTTCATTACATTCAGGTATCACAAAAAAGTAATTAATGATTTTGTAATTTTAATATTTTTAACTTGGCTCGGATCACTCGCCACGGTGACTTCTCGTCATCCTTTTGTACGCTTGCATATTTACTATACAGGAGGCAAATACGAACCAACCTCTGGCTTTCCAAAAATTCTACCTTTATAAACATGAATTAAAAACAAAACTTCTCGTGTATTTAAAATATTATATATAAAAAATTTAATACTAATAATTAAGCACTTTGTGATAATTAAAAAATGCAGTATAGTCAAAGAGAGCCAACAATATTATAAAAAATTATATAATTTACATTAAAAAAATATATTATACATATATTTCTATTAAAAAATATATTTTAAGATATATTAAGCTGGAATAACATTTACTCCGCGCCACGTGACGCAACGTTGCGTGACGCGACGTAGGATTTTATTTAGAAATTATAGCGAAATGTCACCTGCTTTCAAGTAGGAGTAATAGTGTTCTGTGGCCATAGGCTTAGGCCCGAACGACAAACCCCATCCTTCAAGCGCAGTGTGAAAAGGCATCTCCTCAAGCCGGCATAGCGGACGCGATTGCTGTCTGCAGATCTCCTTCTCTGACAGCAGTCGCCTCCGTTCATGGATCGCACACTAGCTTAACATCAGGCGGTGTGCGGTCATGTGACGTGCTAAAAAAAACCTAGGTGACAACGAAACGTCACATCCCAGACATTTTGTTGTCCAACTTTAAATTGGATTGTATGAACCGATTCCCTCCCCACGCGTTGAGACACGGGGCGCGAAGTAAATGTAATTCCAGCTTAATTGACTGAGGTAGACAAACACATCATTCTATAAAAACTTTTTAAAAATTGTATATGGCATTATAAGAAGTTGCCAGTGTCAAAGTAAATATTTGCATCAAGTTAATATTATTGTGCAGCATGAGTCATTCTTTCATCACTGAACAGTCAGGTCAAGTCTCAGTCAAGTCGAAAATAGTTTCAGTAAAGAGGTAGAATCTTTACTGAAACTTCCTACGGAGTTTTGAATGCAAAATGAAAACACAAGTTCTCTTCGTTAGAATTGTTTGCCCACACTCACACACGTTCACGAACACTTAATGGTTAATAATCCACCATTATTACACATTAACACTCGAAGAACACATAAGTTTAGGAAAATAATTCAAGACAGATAACCTAATGTCTCCGGGCTACTAAAACTCCTTCTCTTTCTTCTGCTTTTTGAGTTTGAAACCATGATTTAAGTAACCACAGCTCTCTCTTTCCGACCTTGGTCTTTCCTTTCCTTACTATCACCATCAGGTTGGTAATACTGAGTAGCTGTATCATATAGCTCGCGTCTCAATTGCTGCGCTTGACCTCTCAACTGATGTTCCTTGGTTCGAATCTCGCGGTATTGCTCCACTCGATCTTCCGTGCGCTGTGGTATTAACCAACGGAGGTACAGTTCTGAAAATATTTAACTGTTAAATGGTAGGCAGACTGATGGTGGTTATTAATCCGGTCTGCTGTCCTGGGGCAGTACCACCACTTTCGAATGTAACACCTGTAATATCTTGTCGCGTTTCGGGAGCAGTTTGAAAGTTGCCAGGTATAACGAGAGGAATGTGCGCTGTCACTCCAGATGGAGCATACTCGTCTCCTCAGCAGGCATAGCGGAGGCAACTGCTACCTGTAGAGATTTATCTGTAGAAACAGTTGTTTTCCATTCAAAGACCGCACTCTGGCTTTGCACCGGGCGGAGTGTTGTCATATGCCGAACTATAATAATAATAAAAAATAATATTATAGTATAGATAACAAAAGACCAACCTTCCCAGACAACAAAGCTCATGGGTGCAACGGAAGGCCATATAACAGTTGGTGTAGGTTCATACAACGGGTTAATATACGTTGTTAGTTCATCAGTTTGATTAATCCACGACCAAATACTGGTAGTCTGTTCGTACACACCGAGGGCAGAACGTTCACGATCACTATCGCATAGGAATGTGCCTGAAAATTATAATAAATAAATTAATTACAGAACGGCCATGGCCTAGTGGTAAGACAGGTGAACTCACGATCGATGAGACCCGTGTTCAAACCACCCCAAATTCTGGCCGGTAACTAACACCAACTTTGGTCACTTAGTGCCTATAGGCGCTATTAAAGAGTGGTAGGCAGACTAATGGTGGTAATTATCTGTCTGCCGTCCTGGGATGTGACCAGTCGCGTTTCGGGATCAGTTTGGAAGCAGCCAAGTATAACTATAGAAATGTACACTGTCAACCTATGTGGTGCATATTTGTCTCCTCAAGCCAAGCATAGTGGAGGTGACTGTCGTCTGCAGATGTGTCGTCGTGTGGTAGCAGTTGTATCAGCCAATGGACCGTACTCTAGCTTAAGTCCAGCTGGGTACAAAGAAATTATAGCTTATGTATATAATATTTAAAAAAAAAAGAATTTTAATGCAGAAAATAATAATATTAAATAAAATTAAAGATGACTGTCTAGGTTGACACTGTACACTATTCTTCTTACGCAGGCATAGCGGAGGCGACAGCTGCCTGCAAATATTTCTCTGTGGCAACCGTTCACCAGTCCGGCTTAGCATCAAGCGGAGTGTTGTCACAATAAAAAAACATCTTACCAAATTGACTAGCGTAGGAATGTTCAAATAGTGTTATAAGGAACAATTGTCTATACTCAAAGCTGCACGGGTATTGTTCCAAAAACTGTCGTATACAGTCTAGTAATAGTAGAAACGTTGGTGCAGCACGAGCGGAAGAGGAATATGGACCACAACGATGCCTACTACCAAACGGGTGTCCCGCTTGAAGCCATTCGCGTTCTATTAAAGCTTGCAATCTGGAAACGGTATTATTATTATTTTTTTATTGTAGCTCGGCATGTGACAACACTCCACCTGATGTAAAGCTTGAGTGCGGTACATGAACGGAAACAGCTGCTACTACAGAGAAACCCGTGCAGGCAGCAGTCGCCTCCACTATGCCGGCTTGAGGAGACGAGCATGTACTATCTAGATTGATCTAGTCACGTTTCGGGATTAGTTTGAAAGTAGCCACACGAAAGAAGTGTACATTGAGAACTTGGAAACACTTGGACACAAAAAAAAAGTGGAAAGTGCACATGTCTCCTTAAGCCGGCATAGTGGAGACGACTGCCTGCGTTCTCTGTGGTAGCAAGTGTTTCTATTCATGTACCAAACTCTAATGCTAGCCTTTCCACCAAGAAAGAGTTATGAGAGGGAAATAGTTTAGCGGAACTGAGTCTCTGCCTTCTATTGCCAGCGGACAATGCTGCTCAACGGAGTCATTACGGAGCCCTCTCCGCATTACCATCAGGCTCAGTGTTGCCACTAATAAAAATAATCAAATCTACATTTACCCCCGTATAGTTCTGCAGTCAGGATTCAATATGATTTGCACTAGTGAACTAACCAATAGCGTAGCATCTTCTCCTTTAGTGCCGTGTATAAGAACCGGTTCCGCCTTCTACAAATATTTAATTGAAATCATTAGGGCGCAAACTTTTTTTTTATTGTAGCTCGGCATGTGACAACACTCCGCCTGATGTAAAGCTAGAGTGCTGTCCATGGACGGAAACAACTGCTACTACAAAGAAACCTGTGCGGGCAGCAGTCGCCTCTACTCTGCCGGCTGAGGAGACGAGCTTGTACCATCTAGATTGACAGTGCATACTCCTCTCGCTATATTTACTATTTATCTTAGTATATGTCAATACTCTACCTGATGTAAAGCTAGAGTACCATGAATAGAAACAACTGCTACTACAGAGAGATTTCTACAGGCAGCAGTCATCTCCCCTATGCCGGCTTAAGGAGATGAACGTGTCCCATCCAGATTGACAGTACACACTTCTCTCGATTACGACACGATCACGTTAGGCGTGAATAGCTGTGTAGTTAGAACAGTCACGCGTATAGTGAGGGACGCAGGTTCGATCCCACCATCATACTCTCTTTTCTTCTTCACTAACCTGATGTATATGTTGTGCGACTATACAAGCAGTGTGTAGTGAATTTCTAACAGTCTCCGGCCAACCGCACGAGTCTAACTTAGATATCCATTTGTCACACGATATTTCTTTATCGTTACATGCTGAAATAAAAAAGCTATTTGTTAATTTTTTATTGTAGCTCAGTATAAGACAACACTCCGCCTGATGTAAAGCTACTACAGAGAAATCTCTAAGGGTAGTAGTCGCCTCCGCTATGCTGGCCTGAGAAGACGAGTTCGCACCATCTAGATTAACAATGCACACTCCTCGAAATGCAACAATATCACATCACGGATATTACATTCAAAACTTGAACATTCTTCTCTTTTATTAAAAATAAATATAAACGAAATGATACAGCGTCACGGCTGGAGCAGATGTTGGTTCATCTGGGATGCTGTTAAATGCTCCTGCCTTTAAAACATTTACACTAAAATTGCTCATTAATACCTTTCGCGATTTTGGCAGGCCTTCAGCCACATTGCCACAAATGTACCTATGAGCGGCCGTGGTCTAGCGGTAAGACGCGCGAACTCACGATCGATGAAACCCGTGTTCGAACCTCGCTAATTCTGACCGGTACTAATGTACCACCACTTTCGAATGTAACACCCGTGAAGTGACCTTGTCGCGTTTCGGGAATAGTTTGAAATAACGAGAGGAGTGTGCACTGTTGATCTAAGATGGTACATGCTCGTCTCCTCAAGCCGGCAAAGTGGAGGCGACTGCTGCTCGCACAGGTTTCTCTGTAGTAGCAGTTGTTTCCATTCATGGACCGCACTCTAGCTTTACATCAGGCGGAGTGTTGTCACATGCCGAGCTACAATAAAAAGAAAAAAAAAAGCCTAACGTCCTCCTCTTAGGTTAATAAGTAATTGTAAGTTAAAATAATTTTAAAAACTCACCATCCACAAGTTTGGAGAAGCTCTCAAGTAATTGTTGTTGATTGTCAACGTCATCCATTGATCTGTTATAAATTTTCCATTGGGAATAATTTGCATTTGATTCTGTACCACCACCTAATTAAAAAAAAAAATTTAAGAGCGGCCTATCAACCATGTTCAAACCTCGATGAATTCTGACCAGTAATAATGTAATTAAGTTATATGTACTTTAGTCTCTCATTGTATTAAAGTGGTAGACAGACTAATGATGGTTATTAACTCAGTTTGCCGTCCTAGGGTAGTACCACCACTTTCGAATGCAACTCTTCACTCCACTATGCCAGTTAGAGGAGACAAATGTGTACCATCAAGGTTGACAGTGCACACTCCCCTCGTTACTCTGGTTACTTAGAAACGCGACAAAGCCACATTGCGGGTGTTACATTCGAAAATAGTAGGACAGAAGACTGTAATGACCAGGTTGTATGGAGGCTGAAGAGACAGTCACGCATACGCTCCCAGAGTGCTGTAGTGTAGACGAACCACATCAGAAATTCCTGAATACAGCAAAGAACCTCCCGGAGGTATGCGGGAACGTTTCCTGGCTTTTCTGAGAGATATCGGTGGCTGTAGTGATGTAGACTTTGGTAGCTCTCACAAGTTGTTGTGTATGATATAATTTAATAATAAAAATGCCAAAAATAAAAAAAAAAATTGAACCTTTATTTTGTTGTTGCGCAATAGCATTAGAACTTCTCAAGTCATAAATAATGCCTTTCATTCCATCTCCTATTACAGTGTTGAGGAGTTTCTCATCTTGTCTGCAGCGGCGGTGTTTAGGACCGTACAATGGCTGACCAGCTCTCATCAGTACAGCCTGTAATTTGCAAAATTAATATTACTGAAATATCTAATGAATTAATTATTAAATATTAATGAAAGAACACAAAATAACATCCTGCGTACAATAGCCGGGGCATCATGGTATGCACGCAATACGGACATCCACGACTATCTCGGGACACGAACTGTCGCCGACGAAGCAGAGAGACACAAGGCTAAATACATCAAGCGCCTAAAAGTGCACCCGAACCCACTCGCCAACCAACTAACCGCAGTCAGAGAGATCACAAAGAGATTGAAGCGAGCCCACGTGCTGCCCAATATATAGAGGTCCAGTGGCAATAACAAACCCACTGACACTCGAAATGCCACTACGTCACACAAAAGATCTGATTAAAGTCAATAGACTGATAGCAGATAATGTATGTGTGTCAGCGTTACCAGATATTTTTTCTGCCAAGTCAAGTTATAGTTTAGTTTAAGTTTTTCTGTCAAGGGTTTTCGGAACTTTTTGAGTGAAAAAAGCAGAACATAGTAAAAAACATCCATACAAATTTTACAGATCACAAACGATAGTTATATTAAAGTGTATGGGGAATGTGTCCGTTAAAAAAATGTGGTGTTTCAAATAATAGTCTGAAGAATGAGTTACAAATTGTAACTCTTTTTACACAGTTTACAGTAAGCTTTATACTCATCCGACGTCACAATACACACACAAGTCCGAGAAGCGGAACAGAGCCTGTCCCGCACGGGACATTTAATTTTGATTTAAAAATCGGGACGTCCCGCCAAAATCGGGACGTCTGGCAACGCTGATGTGTATGTATATATGTATTGTATTTTGTATGATAAAAATATAGTGTTTTTTTTAACATAAATGCTATTAGAAAATTACTTTAATAAATAGGACTAAAATCCTGCATAACTTCAGCACAGGGTATACTAGTAAAATATGCAGAAATAGCATGCTGCGTCTCAATAAATTTTCTACACATTAATAATAAATAAATAAGTAGAAAAAAAAACTATACTAAAGTAAACTATATACTATACTAGTAACTTAATACTTACTCCATTACTATGTCTGAAAGATAATACAGGAAACCTTCCTCCCTGTCTAAACATCCCAGCTCCTTGTATAACATCATCATCTATACAATTTGGTACCACTATATGCTTTGGATATGTCGCACACACATCATAATTTTGGTTAACTCGAGATACTCTCCATTCTTCACTTGCTAGGACTTTGGTGAATTCTTCCTCAACACTAATGTTTAGAAAATATTATTTGTTATTTTATAAACAAATAAAAATATTTGTGGTAGTTTATCTCTCTCGAAATATAACGAGAGGAGTGTACACTGTACCATCTAGATGGTACATGCTCGTCTTTTCAAGTCGGCATAGTGGAGGCGACTGCTGCCTGTACAGGTTTCTCTGTAGTAGCAGTTGTTTCCACTCATGGACCGCACTCTAGCTTTACATCAGGCGGAGTGTTGTCACATGCCAAGCTAGAATTTAAATAAATACAACACTAAGGGTAGACCTTTTAGATCCATAAGGTATATTTCTGATTTATAATGCTATAGGCACCAGGGATCATACATGGAGGGTCTGCACGTGGAAATTAGCCTAAAGCCACAAGTAACATACAAGTAACCATATGGCCCTGATTGGTGCAGTATTGCAGACCAGACAGACATGCAAAAAGCTGCAAAAACGGAAATTGTGGTCTATGTAACATTATATCCTGTATATCTATAAAATAAAAATAAAAATAAATACAGTTAAGTCACCAACATTTGAACTACACAGCCAAATGTAGACATCAATAGAGTGCATTTAGATGATGATAATTTTTTCACCCTAGATACATGTGCTGAGTGCATGACTAAATGTACATGAGTGAATGACTATACAGTGTCCAGAGATTAGTTGTTCATTAGCATGAAAATTTAAAAAATATACATTATTAGAAATTAATGAAATAATTAAATGTTACCTATAAAGTGTATATCCATTTTCCATAATAGGATGCATGTGTCTGTAGAAAAATGGATACAAAAGGGTCGGATCAATAATGTTTGATAGTTTATCCAAAGTTTGAGCCAGTAAATTTAATTCTGTACTATTGGAAATATCTAGTTGAAATATCCTTAGGTCCTTGCATTTTAAAATTAATGAACCACCCTGTGTGACTCCACTGCTCGGTTTATTCTCTCTCTTTTCTATACTATCTATATTTTTATGTAGGAGCTGAAAAGATTTCATGCATCAATTACATTGTAAAATCATTGTGAAACATTTGGAGGTTTCCATGTCTCACCCATAATTCTCTGACTCCTTCCTTCCTTGAACTCAGGATAAGGTGGTGGCCAGTAATACAAATAGTGCCATCAACATTCTCATGATGTGGATACTTCAATATGACCCCATCTAGTTTATTGATAAGGATAAGCTCAATAAATTCCATTTTATAGACGTTAAGACTGTAATTTTACACTAAATTGTAAAAGTATATTTTATTATTAAACTAATGGAATAAATAAATAAAAACACCCCTCAATACATCCTAAAACATATGTGACTTTTATTTTTTTAAATTAAGTTGGTAAGGTTTTATAAATTCATTCGGTGATTCATTCCTCATTCCACCTTTCATTCTTTCGTTCAGCTGTTGTAGCAGAATTCACAAAAAGTCGGTATTCTCGCTTGTACAAGAAAAGTAAATAGAGATAGACTGAGAAGCCTCTCTATAGAAATCTACAGGTGTGAGTGAAGTTCACATTAGGTAGAGCGAGATAAATATATTAATGCAATGCGCTTTGTATTTGAACATCTGTCTATTAAACCAATCCAGTGTCAGAAAACTCTAGTTATGGATAGCGATGGCGATGTGTGGAGAATGTTCTTTCTCTTTTAAATAAGCTGGAATTGTTATTATATTGTTTACTTGAATGGTAGTGATTTATTAATTTGTGTACGTGCTACAACTACACGAGTAAACATTCGTCGTATGAAAGGGGTTTGTTAAATTCAGGTAAGTGTGTGGTGATTATACATTCTAAGTAGGTAGACTGGCTGGGTGACTGAGCCGGGGCTATTAACTTCTATGAACATAACATACAGCTCTCTGTAAAATGGTAGCTATGAATAATAACAGGGCGTCACGAGAGCGGCGCTATATTCAACTATGCAACATGTGATTTTGTGTTTATATCAATAACTCAAAAGTAATTTTTGATTTCTTAATTTGCAGATATGGAGGAGGATTTCAGGATATCTCTTGTAACAGGTTCGGATTCTACTAATGGAAATGCAGCTAAAGTAGATAATGTTACAAATGACTCAGAAGATCCAAGTCCACAAATAAATACTGATAATGAACACTCACCTCCAAGCAATTTACCAGAAGAGAAAAAAGACAGTGAGCCTCACTGTGAGACACTTGACACACCCACTGATCCACCAGAAAAAGTTTGTACAAGTCCATTAAAAACAGAGGAGTCAGAAAAATTAGAACCATTACAAAAATATCCAGATAATGTATTAGAAAAGGCATCTCCAAGCGCTGAAGTAATTTTACAAGAAACCAATGGTCAAACTGAAGAAGCAACTATTGAAGTTTATCTACCAGATTCGAATGAACCTACAGATATTCTGTTTACCCATGCAGAAACTATACAAAATAAAGATGTTGAACAGGTCATTGAAACAAATGAACCTGAAAATGACAGTAGTAAGGACCAAAACCCATTAGTAGAGAGTACTTCAGAAAATTTAAAAGAAGACCAAAATAAATCCATTGATAATGAAGTAACAGATGTAACACCAGAAGTAACTGTGAAGGAACAAAAAAGGAGCAGGAGTAGAAGTAGCCGTGAGCTCAAATCACTTATAGCGTCAGCAAAAGAGTCAAAAATAATCAGCGAATGCACACAGGTCAAAACTAAAATGCGTAAATCAAAAACCAACGATACTAATAACTCAAATACATCAATTGATTCATTGAAACCAAACAGACGTAGCAGTACAGCATCTCAATTGAGTAGTTCAAGTAGCAAATCAGAAAAAGCGGCAAAACGTTCCATGAGATCACAGAATCCAGATTTTGTATCAAAACAAAAATTATTTCTTAACTCTGTTACGGGTAGACTTGCAAGGGATCATTGGGATAGCGTTTCAGAGGCTGATTCTAATGATGATACGAGTATTAATATCACTGGTACGCCTATTAAAGATGTCGCCAGCAATGATAGCATCGGAAAGGAAACTCTAAGCAAAGATATTAAGAAATCTAGGAAAAAACCACCTGCAATCCCAAACAATATTAGCGTAAGTAAAAATAAATAATTTTATTCATGATTAATGTGGGTGGTTATCTAATTTAAAAAAAAACAGACTACCTAACCTAATTTAAAATTAAAACAGTCTAAAATCAAACTTTGACAACTGCAATTGTTTTTAAATGTAAAAAAAATGGATACAATCTTAACAATTATTTTAACAAGGATAAAACAGATAAGAGTGGTAGCCAGACTGATGATGGTTATTTGTCCAGTCTGTCGTCCTGGGGCAGTACCACCACTTTCGAATGTAACACCCGTGAACACCTTGTCGCGTTTCGGGAATAGTTTGAAAGTAGCCAGGTATAAGAGAGGAGTGTGCACTGTCAATCTAGATGGTACATGCTCGTCTCCTCGAGCCGGCATAGTGGAGGCGACTGCAGCCCGTAGAGATTTCTCTGTGGTAGCAGTTGTTTCCATTCATGGACCGCACTCTAGCTTTACATCAGGCGGAGTGTTGTCACATGTCGAGCTACAATAAAAAAAAAAAAATAAAAAAAAAAAAAAAACAGTTGACAGATAGTTCGGAGATTCGGAGTGATCCGTATTGTTGGCAATGCCATTGGAATATAGAACCTTATCCAGAGGAGAGCAGGTCAGAGAAGAACACAGACAAACCACCGGCATATTGTTCTATATGCCCCAGGTCTTTTCACTACAAATGTCTCAACTCGAGTGACAAGACAAAGGTTACAAATGATCCTAAGAATTGGGCATGCCCTGAATGTCTGACAATAGTTCATGTAGAAAATTCTGTGAATAGGTAACTATAGTATTTTATTTTCTAATTCAACATTATCAACCTTTTTTTAAAAAACGCAGTGACACTGTAATGGTTTAAATCCTTCAAGCTGACTGTTAGCAGTCCTCCGGTAGTCAGTGCTCTTGGACATCCGCTGCGCTTACTATCAGGCCAGTCGAGGTCACATGTGTCAAAATAAAAAGTTTTTTTAATTTTTTTATTTCTTAATTATTTTTTTGGGCTTTTAGCACCATTGTGCCACCTTATGTACCACCTTATGCCAGCCCCATTGGTAACACTACCTCTCAATACACACTCTTACCTCTTCTTAAAATATATATTTACAAAATCAAATAGCATCCTAGCTGAAGCAGAAGTTGGTTCAGCTAGGATGCTATTAAATGTTCCTACATCCAAAGCGTTGATGCCCAACTTATTCATCAATACCTCTCTCTCCATTTTGCATCGACCACATTGCCACAACAAATAATAAATAGTTATCGGCAAAAATTTAACATGATGAGGTACAAGGGTAATTTATGTGTAAAATACGTCACGTCGGCCAATTTGTTAATTTACTTGTTAGGTAATGTAAAAACTGTATGTAAATTGACAGAAGTCAAAATGGAGAACAAATATTGGAAAAGTTTGAAAATATATATCTTATTCATTGATATATACAACTAGATGTACAATAACGCTAAAAAGATGACCGCAGTCACCTTTAGGTTTTCTGTCAGTTAGTATTTGACTTGACGGCAACATTGTCAAATCGTTTGATGCGGCCTACGCTTTTTCATGACAGATGTATGAAGTTTTGCACCTCTAGTATCATAATAAATTTTTGTCGGTATCTCTTCGTTTATAACTACAAACATTATGGCTGTCTACTTTATACTAGACAATTTTATCTTTTCACTGGTCCTTCATGTCTTCAGGTCTTCTAAATCCTGGTGTGGTCTACATGACATCCTAATTATACAAAATATTTTATACTAACCTAACCTTTCTAATGTATAACGAGAGGAGTGTGCAGTGTCAATCTGGATGGTGCACATTTGTCTCTCCAAGCCGGCATAGCGGTGGCGACTGCTGCCTGTAGAAATTTCTCTAAGGTAGCAGTTGTTCCCGTTCATGGAGCGCACTCTAGCTTTACATCTGACGGATTGTAGTCATATGCCTAGCTACAATATTAAAAAAAAAAAACAATAATGCTTATCAAGATTATTATAAACATTGCAGATCACCGACAATGAAGAAGGTATCACTGGGAAAGTTGTGTGAATTGTTACAGTACGCTTGGGATCAAATTGCAGCTGTTAATGGGGTAAATTTATATATAACTACACAATTATTAACTTAATGACTAATAAAGTACTCTATAAGTGAATAAGTAGTTAGGTACTGGTGAGGGTTATTAGCTCAGAGCGGCCGTGGTCTAACGGTAAGACGCGTGAACTCACGATCGATGAGACCCGCGTTCGGACCTCGCTAATTCTGACTGGTATGGCACTGGTCGCTCAGTGCCTATAAGCACTATAAAAGAGTGGTAGGCAGACTGATGATGGTTATTACTTATTAGCCCAGTCTGCCGTCCTGGGGTAGTACCACCATTTTTGAATGTAACACCCGTGAAGTGACCTTGTCGCGTTTCGGGAGCAATTTGAAAGTAGCCAGGTATAACGAAAGGAGTGTGCATTGTTAATCTAGACGTAAATGCTCGTCTCCTCAAGCCGGCATAGTGGAGGCGACTGGTGCCCGCAAAAGTTTCTCTTTGTAGTAGCAGTCGTTTCTATTCATGGACTACACTCTAGCTTTACATAAGGCGGAGTGTTGTCACATGCCGAGCTACAATAAAAAAAAAATTACGTTTAGGGAAGAGTAGATGGTGACAATAGCATGTGACCTCGGTCCACCTGAAGTCAAACTAAGCTTCAGGTGGACCGGGGTCACATGCGGAAATACTATAAAAAGTGACTTATGTAAGTTTCAAGTTAAAATTTATTGATCCAGGTAAATTGATTTATTAATTTGATGACTTATAAACTTTGCATCAATTTGTCAACTTATAATGAATTTATACAAAATCATCTTAACGAATGAGATAATAACGTGATAATTCTTAAATATTTTACATTACTTTTAAGGTTATCTTTTATTATTAATATTGGTAAGTGATGATACAGTTTTTAAGATGACGAAGTGGCGTTTTTTGTCACGTCTGATTTCTCATATTAGGTGCGGTAACCTACATTTTTCTAAACGGGATCAATGAAATTACTGATTCAGTCAGTTTTAACAGAATACCTACATTAAAATTATGATTATTATTATTACATAATTTTATGTTTATATTTTTACCTTTATTATTAAGAAATTGTTAAATTAATTGCAAAATTCAATTCTTATTAAACAATATGACCTTGGGTGATATCTGGCGTATTACGTCGCAAATATTTCCACGACGACGAAGCGACGGGCAGCCGAATCTTCCGTCCCTTTCTGATGTATGCGCGAATCGATAAGCGGTATTTCTCTGACGCAGCTAATAATAGGATAGGCTGAATAATATGCGAGTGTATGCTTTTTTTAAATTCGACTTTGTATTACTGATATTGCAATATTGTTGATGTTTATACAACGAGACTCTTTAAACAATTTTAGTTTATTTAAACTTCAAAGGAGAATGCCCATTTTTGGGCCCACATGACATCTAATAGTCAGCCCCGGATCTTGATTTTATTCGAGGCGGGCCCAAAATTGAAAAATGCCGCCCCCGCAAAAAATAATTTATCTGCTTCAAATACTAGACGTTTCTGTGGTGAAAGTTGCTTTAATGATGAGTTGAGTATTAGTTTGAATTTGCCGCCCGGGGCATGGGCCCCGGCTTGCCCCCCCCCCTAGATCCGGGGCTGCTAATAGTTTGTTAACATAAGGTGACCGACAATTTTTTGTTCAAAAAGAGTACACAACTACGTATAGGGTTGCCAGGTTGCCAAACCTAATAGCCGGACACCCAAAATACTGTCAAAATAATTTTAAATATTTAATTAATAAAATTGAAATAAAATAATCTAAAAAAATGTTTTAGAAATACAAATGAGTTTAAAATTATACAAATGAGTACTTTCAGAGTACAGGATTTGAAAAGAGTACGGTTTGCGAAAAAAGAGTACAAAACTTAGTAAATGAGTACAGTTGGTCACTTCAGTTAACAAAACAATATTCTAAGCTAACATCTTATCTTTTAACTAATTTATTTCATCGTTTACCAATCCATAGACAATGTTCAATTAGATAAAAAACAAATATCATCAATTATTAAAGCATTTAATATAATAATAATAATAACCTCAAATATTTCATCAGAAAATATCGAAACCCGAGTGAAAATTTTAAAACTGATTGGTAATAAGGCAGTAGATTTAATTTTCTTTTTTTTTTTTTATTTATTTATTAAATTTTTAAGATTAAAGACAAACTCGTGAAAAAAATTGTGGGCCCATTTTTCTTAGGCGAATAGACATTCTCCTTTAATTTAGTTTAAGTACATAAGCATTGAAGGCACTTTTCTAAATGCCTAGAAATATTTACAGAAATAATAATAATATGACGCGGGTCCCCCACTAGCTTCTAACGACTAATCAGGAGACGTCTTTTATTTATTAATTAATTTGTTTATTTCTATTTAATAACGAGCACCAAAGGCGTCGCCAAGGGGGGCAGGGAGGTGCAGCTGCCCCCCCCTAGAGATTCTAAAAAAGTTGTTAAATGTAAATTTATTTATTATTTACAGTCAAGAGCTCGTGTAGCTGTACACGTTAGACTCTGTACCGTTGTTATTACAATCGCCGTAGGTGTAAGGCTCCGTACTACAATTCATACTTTTCTCATCCTCCATATCAACTTGCAAACCCCCCCTCAACTAAAGAAGGAAATAAAAGGGCTCTACCTAATTTTAAAAAGGGGGACTAAAAATTAAATGCAAACACTGCACTGCCAATCTAGATGATACATGCTTGTCTCTTCAGGCCGGCATAGTGAAGGCGACAGCTACCCGCACAGATTTCTCTGTAGTATCAGTTGTTTCCATGCATGGACCGCACTCTAGTTTTACATCAAGCGGAGTGTTATCATATGTCGAGCTGCAATAATAAAGAAGAAGCTATGAGTACTACAGAAATAAATTAACATGATAATTCTTTTCCACAGACGGAGCCATTCATGGAGCCCGTAGATAGAAACGAGTTCCCGAACTATGATATGTATATCGTGAACCCAATGTGTTTGAATCAAATTAAGGATAATATCATAAATAAATGTTATGGTAGCACAGAAGCCTTCCTCTCTGATATACAATGGATTGTACATAATAGTATAATTTTTAATGCAGGTAATAAATTTGTTTATCAGAAATATTTTTGACAATGGACAAGGTCCTCAAAAATTAACCCATGTTAAATCGAAAACCATTTCGAAATATCACTTCAATTAGATGTATTTTTTGATACCCATCTGAAAAAACTTTAAAATCGCAGAGGTATTTGAAAAACTGTAATGACCTTCTTCGGACAGTTTGACAAGTAGAATACAAAGTACCAACCTAACAGTTTTGTAGATTATTTTGTTGTCTATGGTCGCGTCACAAGTTTGTCAAGTATCTTTTGTTTGTGTTTCCTAACAATAACAGTGTTTTATACGAATAACTATTGTAATTTTTAGAACAAAACTACACTATAAATACGATGTTTTAATTAACAGGAACTTTAAAAAATCAATAGCGTGTTTGAACAAATGATTATTTTTTTCTTGTTCATTGGCAATAGTTTAGTTCCGGCCGAAACGTCACAAATACAATCGCAATTTTTAAAAATTAATAAAAAAAGAACAAAGCAATTATAAAAGTTTTCCAGAAACATGTGTCGACTAAATTAATCTATATTATCTAAAAAAATATATGTAAAAAAGATAGCTGTCACCAGATACACCTCCCCAATTAAGGAGCTCCCAAAAAGCACTATGTCTAAGAGATATGGGCCCTAAATTTTTTTCTCGCGATTGTCAATGATTTTTGGCAAAGTGGAGTGTTGTCATATGTCAAGCTACAATTAAAAAAGGCTAAACGATAAATTAAAACTTGTTATTTATATTAGATAACTATTTCTTCATATCACACCAACAAAGTTCCACAGAGATATATTTGACAGTTTGATGTGGTGTTGCCAGTCAAAAGTTGGTTCATGCTTACCTCGCTGTAAATCTGGATGATATGGATTCGTCTTCCCAAGCCGACATAGCGGAGGCGACTGTGTCTCGCAGACATCTGTAGTAGCAGTTGTTTTCGTTCATGGACCGCACTCTAGCTTAAACGTCAGGTGGAGTGTTGTCACATGCCGTACGAATTAAAATATATTTTTTTATGATCAAAATTGAATAGAAGGATTTAATTGAAGAGAAAAACAAATTCTAATCTAATAATCCAAAAAAAAGTATGGATAATAAATATTAACTGGGAATCGAACCAGAAGCCCTTGTAACGATATATGATAGTGTAGAAATAAAATTGGCGTCGAAACCAATCGTCAATGCCAGTGCTGTGAAGGCAAAATATATTTCGGCATCTTTACCATGTGTGTTGTAGCTTGTATATGTATTAATTATATAAATTATAAAGATTTGTTTGTTTGTCCCACTAAATGTGCATAATATACGAATAATGTTTAGTTAAAAAGAGATCTTTATATGTTAACTTTTTAAAGGAGAATGTCCATTCGCCTAAGAGAAATTGGGCCCATAATTTTTTTCTCGAGTTTGTCATTAAGTTTTAGTTTATTTTATAGAAAAATAATAATGGCAATTTTATAATGGTAAATAGTAAATAATAATTTGACTCTTTATGATCTAATATGTGAGTTTTTATATAATTAAAAACATTGGCTACTGTTATAAGATATTGTTTTGTTTTACAAAGTATTAGATACCAAGCGGGCCCAAAAATGGACATCGTCCTTTAATCAATGTAAAGATCTATTTATTTAAACATTAACAACAAGCAAATCATTTTAGGAACGGTGCAAAAAAAAGGTTGGCATGAATTTGAAAAATTATATGAAAGTTTGCGAGGTCAGTAAGTATAGGTGATTATTTTATTATTTCGCAGCACAATCGAAGTTGACCGTTGTCGCTCGGTCTATTGCGAGAGCCAGTCGTGTCGAAATGGCCGAGATTGAGACGTGCCCGGAGTGCTATGCCGGCGCTCATGCGAGGAGACTCACATTCTTCACTGATGTTTGTTCAAATCCGCATATTTTGCTGTGGGCTAAATTGAAAGGTAAGTTTTTTTAAATTTTTCCACATGGATTCTTTCAAGTATTATGTAAATAGAGTTTTGGTGACCCCAACCCGTCAAATGACCACACTTTGCCTAATGTTAAGCTAGAGTGCGATCCATGAACGGAGGCGACTGCTGTCAGAGAGGGGATCTGCAGACAGCAGTCACGTCCGCTATGCCGGCTTGATGACATGCCTCTTCACACTGCGCTTGAGGGATCCCATGTTATAGGAAGAAAGAAAAACTTGGCTGGGAAGGTCGTTCCACAATCTACTATATTATTAAAATTAAATAAACGCTATCCCCGACCTATATGTCATCAAAAATACCCCCTATGACCTTTATGACAACACTGCGAATATTAAGTTAGAGTGCGGTCCATGAACAAACTACAGAGAAATATCTGCAGGGAGTAGTTGCCTCCGATTTGCCGGCTTGGGTAGACTAATAATAACTAGTAGTTACTTCCTAGCTGATTCCAAAATTCCGACTAGCTCACTTTATGATACGGTAGAATGGACTAATAAAGTTTTTTTTTTGTTAAATTTTCATCATATTTTAGTAATTTAACAATTCCAGCAATTTGAATATGCCTTAAAAGTTATAATAAAAAATGTTTTTAGGTTTCCCTTACTGGCCAGCTAAAGGCATGTCAGTGAATAGCTTAGGACAGGTCGATGTAAGATTCTTTGGTGCGCATGATCGTGCCCGTGTGCCTGCGAGGGATTGCTATTTATATTCATTCAAAGATCCTAATAATTTTCGTAACAAAAAACAGGAACTTCACGAAAGTATGCAGGTATGTTTAAAAAGTTACATTTATAAAAACGTTCACTCGTTTGACTGGAATAAATTATTTTAGTGGTACAAGATTGATTTTGGTGCGTTTCGTCACGCACTTAGTCTGATCTTATCTGGGTTGCATATGACAACACTCCGCCTGATGTTAAGCTTGAGTGCGGTCCGTGAACGGAAACAACTGCTACTACAGATAAATTTCTACAGGCAGCAGTCACCTTCACTATGCCGGCTTTAAAGAGACGAATGTGCACCATCCAGATAGATAGTGCAGTCTTGTTATACCTGGTTACATCCAAACGGTTGTTACATTCGATAGCAGTAGTGCCAGACTGCCAGGATGCCAGACTAGGTTAATATCAGTCAGTCTGCCTACCATTCTATAAAAGTTGCCAATTTTGTAGTTGTTTGGTTTTAAGCTAAATTGTTTTTTAGGAAGCCGAGGAGCATGTTAGAAATTTGGCACGAAAGTACGGGAAATTTGTTCATGCACCTTTTCAAACTAAATTTGATCCGATGAAATGGAATGAGCAACTTTTGTCTATGGTAAATATTTGCATGTTAATTCTTTTGATGTTTCTCACAAAGGACAATGCCCGTTTTTGGACCCACTTAATATTTATTTATTTAGTGGCTTATTAACAGTTAACATATTATACACACTCTATATAAAATTTTTTTCTGATATGCAACCAATTATAAATATGCACAACATTCAATATCTTGTTAACAAAATAATATTAAAAATAATATCTTATTTTTCCATTAATTTATTTCATTTATATCAACTATTCGTTTACCAATCAATAGACAATGTTTAATTACATATAAAACAGATAGCATCAATTATTAAAGCATTTAATATAATAATTACCTCAAATATTGCATCAGAAAAAGTCTAATTAATAATTAATAATAATAATTAATAATAATAAATTAATTGATGATAAGGAATGTAGATTTATTTTTCTACAAAATGAACTAAAATTAACTTTTCGACTACCTTCAAATAAATAAATAAGTATGTCGGAGCAGGAGACTCTCTCGTATCCGTACAGATCTGTCACAGGTGTAGGCGTGCCATGGGTAGTTGTATTGAATAGTAAAAACAGAGTTAGGTAGATATGGTATAATCAGGCAGGTAATGCACGACGGTCAGAAGCAAGTCGACACGTCCTCACGCATCGAGCGATCGTCCCGAACTGAGCGCTGTCGGGTCTTCCCTCTCGCTTCCAATCATCGCGGCTTTCGTGGTGACAGCAACCCACGCGATGCGACGACCAATAGCTTCCTCTTCTTGTAGTCTACGTTGGGTACCGCTATATGGCGCTTGCAGACAAATCAACTCCTATGCGACTTATATATACTTTTTTTTTAAATAGATTGTTTTCTTCCCGCAGATACCGAATTATGAATGTGATATGTCGACGCCGAGAACATTAGATAAACATAGTAACATGTCATCACCAGCAATTATGAAGGTAGGTAAACATAATTCGAGCCACATTTAAATCAAAATTAAAAAATTATTCAGACATATTTTTGCTATCACGAATGGATATGTAATTAAAAGTTAAATGTGAAACTAAATAAAAAATCGGCGGCAATTTCTTCTCAAAAGCGATTTGAACGTTTTGAACGTTTCCTTGGTACCTTGGTAGGTTACCAGATGAGTATGCCTTGTCAACCTAGATTCATTTGTATTCAACCTAGATGGTTGATCATGTACCGAAAAGCACCCGTTACAAAAGAAATTGTTATTGGATGGGTCATGCTATATATAACAAAATACCAAAAGACATTAAAGATCTGCCTTTCAGTAAATTTAAGAGTACACTACATGAATGGTTATTAAAAAATATGTTTTATTCGGTGGAGGATTTCTTGGGGCATAGATAGGGTATAGGGGCTAATTGTAGAGCAGGCCGAGGCTGAAGACAATTAGAGTTATTGACATTTTGTATCAACATTTCATATTGACATTTCCTAATTATTACTATTGTGAATTTATTGTTGTAAAATTTATTATGTTGTAATATATAATTATTTGTTTTTTGCATGCTATAATTTGGATAGCTAAATATGGCTGAAACTTATATTTTCGTTACATCCATGTATCCTGCCTATTTAACGCAAATAAAGGATTTTGAATTTGAATATTAAGTAGGCATACTGGAGACTCGCAACGTGAATTGTACTCTAGCTTTACATCAGGCGGAGTGCGGTCATATGCTGGGTTACTATAAATTTTGTGCACTGTCAATCTGGATGGTACATGCTCGTCTCTTCAAGCCGGCATAGTGGAGGCGACTGCTGCCTGTAGAGATTTCTCTGTAGTAGCAGTTGTATCCGTTCATGTACTGCACTCTAGCTTTCTATCAGGCTGAGTCACATGCCGAGCTACAATAAAAAAAATAAAAAAATGTAAAGCTAAAGTGCGTTCCATAAACGGAAACAACTACTACTACAAATAAATTTATGTAGACAGCAGTCGCCTCCGCTATGCCGGCTTGGGTAGACGAATGTGCACCATCCAGATTGACAGCACACTCCTCTCGTTATACTTGGCTACTTCCAAACTGTTCCCGAAACACGATGAGGTCACTTCGCGGGTGTTGTATTAGAAAGTGGTCGTATTATCCCAGGACGGCAGACTGGATCTCAAATAGTACTTAATGACATTTATATGCCAATCTAAAACAGTCTTAATTCTGTTGTTCATAAAGTGTACAATAATTTGTTTTAATTTTCAGCCAAAAATTACAAGACATAAAGGTTACCACGAGATTGAAACGTGAGTGTAGTTTTTTGTTAACACAATACAATTGTCACGCCTTTTTCCCACAGGGATAGGCAGAGACAACGGAACGCCACTTACCACGATCCTGACACGACACCCTCGCTTCCTTCACATCCACAATTCTCTTCATGCACGCCCGACGGCTATGGGCACTAGGCAGCCCAGCTTTCACGAGGATGTCTCCTAATTGATCGGAAAACACCCTTCTGGGTCTGCCTTGTTTAACGCATCCATTCACATCAGATTTATATATTGTTAATAAATATAATAAATAATTAAATTTTCCATTTGTGAGTATTTCTTATACTTTGATAAATAATTTACAGGGATGGAAGTGATGAAGATAATAGTTCACGTTCAACTTCAGCTGTTCAGGATGAACTTAGTAACGAATCGCTTGATAAGTCTTTGAGGTGAGATTTATATTTAATGATGATGTTGAATATTTAAAAAAAACAGTCGTGTACTTTATACTAACATATTAAAACGCGTTTTATGTTTTATCTAGTGATAATAATAATGATAATAAAAATACTTTATTGCACAACATAAAAATCGCAAAAGGTGAACTTAATGCCTTGAGGCATTTTCTACCAGTTAACCTTTGGTGTGGTGGAAAAGTGTTTTCGGTGCAGAAACAAAAATATAGCAATAAATAAGTGAAAAATAAGAGTGTGCCCTGTTAACGGATGGGAATGTTCGTTTTCTCAAGTCGGTATAGTGGAGGGCACTACGGCGTGGAAACATTATATTTCTCTGTGTTAGCAGTTGCTTCCACTATAGCTTTAGATCAGGTGGAATTTGGTCACTTGTCGATCTACTAAAAAAAATAGTTTACTACTTTTAGAATTCTGGCTAATAGTTTTTTATGACTGATTTTTTAAAAATGTTATTTTTCAGGCGAAAGATACCAAATAAAGAACCGGTCTCTCCAATTATAGAAGCCAAGAAAAGACGCAAATCTGCCTTCCAAGAACCGGAAGTAACATCGACAGTGAGCCCGTCAGCTAAAAAACGTAAGCGTGCCGCATCCATGTTTGTAGAAGATCCTGAAAAAATATCACAAGAAGAGCCTAAGAAAAGAAAAGAATCTGCATTTCGAGATGCCGACATAACTATAAGAATTCGAAAGAGTCAAAAGACAACTCCCGCAGCACCATCTGCTGATAGTGACACATCATTAAGTAAGACTAAGTCATCTCCAGACCTGTGTAAAGAGATCACAGACACACTATCTGAAATTCCAAAGTTTATTATCTCTAAAGAATCTCCAAGAGACAGTCCACCGATTAAAATCGCCATTCCCAAGGCGAAGATTATTAAAGACAAGCCTAAAATTGTAACATCGACACCTAAGTCTACTGAAAAACAAATTGTAGTTCATAGTACACAGACTACACCTACCGAGAAAAAGGATGGAAAGACCGAACTTAAAGTAAAACCTATTAGATTGGTTAGAAATATTTTAAACCGCAAATCTTTATTAATTCAGCATGAGACTGCTGTTGAAGGCAATAAGTCAAACAAGAATGATACTAGTAATGAAGAAATTAATAATAAAAATAAAGAAAATGATAAAACTAACAATAAAGGTAAAGAAGTTATTAAAATTCAAATAACTAGAGACGATAAAAATAAAAAGATTAATGAAAATAAAGAAGCAAAAACAAGTAAAACGGAGAAAGAAGTAAAACCTAGTAGTGTTGTTGATAAGGAAGGCGCATCAAGTAATGAAAATAAAGAAGAAAGGTCTAGTAACACAGATAAAGAAGGAAAACGCAAAGTGAAGATATCAAAATCGAATGATTCTCCTAATGTAAATGGTCCACAGAAGAAAGCCACTCCACCTAAAAGACCAGATAACTTCATTCCAACAGATAGCATTAGTATTTCAAATTTATCAAAAACAAACTTTAACAATGTTAAAGATGTACCAACTTTATATAAAATTAGTAATGTGCGTACTTTACAACAAAAGACAGCACGGACACCACCGACAGCTGCACCTACACCGACCACACCACCAAAAGTATCTGACATAAATATATCTCTAAGTATAAATAATCAACCTGTTTCTACTATAAACAATGTTGCTACTAACAATAATATTAGTGTGGTTACAGTGAGTGCTCCTTCCCAAACTTTGGTAGGTCGTGTGGGTGTCCGTTCATTCGCACGTATGCAATCACCACCATCCGAAGTCTCAAATAAAACTGTCGAAGTCGAGATAAAAGATGAACTAGTCGAGGTAGACGACATGACCAGACATTCAGAGAAATTGGAACTAATGAATAGCTTCAGACTACGTCCGGTCAACCCGCAGAATGCATCGTCAGATGTTCACCCTGGACCGGCGTCTTCGAAGCCCGGCCCGAGTAAAGCGAAGGAATCTCAGTCGAAAGCGAAGAAATCGTTTCCGCAGTCGAAGAATACTGAAGAGTCATTGAGTGGGAAGAATACTATGGTGTATATACCGGCTCAAATTCCATCTATACCAGCTCCTATTCGTTCTAACGTCAATCAAATTAGACCAGTGGGGCGTGTTAATGGACCTTCACCCGTAATGCCAAGACAAATAGCACCAATTAGAATACAGTCTTCTGCATCTATATCCTCCACTTGTAAGTACATCCTCTATTTTACCCCTTGCAGATAGGGATGATTTTGCAAAAACATTGAAACATTTTTTTTTATTTCTTGCCAAAAGCTCTTAATTTTCATATCCCAAATTTGATGGGGTCCCCATACAAATTTTTATCCCGTATTTAAATTAACTCTTTGTATTTTTTTTAAACAGAAAGATATTTCCTTTTGTTGGTTTTGGTAACTGGTAATTATTGAAAAAAAAAAAATATATATAATTATAAATTTTATTTATTACTTTTTTTACATATTATAACTCTAATTGTATTTTTGATAAATAATTCCAATAGATTATGGGGTTTTCACTTCTTTTTTTCTTTGAAGCCAAACTTTCATCATTGCGGGGATATTTGGCCACAAACTTACTTAAAAATGACCCACAATATCTAGCAAGGAAGGTACCATTTAACCTCTATGACAGTAGGCATCCTTTTCACTTTCATGAAATCTCTGATTGTCAACTACGGTCTCCGTTTTTTAATGTCCTTGCTTTGCTTGGTGAACGTCCTTTTGAGTGTTTAATGTTATGTTTTCAGCTATCGTGAGCACAATCTCCCCGACCAGAATGCCTCTACCACTGTCCGTGAGTATGCCGGCGACGACGTCATCTGTACGTATGCCTGTTATAACAACTGTCAACGGCCAATGGGCACTCGCCATACAACCATTATCGGTTGGTGACGTAAGTGTTTTTTCTTTCTTTCCCCACTGATTTTTGTATGAGTGTCGTAACCGTTTCGGAATGAACTTGAAATTAGCGGGTATAACGAGAGGTGTGCATTGTCAACCTGAGGCCCTTCAAAAAATTCAAATGAAGCGATCCTATTGATGGAGGGTTCTTACGTTATGTACTCACGGCGTAAATGTAAATAAACTCGTGCTAGAGACTTTGGCCGCTGTATATTTATCTCCACAAGCTGTCATAGCGAGGGCGACTTTCGTTTTTTTTATTGTAACTCGGCATGTGACAACACTCCGCCTAATGCAAAGCTAGAGTGCGCTCCATTAATGGAAACAACTGCTACCACAGAGAGAAACCTGTGCGGGCAACAGTCGCCTCCATTATGCCGACTTGGGGAGACGAGCATGTGCCGGCTAGATTGTCAGTGCACACTCCTCTCGTTATACCTGGCTACTTTCAAA
The DNA here is from genome assembly GCA_948150575.1 of Tinea pellionella. Taxonomy (NCBI): domain Eukaryota; kingdom Metazoa; phylum Arthropoda; class Insecta; order Lepidoptera; family Tineidae; genus Tinea; species Tinea pellionella. The sequence goes on along the minus strand of OX411249.1, from coordinate 3,015,151 downwards.
CTATTTCCGAAACGCGACAAAGTCACTTACATTCGAAAGTGGTGGTACTGCCCCAGGACGGCAGATTGTACAAATGACCATCATCAGTCTATCTACCACTCTTTAATAGTGCCTATAGGCACTGAGCGACCAAAGTACATATAACAAAGTTACATGGGTACCGGTCAGAATTAGCGAGGTTCGAACGCGGGTCTCATCGATCGTGAGTTTACGCGTCTTGCCGCTGGACCACGGCCGCTCGTGTATACATTTTTTGTGAAAGCAGTTCTTTCCACTTTAACTTAACTTCAGGATAAGTTTTTTTTAGTTTATACACATAGTGAATTAATTGTGTTTTTTTTTGTACAGAGTACGATTATGAATGGTGTGATGAACAATAATGATAATACAAATCTAATTGATGTTAATGCTGAACATAATAACGTTAATGAGGTAAGTAATTACTTTAAGCGATTACTATAGGCTATATTTACATTGGGCTCATTGTCTGCCGGCATTTACGTTAAAGTGATTTTTAAAATTTAAATTGGGTTGCTTTTAAAAAACCTGTCGCTTTTGACGCTTAATTTTAGCGTTAAATTACGAATTTTAACTGTGGTCAATTTTAAAGTAATCGCTAAACCAATGTCACTAACGTCAAGTGTAGGAAAATATGTTTTTCTATTATTTTTTCGGGAATGTAGTCCTAATTACATCAGCCACCCTTTTATCGATAACGTTGTGAATTTACACGATGCGGTGCGACGTGTGTTGAGTAAATGTAAACGTAACCGTTAACGTCACCGTAAAAATGTAATAGTCAATGTAACTTTAGCGGCCTAAAGGTAAAAAGTTGATTACGATATATCAGACCGAACAGTCTGTCTGCGCGATAACTGAACTAGTCGCGTGCGCTTGGCTACAAACCGCGTATGCACAACTAGAACAGCGGAAAGCGCTGTGTATTTTAGTGCTTAGAATGAACGTTCGTGCTTAGAATTAACATTTGTGCTTAGAATGACCCTTCGTGCTTAGAATGAACATTCGTGCTTAAAATGACCCTTCTTGCTTAGAATGAACATTCGTGCTTAGAATGACCCTTCGTGCTTAGAATGAACATTCGTGCTTAAAATGACCCTTCTTGCTTAGAATGAACATTCGTGCTTAGAATGACCCTTCGTGCTTAGAATGAACATTCGTGCTTAAAATGACCCTTCTTGCTTAGAATGAACATTCGTGCTTAGAATGACCCTTCGTGCTTAGAATGAACATTCGTGCTCAAAGCGAAGGACGTGGCTTCAATTCCCACATTATGTCAAAAATGTACACACGGTATTTTTGTGTTCAGTTTTCATTATAATTTAATTTTCTTATTATCTTAGCTTCCAAGATTGCAAAGGCCCCCATTATTAAACCCAATGGACTCTGCGACACCTGTCGGCAATATGCCTGTACCCTCCTCTGCTGGACCAATTACTGCTAAAATCAATCAGTGTTCTGTTAAGGTGAGATACAATACATTTTATATACAAATGTAATCTATATGCCTGATGTAAAGTTAGAGTGCGGTCCATGAACGGAAACAACTGCTTTTACTTCCAAACTTTTAGTATGGATTCTTTAATGAAAAGTATTACAGACACTGAGCTACCAAAGTACATATAACATTGTTACAATGGTACCGGCCAGAATTTAGCGAGGTTCGAACACGGGTCTCATCGATCGTAAGGTCCGTCCTTCACCGCTAGACCACGACCTAGGACCTGACCTAGGGTTCTAAATTAAGCGAAAGTTTGTTTATGTTTTGTGCTAGCATCAACTTGTGCATAAATATAATTTTAAAAATAATAAAAATTTTAGTTAACAGATTTCTTCCGAGGTTTATTAACGGATTGTATAGAGAAAATTGATACGCCGGCGTCATCGACGACCTTCTATAAATTGCAAATTGAACAATTGAGATGGAATCATCAGCAAGAAATATTGGAACTAAAACATAACCATAGTAAGATTTTTTTTAAACTGTAGCTCGGCATGTGACAACACTCCGCCTGATGCAAAGCTAGAATGCGGTCCATGAATACTTTAGATAAATTAGTCGCCTTCGCTATGCCGGCTTGAGGAGACGAATGTGCACCATCCAGATTGGCAATGCATATTCGTCTCATTATACATGGCTACTTCTAAACTGGTCCTGAACGTGACAAGGTCACTTCACGGGTGTTACATTCGAAAGCGGTGGTACTGCCCCAGGACGGGGCAGATTGGACAAATAACCATCATCAGTCTGCCTACCACTCTAGCAACCAGTCTCATACAAGCTCGACTGTTATGGGCACTTGGCAACCCAGGGCCTAATGTCAAAAGCCAACATTTGAAGTTTTGTTATCACTTTGGTGACAGTGAAACGTCATATCCCATATTTTTTTATTATTATTGTAGCTCGGCATGTGACAACACTCCGCCTGATGTAAAGCTAGAGTGCGGTCCATGAATGGAAACAACTGCTACTACAGAGAAATCTCTACAGGCAGCAGTCACCTAGTGGAGTGGAGCCGGCTTGAAGAAACGAGCATGCACCATCCAGATTGACAGTGCACATCCTCTCGTTCTATCTGGCTACTCTCAAACTATTCCCGAAACGCGACAAGGTCACTTCACGGGTGTTACATTCGAAAGTGGTGGTACTGCCCCAGGACGGCAGACTGGATCATCAGTTTGCCTACCACTCTTTAACAGTGCCTATAGGCACTGAGCGACCAGAGTACATAGACCAAAGTTACATTGGTACCGGTCAGAATTTAGCGAGGTTCGAACACGGGACTCATCGATCGTGAGTTCACGCGTCTTGCCGCTAGACCACGGCCGCTCTTTGTATTTTGCTTCATATATTTTGTTTTCGATTCGATCAAGTGACAACAAGCATGTCTCCATTTATGATTGTGGATTTATGAGGTTAATAATTTTGCAGATCTAATGTTGGCCGAGGTCAGGGCGTCGATCGAAAAGGAGAAAGCGCGTATTATTAACGAAACGAGACGAACATGTCTAAATGAACTGGAGACTACGGTCAATCAGGCTAAATCTAAACAATGGTAAATATGTGTTTTAAAAAAAAAAATTTTTTTGCACCTATATTTTTTTAAATTGTAGTTCGACATATGACGAGCGGTCTACTAACTAGACTAGAGGACTAGAGTGCGGTCTATGAACAGAAACAACTGCTGCTACAGAGAAATCAAGCAGTCGCCTCCGCTTTGCCAGCCTGAGGAGACGAGCATGCACCATCTAAATTGCCAGTGCACATTTTTTTCGTTATAGCTGGCTTCAAACTTCCCGGATCGTGACAAGGTCACGGGTGTTACATTCGAAAGTGGTGGTACTACACTATGACGACAGATAGTGCTAGTAATCATCATCAGCTTGCCTATCACATTTAAAATGGCTGTAGACATTTTTCTGTGATAGCAGTTGTTTCCGCTCATAATCACATTCGAGCTACTCTTTAGACTTGGTAGAGCGTGAAAAAGCACCTTGGGCCGGCATAGTGATGTGGGTCGGCGCTCATGGACCTCCAGTGTGCCTACTATCAGGCCAGTCGACGTCACATGTCGCATCAATATAAAAAAATTCTATTAGAAATTTCATGTGTTAATTTAAGGTGCGCAAATTGTCGCCAAGAAGCGAAGATGTACTGCTGTTGGAACACTTCATATTGTGATGAGAATTGTCAACGCGCTGATTGGTCGCGACATTGTAAAGTCTGCAGGGAGAATAGACTTTTGGTAAATATCAAACGTCATCATTTTGTACGCCTATACAATTACATATACAATTTAGAAGCTAATAGTGTGGCCCCCACACCATGTCAGCTAAAATATATAATAGCCTGCCAGAGGAAATTAAAGAAATAACCGGTAACGCAGCCTTAGAACGAGGGCTAAAGAAATTTTTAATACAAAAAGGTTTCTACAGCCTAAATGAATTTTTTGATAATTGTATTTGTACCTATTATTAAGCTAACATTTGACATGAATTTTGACATATAATTATAAACTTATGACATTGTTGTAATGTATGGTAATGTAATTTAAACTAAACTAAAATGTATTTTTTGCTATTTTATTATGATACGTATGACATGGTAAATATTTACACGCCCAAATGGGCAGTTATGGTGAAACCAACATAGATATAAGACCTTACTAACCCATAACATGTGAATAGATAAATAAATAAATAAAGAAAATATCCCCAAAGAAAAACAAAGACAATAGTATAGAATGCACGGCTTTGTTATTCTATAAATCATTATATTATTATTAAGGTTGGCGTTCACTAGAGCCGAATCGAGGCGCGCCTGCCTTATTCCTATATTCTTAAGCGTCAATATTGCATGTATTTTATAACTTTGTTACTATTATATTTTGTAGGCCAATAGATTGAAGCCATTGGACAATGCGCCTGTTGACCTAAAAAACGTAAGTATTGTTGTTATACAAATAGTTTTAAATAAATAAAACGCTTTTAAACAGCAATATTACATATTTACTTGGTTTGTAACGTAAAGAAATTAACTTGAGACCTGGGAGCCTGCAGCTTAGTGGTCAAGGCATTCGTGCGCAAATAGGAGGATGTGGGTTTGAAACCTTTCTCAACTCGGCCGCTGTGTCTACATTTTTTTTGATTAATTTCTAATCTAACATTTTAAAAATTTATAAAAAAATGGTTTTTTTTTTCAAACAGCAATCGGGAATGTTTCCCGAAAAATCGACGCTAGGTCGACCGACCGGGTCCAAATCAAGTCAATTTATAGGTAAGTTGTATATTTTATTACTTATTCGCATCACTAAAGTACTAATGACAAGAATATGGCCGACAAATGTTATTAGTTCTCTGACCGGTACCAATGTAACTTTGTTTTACATACTTTGGTTGCTCAGTGCCTATAGGCACTATTAAATAGTGGTAGGCAGACTGATGATGGTTATTAGCCCAGTCTGCCGTTCTGGAGTCGTACCACCACTTTCGAATGTAACACCTGAGCAGTATAGCGAAAGGAGCGTGCACTGTTCACTCGTGCATACTCGTCTCCTCAGGCCGGCATAGCGGAGGCTACTGCTGCCCGTAGAGAGTTTCTCTATAGTAGCAGTTGTTTCAGTTCATGGATCGCACTCTAGCTTTACTTCAGGCAGAGTGTTGTCACATGCCGAGCTACAATGAAAAAAAATTAATAATTACCTTCGCTTGTTATTCTGTATAAGTTTTTTTGTGTGCATTTTTCAGTCGGATTAGTTGATGACTCAAGAGGCGGTTCCACTGTCAGATGCGTCGGATCATACATCATGCCAGTAACAACACAATCGCAAACTCAGAGCAGTCTGGTAAGATGTGATGCTGAATAAATTACATTTCAAGAGTGGTAGCAAACTGCCTATAAGGGTTAATAGCCCAATCTGAAGTTCTGGGGTAGTACCACCACCCCTTGGAAGAATGGGGCGCGTTCGTCTCCTCACGCCGGCACAGGGGAGGCTTAACGTCAGGCGGAGTGCTGTCATATGTAGAGAAGGATCCGTTGTAATAAAACAAATCGTGGTAGACCTGCTTCGATTACTTTGTTGTTGCGATCACAATGCCCAGTTAAATTGTCTAGCCATATTGTTCACGTTGTTTGTAATTGACCGAAAACACGTCCACGTCTTTCCCTCTTCCTATAACATGGGATCGTTCAAGCGCAGTGTGAAGAGGCATCTCGTCAAGCCGGCATAGCGGACGCGACTGCTGCCTGCAGATCCCCTTCTCTGACAGCAGACGCCTTCGTTCATGGATCGCACTCTAGCTTAGCATCAGGTGGAGTGCGGTCATATGACGTGCTAAAATAAAAAAATCTTTGTACATTTCAGGGGCAGAGTGCTGATAGTAATTTGCAAGTCGTGACCACTGGCGGTTATCTCATTGTCGGTGGTGCACAACCGACCTGCAGCACTAACTCGACGGTTTCACATACAGTAAATTAGTTTTTTTTTTAATAACTGCTCATTATTATAAAGTAAAGAATCGCATACCTAGATCAAATAATGGAGTCGGTCGTGAACATTCGTCTCCTCAAGCCAGTATAGCGGTGGGGACATTTCTCTATAGGTTATTAACTTCAGGTGGAATCTGGTCACATGTCAGGTTACTATAAAAAATTTTTTTTTCTTTTAGAATATTTTTTCTCGTTAAACAGTTTTGATGTGGGTGATGCGATTTCTTTGTATATATTATAGATTAACAGGTTTTGTTTGTTTGTATCTTTGAGAAATATATTACTATTTGGGGATAGACTAGAATGTTTAGTAACTTTGATACTAGATTAAGCTTCAAAAGGCGTATATTTAAAAAAATAAACGACAAAATCTTTTTTTTTTTTTTTTTCATGCAAATCTCCATATTTTGTGGAATTTTCATATTTTATTGAATAATTATTAATTACTCTAAAAGAGAGGTAGAGATTATTATAAAAAAATCACTAATTATTTTTTAATCGATATATTTTCGTTCTTATCGACAACCCTATTTTGCACAATTCCGAGAGCTGCCGAAGGTGTTAAAAATTATTTTTAAACATAAAAGTTATTATATTTCTCAAAGATTAAATTTTAAAATTATTTCATATACAAATCTGTATATTAATTTTTATTATAATAATTATGAAGCTATTTTACGCAGATTAATTATAAATTTAATTAGGATTAGGGAACGACTATTGAGCTCTATAAATTGCTTTAGTTGAAGCGAGATAGCAATAAGTATTTAAGCTACTCCTGACAAACAATAATCGCTTATAGTTTTGTAACGAAAAAAATATGTAAATATTTATAATTGTACATAATAAAATTGATTTTGTTCTCTAGTTTTAAATTGAGCTGTACTGTCCATGAAGAATATTTTTTTTACAGTCCAGGTAATAATCTGAAATAACCGAGCTAAAAAAAACTCATTTAACTGATCGGGAAATGAAAGAGACCTCGCCAAGTGGTCTTCAAATGTCCAGATGTCTGTGGTACCTCGACAGAACTGGTGTATTTGTTATTTTGCACTTTATCCAACTAAAAATCTGACTGGGAAATGAAGGCAGGCTCGCAAAGTTGTGACGTTCTGGCCCCTAGTTAGAAGCCAATGGAAGTTCGAATCGAAAACAAAGTGTATGCGATTTGACCTTACCACTTGGGTAAAAGCGAAACGTCGAATCCCATTTATTTTGTTTTCGATTCGATAGACCCCAAGTTTGGTCTACCGTGTCTTAAACCACCGAGAAACTGAATTCAATACAGGCATGGGACTACCGTTTGCAGACATTTCTGTGTGATGGTTGTTTCCGCTCACGAATCGCACTTTAGCTTAACATCAAGCGGAGTGCGGTTACATATACGGCTGTAGTATAAATATATATATAAATAACCACGGGTTACACTTCCAATACTAAAAACATTATGGCAAAATCATGTAACATTTGTTTTTATCAAGCCATAAATAACCAGGTATAACGAGAGGAGTGTGCACTGTCAATTTAGATGGTGCATACTCGTCTCTTCAGGTCGGCATAGCGGAGTTGACTGCTCCCTTAGAAACGTATGTGTAGTAGTAGTTTTTTTTTAATTGTAGCTCGGCGTATGACAATGTAAAGCTAGAGTGCGGTCCATAAAATCATAATAATAATGGCATAATAACGCACGCAAGCAAGCAAATTGGGTTGAATGACCTAGAGCGTGATAAGAGTCCGAGGCGTTACAAGCTTTGTATTTACATTGCTTGTTTTTAAAAAAATAATGTTATGATATTAGACCAATTGTTATGAAAAAAATAATTAAAATTATGATCTCAAAAATAAAAAATAAATATTCGTATTTACCGCATCAGAATGAAGTATGCAATTTCTGGTTTGCGGGAATGACCTGTCTTTGTAATTAATTAACGTGTGGATATAGGAAAGAATGGGTGGGTAGTCTTCGTGGACAGTATGGAGTCTTAATGATTTGAAAATTTGTGAACTATTGTGATTATGGGAATTAATTCGTTTTGTGGCGGCGTTTTTTTTTTTAATGTGTTAGGTTAGTTCTTATTATAGATAGACTTTACTATTGTAATAAAAATAGGTAATAGTACTTTATTTCATTTTTTTTTACCAAATAGAAGTTTTTTTCTCCTGAAATCTGAAAATTAATATGTTTTAACGGAATTAAATATTTTTTTATGTGGCTTACTATCGCGTCTTGTTTTGACGTTTGAAAAGCTTTGCAGTTTCATCACAATAGTTGCAAAGCTTTCCGCAAGAATAAACGCGAAGTGAAAGCCCACATTTCTTTTCAAATGTTGATTTGTTTTTGTTTGTAATACGATATTTAGACAGCCCTCTTTAAGGTTGTTTTTTTTTTAATAGATATAATTCGAAATATTATTTAAATAAATTACAAATCACTAACTGCAAATATTTTCGTATAGTGTATGAGTAACTAGTCGAGTTGCTGGTTTTTCCGTGCAATTGAGGCCCGTGTAATTTATTCCTTTTTTGTGACCACTTCCGGGGCCCCGATTTAAAAAAAAAAGAAGCACTTAAATATGTTTTAATATGTAATATTGTTTAAAGTTACGTGCTTGATTTATAAAATTTAAAAACATTATATTTTTGTTATTTTATGACATATTTAAACAATGAGATAAATTAGTAGATTGTCGTCGTGGAAAAGTTGTTATAATTATTTTCCTGACGTGGGTAATGTACGAAATTGTGTTTATATTGTTGTGACTATTCGCGAATATCTTTTAACTAAATTAAATGAAGAAAATAATCAGAATAAACGTGGTATGAAGCCGCATAAAAATAACATTTTATTTTAGTTTATTATAATTATATCCAATAGTATTTAACATGCATGTTTGACGAAATTAAGATCGTGGTGGTAGAATTGTCTCTGCCTATCCCTGTGGGATATAAGTTTTTAGTTGTAGATTTAGTGTGTAGTAAAATGTCTAATGAAATTTTTTGTTTTATTTTCCTTGTCCTTATATAACTGGTTAGATTTTCAAGAGCTCGTACTACGGGTGTTATTTACCTCTCTATATCAGGGTTGACTGTTTTAGAATCTTTATACATACAGGGTTGCCAGCTGTACGGTATTTCGAGTCTGCCCACTTATTACTGGCAACACTTCCTGCGAGAAATTCTCGAATGCAGTAGCCTGGTCTGCGCGTGGACTTACAGGTCTTCAATAAAACAAAAATTAATATAATAATGTACTTTATTAGGATTCATATAGTACTTAAAAGATTTGCCTCCCTCGTGTTTCGTCTGATCACCGCTAATACTTGTAAAAAATCTTAATCTACCACCAAATCCATGAAAAACATGATTTCTCCACACTACATTTATAATTAGCAAAATATCTTACTAAATTAAAGGGACATACATCTTGAAGCCAATCTTTTTACTCGATTCTCCAGGATAATTTCATTAAGACCGGGCCCATGCGGTCGGAACTGCAGAACGGTATTCCGAATGCAGCAAATCTATAAAAAAATACACGAACGGAAAGGAATTTTAAACAGAAAACAACTACACGTGTTTAATAGATTATATATATTTGTATTTGCTGCATTTCAATAAGGAGAATGCCCATCTAACTAAGAGAAATGGGCCTCAAATTTTTTTGCGTATTTGTCGGTGATTTTGCAGGGAAATAAATCCATATTCATTGTCACAAATCAGTTTTTTTCATAATTTATTACCCAGGTTTTGACTAATTTGACCTTTGAGATATGATTTTACCTTTTCTGACACAGAGGTATTAAATGCTTTAAAAACTATATATTAATGAAAAAATAAGTTATTATAGAATACTGTTTTGTTAACGAACTATTAGATAGATATCAAATGGGGTCCAAAAATGGGCAAGGGCCCGGCCTTAATTTACAGCGTTTCCACATCTTAAAATAATCATGATTAAATTGTATCCTAAATCTCAAGAAGAAAACCCAAAAATATAATGTAGATTCTATTACATCGCAATAAAAGCTATATTGCATTGTTCGTTTTAATGCCTGGACACCTTTATATATTTTTTTTAATTTCCAGTCTTCAGATTTTAACTTTTTAGCTTTAACTTGATTCTATCAGCAAGAAAACTTATATAAAAATACTAATTGTTTATTTTTCGCTTCAACCCGTGCAAATTAAAGTAAGTTAAAAAATAATATAACCTAAATTTATATTTCTCCACAATTTCTAACCCAACTCTTAATCTATGAGAGTTATTAGTTTTCTTGATGATGGAAACGCGGCTTCAAATTATATTTACCAACTTTTAAGCGGTTAAGTAATTAATGTTTTTGTTTATTCTAAAATAAAGATTCAATTTTTAATTTAATAATAGAATTATATTCGCAATAATAATTTTTCCTACACAAAATGTTAACGTGTACAAATTTATCTACACATTAAAAACCCTGGAACTAAAGCACGTTCATAAATAACATTCCAAAATTCATACAAGCATAAAATATTACATTACATTGATTTTATCATTAATATAGTCATTCCAAACCATAATTATTGGCATGTACTACCAGCAATAGGTTCGCTGCATCACCACCACTCTCTGCCCACACGCTGCCACCACAAAAAACTGGCCGTGTGATGAGTACTGAATTAGTATGAATATTGTGGTCGGTTTCAACAACATTTTAGAACATTAGAACTATTTTGTGGTTTGAAAGTGGTACATGTAAATTTAGCTTTAGACTACCTATGCCTGTAAAATGATTCTCAGCCACTTGGACATCGACCAATAAAAATCGGTTCGCGATTGGCTAAAAATAAAGGAGGGCATGTCTCATGATCCTCTGAGCTCAGACGAATAGTAGCAGCGCCCGTTTTGCTGTTAGTACTTAAATAATTTAGAAGAAAAACCACACCAAACACGTCATTAAAAATGGCACTAAAATGGTTCGGATTTAACAACACAATTGTTAAAAGAATTAAAATTCTCAAACAATAATAAAATATACCTACTTAAGATTAATATATTTTTTACAAATAAACATAAAATTAACATGCATTCAACGCATCCATAAAACATAGGTAACGATACATAAAAATTAAATTTATATTAGTCTAATTAAATACTAAATTAACAAAAGTATAATAATATTTTCTTTACAACTTTTTTGAGTTAGTTTTTGTATACAGAGATAAATGCGTACCTAGTCTTTAAGACGTATACACACTTCATTATAATTAAAAAAAAAAATGTAAGTAGACTAATGATGCTTATTATCTTAGTCTGTCGTTCTAGGGCAGTATCACCACTTTGTTTGATCCAGTCGCGTTTCAGGATTGGCTTTTGAAGTCAGTCAATATGGACGAAGATACAAATCTTCAAGCTGTCAAAGCGGAGGCGACTACGGCTCTCAGACTTGGTTGACGTCATGCCGAATCGTCGATACACAATCTCTTTTTACATCTTTTAATGTATATATACTCTTTAATATTACATTTATCACTGTATACAAACTTAATTAAAAAATAATAATTAACTATAAAACATTATAATAAAATCTATTAATAATGAACAATAAAGGTTTTGGTTAATTATAATTGGTTAAAAGTAAAATTGTTTTTAATTTGAAATGACTAGTTAATAATAGGTTAAAACAAGACGTGTCTTCCAATCTACCAATAGTATTGCTTTAAAATAACGTGTCTTAAAAGTCAGCCATTTCATTGGTTGTTATGAATTTTCGTTGCTAGTTGTGTAAATTGTAAAGCCGTTGATTTTCAAAAGGCCATTTGAATAGAAAAGTTTAGTTAGGCCAAATTAAACGAAGTAACCAAAATATGCATGATTTAAATAGGGTTTAAAACATTTGGCTTCAATCTGATAAAAAATCAATATAAAACAGCTCTTCTAGTTTCTACGCAACAACAATTAAAAAACGAGGTCTCAATTCAATTCATTTAGCACCTCCGGACTAGAATATGGGACCTACTAAAGCATAATATACACCAGGCCTATCCATACCTACCTATCATCTAAAACTTAGGTCTTGATCTGTATGTCTGTATTTAACGCTCGGTATACACTAGGTCAGTTTTTCAAGCCAATCCAGCAAGCCAGTATGGGTCTAAAAATCATCCCATTAAACTTTCCTAGCTTGAGAAACTGACTTACTGACCTCCTCACTATTCTAACTGGCCTAGGAATGAAGCTAATTCTATGCAAACATAGCCAGAAGTACTTGCTTGCCTGGCTTGCAAAACTGATCTCGTATTTGCCGGGCGCAAGGGCTGGTAATTCAATTCCGCCAATGGCTGCGATCTATGAGCGGCCATATAACGAAGTCCATAATAAAAAGTAATTTTTGGAGCTAAACTGATTACTTAGGTACCTAGCTTTTTATTTAAAAAAGGATTGAAATACCAGCCCTAGGTTAAGCTCTATAGTGAGGTAGATTTTTATGCTCATCAAAAAGGGATTTTTTTTCATCAAATTTCAACAATAAAAATTGCAAATCTTATCTAGCGATTTTGTTTCATATTATTATCATTATGGTAAAACTACCTATCTACAATTTAGCAAAATACAGATTTCTGATCAAAAATGTAAGAAATATTACAAATTCATGCAAAAATAGTTTTATCTGTATTCGTCGTACACATGTACCTATTTACATATTATGTATGTATGTATTTATTAAAAATAATCTATTTTATACTCGTTTTTTTTACCTCAAAAGCTAAGGAAATGTAATTAATTAATCATGGACGACGTTATGCGAGCTACTTACTCTCTTAAAAGTTTTGGATGGCATTATGCAATGATATGGTTATGATTTATGAAAGACGGAAAGAAAGATTTTTTATTAAAAAGATTAAAAAATTGAGTATTAATAAGTTAGGTTTATAAATTAGAAAATATTAACTGATATGATTTTCTAAACGGTATTAAACGAAGTAATAACTAAGAAAATGCTGTATCTAGATCTAGTCTAAAGTGAAAGTCTATCTTTATGATACAATTAATATTTTTTAGGTACTTTAAAAAACGCTAAATGCTTCATAAAAAACCAAATTAATTTACCTAATAAAAATTACTTCATAAACACACATTAAAATATGTTATTTCTAAAATAATATGCTATTTTCAGTGTCACGTAAAATATTGTATCAATACACTAATGAATTTCAGTTTGAAAAACAGAAAAACAAACATCCAAACATCTATAGTACATGCTAACACTAACAATAGCTACAAATTCGAAAAATATTTCTTTTAAACATTTGAGAAACAAATGCAGATTGCACACAAAAGTTACATGTTTCTTTGGTGTTTTTGTAACCTTAGTTAAACCAGGACTGCATGTACGTTTTTTAAAAAAATTATTCACCATTTTCATTCTCAAACCGTGTCCCATTCAAACACAACACCGAGGTGCCGAGTTAACTTCTGTGATAATTGGAATTCACGCTTTTTTTTAAATTTGATAATAATGCTAATAAAACAGTTTTATACTACAGTTTATTTTACCTTGAACTAAAATGGCAAACAAACGGTATGTACATGTAGGCCCAGCTTTTAGGGTGAATTTTGGTGTTCCTTTTATATGGAGCACTCATCACTATCGCGAGCATAGTCCTCGTCATCGTCATCGTGACGCGAGCTGGTCTTCTTAACCTTATTAGAGACCACACCAGTATTCACTTTACTAAACACACTGCTACGATTCAATCTAGATATTTCCCGTTGAGGACTCAGTCTCTCGGCGACGGCGCGCTCGTAATTATCCGAAATCTTATTAATTCCATTCACGGGACTCGATAATGGAGATTTATTTTTAGTAGGTGAGATAACTTTCTTTAATTCTTCAGTTTTGTCGAAGAGGGTTCCGCTAGTAGCGGCTGTATACGAGGGAGGATCTTTGGCACGCGTACCTAGCATATTGGAATATAAGAAGCTGTTGTTACCGAAACCCGCATACTTATGGTCCGTTTTACCATTCACCATCAGCAGACTGACAGGTTTCTCTGGAGGGACAGGCTTCTCTGGTAATTTCTTATCTGCTATTCCGTTCTGTAGTGGAGGTGCGTTTTGTGAATTCCATTTTTCATTGCCGAGGGTGTAGATGGAACTGAGGTTGACGTAACCTTGTTTGGGGGTCGCGTCATCTCGCAGTCTCGCCGCAGCATTGCTGTCACTGAGCGTGGACTCCTCGATGCTAGATTCGTCCACTACCTCGGTGCTCGTCATCTCGTCTAAGTTCGGAGATAAACAATCTTCGTCCGTCTCATCGTATGAGCTGTAACACAATGATGTTATCTATGAATGTGTAAACGCATATTTCCTTATATACATATATAATTGTATATGTACTGAATGCAAGTGTGTGTGTTAATGAGAATGCATCATGCCGTATGCTCATCTCGATCATTATTTACAAGAAAGCCACTGATTGGTTGTGATAAGGTAATATATACAGATATGATCAGAGTCAACAGTCTCAAGCGAAATGCAGTTTATATCACTTTTTAAACAATATTAGACATTTGTTCGTGTAAATCAAATGCTGTATTATTTGCAGTCGAGTGCAGATGATCACACATAGAAGCAGAAGTCTCCGAAGAGTCGGGAGGGCATAACGGTCAGTGAAGCGAATAGCAAAGTCTTAAAGGTCAAATTTCTTAAACAAACGCATCCATTGCATACAACCGCAATCATCAACACATTCTTACCCTAGCATAGCCACTTCTGTCGTCCTCCCTGATAAACAAAATATACAAAAAATATAAAATAAAAATTAAACCAAGTATAACGAGAGAAGTGTGCCCTGTCAATGAACAGTGCACATTGTCAAGCCGGCAAGTGGAGGCGACTGTTGCCTACAAACATTTTTCTGTAGTAGCAATTGTTTCCACTCGCCTAAAATCATCGAGTTACTGAAAACATATATACAAAATGATAAATTATTAAATATGAAATATAATAATAAATGTAGGAGTTTGAATAATAAATGTCTTCCAAAGATTTGCATTCAGAACATATTAATAATGTCGGGTATGTAACAAGGAGGAGCCGGTTCGCTTAGTGCATTAAACAATGATACTAAAACACCCATCTAGTGCTCAACATCAACATCTGTCTAATTCTACCCACATAACTACATTACCGTTAAACTTAAACATGATATTGTATGCATGTAATTATATTTTGAATCCGTTAGTGCCACTATTTCTGCACATTTCAAAAAATCGTCTCATACATTTTCTTTTCTCTGATTCTCGCATTAGTCTATATAATACCCTGTTTACAAATATAATGTTATAAATGTTTATTTTTGTTTATTATTATTATTTATTATAATTTATTTATTTAACTCACATTTGATCTTGAGCATCACTACCGCCCTCTTCGGCTACCAACAACTCGTATTCTTCAGCTGCAAAACGATCCCACTCAGACGTCTGAAAATAAAAACACGATTAAATATAAATATCTATTTTATCACGCCCTGTCTCCACTGGGGTAGGCAGAAACTATGGAACGCCAGCGACTTCTCTCTTTACATGATATTATACTTTTACTCCGACCGCGTTCTGACCCTTTCTATGGGTGGTTTGCACCAGAAGGCCGGTTAAAGTAACTTTAACTATTACTTTTACGGCGACAACGACCGTTAAACGTTTACATTTACTCCACACGAGTTGCAATATTGTAAATTCATCTTGTCATCGTTAAAAGGGTGGCTGATCTCGAAAAATAATAGAAAAACATATTTGGCTTCTTTTCATTACATTTGATGTTAGCAACATTGGTTTGACGATTACTTTAACCAAAACCAAGCCAAGATTCGCTGGTTACGGCTAAGGTTAAAGTAACCGTCAAAAATGACAGACGCGACGATGCAGCGATGGTGCAACTCGTGTGGAGTAAATATGCACCATAATGTTGATGTAACGGTTAAAGTAAACGTAAAAGTAATAGTTAAAGTTACTTTAACCGGCCTTCTGGTGCAAACGACCCTAAGCAGTTGACCAATCTGGCTGAGAAAGGTCTTCCTAGAGCACTCCATTCCCACGCCTGCCATTCACTTTTGCACAATAAATCTTTCTAGCTAATCTCCTTTTATCCATCCTTTCCAAATGACCGAACCACCTTAGATTTCTTATTATGTTGTTTGGTGTTTTCTCGCTTCAGGACACTCCACACATACTTATTTCTTAACAAATTTTGTCAAGAATAATCTATTTTATTTGTTAGTTATTAGGAATTTCGACATAATCACGTAAAGCATCAATAGTTTAGTGGTCAGAACATCTAAATAGCGAAAGGCGTTAGTTCCACAAACCCACTGTAATTCAGGCTGATACGAATATATTAATTTTTTCCATTAAATTTTCATCATATTTTAATAATAATAAATCTTACATCACAATCAGAATCTCGTTGTGTTGCAAATGGATCCCGCTGTTCATGGTCGAGATATTTCTCCAAGTTGAAGAAAGTGTCATAGAATATTGGTGTTAATTTGCATCTCTTCAAGTCGGTCAGTGTAATCTTTCCTTCTTCCGCTGGATGGACCATGTCGAGCATCTAACAAACATTAAATAGATAAATACACTCCATAGAATAACCTCAACCCAAACATCTAGCTTCTAGGTCCTCATCAGGACTAGAATAACAGGAACAAAATTTTAGACATGAAAAACACTTAAGAATGGTAGGCGTACTGATGATGGTTATTAGTCCAGTCTGTCGTCCTGGGGTAGTACCACCACTTTCGAATGAAACACCCGTGAAGTGACCTTGTCGCGTTTCGGGAATAGTCTGAAAGTAGCCAGGTATAACGAGAGGAGTGTGCACTGTCAATCGAAGATAGTACATGCTCGTCTCATCAAGCCGGCATAGTGGAGGCGACTGCTACCCGCACAGGTTTCTCTGTAGTAGCGGTCCATTCATGGACCGCACTCTAGCTTTACATCAGGCGGAGTGTTGTCACATGCCGAGCTACAATTAAAAAAAAAACTTACTCATTTTTTCACTATGCTAGTGCTTGTGCCTGTAGCACTGAGCGACCAAAGTACATATAAGATAGTTACATTGGTACCGGTCAGAATTTAGTTAGGTTTGAACACGAGTATCATCTATCGTGAGGTCCGACCTCTACCGCTAGACCACAGCCGCTTATGGTATCATATATATTTTTTTCGGCTGAGAATCGAACCCAAACCTCTGTGTAATAGACTAACCCATTAGCTCGCCATCATAACTTGACTTAAAAAAAACAACTTATTTAGAATTTTTAATCTTAAGCCATTTTTTATACCTGACATAAACAGTCGACAAAAGGTAATGTTTCAATTCCTATAGCTTCCATTCTTTGCATTTGTTCTTCATAAAAATATTCAAGTTCATACATTGATAAATAACCATCGCCATCCACGTCCATACATCTGAAAAAAACAATAATTAAACCAGTAAAAAAATCCGTCGCAATAAGTTAATTAAAACTTATATAAAGTCGACATTTGGATAAAATGGTCTACGAAAGTCGGATTTCGGTTCACTGTGCATCGTCACGGCAATGTTTCTATCACCCCTAAACCACGATAGTTGTTTAACTTTAAAGCAAGGCATAAAAAATGACGTTTTGACAAGTGTAGTAGGTCTAGATTTAATTTCCTTTTATTGTCCGCTGAAAGTTAGTAAAACATATACAGTGTAAACTCGATTTAACGACAAATTCCTTAAAACGTCGAAATTACCTGACTATAGTTTACATTGTTGTCCATACAATGATACACTCTATGTAGCATCACACCAACTCTAAATAACGACCGAAACATGTCCTTATTAAACAATAAACAGTACTTTCCAGTTGCCAAAATTAATCAGAACTGCAGCTGTGTACGTTCTTTTGTTTGTTTTTTGTTGCTTTATTGTCTAGCCCGTATTTACCTTGACTGTCGGCATCATACGGATCGAAGATTCTGTCGTTACGTTGTTATGCATAATGTTATATATACTTTATTGGTAAATAATAATAATAATGACTTTTCTTCTCTCCATTTAACGACAACTCTCTATAACGCTATAAAATGTGCAGTCCCTTCAGTGTCGCTATATAGAGTTTACACTGTATTTTAAATTTATTTTTTATTTTGGCAACAACACCTCAGTCTCGCCAACCATTAAAATAATCAAAATACAAGCACATAATTTTTTTATTTAATTAAAATTTAGTATAAGAAAAGAATTAAAAAATTAAAGGAAAGGAGACCATGTTATATGTACTTTGGTCGCTCAGTGCGTATTGTATCGCGTACAAGAGCGCTAGAATAGCTACAAATCTAGAATAGATACAAAATTACCTGAACCAATATTCAATAGCTGTGGGATGACTCTTATCTTCTTCAGCCATTAGGAACCAAACAAAATCCGTATATGACATGCGTGGCTCTCCATCAGGCGTTAGCCGGTTCTGATTTCCACGAGTAACACAACCGGATAGTACCCTCTCTATCATTCTACTTGATAATGCTGTATGTACGAAAGAGAAAAATGTATTATCTTTTGCTATTTTTCTATGTAATGAGTGAAGATAACTATCACAGAGGAATATTTACGAGGCAGATGAGACGAGTATGCATCATACAAGTTGACAGGGCAATCACCTCTCGATATACCTACATACTTTCAAGCTAATCCCGAAACGCTATTAGGTAAACTTGATTATAATTTACTCCTCCGTTTTTGCATATTTAAAATCTATTTAATAAGACCCAATATAAATTGAAGTGTATCGTTATAGACACATTTGTTACCTTTACATATAAAGTTACAGCATAATTATTTTCTATAATAGGCCTATATCAAATTGCTTTGTAATTCTTGCAATATTATTGGTTTACAATTTTCAAATTAGAAATTATTAAATTGTTTAAAAAAAAAAATCATACCATGATCGTTATGTCTCGCTAAATCGTGTTTGTCTATAAAAAGATCGTGGTCTCGATCCAGCTCCCAGAACTTGCAATATATCACGTAGAAATGCTCGTAACTGCAACGTAAAAGTTATTTCTAGAAACCAATCAAATAAGCTTAAAATAGTCGCAAACCCCACTTAAAAGTTGCAACAAAGCAACACTCGGATTGTGTGCTTCAAACTGATTTCCACGTCCTATTTTTAAATTAGCCGATGAAATACGGAAATTGCCGAAATTCCATATTACATTATGCTCTATAAACCTAATAGTCCAGGAGGCAGCGACATTTTGAAGCTAGCTAGTTTATTATGTATCATACACATGCGAAACGGCGCTCAGTTGGCGGTATTGCAGTGGAGATAGGTGCTGGAGTCCATCTTACTCGTAAAAAAGTTATTCAAATGAAAATATATAACAAAAATGCGTCGCTGCTTCCCAGTGTATTTGTCATTGATCTTAGATGAAAATGAAACGTTTGTAGCGTTTATAAGCTTTATTATAGTGAAAACCATTTCCATCAGCCAAAGGACAATGAGCTGCAGGTTGCAGTCCCAGTCCCATTTTAAAATAAAATATTAAATAAGCCTAACTAAGAATAATATTTAAAATAATAAAATAACCCAATAAAAGAAAGCAACAAAACAATAAAAACACATTAGATGTAACATGGATGCCATAAACTTCTATATAAAGACAATATCAAGTACTATTTAGTATTTACGAGAAACAGACTGCCCCGAAGTGTCAAGGCGAATGTAGGAGGTAAACTACTCTGTTTGGGACAGCCTGTATATCATGTACTTTATGTGTATTGAAGTCTATGAAAGTTTTAGTAACTCAAATGTATATATAAAAATGATTTAATCTAGGACATACCTAAAATACTGTGTAACTTGATTAATATCTTCTTCATCCTCCAATAGTTCTATAACTTGAAGTAAATTAGATCTTCTGAGCTCTGGAATTGAAATCTTTCCCGACCAAGATCGATTTACACAATAAAATATCCTAGCGATCACCTGAAAATAGACAAAAAAGATGGTGATGACAACTGTTGATTTTGCTAAAGTTATAGTTTAATCAATATAAACAAAACATAACAAATAAAACTTACAGTATGAACATATCTGGAGTGAAACTCTGTAGCTTCTTTCAAGAATGAGAGTCCAGGGTGTGTATCAACAACATCCTGTACCATTGGCACGAAGTCTTCTGGAGTTAACGTCTGACTACGACCTCGTGTTAGTATGTAAACAAACCGCGAAGCAAAGTCGTGACATTGACTCGCTAATCTGAAATTAAACACCGATATTTATATTTAAAATAAATTAAATTAAATATTAGGTAAGACCAAAGGGCAAGACATTGGACACTCGAACTCGCTAACTTTTTTTTAAAATTGTAGCTCGGCATATGACAACACTCTACTTAATGTAAAGCTAAAGTGCGGTCCATAAACGGAAACAACTGCCACTACAGAGAAATCTCTACACGCAGCAGTCGCAATATGCACCATCTTGACAGTGCACACTCCTCTCCTGGTATAACAGGTATAACCTGGCTACTTTTAAACTATTCTCGACTTTCTAATAAGTAGGTACTTTTAGCAACAACAAAAAAACAACCAAACATTCGTACTGTAGTATATTTTATATAACATTATTATTAACAAACATATGTTGCATTTAAGAATATTTTAATCATAAAAATCGCCTTTAAAAGAACGTGTGCAAAATCTTTTGAGGCAATAATTTAGTTGACGTCAACATATTGGCCGACTTTGCTTGAATACTTGACCTAAATGGGAAAGCTTTTGAAATGCTTCAAACTGTGAATATTTTTAAAAAATATGACATTAAACCTAACTTAAATACATGTCCTAAAAATAAATCTAGAATATTTATATTAAAGTTATGTCCATTGCTCTGTGGATTTTATTAGTGTTTTTATTAAGTTCTTCTATTAAGTTATTTGTTGTAAATGTTTAAATATTAATTAAAAGCTATTAGGTGTTCCATTGGGCAAAAGTCCTCCCCTCCTTCTTCCCTTTCAACAATTCCTCTTTCAACTCCTTCGTGTTGAATAATTACTTTAAAAATAATTTGGTTTATTGAAATATGATGTTGATGTTAAAAAAAGTTATTTATTGTTTATTACACGAATTTAGATACTTACTCTCTCCAAAAATCTATAAATTTATGTCCGTCCACAGTTGCGTGTAGGCTCTGTTGTGTAGCTAGAAACAGTGGCATCTTCCAATATAATGGACATTCGCATGCCTTTACTATGTGCTTGAAGCTCTCCCGCGGGACCTGGTAACAAGACGGAATATTTAATTATACAGACCTTTTTGCGTCTAAATTAAAAGAATTAAAGTCCACAGTACAGGGCCCTTTGTGAGTAACTTCGTTTTGACAAGACGCCCAACTTTTGTCACTTAGAAAATTCTCGATAATTGTCGTCAATAAAGTCCGTTAATGTAAAACAAGCCGATTGGGAATTGTCATAATTTTAGCAATAAAGACATAAAACTTAAATAAATATTCATATAAAATGAATAGTTTGACCGTGAAGCTTTCCCAATTGCTAAGTCATGAAAAATATAATTAACGAGCTGATTTTCGGCTTATAATTTGTATAATTAAATGGCCACATTGTCATATAAATAAAATATTAATAAACAATAATACTGTGGCGACCTCTATTTAATAGTTTTGTTTTATAAAAAGTAATATGTCAGAAATATGACAAGCTCGATCTTTTGTTTTTCTTATGCAGTATGAAATATATTTTTACTCAAGCAACAACGTGTTTTATTTAATTTAACTGGAGTGTCTCCTATCACTCTAAATTACTATAAGAAATTGAAAGATTTAGCAAGGGTTTTAAACGTTTTTTTACACCTTATAGTACATACACAGAATAAAAAAAACATAGCACAATATTAAAGTGAACAAAGAATGAACTATTGAACCGTTTCGAGACCGCTTCATCAAGGACGCATTTCCGTAACATGGGCCACTGAGCATACGTCCCTATTTATAGATTCACCTAGCATAAAACTGACCATACAATTGAATCTATCCGGTCTTCTATCACAAATTGGGTTATTTATACTACGTGACTACCCACCATTCGGATAAATGAATACAGACGGGGTGAGGTTTGAATTGGTCAAAGGACTTGTTTGGTCGCTTTACTGTGCATCCAAATTTGGCTTTAATGACTTTTGTATGTATTATAGCTATAATTTGAGAATGAAGTTGAAGTGATTAATTTGAGTTTGAGAATTAGCCTGATGGGGCGCTGAAGAAGAACTGTTTTATCAAGGTGACAGCTGGCAGCGGTTGTCTTCGCTCATGGTAAGAATTTAAACTTAACTTTAAATGGAGTTCGGTCACATGCCAAACTATACAAAATCTTGGGAAAAGTTATCAAATACAATGAGAAGATGGAGGAGATGGCCATAGCTATCTGCAGACATTTCTGCAGTTGTTCCCGCGGGCCGGTAATCTATACTCAGGGATATTGGACATTTAAAGTTTAATTGAATATTTGTTGCACCAGCATTTATTATATTATCATACTTACTCAAAATAATCCAAGCTTAATCTTACCCAAAATCAACCCAAATCCCAAAAGCGGTCCATGAAGGGAAATAACGGCCACCACAGAGAAATTTTTACAAGCAGTAGTCGCCTCCGCTATGCCGACTACTTCGATTGACAGCACACTTCTCTCGTTATACTTGGCTACTTCCAAACTGATCCCGAAACGTGACTAGGTCACATCATCACGGGTGACATTCGAAAGTAATTAAAATGTTAGCTACAATTAGCTGTCAAAAGTAATTTAGCTGACTATAAGATCTTTATCAATTTGTCCCAGTGGGAACGTATTTCATCTAAATTGGTCCCATTTAGGGCTATTAAAGGTGTAATAATAATTAGAGAAAGAAGTTATAATAGAAACATTGAGTATGTTATGGAAAATGTTTGCGATTGGTTTCGTAATTTTTTACGCAATGCCGATTTCTATAAATTCCACCAGATAAATGACAGTAATCACCGAAGATTGTTTGTTTTAATTATCATAAAAAAAGTAAAAAAAAAGAAGGTTTTAGAAGTTTTTCTAACGGTACGAGTGAGTTATTGTACTTCTGATGGTATTCTGTGTATTCTGCGCTTACTGCATCAAGTCCCCAAACGAATATGCCTTGAGAACCAAGTATGAGTTTACATTTAAGCTGTCACGGCATGAAGTGAGACCTCACCACCAATTAAACTATTAAATTTTTACCGCGAAAGTTAAAAATTTCAAATGAAGCCATCCTATTGAAAAACAAATAAAACAAAAGAAATATGAAATCAATTATTTATGAAAACATTTTGAGTGCAATTTAACAGAAGAATTGAAAGCAACATGTTCGTAATATGTTAAAACAATTCATTTCAATAGAAAAACAATATAACAGAATTAAATTGCATTCAGTATAGAGTTCGAAGAATGATCAACAGCTATTCCCGACTTGACAGGGGCGTTGACCGTCGGCCAAGAATGTAGGCCATACAAAGTTGAACACATTGCCTATTTTTAACAGGGACACTTTGACTAAACACGCTCTCTGTTCCTTACAATGAAATTAATTTATTTTGCATAATTAATACTAAGGTCACATACACGCGTATAATCACGCCTAAGACGTTAATATGTGGTCTGCCTTTAAATAAAAATACTACTGATGAATTAAAACTTGATTTATATTTTTTAAAAATCAAAAATACGGTCATTTTGGACCTAGTTCGGAATCAGCCGGGTATAACTAGAGGTGCGTCTTAGTCTAGAGGTAGAGTGTAAGGTACACATTTATCTCTACAAGTCGGCATAGTAAAGGGGATTAGTGCCTACAAAAAATTTTCTTTGATTGCAGTTGTTCCCGTTCATGGACCGCGTTCTAGCTTAACGTAAGACGCAGATACATGTCAACCTATTATAAAAAAAAATTATCTCTCCAAAACGCTAGATAAAATGATGCCATAACTATGTATATCGCGTGTATCTTAACACTGCGTTTTGTTCTCGTCATGCATTGCTGGCCGAGCGAGACCAATGACCACTACACATAAGCTTCGTCTACAAATAACTTTAAACATCGTACATTACTGCTTTTATTATTGCACTGCATTATTTAATTGAAGTAACTGAAAGAAGTTGGGCCTAAACAGTCAATGTAAAGTAATATGTCTGACGATGAAAGTTGTAAGTAAGGTGTAGCCAAAGGATGAAGTTGACCTCTTTCCTCGTTTTTATGTTACATTACATATATGGTCATCAGTTTGTAATCATTATGTGTTTACGTTAGATTAGAATGAAGAAATTATCTCAGTTGAAATTAAAATGTACTAGGCATAATAATTATTTTTTAAAAAAAATTTAGATAGTTCAGTAGAAAACCAAGAAGAACACAACGACGAGAGAGGTGTGTACATTGTCAACTTGGATGGTTTTCTCGCCTCAAATTGACATAGCAGAGGCGAGTGATTCCTGCAGATTTTTTTGTGGTTGCAGCATCCGTTCATGGACCGCGATCTAGCTTAACGTAAGACGAAGTGCTGTCACTCATACTAGTATATAAAAAAAAGATAAAGGAGATAAACACATCGTATAGGAAGCAAGAAATAGTTGACAGAAGTCGTGCCGAAACGCAACTATACCGAGTTTAGTCTTCAGGGAGGAAGTATTCAGAAGTCCAACGTTAATGTATACTTTCGAATGTAACACCCGTGAAGTGACCTTTTTGGGAACAGTTTAAAAGTAGCCAGGTATAACGAGAGGAGTGTGCACTGTCACCATCTAGGTACATGCTCGTCCCCGAAACGCGACATGGTCACTTTACGGGTGTTGCATTCGAACGTGGTGGTACTACCCCTGGAAACTACTACTCATAAAATTTGTATTTACTAGCTAAGATAAAAATACATACAAATTCTTTCAAATAATGTAAAAGTTATTTTCGTTTGCAATTAATTTCAGTTTCAGCGCCTACACATCTAAAATCTAAATTTAGTCAAAAATCTTCAATCTTAAGCAAAAATTATTATTCAACAAGCGTTTTCTTTAAGGACAGGCTATCATTTATAAAATACCTGACCTATCTCAATTTACCTTTTATTACATTTACCTAAGTAAGGTAAATTGCAAAAGTAATTTATTAATTTACCTCGAAAGAAATTACTCAACGTTTATAAAGAAGGAAAAACTGAATTTAAATGACCAGAATTTGCAATTTGCGTACAATTGATTAAAAAAAAAAACTCCTACCCACGCTTTGAGAACACCAGCTGTCTTCTGCCAATCGAGCATTTGTTTAATTTAGAATACAGTCGGTTTAGTTGATTCTAGACACAAATTACCCTTACATCTCATCACGTTAAATCTACGTCACTAGTTGTTAGGTCACTAGTTTGGAACTAGTCGAGTAAAACGAGAGTACTGTGCACTGTCAACTTAGAACCTAATTCTTAAAGAGTACATATTCGCTTCAAAAAGACGTCAGTTGTTCATGAACCACACTACGAATACTGAACATCAGATGAAGTTTTTTTTTTTTTTATTATTGTAGCTCAGCATGTGACAACACTCCGCCTGATGTAAAGCTAGAGTGCGGTCCATGAATGGAAACAACTGCTACTGCAGAGAAACCTGTGCGGGTAGCAGTCGCCTCCACTATGCCGGCTTGAGGAGACGAGCATGTACCATCTTAGATTGACAGTGCACACTCCTCTCGTTATGCCACTCGTAGTACCACCACTTTCGAATATAACACCCGTGAAGCGACTTTGTCGCGTTTCGGGAATAGTTTGAAAGTAGCCAGGTATATAACGAAGTGTAATCCTGCTGGATTTCATTCAAATTGCAGTTGATCAAAATGCAATCAATACGTCTAAATGATAATAAATTAAGCAATTGTTGAAGAAGCCAATGTTACAGTATTTTTAAGTATGAGATTGCGTGACCATAGTCATTTGAAAAGTGTATCTTTAGGGTGCGGAACCCCTGCGGAGAGCAAATGGACTTTTTAATTACAACGGCGCTCGTTTGTTTTGATTATTTGAAGCTAAAACGTTTCCGTCTTCGAAATTTAATTTATTTCTTTGTAACTAAGCTTGGCTGAGAGACTGATGCTAATTATTAGCCTAATCTGCCGTCCTGCCGTACCACCAGTCCACCACTTTCAAGTGTAACACCCGTGAAATGACCTTTTTTTTATTATATATATATATGACAACGAAAACAACTGCTACTACAGAGAAATCTCTACGGGCAGCAGTCGCCTCCGCTGTGCCGGCTTGAGGAGACGAGCATACCATCGGGATTTGACAGTGCACACTCCTCTCGCTACATCCGACTACTTTTAAACTGCTCCCCGAAACGAGACAAGATCACTTCACGGATGTTACATTCCTAGTCGCGTTTCGGGACCACTTAGAAAGTAGCCAAGTATAACAAGGAGAGTGTGCATTGTCAGCGTGGATGGTATATATTCACCTCCTCAAACCGACAAAGCGGAGGCGATTGCTGTGTACTCTGACTGATTTTTCTTTAGTAAACTAGAGGCTAGTTTGAAATGTTATGAACTAACATAAACGTCCGTTCACATGTCTGAGATAAACCGGGATCTCTTTTAATCTGTTACAAATATAACACAAAGAATCCACGAGATGTTAGAATTAAAACTAGAAAGTTGAAAGAAAACAAATGTTAATTTAATTCCTAAACAGATATAAAACAATTTACACTAAAAGTTTTAAATCGTAGAGAATAAACAAGTAGGAGAAAATAAACGAGCTTACTTAGCAATGTTGATGAGGCCATAAATTCAACTAATCCAGGATTTCTATAGCCCTAATATGTTCAGGCGTTTTTCAAATTTTGTGTTTTTGGATCATTTTAATTAAATATGGTCTAAAAGGCCCGTTAAAGTTACTTTGACTGTTACATTTTAGATGAGTTTTACGGTTACGTTTACATTTACACCATCGTGCAAATTCATATTCGTTATCGATAAAATGGTGGCTGATGTAATGAGGAGTACATTCCCAAAAATTAATTTAAAAAAACATATTTGACCTCTTTTCATACACTTGACGTTAGTGACATTGGTTTAACTATTACTTTAACTTTAACTTTAACCAGCCAAAATTCGCTGGTTAGTGTCAAGACTGACATGTTTTTTGAAGCAACCCAATTTTAATTTTAACAATTACTTTAATGTGAAAGTAATAGTTAAGTCATGTGGTGCAATTGAACTTAAAAGTCACATAATAAATATACAAATGTGCCGTATAGTATGAAATTGTTATGTATAATTATAAATCCTAGGATCTTAAGAAATGGAGATGCTTAAATCTGGCAGCAATATCTAGTCTCTTGGCTTTACTGGGAATTAGGGGTCGGTGCAGTTATGTATAACGAGCGGCCACAGCTACTCAATTGAAGAAAAGGAGCCCACGAGGAATCTACAATCGATGCTTTTATGTTATTGAAAATACATCACTAGAATGTACAGGATGTATCGAAAGGAAAGGATTACGATTTGATTGTAATTCTAAAAGAAACTCGGGCGAAATTTTGTTAATTAAATATCAGTTTAGTCCAGTTTAGTATCCCGCCAAAACCATATATACCCATCGATCAAGTGAAGCGTCATACAGCAAACGAAATGAACAATACTAACCAAACAGAACGAGGTTATCTACAGTATAATATTGACTTTCCCAAATTACACAGTTAAATATTGTTTTCATTTGCCAAACGCCCAAAGTTCCGGTGCCTGTGATTTAGGGCTGGTAATTCAATCTTTCAGTAATTATAAACCTAAAAATTGTAACTAAAGGAGAATGCCCATTTTTGGACCCACTTGATACCTAATACTTTGGTAACAAAACAATATTCTAAAATAATATCTTATTTTTTCATTAATTTGTTTTAATTATATCAACACATCGTTTACCAATCAAGAGACAATGTTTAATTACATAAAAAACAGATATTATCAATTATTAAAGCCTTTAATATAATAATAACCTCAAATATTGCATCAGAAAAAGTCTAATTACTCAATAACCTGGGTGAAGAAATCAAAACTGATTGGTGATAAGGAATGCAGATTTATTTTTCTATAAAATGAACTAAAAATGATCGTGAAACTTGAAAAAAAAATTGTGGGCCCATTTCTTTTAGGCGAATGGACATTCTCCTTTAATAAACTAAAAATGCGTGCACACGACAGCCTGAATTGTGGTCGGTATCGAACTTATGTCCTCTACTTTGCGCACGGATGCTGTGACCAAAACTCCAAATCTTAGTCAACAATTCTTGACCCCGAGAATGAGTTGAGAAGCTTTCTTCAAAAGTACCAGTGGCTTAAGCCAGCATTAAGTTACCAGCCACACATTAAAGTTAATTTTTTTCTGCTTTTAAGTAGGGCGACATGCAACCACACTGCGCCTCAAGC
Organism: Tinea pellionella; assembly: GCA_948150575.1. Classification (NCBI taxonomy): domain Eukaryota; kingdom Metazoa; phylum Arthropoda; class Insecta; order Lepidoptera; family Tineidae; genus Tinea; species Tinea pellionella. The sequence goes on along the minus strand of OX411249.1, from coordinate 2,986,637 downwards.
TAGAGTAAATCTAAACGGGAAGAGAGAGAGAACGGGCACGATTACTACCTAGGTAAATAAATGTCTTCAGGCAGCAATCGTCTCTGCTATCGTCTTAGATTAAGGAGATGAACGTACCATCCATTGACGGGGCACACACACACTTCCAATAATTACGACATTCAACTAAAAATCTAACCTAATAAAAATATACTAATTACTAACGAATATTTTTGAAACCAAAATATTTCAAATATCTGTCGCTGAGTACGGAAATATCGTGCGTAAAGATTGGTACGCGAATGACCTAAATGACCGAGCCAGTTAAGGAGGTCGGCAGGGCATGGTACATTATGGAAAACCCATTCATTGGCCATTGAATGCCCACAGTCATGCGATATATTTTCATTGGCGAAATTATTACTTCCGTCGAATAAGTGGAATTTTTGCAATAGCCATTTTAATATGACAATAGATGTAACTTAATTCTATAAAAAATATGTCTTAGAACAAGTTGATTACAAAATAAGTATAAAATAAAATCTGCAATATTCTAAACAAATGAATGCATTTTTGTTCGGCGTGTGTCGCGTCTGGATGCCAGACTACACACAATCTTCAGGCGCAGATAACTGGTGGGACCAAAAACTTCGGGCAATCCTTCTTCTGTCGTTCCATCAAATTCTGGAACGACCTTCCCAGCCACGTCTTTCCCCCTTCCTATAACATGGGATCCTTCAAGCGCAGTGTGAAGAGGCATCTTATATGACGTGCTAAAAAAAAACTGGCCTTCGCTATGACGTCGCGTTGGCTTTATAAAACGAATCTGCATTTTCAACCGCGACTAGGTTACTTCACGACTAAAAACCATCATTAGCGTGTCTACCGCGCCTAATATTTTGCATATACAGTTTTACTTTGTCAGCGAGTCTTTCTGTTTTGTTTTTATCTTTTAAAAACAAAACATGAATAGGACATAGTTATCTGCATATTGCAATTTCACATGGACAAAACGAGCATTTCCTGATTATAAAAAATAAACCTTAAAAACACAATGCTTTGTAAATTTATTTACATAGCTAAGTAAACGTGAGAAGATCCCACGATGCCTATCTAATGAGTAAACCCTCCGGACAACAATTAGTTTTATCTCAAACTATTTCAAGGACAATCTTAATTCCTACAAAACATTATTATGGTAATTACGAGTATACGTCGCTTTTTATCACGTTATCCATAATTACAATGTTGGTCGGTCGATACAAGTGAGATTTAACCCAGCGGCAGACATACAGTAGGACCACAGGGCGCCCCTAATCCGAAAGGGAAAACTCATGACCTTAGCGGATTACCAAGCCGGCCAGACTGTGGTCTGCAATACAACACTAAAATGTATAACAGTAAACATGTACAAAAATTGAACAAATCGTTTTAAAAAGTTTCAAATGTCAAATAAAGTCGACGGAGAAACAATTTTGCGGCAACAATTTATCGTCAGGATTAGCGCGAGGCCTATAGTGAAATATAGGAAAATCAATTAAGAAAAAAGGAAGTACAAGATTTTTGTAGAGGTGGCGCGCTAAATGTACTTTGTCTGAGACAAAATTTTATGTTGTCTGGACAACTGTATCCGGTCCACTACAACGAATAGGAAAAGATTAAGAACGATAACAAAATAAATCAAATGAAACTGCATTCAACACAGTCTGCTATAAAAAATGGAAAATGAGAACAAATAGCCACAAACGACCACAAACTATTAACTTCATCAAATTTTGAGCTTTATTACCGGTAACGAAAGAACAAATTCTCTTGTTTAGTTCCGAATGAATTATTTGGTGCATCCGACTATGGTTCTTGGATCATGTCCAAGTTGTCACTTCTGCACCATCGATGTCTCACCCATTTCGATGCAGTTCCTTTATAGTTTTTATCAAATATTTAGTGTACGTCTGGGATGGCGATAATATGTTTAAGATGTCCTAAAAACTATGGTTAATTTGTCTATTACGTTTTGTGTAACAAATACATAATTTGAAATAATTAAGGGATGTTTCAATAGTATAGTGAAAAAAATCACTGCAAAATTTAGCCTAAGGTAGGAGTCGAACCTACAAGCTAAAAGCTACACAGGGAGAGAGCTCTCAAGTGTGTCTACGTGTGCATAGCGGGGGAGTACGTTCGTGCGTTCAATTCTTATCTCAGATACCTGAAAACTAAAAACTCATCAAAATACTGCTGTTTGAACGGTGATTTTTCTGTTCATTTATATCATAACATTTTAATATGCCAAAAAAATTGCAAAAAAAAAATATAATTGACTGTTAATACAGTTATACGTCATACTAGTATCTTATTCCCGTCTGCGTTTGTAACTTGACAAATATACTAAAGAGGGAAACAAACCTAAAAATAGCATTAAGAATTTGTATTTGCCTCAAGTATACAATTTCTTTTCATGAATTTTAAGTATATTTTTTTATTCAATGTCAAATAAATATAGGCATATTAATGCGTGTCTCGATTTAGAAAGATTTATGTTTCTTACATTTATTCCAAAATGTGTTTTGCCAACAAAAGTATATTTTGGTAAAAACATTTTATCATATTACTGCTCCAGTCTAGACTTTAAGACTAGTTCTAATAATATATTTGAATCAATAATAATTTCTTGCGAAACGAGATTATTTTGAGAGCCTTTTTAGAAACAAATCTTCAGTGCTATAAAAAATACTAAAATTAAGACTTTATTTATTACAAAAATATTATTTATTATTATAAAAATATTTGCATTATAGCATATTCAAATGCTGGCTTTGTTATTATCAAGGGCCTTAATGGTTAAAATTGAATAGAAAAAATCAACGAGAATTCGTGTGCAAAGCAAAGGACGTGTGGGTTCCATTCACATTCAGCTTACACGCGCGAAGTTTTTTCTCTTCAATTTTCATCATAATTTAAATATATTTAATTGAGTCACACAATCTTACAGACAAAATCTAAATTCAATTTAGATTAAATTACACTCTGAAATTGTGAGTTTAAACTAAACTGGTCATATCTTCTAAAGTGACATTAAACATGAGACAAAATGGCTGTATTAATGATTCGAATAAAAATTATATTTGCAAATAACGAACACAATAAAAATGTATTTATAGAATAAAATTAATTTTGAAATTCACAAAAAAAACTTATAGAGAATGAATGGAACGTTTATTAAAAGAAAAAGTCGAAAGAATCGTAAGTACTCATACATAATATCTGTTCTAGTTTATTTGGTCACAAAAATTTCTATCCGAACGCGTAGACTTGGATTCTATCCAACAAATCTAAATTGTTTTTGTCGATAAGGTTTCTGTTATTGATAGCGAACGTGGACCCTGACATTATATGAGCATGGACGGGTTAAAAAGGTTGTTTTTACAAAATATAAAAATGTTATTTCTTTTTTAAAATAATACTAGGCGTAGGTAACAAAATAGAGTCTTAAGGAATTAAATCTATCTCTGCTTCTTCGAATGGATTTTGATATAACACGTGACATGAACTATATTTCAACTAAATTAGATTTTATGTGGTCAACTATCCAGCTATGTGACTTTCGAAACGTGTTTAATTAAAATAATCAAAATAAACACGATGGCAAGCACATAAAATTTAAAATCCTTATTCTTAATTTCGTAGTTTTATTACTATATACTATTTTTATTAATTAAAAAACACATAATTTATAGATATTCAAAGAAAATGTAATACTAAAAAAACATTAGAAAACATAGCAACGGGTGTTTGCTTATAAACTCATGTGAGATGATTGAAATGTGTTTAGAATTTATACGAGGGTAAAATGGATGAGAAGTGTCTTCAAAACGCGGTACTGTTATTATACGAAAGGGAATTACTATTTACATAATGTCGCAAAACACGACAAAAACAATGTACTCCAGACAGCAAGACTGGGAGACGATAAAGTTCTTTTATGGACGTTAAATGATAAGTATTCTTTTAGATTACACGCTTTCAGACAATGAAATAACCTAAAAAATAATTAAGTCTAACAATAGAAAGTGGAGATGAATAATTCTAACCTCAAAGTTCAAAAGTCAGCATAAATCATCTCGTAATAGTCGGATTAAAATTGAACTTTAAGAATTACGGCATAAGGTTCAAGCGAAATTTTATTAGAATTTATACTTTAAAACAGTTAATTGGTGAATAAATTAATTAATGTATTTATGAACTTAATGTATGTATAATGCAGATTTATTAAGAACTTGTAAGACCTCTCTTGGGCTTTGGGGCAATCCTGGTGCGAGGGAAAAGAAATATTAATCAATAAATAATTTGTACCTTAATATTCTTACCTGACTATTGGGGAAGGTGGCGAACGCAGATTGGACTTTATGCAGTGCATGATCCTGTTGATGCGCCGGTGGAGGTCTGCCTTTAGGGAAATGAAACCTTGGGATGACTCGTGCAGGCACTCCACTATTTGCAGCACCTCGTACGGTCCTTTGTAATGTTGTGTGGGCTGGCGCTGACGAAGGTTTGGGAGGTGTTGAAGCGGCGTAATTCTGAAATGGAGAAATATATGCTAAAGATTTCCATAAATAAGAATACTGAATAACGAACATTAACCCAAACAAATTGTATAAAATCGTAAACAAATTATTAAAAGAAAACTTTGTATAATAATACCTAATGAAATAATACTGACAGCCCTTTTACAAACGATTACTATAGACCAGGGGCCAGCAAGTAATTTTGGAAGGACTTCGGATACTTATAAAAAATTTTAACGTGACTCCAAAAAATTGTTGCAATTTTAAGTGCTTATCTTCTAGGGCGCGGTCCACCAGTTGCCGACGGCTTCTATAGACAATACATCACCTAGTTAAATTATATACAGATAAACGTCAATCAGCTACAATTCCGATCATATTGGCAAGTGCGTCGATAACAGCGGATTCGCAAACGCCTTGGCCTACTAATACTTGTGCGTCACTTCTAGTTTTATTTTTAAAAGTCGCCACGTGTGCATCGTTAGGTGTAAGGTTTTAATTACTCGGTTCAACGGTCGTAAAGAAATGTTGTGAAAAAATTCGGAAGTAGGTCTAAGGTGTGAACGCTGGCAAGATTTCCAGCGAACCATGCCAACTAAACTTCACCGACGGAGCCTACATTAAAAATTATAGTCAAAATAAACGACTTGAAAGAGCACGGAACTTACACGGTTTAAATTCATTTCCTACACGTTATTTTGAAACTACTCGTATAAACTTTTCTAACTGCATTTGGGAACGTCTTGTCTTTAATTTGTAAGTGCATCCAAAATTGAGCTAAGTATTCACAAATAACTGTAATTTCGGTTCTGAATTCTATCTTAAACACTTAAGATTACAAGATTATTCTTAAATTATTCCGTTATTATTAATATTATCAGCATTTTAAATGCTAGTCGCTATAAAAAGGAAGTGCGCAGAACACGTGGACAAAGAACGTAGGTTCAATCCATACCTCATTTTCATTATAATTTAATAATAAATTAAAATTATAAGGATAGGTAATATAGGTATTATTTCAAATCTGTTTGGTGAAGAAACGAAATAAGTCAATCCATTAAAAAATGAGCCTAAAGTAACTATATTTCTATACCGACGTGTGATTAGCACAAATGTCCTGATGGCTTATCAACTAAATGAAACTGTCTACCTACCTGCCTGAGACTATGTTCTATGAGACAGAATAATTCATCAACTCACGATAGCTCGTAATGAATCTTGATGCCAATAATGCTTTTGTTCCATCAGAAACTAGCAGACATGTCATAAGTTATCCTATCAATCCGTATTATATTATTTGACGTGGGCGGACTCGGAGGAAAACATTTATAACTTACATGTAGCAATAAATTACCTGCATAACCATAAAGACTATTTGTGCATATGCAGTTAAATTAGCAATTAATTAGGAATCGGTTTACAATCTTTACAATTATGCTTCTCTGAGCTCAGACGATTATTTTCTAAAGTGCTGCTGTGTTAGTTTTGCTGATAGTACAACGAGAAAACTTAACAATACAGATATTATATCTCATGCATAAAAACAATTTCTTACTTGTCTTAGAGCCAGGAAGTCAATCCGATAAAGACAGTTAGTTAAATTTGTTTTGAATTTGTCTCGCTTAATGTTGAAGTATAAAAAAGTATGATGTTTTCGCCCTGCGTTAGTTGAAGGAAGAAATTGTGCTTTAATATTCAATATAATCGACCCCATGTCACTCCGAAAAGTCATTACTGCTTTGCATATTACTGCATTGCTGAACTGAAGGGACCCCTTGAATCTTCGCCTCGTGCTTCTGAGTTACTTCTCAAATCTAATGTGAATGTTTGCTCAAATGCTCTTCTCAAATTTTCTCATGTTTCTCCGAATTGTATTGTGAAGGCTTTTAAATCGTTAAACATGAAGAAGACCGAAGATCTTTGGGGTATCTCAGTCCGAGTTCTGGGTTCCATTATTGAATCTATAGCACACTATTTAGCTGTTATTTTCAACAAATGTATAGAAGCGGGTACTTTTCCCAATCTGATGAAATATAGTAAGGTTATTCCATTATTCAAAGCTGGTTGTAAGTCCGATCCTACTAATTATAGACCAATTTCGGTACTGCCAGCAATTAGTAAGATATTTGAAAAGATAATTCTAAATCAGTTGTTGTCTCACTTTGGTTCTAATCGTTTGCTACATGATCGCCAATTCGGGTTTACCAAGGGGAGATCGACGACTGATGCGGGAGTAGCTTTAATCAAACATATATTTGATGCCTGGGAGGACTCTCACGACGCTATTGGCATCTTCTGTGACCTATCTAAGGCATTTGATTGTGTAGAACATGAAACTCTTCTTTTAAAATTAAATCATTATGGCATTAAAGATAGGGCTTTGGGGTTTCTTTCTTCTTATTTAAGTGATAGGACTCAAAGAGTATCTATTAATAGTGCCGCATCTTCAGGCTCTCGGGTTATGATGGGTGTCCCACAAGGTTCAATTCTTGGTCCTTTCTTGTTCCTGGTATATATTAACGACTTGCCGCACCTAGTTCGTGGCCTTTTAGATGTTGTTTTGTTTGCAGATGATACTTCTTTAATTTTTAAAATTGATAGGAAAAAAACTAGTTTTGACGATGTAAACTCGGTTCTTTCGAGAGTACACAGTTGGTTCACGGTTAACAATTTGGTACTTAATGCAAAAAAAACCAAATGTCTTAAATTTTCTCTTCCGAACGTAAATGGAATAAGTCCCAAGATCAAATTAAACGGGGAGGATCTCGTGGTTGTAAATGAGACCGTATTTTTGGGAATAACCTTGGACTCCAAACTTCAGTGGGGGCCTCATATTTCATCATTATCTAGTAGACTTAGTTCAGCGGCTTATGCAGTTAAAACAATACGGCGTCTAACTGATATAGATACTGCCAGATTAGTGTACTTTAGTTACTTTCATAGTATAATGTCTTATGGAATACTTTTGTGGGGCAGTTCGGCTGAGATCGAATCAATTTTCATTTTGCAGAAGCGGGCAGTCCGTTCAATTTACAATCTGAGCTCCCGGACTTCACTAAGAGAAAGGTTTAAGGAGTTCAACATCCTTACGGTCGCATCACAATTTATTTACGAAAATATTATTTATGTGCATAAGAACAAGCATGATTTTAAAAAAACCTCTGATATTCATACACGACAAACGAGAAACAGTGACAAATTGGCTGTACCCTATCTTCGTCTGTCAAAAACCTGCAAGTCGTTTATAGGCGTAGGGGTTAGATTCTATAACAAATTACCGAATGAATTGACAGGTCTCCCCACTCCTCGTTTTAAAAGAATTGTAAAGCAGACCCTGATTAAAAAGGCTTATTATAGGGTTAATGATTACATAAACGATAGAAATGTTTGGTAAAAAGAAATGCAATTGTTCGTTGAGATCTTGTAATGCAGATGTTAATTTGCTAAAGGTTTAAACTAAGATTGTGTAATTTATTTTATATCTTGTCTGATTGTTATTATTATCATAAAAATCTTATATTTTATTTTTTGTAACCATTGTGCAATCACATTGTGATTTTAAAATTTAATCATTAAGTGTTATTATTAATATAGTTAGATTGTCTGTTGGTGGGCATGGGAATGGGATGTGTGACACCGGAAGTAGTGTTGACTTATACGTCAATGCCGTGGTGGCGTGTTGGTTCGGGTCGCCCCCCTCCCTAAATTATGGTTGACGGGAGTGATGGCTGTACAGGGCGTGATACTCGTGACCGGGTGCTGCGGTGGGGGCGGTCTACTCCCGTGTGGCATGCTTCTCTCCTTACTGCTCGTCTGCAGGGTTTTTCTTTTTCATTTTTTTTTTTTTTTTTTCTATTAAATGTATATGTGTTGGTACCTTTGTGGTTGAATTGTGGGTTGCAATGATATTAATGTATAATTTTCTTCATTTTGGAGCCCCATATTGTGGTTTAGTTATGTTTGTTAAATTAGTTACAACTATTATTATATATATATATATATATATATATATATATATATATATATTTTTTTTCTGGATTTATAATTCAGTTTTTTTTTATGTTATTATAAACACAGGCTATAATTGACGAGTTTCTTATGGCTGTCTTCTCGTCATATGCCTTTCCGAAGCCAAAGTAGATTCTGACGATGAACAAGTGCATGCCAAGTCCATGCCTACGTTAATAAAGGATTTTCATTTCATTTCATTTCATGGGAATATATTAACGTAGTGAATAAAATAGATGTTAATAAAAACAGTTACATTAACACGTTTTTAAATTAGTAAATGATTAAGATTAAATGCGATTGAAGTCAGAAATTCCCAGTAAAATAAGTATCTATTATGTAAGGTGATTGATGACATTTTTTGGTTGACGAGCAGTAACCAGTTGACCTTGACTATCACAAAACTACAATATAAAATAATGACCAAAGTAAGCCCACGCTAACTCTATTGTGACCTGCTATTATATTTGTGTTAGTGTATTTACGAATAGCAGCATAATATGTGAGCAAATACGCAATTCTGAATTAATTTCAACGCGAAAAAAGGTCGGTTGAACCGATCCGACTCGGTTCTTTTACACAGAAATTTTAATTGAATTAAAATATTTAATGCAGCTTACAATCGCATTTTGAAAGCTAAACCATTGCGAAAATACTAAGGTATTTTTCGACCCCAATGATTAATTTTTGAAAGTTAATAAAACCGTTACTAGACTACGTAAAATACAGTTTAAATTTTACAAATGAACATTTATTTGAAACGGGTATCGAACTATCTACAGTAGCCAAAAATTAAAAGACTGTAACCTACACTTAATTGGTTTTGAAACTAAAGGGAACACAAAAACGATTCACAATGCAATGTAAATGATATAACATTAAAAAAAAAAAGGGAAAATAAAACGAGACCGTAAATTAAATGTCACTTATAATTAAACACAAAACATATAACATTAACAATAAATTAAATGAAACGAAGCATTTGTAAGCTATTTTAAGTAATGTTATGGATATAAATATACAGATTTTGGGTGGAAATCAGAAGCAACTTTGGGTTTAAATCTTTAAGAGCTGGTAAATTAAAAAAGGGTGGCGGTGTGTGAAACCAGTGAGGCGGTGAGTAAGGAACCACATACTCTTAAGACATTCTAAAAAAGCGACTCAAGTCGCTCCGCCAGGGAATGAAAAAGTCAATTTTACAGGAGAGCAAAAAGAAATACGCTTTTTGGATATAACTTTTTTTTCCTTTGACCTAAAAGAATGTTTAAAACGACATTTAAAAGTACAATCATATGAGTCGTTACGTTTAATTAAACAATAAACTCCTCAAGCCGGCATACTGGAGGCGACTGCAGCCGTAGAGATTTCTCTGTGGTAGCAGTTGTTTCCATTCATGGACCGCACTCTAGCTTTACGTCAGGCGGAGTGTTGTCACATGTCGAGCTACAATAAAAAAAAACAATAATAATTTTGCATATTCTGTTATTTGTTAATAAGAAAATCGGAATGGGCAAGGTCCAAAAAAACTAACCCATGGTGAATCGAAAACCATTTCGAGATATCACTTCAATTAGAAGAATTTTTTGATTCTCGTCTGAAAATACTTAAAAATCGAGGAGATATTTGAAAAACTGTAATGACCGTCTTCGACCTTTTACTTCGACTTTCGTACCGTTTGACAAGATAGAATACAAAGTACCAACCTAACAGTTTTGTAGATTATTATGTTGTCTATGGTTGTCGCCTCACAAGTTTGTCAAATATCTTTTGTTTGTGTTTCCTAACAATAACAGTGTTTTATACGAATAACTATTGTAATTTTTAAAACAAAACTACACTATAAACACGATGTTTTAATTAACAGGAACTTTTAAAAATGAAAAGTTTTGTTTAAACTTTTGACAAACGATTTTTTTTTGTTCATTGGCAATGGTTTAGTTCCGAACGAATCCTCAGGTTTGCCAATATTACGATCGCAATTTTTAAAAATTAATAAAAAAAGAACAAAGCAATTACAAAAGTTTTCCAGAAACACGTGTCGACTAAATTAATCTATATTATCTAAAAAATATGTAAAAAAGATAGCTGTCACCAGAGACACCTCCCCAATTGTCAAACGACGTATTATTTCATGTATAAAATTGCGAATTTTATCGATAAAATTACGAAAAAAAATTGAGCTTATGCGGCCTTATTAGGACTATCTAACCGTATCAATAACTCAAAACTACCATAAAAAGGCTTAAGCTCTTATTACGCTGGGGGTGCGAAGTCACTTTTTGAGTTAGAATTGCAGATTAAACTCGCCTAAGGACTGAATTAGCGGCCCTAATTGTTTTCTATTATTTAGGTTGAACGTTTACGTAAATAAAAGCTTTGTCTTCTTTTTCCATTATTCTACTCCAGATTTAGTCAGATTAAACCAATCAATAATCATTTCCAGTAGACGAAAATCAACCTTATCTCTTATCGAAACCTCTTCTTTTGGCCTAATGTTATTTGATTGTATCAAAAAAGTTCAATTTAAAGTGTCAAAATACAGTGCATTAAAAATTAAAAAACATGATTTTTTTACAAATTTCTTAATTAATTTATTTATAATTAAACAAATAAATCAAAGTAAGTTAAATGCGGGAACATTAAGAATAAGTTGTCCAAATACCCGGGATACCAGATCCCAACGCGGCTTGATTATTTGGCTTTTGTTCAAGTTGGGTTTTGTTCATCCTGTTTATTGTCTACACGACCATTTGTTTTCAGCCGCAACTTCAGCTAATTAGAAAATCTTATTCCCCGATACACTGCGACTGAACTTTTGATTAAAGTTCCAGAGAATTTTATTTACTGACATTTTTGGTCACTTATTTATGGTTCTTGATATAAAGGAAATAATGTTTATTTATGAACAATAAAAGTTTTGAATTGTCGTTGATTTTTTGGCTGGTTGATTCTTATTTAGTTGAAGGACGTTTTGCATTTGTTGTGAGAGTGTGACAAGTGCGCGGACGAGAGGCTCTTGTAAGGAAACTGGCAATACTGAGTATACTCGTATACGACTAAAAACCGCCACGGCGACCCCTCAGAACTCCAACATTACAAATAATGAAATTTAAAAAGTAAATCAGCGTTTATAGAATTGATGTTTTGGAGTTTTAGAGAAATAACAATGGTGTTTGCAACTAGGCTTGGCCTGTCTTAAGGAAAGCAGAGTAGCCAGATTAACAAGAATAAGAAAGGAGTTTTGGCGGCCATCTTGAGATGTCAGGTTATCTGTCTTGAATTATTTTTCTAAATTTGTGTTTCTTCGAGTGTTAATGTGTAATAATGGTGGATTATTAACCATTAAATGTTCGTGAATGTGCGTGAGTGTGGGCAAACAATTCAAAAGAAGTAAACCTGTGTTTCCATTTTCCCTCCAAAACTCCGTAGGAAGTTTCGGTAAAGATTCTACCACTTTACTGGAGCAATTTTTGACTTGACTGAGACTTGACCTGACTGTTTAGTGTGATGAATGAATGACTCGTGATGCACAATATTATTAACTTGATGCAAAAATATGTACACTGGCAAATTGTTATACGCCATATAAAACAAAAAGAAAAAGAATTAAAAATATCGATGGATCGCGTTTATTATTATTAAATAAATATTATATACTTATTAAATAATTAATAAGATCGCATTATCTCAAAAAAATATTTGTTCAGATCGTAACACATTTCTTAAACTATTTATTTAATGATACCAGAAACTGCCCACATATAATGCCTGGCCTACTTTATTCAGGAAGCTAAAATAGGTTATTACGTGTAGCATTGTAAAGTCAATTTCTCATAAAATATATTCTTAGGTGTATATGAAGAAGGTTTTAACGTGTAATTAATCTAATGAACTAAGGTCAGGTAACTCAATTTTGACTTAATTCAAGTGGTAAATCTAAGGTTGTCTTACTGATAACTCCGTGTTATATGAAATCTAAAACGATTACACATTTCAGAAAGCTTATAACAAATTTAACTATTTGAATTGGAATTACACAATAAGGTCATAATTAAGAAAAAATTGAAATACCAGCCTTAATGACAGAACTAAACCACATCAAAGACTAAAGTTCTCAATGTAACTAAGTAGTTGATCTTCACAAGGGCGAAAATAATTGCCCTTTCGACTAGACCTTGGAAAATAAGAGTAGGAAAGTTCACTTGACATTATTAGTTAATTTAAATTGGTATTCTCACCCAAGACGCCCTCCACGTGGAGATAGGATTTCAAATTGGATTTTTACAGCCCACAGACTATCGAGATGAGATGCTCGGAATATTTTCAAGAGTTTATTGAAATTTTGATATTTCTCCAACTTTATATTGGTACTCTTCTCTCTTTTTTTTTACTTTTTTTATTTGATCTTACTTCTGGCCAAACTAGGCGAGACTATTTACAAAATTTACCTAACTTAAAGTTCAATCCAATTTTTTTTATTAACGTGGGCGAAATTGCCAGGGTTTAACTTTAACTAACGGTTTTTTGTCCCCATAAAAGATGTACGTTGGGTGCATCAAGCTAATCGTAATATAGTTTGTAGTTCAAACCTACGCCTTTTGGTTACGAAATCAAAACCATTTGTTCTCTATAAAGATAACTTTTTCTCTTTCATTCAATAATATTTTCTTTAGGCTTTTGTTTTATGTGTAAATTATTTCAACGCCCAATGTTTGTGTTACTTATTCTTATAGTTCTGCTAAAATGTGGTTACGAAAATTTAACGCCTACATAAATTAATATTTAAATAGTTTGTATTATGTTTTTGTAGCATAATTTATTAATTATAGATAACAGTTCACGTTGATTTAGTTAGATGAAAAGTTCAAAACGATGTCGACAAGCAATTCTCGAAATTATACTTAAAATTCATTTTCATCATTTCTATAATTTTCTTTTCTACAAGTTTTTTAGCCAATAAGAAATATTTTACTCAAAAACAGTTCGTATTGATTATCAAAAATAGTTGAAATGAATACGTTATAAGTCGAAATGATCTTTATATTATATTAATATTTGCACGCAGCAGTGGCCTCTTATCTGCCATGTCAGATTGAAGATTGACAATGTACGCTCCTTTTTTCGTTATTAATTTTACATATCTATTTATCAGCTTCCCTTTGAGCTATTTGCTATTGCTAAAAGTAGGACTAACTATTGAAATATCAAATTCAACATAAGTTTAACAAGTCAAGTCTAATGAGAAACCTTTCAATCTAAAAACTCTACGCAAATTATAGGATATGTTAGACAATAATGAACCCTATTGCACAGAGATTCTTTACTTCTGGTCATAGTAGTAAAGAATCGCAACATCTAAATTTAACTGTAAAGATAGACAAGAGTACGTCGCGCGCATGTTCCCCGCGCGTTTATAAATAGTAACGCGCCGAACATCACCGACGCAGGCGCACCTTATTGGGATACGATACCATGCTTTCAGCTGTGACGTTCCTAACTTATTCTATTTATCACTCATTCATCGTTTTTTTTTAATAAAGAATGGCTTTTTTATTAGATTTGTTTCTTCAGATTTTTTGAGGCGTTTGAGGTTATACAATTCTTGTGTCAAGTCAGTAAAGAAGTGAAATTTTTTTTTAAACTTTCAACGGAGTTTTGGAGGGAAGACAAAATAAAAAACTCTACAACACACTACTTATATGTTTTATAAATTAGATAGCTAGATTGCGTTGTCCATAATACCCATAATTAAGCTCATACAGAATTATTATTGTGGGTGTAAGGGAAGCGAGAGTGTCACGTCAGGATCGTGGCGAGTAGTGCTCCATTGTCTCTGCCTATCTCTATCAGAAAAAAGATGATGATTATGATTATAAATAAAAATATATAGTTAAGCCTGTTATTGTTGCCTGCATGAATTAAGCTTTAAATCTTTTTTTTTTGGCACTTCTTGGTCTCATCGAATATTTTCTTTAACATCATTATATCAAAATGATGACCTAGAGCTTGTAAAATATAATGTGAAAATAATAGCGTCTTTTGCGTCAAGGTCGAAGAAATCATATGGGCCCATCCCTTAAAGTAGGGTAATAAAAAAACTTGAATTATTAAAATCACCTATAAGACCATAATTATATGTATCAACTAAGTAATTAATCATGAACTACTGACAAGAAAACCTTTCGTGAACTAATATTTTTCAGTAACAAAGAAAGTAGCTAACGATTCTATATTAATTATAAGGTAAAATAGTAAAACTAGAAAACGGAATAGTTGCGGCGTTTTAAAACTTTTTTAGTGTATTTTTATTAGAAGATAAAATTTATTGAGTTGAAAGACACTTACGTTTTAAAAACTTTAAAAGGGCATAAGCAGTTCTATTTACGTAACATCAAAAGACGCCATCTTTAAGTCCATTTTACAGAAAAATTGTAATCTTTATAGACTAACAGACACACTGATCGTGGTTACTAACTTGCCGTCCTTTTTTTTATTATAGCTCGGCATTTGACAACACTCCGCCTGATGTAAAGCTAGAGTGCGGTCCATGAATGAAAACAACTGCTACTACAGAGAAATCTACGGGCAGCAGTCGCCTCCACTATGTCGGCTTGAGGAGACGAGCATGTATCGTCTAGATAGACAATCCACACTCCTCTCTTGTACCTGGCTACTTTCAAACTACTCCCGAAACGCGACAAGGTCGCTTCACGGGTGTTACATTCGAAAGTGGTGGTACTACCCCAGGACGGCAGACTGGACAAATAACCATCATCAGTGGTAGGCAGCTACCACTCTTTTAGGCACTGAGCGATCAAAGTACATATAACAATGTTACATTGGTACCGGTCAGAATTAGCGAGGTTCGAACACGGGTCTCATCGATCGTGAGTTCACGCGTCTTACCGCTAGACCATGGCCGCTCTGAAGTCTATCTCAGTCCTAGATACGTTTCGGGATTACTTTTGAAGTAGCTAGATATAACGAGATCAATGTGTACTATCAAGCTGAATAGTACACATTCGTCTCTTCTAGCCGGCATAGCAAAGGCGACTGTTATCGGTTTCAATTGTTTCCTTTCATGCACCACTCTAGCTTAACGTCAAGCGGGAGAGAAAAATGTCGAGAAAGGAGATAAAATTTGTATTTAATGTTTAACAACTAGCTTTACCTACACAATGGTAGATTATTACAATGTCAAAACAAAAGAAGAAAATACACTAAACTAAATAGCCTTCCTTTTAATTTAGCAGTAAATTATTCTTATGGTTATATTATGCGGATTTATGTACACTTTAAAAGGATGACATTGTTATTATTTTATCGTTTCAGTTCGTATCGTTTTTAAATAACAAATAGTTCTATGTTCAAACACAAAGTTCAAATTGGCCCAAAATTTAACACACACATTTTAAATGAAAATATATCACTAATATGTCATTAAATAGATACATTTTTAAATAAAAAATCGTGTGATAAACCCACATTACCCGTATTGACAATCCCTTTGACAATTCACCGTGACCTCGCTTCGGGTCCTATTGACCTCCCATAGTCCTAATTTCGGTATCTATTCGAGAGTTTACACGTGGTTCGAATCTTTCTTTCTAACATCAGCTAAATCATATTTTTATCTCGCTCTAATAATTTTCAGCTTTCAAAGTACGGGTACAGCTGAGAGGATTTTGACGCGTTACCATGACAACCATTGATCGTGCGCCATGTTGCAGACTGTCTGGTGAGACACTTATTGAAAAAAAAATTTAGCATGGATTCAGCTATATGAATTGATTTAAAGTAATTATCAGTAATTTTTATTAATTTTTAGCGTCGTGTTATAAAAAGCATCAATGATTGTATAGTAGTCAGAGCAACCACGCGCACAGAGGAGAACGTGGGTTCAATTCCTACCTAAGCTTAGGCTTAGGATCCCACCAGGAATTTATTACAAGAAAACAAAATTAAACTCTTTGAATTTATTGTGATTTGTTTTTTATAGCATAAAAAATATTTTTATGTAACAAGTAAAGGTACCGGTAAAGGTACTGAAATACCAGTAACTAACTTAATAAATTTTTTGTAACAAATTCAGTGTTAGATATGCTAAAAGTTATTAAATAAAAAAAAATATAAAGAAGATAAACTATAAATTAGAAAATGAATAAACATGAAAACAAACTTACGTTCATACATTTCTTCTTATTCGTAAAACAAAGTTATAATTATATGTATCTATGTATGTAGTTTACAAATAGTTCAGCAATTCGTGAATTTAGATCAGATACCGCATTCTTGCGTGTTCGCTGCGAATCTACGAATTTAACATCCCTACATTCCAACACGAGGTACTCAAGGGAACTTTGATTATTTACAGAGTAATTTTTTAAATTGAACAGTATGAGGAGATCCGAACCATAAGAGAGAGATGCAGGGACAATTAGGTTTTTGGTCAAACTTGAGTTTTCCATTTGGTCAAAGCGGATCGACTCAGTTTCATGTAAGGATCATTTCATTGTATCGGAAGAAAAATCTTTTCTTAAGCAGATTTAGACAACAATTTGTTTGTAATTAATGCCTTATAGGAATTAACTAGTACTAACTAGTAACTAGTACTAGTACTAACGAAAATGCATTGAAAATTCATTCGTTGAAACTATAGATGGAAACAGGCAGACTTCAAACGCTTTTAAACAAAGGAAAACGGTGGATCAGTAATCAATAATATAAATTTAATTATTATATAATTATGTTTTTAAATTAATTTTGACATTTAAAACGCTAAATTAAAAATAAAACATTATTGTTTTTTTTTTTTTTTTTTTTTTATTGTAGCTCGACATGTGACAACACTCCGCCTGATGTAAAGCTAGAGTGCGGTCCATGAATGGAAACAACTGCTACGACAGAGAAATCTCTACGGGCTGCAGTCGCCTCCACTATGCCGGCTTAAGGAGACGAGCATGTACCATCTAGATTGACAGTGCACACTCCTCTCTTATACCTGGCTACTTTCAAACTATCCCCGAAACGCGACAAGGTCACTTCACGGGTGTTACATTCGAAAGTGGTGGTACTGCCCCAGGACGACAGACTGGACAAATAACCATCATCAGTCTGGCTACCACTCTTTGTAATATAAATTTAAAATTAAATCATTTTTTACATTTATTTTATCAACGATAGATTCTAGCAGTGGTAGTTGAATATTATTGATTATCTAATAAAGTGCAGAATGTATGATGCTGGACAAGTAATAAAATTGAATATTTAAACTATTGCAGACATACGTGGATCTTGCATCTTGCGGTCCGGCACGGTCAAGGACGGGATTACTGCAGTGTTCCCTGGGCACACTTAATAATATAATCTTTAACATTGAGAGTAATTTTAACAATAATAAAACACGTAAAATATAATTGGTACCAGCTGAGATTTTTTGGAGCTTTGAACTCGGGTGTCGTCGATTTTGAATAATCAACATTTTCCCTTGGTTTTTCGTACAACATTATTTCCCAGAATTTGTTCCATATTAACGACACTATCAGATGGTGAAATAATACAATGTGTTATGTTTTTCTAAATCAAATATGGGTAAATGGATTTTTCCAAAATCTAATGATGCACTTTTAGTTTTGATTAGGTTAACTGATTGTTGCGACAAGCGTTTTACTTTATTTATTGTTAAATAATCTTATAAAATAGGTCAAAAATAATCCAGAAATTACGATAAACTTTCATCATTCATAAACTAGATAACTTTTGAAATGTGTGGGGCAATGATCCGTTATCTTTAAACTTATCTTATCATTTGTTGACAACATTAGATTGTTTACAGACAAATATAATATAACCATAAACACGTTTTAGTTTAACACCTGTTGAAATTGATATTTTTTAATTTATTTTAAATATATTTTATTTGATTTTTTTAAATTTTTTTTTTCTGCTATACTTATTACGAGAATCATAAACGAAGTAAAAACAATAATAGGTCTTTGTAAAAAGTTATGAAAAATTGCAGTTAACTTTTGCTCGCAAAAGTTAAAAACAAATGAACAACTCTTTACACCTAATATTTTTAACCGACTTCAAAAGGAGGAGGTTATTAATTCGTCGTGTATTTTTTTTTTGTTAATACAATTTTTTGGCATATTCAAATGCTGGGGTTGTTATTATTGAATTATAAAAAAAAAAATTAATTTATTTTTTTAATCTTACTAGTTAGATTTCTTTTTAAATATATAATAATATAAAACTGAAGATTAGGACCTTTTAAAAATAGAAATATTATTGAATATTAGGCTGCATGGGTAATGATGCCTTTGCCTTGAATGAATTAACAGCGACAACAAAAATTTAAAAAATTAGCTAAAATCGTTGTACTTGCCAATGTAATAAATAAGTAAAGGACGTATCAGTTTCACATAACGATTAAGTTTCTAATTTTTTTTTAAATATAGTTTTGATTGATTAATTTCAATCATGAAATATACATAATTGTTCCTTTTCCGTATTGTACTGTAATTGCTATTTCATGCTTCATTGATTAGCTTAGTTTTTTAGAATTAAGTTTTTTTTATGTTTCAGTCTTACCGCGATTACACATCCTACACACAACTATGATAATTTCGAAATTGTCGGATTTTTTTAGTTTTTTTTAATTGTATAGCTTGAAATATGACAACACTCCGCTTGGTGTTAAGCTAGAGTGCGGTCCATGAACGGAAACAACTGCTACTACAGATAAATTTCTGCAGGCCAAAATAAACAATTATCAACCTTAAAGTAATGAAATAATAAGAAATTATAAGTAATAAAAATAAATTTAAATGAGCCAGATTTTTCAACTACCGATACCGGGGTCAGCAAGTTATACATTAGCGGCGATTTCAAAAGAGACCTCCAACAATGTTACTAATTGAAGTCGCCTGTCGACCCAACATTGTCATCCGATCGAAATGGTCACAGCTGGCGCAACCAACACCTCATTGTGTCCAATTACAAGCTTTTGAGATATTTACTACGGTACTTAACTCATTTGTATCAATTTTTTTTTAAATATGAATTTCCAAATAATATATTAAAACTTTTTTTTATCGTATAGATCAACATGGAACTACGGACAACTGTGCACATTATTCGCTCGAAGCTGTAGTAACGTTTGTTTCTGCTGAAAGACCGTACTTTAGCTTAACATCAGGTGGAGTGAGGTCGCCTGGACTAACATAAAAAGACGTTTAAATACAGGGGTTGATAAATATAAAGATTTTTTATACAGGAAATTGTTAAAAACGAATGTCAAAGTACAACAAATGAGGGATCGTAGTGATTTCTTAACGGAAACACATTTCCTGTAAACTATCAAAAGATTCCCCCTTCAAAAGCATTTTTAGATTTTAGAACTATTTTTATGTACAACAAATATCTAATTTAGTTGTAATACCTTTGACATAGTGCCGATCAGGCTAGTTTTGTAAATTAGACAAGTAAGCTAGTACTACTGGCTTCATTCTTAGGCCAGTAAGCCAGTGCCTCAAGTTACGAAACTTTAACAGGATATATAATATACCGAAACGAAATGTTTGAAAATGTCTTGATTACACAAAGAATGAAAAATGAGATTGAAGATGGATGGCGGAAGGCGCGTCTATTTATCTCTCACTCATTATGAGTCGTCTCTATTCGCACATATAGACGTGGACAGCAAGAAATGTTACATAATAATTTGATTTTTTTAAATATGATGATAATGATTTTCTTTAATTTACCTAGCCTATTTGCGGCCAATAAAGCGCGGATAAAATAAAAAATAACTCAAAAAAAATAAAAAATTTAAAGAACTTCTTTAATCCCTTGTCATCTTTATACTGTTATATCTTCAACCCTTTTCCAGGCAGAAAAATAATCGATAAATTAAAGGTAAATACAAAATATGTAAATTAAAATTCTCTTTCTTTTCGTTCGGAAGTAACCCTCTTCCTAACTTATAGACTGAGGAAGAAAATACAAGTGAAGTATACCTACATATGTAACATAAACTGAGAAACTAAAGTCTGCATAGTGATGTCTAGCTATGCATAGTGCTGTACTTTGAATATTATTAAAATCGGTTAAAAAATCTAAGGGATATGAAATTTTTAAGCAATGAAACAGTACCTACACAATTATTTGTCTGCACAAGTACCGGCTCATTCTAAACGATTGATTGCCAAAATTACTCCCAAGACGTAACCACCTACGACGTGTTTTTTTATAGTAATAAACTGCGTATATGGCAGTCCCTCATTGTCAAGTTATCTCGGAGAAACAGACACTTTTGTGAGCGAAACTTACAACGATAAAATATTTCACGAAAATTGTAACTTTATTTAGATTTTATATTACATTGAGACGCAAAACCACTTCATAAAAATCTCGACACACCCAAAGTTACAGACATATTTCCTGTTTTATATTAAAATAAAAAGTTTACAACAGATTTAACTGTTTTTTCTTTGTGCATTACTCAATAATTCATCTAAATACATCATACTAGTATTTCATGATTAGTATAAAAACTATCATAATTTTTAAGTGACCCGGAAGAGAGAAGAACATAATGCTATAACGTAAAATGATGACAAATTAGAAATTCCACAGAATCGTAATGTAATATTAAAACAGTAATTTAGGGCTCGTCTAACCTTTATTAACCTTCATTACTCTTCATTACTGATGACATTAGATTATGCAAGAGAAAAGTACATCAGTGATGACGTCAGTTTTATTATGTCTCACCTGAAACAAAGAAAAAATACGTTTTAATATAATAATAATTAAATAAAATTACTTAATAGAAGATTAACTAAGGCATTTACTCAACTAATTTAAAAAAAAAAAGTTTATGTCAATTATTATGACGTCACGGCAATATTGCCGAAACAATTGAAACAATTTTTAGGAATCACACCAAGAATTTCTCCGTCGAATGAATTCCATGAATTGTTACCGGGTTATTGCTCAAAAAATTGCCCGTGTAAGCGCATTCGATTCGAAGTGTGTCGAAGTTGAAACAAATGTTTATTTGTAATATGCATTTATAATTTTTTTTTTATTGCTTATTTACAAAGTCTTTCAATATAATAAACTATTTGTTTCGAGTCTGGGTGTTTTAAATATGTTTCTGTTGTTCTTGTTCTGATAGTCATACAGTATCCTAGTTTAGGGTAAGGACATTTATTAACAAACTAAAATTATCTATTTGATGAACGACAAAATGGATGTTCTTATGTAATCTAAGAGTAATGCAGTTTTTACATAATTCCAACAAATTGCATCTTTTAATTAATAAATAATTTTCATTATTTATTTGATAAAACTTCAATAATAATATCAATTATTATTACAAAAATATTACAACAATAGATAGAAGTGATAAATAAAAAATATAATTATTCAATAATTTAGTAACTTTTGCTTTTGAGTAATTTCTTATTTATATAAGTTTTGATTATTTTTCATTTATTATTTATACGAATTTTCAAGCTAATGGTTTATACGAGTATAATAAAAAAGATGGGGATTAGATATACATTGCTGTTTTTATTCGTGGCATTATTAGTAACTGTAAGTTATTTTATAATTATTTTATTAGAATTATTATTATTTAAACTACTTGATTCTTTTCACAACTCACGGCTTCTCGTCTGCACTGGAAATTTTAACGTTGAAAAACTTACGCAGGAGTTTCGTTTTTCAACGTTAAAATCCACACTAGCAGTACGAATTGCGAAAGACAACGCGGTAGACTCAAACGGCGATGGCGGAAGAAGCTTTACACAATAGTAAATTAAACTTATCAGAAGCCGTGAGAAAATAATTAATTTACGCAAATTCAGTTTTAAAATTAATTCAGTGTATGATTGAGGTTAACTTCCGTGGGCCGCGTTAGATGTCCGACGACTGACACAATAATTCTGCACAGAAACCTCGGAAACGACACCATAATATGGAAATATCCATAACGATTAGAATTTTCAATAGATATTTTCAGACACTTTAAAAGAAAGACTAATTCTAAAACTATTCATTTTACAGATAGCATTAACTCAAACAATACCACAACGGGAGCCCCAAAAGAATTACATGAGAGAAAATCAAGAAACACATTCTAGGTCTTTCACGCTTAACTTGAAAAATCTATTAGGATCTGCAGCACAACCACAACCCACACCTTTAAACGTCAACCCTACTAAAAATCCCCAACACCCCAAATCTAATTTAATAGTAACAGAAGCTTATGATGTACCACAAATTCCTTCATCACCAATTCCTTTGAATCAACCTCCTATACCCATAAACGAAGGAATAAATTTAGAAATAGCTGATCCAAATTATCAAATGACTGAAGTTTCTAATTTAGCGACACAAACTCCAAATGCATTCATAATTATACCTTCAGAAGCTTTAGAAACTTTGTCGCAAAATAGATACGTAGATACGAACCCAGCTTCTAATTTGGCCTTATCGCAAATTCATAACTCATACGTGCCGCAAGCTCCGGAGCCGCCAGTAGTTTTTGTAGAGGAACAAAAATCTCCTTTGTCAAATATAATGAATTTAATGTTATTAAAAATGTTAAAAGATAGGACTAGCAATAATCATTGTTGTTGCTCTGATTTGATTTGTGACTGTTTTAATGACGAATTTCCATTTCATGAGTATTTTTAATAAGCATTTTATTTTTTGAACTAAATTAAATAATTTATTTGAGTATTTAATTTTTATTTTTGTTTTATTATGGTTTAAGACGTTGATATATACAACTAGATATGCAATAACGCTCCCAATGTTACGGGAGAGAAAAGATGTTCGCAGTCACTTTTATGTTTTCTGTCAGTTAGTATTTGACTGTCGGCAATATTGTCAAATCGTTTGAAGCCGCTTACGCTTTTTTCAAGTATATCTCTAGTATAGTATAGTATATAGTATAGTATATCTCTATGGTTTAAGAGCTGAACATAAATTCAACGTGATAAGGTACAAAGGTAATTTAAGCCTTCTGTACACTTCTGCCAATTTGTAAATTTACTTCTTAGGTATTGTAAAAACTGTGCGTAAATTGACAGAAGTGAAACTGGAGAAGAAATATTAAAAAAGTTGAAAAACATTTGTGTTTCACCTTAATTTTTGTAGTACCTAAATAAAATAACTAATTCTAATAAATGGCTGAACAGAATTTTAAATTGATAGCGGTTTTTTTTTAAATTCAGATGTTTTATGTAAAATGTTATAGTAATATATTCAACATAATGATAAAACAATTGATAAAACAATAAATTGCCGCAATGAAACGTGCTATTTTAACTACATAAAGTTGCCTAATTAAAGATTAAATATTACTACAGATCTTTAATATAAAATCAATGATATTTAATTTAAAATTTAGTTTTTAAATGTGTATCCATACTGAATTAGTTCTTTTAACAAAATGGATTCACGTATCTTTTTGACTATTTTTGTTTTGTTATATTTGAATTTAAATGTAAGTTGTAATTATTATTTTATTTATTGATTTATCACTCAGCATTTTTTTATGACCGCACTCCGCCTGATGTTAAGATAGAGTACGGTTCGTGAGGGGAAACAATTGCGACCACAGATGTTCGCAGACCGCAGTCTTGGTAAGAAGATTAGTCTCTAGACACCGTCTAGGACTCTAGGCTGACAGGGAAGATATCTTCTGTTATTAATTTTATTTTGAGTGTTTTGCCAACTGCCTTTCCCTATAATTAAATAACAATTAACAATATAAACAAATAACAATTAATATTATTTTCTTTACAGATTTGTCAATGTTTTATGACATCAAAATCAAATCCGATTATTGTCAAGAAAAATGACCATTCCGATCT
This sequence comes from Tinea pellionella, assembly GCA_948150575.1. Taxonomy (NCBI): domain Eukaryota; kingdom Metazoa; phylum Arthropoda; class Insecta; order Lepidoptera; family Tineidae; genus Tinea; species Tinea pellionella. The sequence goes on along the minus strand of OX411249.1, from coordinate 2,962,192 downwards.
TGGTTTATTACTTGCGACATTATTATTGAGTTCTAACAAAAAACCATCCACAAGACATTGTTGTAGGGGCTGTCATCGTGATTACAGACCAGTGCCCTATCCCGTGCCTGTCCCTGAAAGTTATTTTAGAAGGTTCAAGCTAAATGATGATTTTTATGATTATGATAATGATTATGATGATAATAATGACTATATTTCTTTTAAAAATGATAATAATTAAAAAAAAAATCGTATAATAAAATTAAGGAGAATCTCCAGCTATTTTTTAAAAAATGGCTTGGTGATTATTTTACAATGTACTAATTTACTACGGTTTAAATCATGCTCGTGTCCCTACCGGGGTAGGCAGAGGCTATGAAGCATCAGTGACTTCTATGTCTCTACATATCACATTCGCTTCGACTTCGTAAAGAAGAACAATTACGCAATTACTTATCTAATATTTAAACTATTTACCAATCAACCAAACTGTTGTATGCATAACGCAGCCTTTCATTGGTATCTTGTACTAGAAGACAAAACTGTGTTAAGCGACTGACTAATCCTACTCCGTTTTAGTGTTTATCAATAAAATTCGTGTAAGTTGTTCATGTGTATCTACATAATGTAAATTAAGTAAAACATTACTTATATTTTTTATGATTAATAATTTATATAAGATTTTATTATTAAAAAAAAGAACATGTTTCTTCTTTTATTTAATTTTAATTTATTAAATTAAGTTTACAGCTGTCAATCAGCCCAATAAAAATTATTGATAACAAAATAATTGAAATAATTAAATATAATAAACATAGATAATGTAGATTAATTATATTAATAGTGTACATGTATGTCTATTTTAATTTTAATGACCTTTCGTACATCAAAAGGCATACTTTCTTTACATAGAAGACCAATATCCTGAAACTTCAAGCAAGTTCAGATTATAGGAATAAGGTAGGAGCCATATCCCGTACATAATGAGACAATATTTATAGCCTGTGCTTGAGAAAATGATAAATAATCTAGAAATTAATACTGAATAAATAAGAATAATCTATAATGTAGATATTTATTTTTATTATTTCATATTACTAATATTAAAACAGTGGTCGGACATTATCGGTCCAGGGGAAGACTTTACCCTCCCTGGGAGTAAAAAAGCCGCCTAAAAACAGGTCGTCTTTAAAAAAAGCATATCTCCCTAAGAAAATTAAGTTACTTTATCGTTTAAGGGGCGCTTACCATTTGCCCAAGAGCGCCACGTATACTAAGGACGGATCTGAATATTACGGTAAATAGGGATATAACTGGTTATAGTAAAAGATTCGTAGACAGGCTGATGATGGTTATTACCTCAGTCTGCCGTTCTGGGGTAGTACCACCACTTTCGAATGTAACACCCGTGAGGTGACCTCGTCGCACATTCATTCGGCATAGCGGAGGTGCCTGCTGCCTATATTTAGCAGTTGTTTCCGTCCATGAACCGCGCTCCAGCTTCACATCAGGTGGGTTGTTATCATTTACCATGCTACAAGTAATAATAAAATAATAATAGATAGTGGAACAAGGACCTTATATTGCGGCTTCTTTGATTAGATTGGCTATAGATATCTCTAAGATGAATCCAGGAATGTTGCAGTATCCTTAACGAAGTTAGTGAGATGGACAGTTAAGGCGGTTTCAAATTTGAACAAAAATACACTTTATTACATTTGTGCATAGTGCAGTTTATCGCTTGATTACACGAGTATTATGCACCTTATTCTCGTAGGCGTTTAGTATAAAAATTCAATTGTTTTAAGTTTATAACAAACACAAGAAAAACAATACGAATGCCTAATAAACAGAAATTAAAATAAAAAATTGTTTTATGACTCATTGACTCCATTTGAGGTTTACTGACGCATTTATTTAATAGCTCACAACTACATTGTATGCGTTAATAGATCCCAAGACCTAAAACACAACTGTTTCCCGCGGTTTCACACTCTCTCTCCACATCGGTCCCTCATTGTTGAGGATCGTGACTCCTGGTGGCTCGCTCAATTAGATGTCTCCATCGGCGGCGACTGCTCGCCTGATGGAGAGCTTTATGGACCGGTATCTCCAGACAAATGGAAACCTGGTCTGTGCAGCGGCTTTTGGGCCGCGCGGTCTTCTGCCATCAACCTTCCCTGTCACCACAAGCCTTTCCAGATTGTCGCTATCCTTGCGCGCTATGTGGCCGAAGTACATCAGGATGCGGCGCAGGCAAAGCGATGACAGAAGCATTTGTCCGGTGAGCGGTCCAGGGAATCCTCAGCATGCGGCGCCAGCACCACGTTTCGAACGCGTCCACTCTCTGTCTATCCGCAGCTTTAAAACCGCATTCACACATGTTAATAAAAAAAAAATCAATAACGCAAAAAGAACTTTTTAAATTGTACTGGTGTAGTTCAAACAAAAACAACATTCTTTTTCAGATTTGGTCTCGATTATATTAAAACAGATTAATTAAGAGAGAGAATTAAACTAATACTTTATTAATACAGTCGGATGCGTGACGCCCGTCTCTAAAGGAAATAGCAGTTCCAATGTTTTATGTAAATAATTTCCACGACAAAGTTTAAAATAGGTTTCTAAGCTATTTAGTTTAAACCACGTCTACCATCTAGGGCCTAGACTCTAGGCTAACTACAATACAACAAGCGATATCAAAAACCCAACTTCTTCATTCACAAATCGTGTTATTATCAAGCCTAAATAACTCATTAACTTACGAGACAAAAAAATTTATATTAAACAACAGGATAAAAAGTTTCACGTGTTTTCTAAGTTGTTCTAAGTGAAAACTCATCATTTTTTTTACACCATCATACTTGTAAAATCATTATTTAAAGCATTATTTATTTCTTTTTTTTTATTTCAACATATTGGGATTGGGAAATATAAGGCTCTTAATTAAAACCGTAATAGATGATTGAACTTACTGAACTACTGGCGTACTGTATTCCCGAATAATATCGGACGTGCCGCTCTCCACATGTCCGAATCCATATTAGGTAGGACAGCGAGCTAAATCCGGCCTGACCAAGTTCGAACGTCTGTTAACACCTTTATCGTGACAAATAATCGACAGACTCTTGCGTCACGACGCACAAAACTCATCTGTAATATCGTCATAAAAACGTGATTAGATGAAACAAACGATAAAATATAACACATAATCAACGATTGCATAATTATTTAACTCCATATTAATTGTATAAAAGACGCGAGATTATCATTCAATTTGATTTATCAAAATGATTTATCGAGAGGTGTTCATCTTTGGTTTTCTTCTCCTGTATTTGCAGGTAAGTTATCGCCTTTTTGTTTTATTTTTTTATCAAACCTTTACAGTCGAATATTCAAACATGAGCAAAATCCAAGACATACTTCTTAGGTTTGACGCGAACATGTTTTAATTGAATTAAAATCTATGTGGATTACTCTCTCGTTAATTTTGATAATCGGAGAGAGTCCGCGACCACGATGGCTGTAAGCTGAAACGTTGCATCGGTAAAAAATAAATCAGCATAAACGTGATAGTAGAACGCACAATTTTTTTAAATTCAATTAAAATGAAATAGAACAAAAGGCTTCAATTTAAGTAATGTATTAAAAAAACATAATTTATTTGCTTAACTTTTATATTTTCTTCACAGGAATCTCAACAGCAAAACATGGGAAACAATGGTCTCCAAATAATAACGATAGGAAAACCAATATTAGTTAAAAAGCAACCTCTACAGCCAAGAATCGTAACGCCAAAACAAATTTTAAATTTTCACCAACAACCGCCTATAGCAACCACGTTAATTCAATTACAACCGAATTCACTACCAGTTAATAGATTCAATAACATTCTTTCCAACTCCCTAGTTACACCCAAATCGTTTCCAATATCCAATATACCTATAACTATGTTAACATCTAATAGTCAAAACGTAAACCCTTCAATAATAGCAGCAAATCCTCAAAAAATTATAATTACGTCAAACACACCTAAATTTTTAACACAGCCTTTATCTCTTGCAACACCTACATGTCAAGATGCATCTTTCACACAATTAGAACCAAGTACTTCAATATCAATCCCATCTCAAACGCAATCGTCATCCAATATACCTATAACTATGTTTAGATCTAATACTCAAAACTTAAACCCTTCAATAATAACTGCATCTGCCGTTACAAATCCTCAAAAAATTATAATTACGTCAAACACACCTGAATTTTTAACACAGCCTTTATCTCTTGCAACACCTACATGTCAAGATACATCTTTCACACAATTAGAACCAGGTACTTCAATATCAACCCCATCTCAAACGCAATCGTCAGTTTCATTATCAGACGTGTCTGAAAAGATATCGTTGTTAAAATCGTCGTTATTATTATTACCGATTTTGTTGAGTCTACTTAAAGAAAAAGTGTCGGAAGCTACGAGTAGAACTGACTTAAACTGTGATTTTGATTCTAATGCTAAAACTGAATCAAATTGTGAATCAAAAGATGATAATTATCCATATGATCTGTCTAATATTATTATGAAAAATAAGATGCAATATAAACTAGATAGTTTAACAGATATGAACAACAACAATTTGGATTATCCCGATAGTGCTAAGGACTGCAGCGATTAGTTTTTAATTTATTTTACCTACTTATTTATTTATATTTATTAAATAAATTTATTTCTTAAATATTTTAGTATTTTAATTTCAAATTAAGTTCTACAGAGTAATCAAAAGCCAATAATCCCTTCGAATTAGGTAAAATTAAATACCTGGAACGTGATAATGAAAATTGTTAGCACGTTAAATCTTATTGAAAATGTAAGATGTAATAATCTTATCTATATATATAAAAATCAATTGCTGTTCCTTAGTCTCGCTAAAACTCGAGAACGGCTGGACTGATTTGGTTAATTTTGGTTTTGAATTATTTGTGGAGTCCAGCGAAGGTTTAAAAGGTGAGTAAATATAAAAAAAAAATGCTTGGAACATAGTAAAAAACCATTTCGCTTACCCTTAGAAACTATTCCTTTGGTTTTGAATGTAAAACATTTGATGTTCGTCCCGTCGTTTAGAAATCAATTATATTTAAAAGTCGTTCAGAAATCAAATTCTGAGGCGGTACGCGGTACGAAGTTTGCCGGGTCAGCTAGTATGAGATAAATGAGCAGTGCCACCTGTTTTTTTTTTAAATATATTGCTGTTAACTTCCCATACGTCGAGACCTTTATACGAACTAAATTAGGATGTGTTTATATTACAAATTTATTAATATAAATGACATTATTTTCTCCATGAGTTACTAATTTAAATAGTTGCACAACTTTGAAAATATATTAGAATGCAATACAGCTGTTAATAGAAACTTCTTGTTAATTATTTAAATAGAAATTTGCACGTGCATTTCACTTAAAAGGGAACTCATAAATAACAATGAAATAGGTACAACTAATGCCTAAACTAAGCTATACAATACTACTTGTATCATAGACTATGTGCGACTAAGGTACCGGTCAGAATTTAGTCAGATATAACAACACTCCATCTGATGTTACGTTAGAGTGCGGTCCATGAACGGAAACAAATGCTACCACAAAGATTTTTTTACAGGCAGTATTCGCCTCCGCTATGCTTAATGAGACGAATTAGAAACATCAATTTGACAGTCCTCTCGTTATACCAGACTACTTTCAAATTAATCCAGACACGCGACAAGGTCACTTCACAGGTGTAACATTTTAAAGCAGACTAGGCCAAAAGCACCATCAGTCTGACTACCAAGAGGTACACACTAGAGATGAAACGGATAGCAGTTTAGCCGGATGCTGAATATCCGGCCAACCTTGCGTCCGGACAACCGGATATTTGGACACCGAACATCCGGCGAAACGTTGCCGTTTGGTGCATCGTCGGTCGGATAGTATTTAGACCGCCGGATAGACCGGATACCGGATAGTTACCGGATATCTGTTTCATCTCTAGTACACACTCCTCTTGTTAAACTTTGCTAGTCTCAAGCTGATTCAACTAGGCCACTTCACTTTACTTAATTTGGGTGATACCACCCCAGGACGGCAGAATGAGCTAATAACTATCCCCACTCTACAAAAAACTCTTTTAAATTATATTTATTTTAATAATACTATCATCTTACATAATATTTATTACAATTTATCGCATATTTCGTTACAATACAAATATAAAAACGATTCTGTACGAGTAATTGTATCATAAACAAAAGGAAATTCAACAAGAATGTTGTCTAAAATATTATTATTCAGCATTTTTGCTATCTGCGCATTGTTTGCTAATGTAAGTTAATATTTCATTAACCGGTTAATTAATATTACTTATTTGTTCTGACATATAAGATAAAATTGTTCTTATACAACAATTTTTTTTATTTGTAACTCGGCATATGACAACACTCCGCCTGATGTAAAGCTAGAGTGTGGTCCATGAATGAAAACAACTGCTACTACAGAGAAATCTCTGCATGCAGCAGTCGCCTCCACTATGCAAGCTAGCTCGAGCCTGTACCATCCAGATGGACAGTGCACACTCCTCTCGTTATATCTGAAAACTATATGATGGGTAGCTGGGAGAAAATGCCTAATAGAATTAAGCAGGCCATTGTGCAACGTTTATTTGTGCAATAAAGAAAGATTATTATTATTAACCCAATGAAGTAATCAAATCTATTTTCACAGTGCAAAGGACAATGTTATACGAGTACAACACGTAATAATAATTACCAAGGATCGTCGCAAAATTCACCCATTGTAATTAAGAAACAAGGTGATAGTCTTAACAATATGCTTCCAATATTGCTGATGTTGATGATGGATAACAATGGATGCCAAGCTGACTGTGACAGAAGTGATTATCGGTGTAACTGCGGCAGGCGGGGTTGCGGCGGCCCATCATTTATGTCTTATAGATAAAATATTAATTACACTTTATAAAGAACTGCTGCTTGTTATTGTTAATAAAATTATTTCAAATTAAACCTGTAATTTTATTTACATTTTCACACTTTTACATAATATATATTTATGAATATAGTACCACCACTTTCGAATGTGACACCCGTGAAGTGACCTTGTCGCGTTTCTGGAATAGTTTGAAAGTAGCCAGGTATAGCGAGAGGAGTGTGCACTGTCAGTCTAGATGGTACTGCTGCCCGGACAGGTTTCCCTGTAGTAGCAGTTGTTTCCATTCATGGACCGCACCGCCGTCTTAAGGAGACGAGCATGTACCATCTAGATTGACAGTGCACACTCCTCTCTTATACCTGGCTACTTTCAAACTATTCCCAAAACGCGACAAGGTCACTTCACGGGTGTTACATTCGAAAGTGGTGGTACTGCCCCAGGACGACAGACTGGACAAATAACCATCATCTTGTAAAAAATATATAAAATAGGTAAAAAGAAAAAAGTGTTACCGTTTCAAATTCCCATACATACCTACAAACTTAACGTTTAACTAGGCTTAACATTTCTCAACCCTTCATGAATTCAACCTTGATGGATTTTGATGATATGTAATTTGAGGTGGATTAATATTACCGATAGCGAGGTCTGCACGTTTTTTTATTTTGTAAATTGATTACAAAAAAGCCTTTCGCTACTTAAAGATTAAATTCTTTACATGAATAATTTGTCTTATCTTCAAATAATTCCTTTAAAACAATTTAAAAAAGGGCTGACAAGGGTTGAGATTATTTTCTCTTTAATTAAATAAAGCTAATCATCAAAATGACGCGGCTATTTTTTTTTTTTGTTTATATGGCATTATAACAATTTGCCAGTGTCAAAGTAAATATTTTTTAAAGTTAATAATATCGTGCATCACGAGTCATTCATTCATCACACTAAACAGTCAGGTAAAGTCTCAGTCAAGTCAAACATTGCTTCAGTAAAGTGGTAGAATCTTCACTGAAACTTCCTACGGAGTTTTGAAGGGAACATGGAAACACAGATTCTCTTCTTTTGAATTGTTTGCCCACACTCACGCACGTTCACGAACACTTAATGGTTAATATTACACCATTATTACACATTAACACTCGAAGAAACACAAGTTTAGGAAAATAATTCAAGACAGAACCTAATATTTTAGATGGCCGCCAAAAAACTCCCTCTCCATAGTTGAGTCTGAAAACATATTTTCACATATCGAATTCTCAAAAACCGCCTTTTGTCATTCAGAAATTTTTCATTTGAATTAAATATCGAAATAATGATGTACGGATTAAGAGCACGGAGTTGTTATTGTAATTCATCTTGAAAAGGAGACAGATGTATCCTACGTTTATATAAATTTTCTTGCAAAAACAATGTTTACAGCTTCTTAAGCGTACTTTGCATTTTAACAGCGCATTAATTTTGTCTTCGTATACTACAGATAAAATATCCACAGGCAGCAGTCACCTCCACTATGCCATCCAGGTTAACAGTGTACACTAATACTTGTATTATGTAATATAGTAAAATTAAGTTAACTGGTATCTTTATTTTTTATAAATTGTTTCAAAATTATTTCAAAAATTATGATAATGCAACAAGAATGTGGATTTTTTATTGTCTATCAACACTAGTGACAAGATATTTCTATCACTTGAAATGAATATATGTTTTAATTCTACTAATTCGAGAAGATAGTTCGATATTCGAAGCATATACGGGACAAATAAACAAGCAAACATACATTTTTAAATTTATCTACCTTTCTAGATCTATTATAAATAATGGTGAAAATCGAATAAAAAAATCTGCCAAAAAAAAAAAAAAATAATAAATAACCGATAATAAAATAATTATTACTTAAATGCACATTGAATGTCATGGTATTGCATTATATTTTATTTATTTATTTTTTGTATTTCAAAACAAAAAAAAAATTGCTTAAAAGTTAAAATATTTATTTTCGACATAATTATCGTCATGTTTCATGTTATTGTTACCCACTATAATGTCACGTGACGATATTTTAAGTACAATGCAATGACTTTTGAAATACCAATATTTTGATAAAAATAATACATATAAAAAGCAAATGTAACCTAATTATACACAGTCGTACGCGAGAGAACAAGATGATTAGAATTTCTTGTTTTTTATTTATACTGCTTGAGGTACTGAAGTTTATTATTTAATAGCAGCTTTCGAGCCTCTGGTCATATCCGGCTACTTACAAGCTGATCCCGAAACGTGTTTGGGTCACTTCACGGGTGCAACTCCAGAACGTCAGTCAGTCAATGAAGTTCAAGATTACCAGATTAGTAAAGTTAAATAATTTAAATTTTTCCTTTAAATATTCCAGGTGCAGTCAATCTTAAGCCAATGTGCACCAACTGGCCGCCAAATAGTAGTTCAGCCTGTAATCCAACCATGCACAGAACAATTTGGAGCTCAATCATCATCACTGTCGTCACCGATTGTTATCCCCGCAGTTATTAAACCGACAGATTGCCAACAAGGTATCCAGAGACTATGCAACCAACATCGACCAATCTCCACTCCTACATTACCAACTTCAACCACGATTATAATTCAAGAGGAAGACAATAATAATAATATGCATCCCCTGTTGCTTTATACTTTATTATCCGTATTGAATAGTGGAAACAATGGTTGCAACAATAATGGTTGCAATAATGGCAATTATGGTTACAATAATGGCAATTATGGTTACAATAATTGTAATTGTGGTTACAATAATGGTAACTATGGTTACAATAGTTGTAATTGTGGTTACAATAATTGCAATTGTGGCTACAATAACGGTAACTGCTGTTATTCTAGATGTGATAATTGTTATAGACGGCCCTATTATGAACCTTATTATGATCAATACTATGATAGGTGTTACCAAAACTGTTGTAGAACAGACAAATGTTCTTGCTACAACATCGATAGAGATTTCGATGGAAATGAAATTAATCTTGTAATAAGACCTAATGACGATTGCTAAACTTACTAAGTTAATAAATATTATATGTATCATAAAATTATAATGAAAATTTAATTGAAAAAAGATATACATATAAACCTAAATTCTGAATGGTTTTTTTTTGTGTGTTCTTCTATATGTGTTTTACTTCTAAATAAACGTATTTTATTATTACGCATTACACTTTTTAATATACCTGCCTACTTACGAGTAGTATATCTATTTTTCATACTTTAATATTTTGCCCCTATTTGCCCCTAATATTTTTTATTAAATGATGAACATAAACATCTTTTGCTTTAGTATTATACTGATGCTCCAAAGGATATTTTATGTAATAAGAAATAAATACATAATGTGAACATTGTTATATCTTTTTAAAATCTGTGTGAATTGTAGATATTTTAAAACAATGGTCCACCAAACTGACATACAATTTTTTTACGCCAGCTTCTTGTTAAGGTTTTATTTTTTTATTTAATCATGATCAATTATTGGTTACAAACAACATTTTAATTAGAAAACCCTGTGTTTTCTCAACCCATTTGAATAAAAACATCACTGAAAATATCATAAACACATTTTTAAAACATTGTTTTCGTATAAAAACGGGGAAAATATGATATTTTTTAAAAAATGTAATAACTTTTAAACTAGTAGATTTAAACAAAATATCACCAAATTATATTGTAGATATTAAACTTCTCTATCTGTTGAATACCCTTGACACCACTACTTACGGAACATCCTGTATAAACATTATTTTAAATAGAGTTTGTACTTAGTGGGAAATTCATTTGGTGGCGGGTATATTTTTTTGTATTTTATGTTCTAATTCTTCCTAGTTTCTACTTCTGCCTGTTGCTGTCTTTTATTCAAAATGAATAAATAAAAAAATATTTATAAATTAACTTTAAAGGTATTTAAAAGTTGGTAAAGGAAAGGCCTCGTCTTCGTGTTCGTTGCTGGGCTTTTAACCCCTAAACGTCATGAAGCTCTTTTCAAGATGCCACTCGCTTTCAAAAGGAATCCCGTCATTTTGCTTATAAATGTTAACCTTTAGAAAAAAATATGATCAAGAAAACATTAAGTCTTAAATAAAATATATTAGAATATTAGAAACAAGGAGAGTAAATGAACAAAATTTTAATTTTTATGTAAAATCCGCCGCCTTTTTTCATGTTTCTATCATAAAATATAAATATTGTATGTCCCCACGAGGATGAGCATTTGCTGTTTATTGCTGCTTAGCAATAAGGCCGCCTATTGTGCTACCTAATTTAATAATTGTATGTTCTGTTTGTTTTTTTTTCGCACAATAAAGAGTTTTTATTATTATATTATTATTATGAGCAGTAATCCCAAAATTCTCAGATTCATCTTTTTTTAGTTTTATAACAATTTGCCAGTGTCAAAGTGAATATTTTGCATCAAGTTAATAATGTTGTGCATCACGAGTCATTCATTCATCACACTAAACAGTCAGGTCAAGTCTCAGTCAAGTCAAAAACTGCTCCAGTAAAATGGATCTTTACTGAAACTTCCTACGGGGTTTTGGAGAGAAAATGGAAACACATATTCTCCACCATTATGACACATTAACACTCGAAGAACACACAAGTTTAAGAAAATAATTCAAGACAGATAATCAAATATCTCAAAATGGCCGCCAAATCTACAATTCATCTTTTGTTAATTTAATAGATTTTTTAAAATATATATTAATTTGATTGTAGGATCAAACAAAGATCGCAGAGGAAACGCTGACTGTAAAGCTTTCGAAATTCGTGCATGTTAAACGTTAATCAAAATAAACGCGGCAATAAGTCGCATAAAATATTTTAATAATAATCCAGAATCAAATTTTAGATTGAATAAATTGGGGTTAAATAATAAAATACTAAAAATAACTTTTTCCTGCAAGAAATTTTCCTTTCGTTTCCCAACGACGAATCGTGTGTCATTCTCCCGTCTTTATAAGCGAAACGACTCATTATTGCTTTTTTTATTATCTCTTATCCTTTGTAAAGTTTACTTGGATAATTCGAACAATTTAGACATAAAAGAAGATAAATTAACTTTAGAATTGAAGTAAACAGTTTCTAAAGGTAATAAATGTTTTCCTTAAAATAAGTGATGAAATCATATTAATAAAACACAAAAAAATAAATAAGTGTAAGCTATAAATTGTAAGTTGTAAATTTAAATTTGCAATCGAGTGCCTCTGTTCGGAGAGAGCCTTGTTTGCCATTAACAGCTAATGTGACTGTGTACCTACCCTCACTAACATTGATTAGCGGAAAATAGTTACAAAGTAGTCTTTAAAATTAATTTGGTTAATCTAAACAGGACAAATTTTGGAAAGGGAAGTAGTGACGTCAAAGATATTTGCGAATTTGCATGCAGCTTACTATCGCGTTTCTTTTGGTTAGTTTAATTTGAACGCTGTAGCCTTCGCAGTCGCGGTGAGAATGCCTTTTCTACAAAAGTCTTTTAAATTTTGTTATGACCGGGATGCCCAACACACGGCTCGCAGGCCGCATGCGGGCCGTAACGGCAAGAATCGTCACTATACGTTGTGTTCACATTACAAAAAATAGATTACCTAGCTATTTTTTATAGAAATGTTACGTTATTTTATCATGTGTTTCTTTTTTACAAAATATATTACAAATCGTGACCTCATTTATAATAAATTGTATAATAACAGATATTAAGCAATGAATTGAAATTAATATATAAATTGTCCAATAAATTGAAAGAAATTGAAAATTAATTAACAAAATACAAAATGACTCTCTTGAAGTGCACCGTTTTCCTTGCTCTCTTTTTTGTATTACATGTAAGTACAATGTACATACTATATAATAATAAGAGTACATTTAAATGTTGCGCGAACATGTTTTAACTTAATTCAAAGATTTTATACAGCACACTATCGCGTTTATTTTATTCCAAGGGACGTTTCGAAAGATTTGCAGTAATCGCGATCCCTAAAGTATTGTTATCCGACGATGATTTTAATTCGACGAGGGTCGAATTTTGTCAGTAATCTAATGGTGTCTAAAACTCTAGTTGGTAATTTCCAGACTTAATAAGTCACAGGAAAACTTCTAATTTATAACTTATTCACGAAGACGTCGATATTCTATTGGGGTAGGCAATTAAAAGTCAATAGGCAATAGCGAGAGCAGTGTGCACTGTCAATCTGAATGATGCACATTCGTCTCCTCGAGGTATAGCAGAGGCGACTACTGCCTGTAGAAATTTATCTGGAGTAACAGTTGTTGCTGTTAATGGACCGAACTCTTAACATCAGGCGGAGTGTTGTCATATGTCAAAAAAATGCCTTGGTAAAATGAACTTTATTAATGTGTTTTTATTTTCTTAAATTCACAGGCAGAGGCACGTTCGGTGTCTGTTATGGATATCCTCCCGATATTGACATTATCTGATAATTCTAATTTTAATAATTGTGGATGTGGAAACTCAGATAACCTGCTTATGACAATACTCATGATGAAGATGTTAGACTCCAACAACGGGTGCTGCTCGTCACAGAATTATAATAATGGAAATGGACTGGGCGGATTTCGTTTTTGAAAAAATTTCTTCATTGTGATTTATTACGTTTTTTATAATTTTTTATTATATATTTGTTGATCATTTTAACCGCTTTTTTTTAATTAAACTGCAACTTACCACATATGTTTACTGTTGGAGGCAGAGAAGTTAATATATGACGAAATACGAGTATATTATGAAGTTTTAGATTTAGATTAATTTATTATCAATTATAAAAAACAGTTACAAAATTAATCATAGGTTATTTGTATTTTTTTTTTTCTTTTTGGAAATATTAAGATGAAGAATTTATTTTTAATAAATTATAATGAAAATTTAACAGAAAATATGAATACGCACACAACTATTACTTATTGCCGCTTCTTCTCTTTCCATCGACAGTTCTTCCAATTTTTAGGCTTCATATATTACCAGTAATAGATTTATTTGATAGGAGCTATCCCCTTTCTGCCCTCAGATACTCCAAAATGTTCTCCAAAACCCCGGTAACCAAGTTTAATTATTAGAGTTTGAAGGTTGTTTTCGTATTTCCAGAAAAAATGATCGTTACTGTTAATGCGTAAGATTTTTTACTCATATAAAAAAATGACATATAAATAAGCGTATAATGAATACTCCTGAGAAACTAAAGAGGTTCCTGAATGTTACTGCATTTTTTACCACAATACTAGTAAGCGTTAATTTGCAATTTAGTTCATCGCTAATTGATTGATTGAAAAATGCAGTAATATTAGTGTTAAATTATGATAATAATTGCACAGAAAAAAAAAATCAACGCGCACTTATAGTCTGTGTGATTTCATTATTCCATGCAATTTTCATCAAAATTATAAAATTAATGTTAAATAAAACAATATTACAAAATCATGAGCCGATTTAATTACAAATTGAAATACTTTCTTTTTATTATAAAGTTGTGAAATTGATAAATGAAAATGTAAAAAATAGATAAAGTAACCAGAAACCGCGATAAAGGCGTTAATGTAATTCATTACTAATTTGAAAGAAATACTATTAGAAAATACTTATATAAGAGTTTGTAATTAAAAAACAGGTTTAATTTTATAATTGGCGCTATCAAAACATTAAGTTAAAATTTACAATCTAATAAGGAAATAAAATATTAATGTAGAAAATGAAATCTAAATTTCTACATATTTTCATATTGATTTCATTAAAAGTAAGTACCTACAAATTTTTTATAACAAAAAAGGAAAATTGCTTAAAACTGTAATTGTGACTGAAACTTTTTTTGTTAATCTAATATACGTCTTCTAAGCATAAAACACTTTACTTTAAATTCAAATTAATTTTGTAAAAATCTGAACATAAATTACACAGGTTTTTAAGTGTAATTTCTCAAAATTAACTTAGTCATACATACTTTGGTCACTTTGGTCTAGGCCTAGACTCTAGGGTATGTCTAGTGTATGGTACCGTACTGCTAGCACTTCTATAGGGATTAATTAATAGAGTGCTAGGTGGAGTCAAGCCGGCATAGGGTAGGGAACAGTTGTATAGTTGGACTACTATAAAAAATATTAGTTTTAAAAGTAATAATATTTATTCCCCTATACAGCACACATGCAGTTTAAAATTACCAGAATTTAGTCCAAAAGTGACGCGTTCACTTTTGAGAGCTAAAAATCACTACGAAGACATTACGATATCAAAACCAGAGCCATTGAGTAATTTACTAGATGGAAATACAAATTATCAAGGGTTCCACATATATTCTAACGCAGAATTCCCTGAAGTCGAATATCCAACGACAATTTACGATACATTTACGCCATTTTATTACAAAAACAAAGGTTGCGAGGTTTTAGGGTCATTTGCTTTTGACGAAAAACCAAAAACAGAAGTTAATAATGGAGCAAAGGCATGTAAACTTGAGAATTTTTTATCGAATTTAAAAATTCAATGCAAAAACAAGACTGAGAATATAACACAACCAAACAATTGCACAGATATTGTTATTCGCATTGATAAAGTAAACATGGTAGAAGATTGTAGTAAAGCAAATGTTACTAATTCGATTGAAGTTTTAGAAAGTTCACAGCAAAATTTAGAAGATGACCCAACCTCACATTTAGAAGTAGAAAATTCTGACGCGACTATAATAGAAATAATAGTCACAAACAATAGTACCCAAGAAGATCAATCAGGAATTCTACAGAGATTAAACGTACTTGAAGTCAATGACACTTGCACATTAATAGAAAATGAAGAAATATTCAATATTACCGAAAAACCTGAGAAACAACATCTACGACATCTTAATGAGGAAGATGCTATGAATATTGCAGATTTAATTAGAAGAATAATTAAAGAAGAATTAGAGCAACGAAAGGAAGAAATAACTAATATAACTGAAACTATCGATTTCTCAGATTCCAACCGTCAGAATTCAGCAAATACATCTAGAAATGAAGAAATAGGGCCAGAAAAATTTACAATAACTATTAATGAGATATCACTGCCAATGCAAATTGAAACAGATAACTGCACATACCTCGTTACAGAAGGACATAAAATGGAAAACAATAACACGGAAGATACATTAAAGACAAACCAAATTTTATCATTAATAAATGAAAACATTACGACCGAACACGAAACCATACAGAACGACATTGACCGCCAATCTACAAATAAGAGTTCACAAAAAAACGAACACAACGATGATTTAAATTATCCCGAGATAATAAAAATTGTTATTAAAACAGACCAAGTAAATGTTGAACCTAATATCACTACTGAGGAAATTATAGTGATAGACGAGGAACCAGTAACAAATGTATCGATAATCAATATACAGGAAAAAAATATTTCAGAAATTATAGTTGAAAATGCACCATTTATACACGAACCATTGAATAAAAATATGCCTCAGATATACGATGATACAGAAGTTAATAACCAAAACGTAAGTGAAATAGTAAAGGGAGAGACAAATAGACCTCATAAAATAGAACAATTAATATACGAGTCTCCAGAATATAAGAAAGGAATTGCTGAACAAGTATCAGATGTTAATAATAAAAGGTCTGTTGTTCCGTCAGAAATAATAGAAAAAGACATCAAATATGAAACCATAATACATGAGGAACCAAACCCAAACGAAAAGTTTATACATAAAGAAAAACAGGACGTATCAAGATCTGAAGATACTTTAGTAAATGAAATATTAAATGATACAAACAAACAAATAAATGTTATAAATAACTATACAAATGATGTAGCTGATCAACAATCAATTTTGAAACCAAATCAAGTAAATAATAATACAGAGCTAGAAATAACCTTGAACAAAAGAGTAAGACCGTATTCCACAGAAAATGCAGTTGAAGTCATTCCATTAATTTATAATGTATCCGTGATTGATATACCATTAAATGAAGTAAGTGAAGAATTACTAAATCCAGATATAAAAATAATATCAATTCAAGAAAACGATATAAGCAATATACATAAAAAAGATGACAAACAAGATGTGGAAACTGGAAATAATAATTCTGAAGTTAAAGAAAAGGTGTTTAAGTCAGACGATGTGTCAATAATAAATGAAGCTCTAATATCACCAATCAAAGGAAACATGACAATGGACAAATTAATAAAATTTTCAGCAATTCCTGTAGAAAAAACTATACAAACTAGAAAAGATAATGAATCTCATGTTATTAAAGATGTAAAAGTAAATATTTTAAATTTAACAGTCATTGATGGTCAAGAAAAACGAAATAGTTCTTATGTCGAAACTACACATATGATTGTTTCTGAAAATTATAAAAATATTACATTCATAGAAGATTCTCTCAGCTCAGTCATACAGACAAATTCAACAGTCGATGCAATAATTGAAGATAGTCCAAAAGTATTGAAAGATTATTTCAATAAAACTGAAGCTATACAAGACGAAACCGTAAAGAAAATAGCTCCTATAGTATTTAAACTAGTGGACCCCATGGCAAACAATATGACATTGGAAAGAGAAAATATAACGAAAACCAACCAACAAAACTTTGAAGATAGTGACTCTTTAAATAATGCTAAGCAAATAATGGGACATGACAATGAAAAAACAATTCAAAAAAATACAAATAATTTTATTTCTTCACCACTAACAAATTACAATGCTGATATAGATCCATACCTAAATAAATTCAAAATATTGTTTAATATGCTAAATAATCCAATTGTTCAAGTTTTAACATCTTTGAAAAATAATCATACCTCAACACCCACGACAAAAGAACAAGAGACGAGAGAACAAGAAGGACAAGAGTTGATAAAAAAATCATTACAAAATAATAAATTAGAAGAAAAAACTTCAAATAATGCTACCGATATAAATAGTTTTAATCGCACAGAAGGTGAAGTTGCGAATGATATAAATGCCGCTAACGCTGAAAATACTATAATTTATAATCTAACAGATGCAGAAGAAATCAATATGGAAAACTTTCTTAATAATTTACAAAATGAAACTTATGATATTAAAGAAGAACAAAAGAAAACAGAACAAAGCGAACATCATAAAAATGATATAAAAATAGTACAATTAGAAGTACTCGATGAAAATGATAATATTTTTAATAATAACGAAAGTTTAAATGACAACAATTTTATGAATAATAATAATCAAAATAATCATTTAGTAAATAATAATACATTAGAACAAGAATATGAAAATAATTTCGCTTCAAATCCTTTAAACGAGAAAAAATCTCCTAATAAAACAAATAACACAGAAATTGATATAGATAATAGAAATAAAAACGTAGAATCAGTTTGTAATAAAACAATTTCTGATGTTATAAAAAGCGATGCAGAATTTTTTGAAACATTATCCGAAAGCGAAGAAAGCGATGAAAGCGAAGAGAGCGATTACGATGACGATGATCTTTATTCTAGTGAAGAAGATGATTTAGAACCAGAAACAAGTACAGAAAATATTAATGATAACTTCTTACTTACAAAACCCACAGTTATTTTACTAGATGATCATGAATTTGAATAAACACATCTACATTCACAATATGTAGAAAAATATGATCTAGATATTTATTATTAATAAATGTGTTTTATGGCTATTGATGACTATTTTATTGTAGCGACAGTCATCTCCAATCCTGGGTTCGTTTCTCGGTTGAAAAATTATTCTGGTTAGTGTTGCCTTTATTGTATCCTACTTTGGGGACCAGACATTGTATGCATACATTTATTACATTTATCAAAGAATTTTCTGCATAAACAAAACAAAATTAAAGTACGAAACGCACCTTAACTCATAAACTTGAGCTAAGCCGACGTTTATCCTTTTAAGTAAAGGCAATTACATGTGTCGTGAAAGGTTTCTTTTGTGAGACCTAAATACGCAGCCGTTGAACCTTAATAACAACCTAATCTTATAAATTATTTATTTTAAAAAATAAACCTATATCCGCCATCAGAATTTAAAATTAACACTCCAAAAAAATGGAATAAACCCTAATTAGGTTTTAAATCGCTTTTAAATAGATAAAAACCATGTGAAAATGTTTAAATGACCATTACCAAGATAAATGTAAATACGCACAAAAAAGTATCAGAGCCGACTGACCGGTTTACTGCAATGGACACGACCTTGCCTTGATGGTACGTATTTGCCATCATTACATCATTGAAAATGATTAACGGCGCCATCGTGAATCGCATCGTCGCAATCGTGGGAGCGTCTCTGCACAAAATGTACTGCTTTTATTAAGTTTTTGAGGTTTTATATTTTCGATGCGGTCGATGAGCGCAGAACAACTGTATCACAGAGAAGTCTGCAGGCAGCTGTGGTTTGTAGACACCACTTCACTTCACGCGTTTATTGGCTATATACTTACCTATATTATGTTGCATAATCGGCTAAACATATTGTAGATTAAGATTGTATTTCCATTCGCATTTCCATTGCGAATCCATGGCAACGTTTTATCGTTCTTTTAATTGTGAAGCCTAGGTATACAACATATTATTTTGTCTTATTTTATTTTTACCTAATATTTATCTTGAAAAAATCAAATGATTTGATTAAAATTTCTTGGTCATATCTCCAAAAATAAAGTATAATAACGATTTCTCCTTGATACCCACATAAAAGTAAATCTGCAACATAATAAAATAGAGAGTCATTTCGCAAGATATTATTTTGAGCTTATAGAAAGAAAGCACGATGCATGCCAAGTTAGTCGCGGTCATAACTGGACATGATTACGCCAAATAAAACCAATTTTTATTTCTAATTTATTTAAGTACAATCTAAAACGTAGATATAAAATTGTGCACTCACTTGTACCTATTTTTAAAATTAGTAATAACTAAAAGATACATGACATACTCACTTGGAATTTCTCGTTAGACGTTTCGAGCGAGCGTTTTCGGTTCAACGACGAAATAAGAAAGAAAAAACTAGAAATTGAATAAAAAAAATAACGAACTATCTATTGCAAAAATAAAATCCTATATTCTATTCTAGCTCATAATCTTCTAAATCTATGTCGAAATCCATTCAGTCGCTTGAAGGACTAACATATTTCATTAACACACTGACATACATTCATATCTTATATTAATTGTAGTAAATATAACTATTATTAAGGTGAGTGCCAATTTTTGGGCCCACTTGATACCTAATAGTTTGGTAACAAAACGATATTCTAAAATAATATCTTATTTTTTCATTAATACATTTTAATTATATCAAAACATCGTTTACCAATCAATAGACAATGTTTAATTACATAAAAAACAGATATCATCAGTTATTAAAGCATTTAAAATAATAATAACCTCAAATGTTGCATCAGAAAACGTCTAATTATTCAATAACCCGGGTGAAAAAAATTAAAATTATTTTCCTGCAAAATGAGCTAAAAATGATCGTGAAACTCAAGAAAAAAAATCTGTACCCATTTCTCTTAGGCGAATGGGTATTCTCCAAAGTAGTACAAATATGCCATCTATTGTAAATATTTCTATTCTAATACCAGTTTAAATTAAAAACAATAGCAAAATCTTGGTTCCTTAAAGCTTAATATCATTATTAGTATGCACGGAACTACATTCTAAAGGTAAAATTTGATAACTCCTAAAATGGCATTTCTTAGTGGGTGAGGCTATGACACAAGCTCAGACACTCCTAATCTTTTGTTTGTCAGGAATTTAAGTATGTATTGTATATTACTGAAGTAATTTGCGAATATTAGTGAAGTTTAATGATGCGTATGACGGAACAACTGTGATTACATCCTGCATTGCTCGATTGATTATTGAATTTAATTAGCTGGCTTAAAGCAATGATAATGCAAAATTTTAATTGTATTTCTCAGCATTGTCATCGTAAGTTGTCTCGAGAACAACAAACGAAGCATTCATTTTCATATATTAATGAAATATCTAGATCTACTCGTATATTCATTTAAATATTTACCTAATACATCGTCGTTTATTTAGGATTACGTATTTATATGGCTTTCGTTAGACCATGACCACGAGAACACAAATAAATACGTATGAAAAATAATTATAGAAGTTAAATAAATTAATTTCCGGATAATTTCGGGCCTTGAGGGTACGGAAATGTATATCCAATCTTCTGCATAACAACCTGTATTTTTTAAATTCAAAACTTACCTACATAAGAAGAATAAAGCTAGAAGACAACTTAGTGGTGACAGCTCTTACCTAAAAATTAAAAAAATATATGTGAATAAAAAATAGCAAGTTGAAAGTATAAATTAATAACCTACGTTAAGATTTAGATTAAGATACGAAAAATACATGGCTTAGAGTGCATTATTATGGAGAATGTATTTTATTACAAAAGTGATAGTTGCAGAAACAAAAAGCAAAATTATTGGGCGGTACGGCAAAAGTAAAATTTGGTCCACTAGTCAAAGGACATTGTTGGGGTGAAGCACAGTGGTTAAATAATATCCATAACTATATTATTTTAAAACACTACTTTGCAACTAATTTCCGCTAATCTATCTAGTATTTTTTTATTTTTTATCTATTAAAAATCTAATCTAAAATAAAAGATTAGCGGAAATTAGTTGCAAAGTAGTGTTTTAAAATAATTTGGTTATGGATTTCCGCAAAGTACTATTACTATTAACTACTATTAAATATATTCATACCTATATCCATATTCGTTAATTTCTTACACCATAATAAACTAAAACATTCTTCTATAACAAATCAACCGACGCCATATCTATTACAATCCTAAGGAAACAACCGAACCATCTTATCTACCAAAGACTAACTACCATAGATAAAACATGATGTTACCATTGAATAGACATTTTTTCAAGTTGGAGTTTATTCGATTCTAGAGTCAGGTTAGACACTAATTAAGAATCTTTTAAAGCAGTGGCCCATGGCGTGGCTTGGTGTACTATCAGTTTGGGGGTGACACCCGACCGTGTAAATCAAACATTTTACCCAAATTATCAACAACTGGTGAAGACCAGTTACACCAGTCACCAGTGGTCTGACATTCAGACCGTAATGAGTAATGAGATGTTTTTAGCTGTTTCCTAGCTTTTTTACAGTAGTCCGAGCTTATCTAGAGAAAAATCCGAACTATTACGGATTTTCCTACCAATGTACACTTCCAGGTTGACAGTACCTAATTACTTCCAAACGTAATAAGGTCAGTTCATAGGAGGCAATATCAGTCTGCCTGTGACAAAATATGCGCAACCATCAGAACAGAACAATAAAATGGTATAAAATATATTTTTAATTTTTTTATTTATGATAGCTCGGCATATGACAACACTCCGCCTGATGTAAAGCTAGAGTGAGGTCCATGAACGAAAACAACTGCTACTACAGAGAAATCTCTACGAGCAGCAGTAGCTTACTAGATTGACAGTGCCCACTCCTCTCACTATACCTGGCTACTTTCAAACTGCGCCCAAAACGCGACAATATCACTACACGGATATAATTTATTCAAGAAAATAATTTTAAAAAAACTATTACTTTATCATTTTCTTCATCGCGGGTAATTGAATATAAAAATGTATATTATTTTCCAACATTTCCCTAATATTAGTTGCCAAGTAGATTACTACAAGTATGTGAAAATAACTAGAAAGTTTGATATCCGTATGACAGAGATAATGCGGATTGGCAACATGCCCGGTGTTCGAAAGAGGGACGACCATGATGCCCACTGAAGTTTGCACTTTCATAAAAATTCGCTGCCAAACTACTTCAATCATATTTTAGTTCTATTTTGCTCAAAAAAAAGTACTAAACTATTTTAAAGAATATCACAGAGCAGCCTTGGTCTAGCACGCGTGAACTCACGATCAATGAGACCCGTGTTCAAAACTCACTAAATTCTGACCGGTACTAATGTTACCATGTTATATGTACTTTGGTCGGTATAATATAGGCATTAATTTGTAGTAAGCGTACTGATCTACACCAGGACCATAATGGTCCCGGGGGTAGTACCACTACCTTCAAGACCACCCGTGATAAAGTTTAGGTATCAGCTTGGAAGTAGCCGAGTAGTTAGTTACACGAGAGAAGTGTGCACTGTCAATCGGAATGGTGCACATTCTTCTGCTTAAGCCGGCATAGTGGAGGCGACGTCTGTCTGTAGAAATTTATCTATTGTAGCTATTGCTTCCATTCGTGAAGCGCACTCCAGCTTAACATCAGGCGGAGTGTTGTCATATGCCGAGGTACAATAAAAAAACTGAATGAACAATGACTCCAAGTTTTTTTTTTTTTATTGTAGCTCGGCATATGACAACACTCCGCCTGATGTAAAGCTAGAGTGCGGTCCATGAATGGAAACAACTGTTACTACAGAAACATTTCTACAAGCAACAGTCGCCTCCACTATGCCGGCTTGAAGAAACGAGCATGTGCCATCCAGATACATAATGCACACTCCTCCCGTCATATCTGGCTACTTTTAAACTATTCCCGAACGCGACGAGGTCACTTCACGGGTGGTACATTCGAAAGTGGCGGTACTGCCCCAGGACGGCAGACTGGGCGAATAACCGTGATCAGTTATGTAACCGTCATGACCTTAAATATATTGACATATATACTAATAATAATATCTACATTTAAAAACTGACATAATAGTATTGTAATTAATTTTTATCTTTGATTTTTTTTTAAATATATGAATAATATTTGATGTGACACGTAGTTACTTGGCTGGCCAACAGCTGTATACTATGCTGTCATATATATAAATAAATACATAAATCAGTCTGCCTACCACTCTTAAAGTGTGACTTATTTAATCTAGAAACTAATACTTATTAAGTAAGAACTGAAGGCGAGTGACCCCCTGCATTATTCTATTAGTTATCAACTGATACGATCTACCAATTTCCTTCTACTGCATGATGGCATGACCTGTTTCCATTATCCGATACGTCAAACAATAATTTATTTTATTATACTTAAAATAAAAACCTATTAGACTGTTTAAAAAATAACTTCGAATAATAAACGCCTAAAATAAAATTAATTCCAAAAACATTATACAATAAAAAAAATCTAAATCTAAAAATGAACATTAAAAAACGTTATATGTATAGACTAATAGGTATCAAGTTAAATAAAATAAATAAATAAAATAAACCTTTATTGCAAAATTTTTACAAATGATTAAAAATCGCGTTTCGGGAATAGTTTGAAAGTAGCCAGGTATAAGAGAGGAGTGTGCACTGTCAATCTAGATGGTACACGCTCGTCTCCTCAAGCCGGCATAGTGGAGGTGACTGCAGCCTGTAGAGATTTCTCTGTGGTAGCAGTTGTTTCCATTCATGGACCGCACTCTAGCTTTACATCAGGCGGAATGTTGTCACATGTCGAGCTACAATAAAAAAAAAAAAAAAAAAACCGTATCTCAGGGTGCCCCGTTCTTTGGTTACTTAACTAAGGTAAAAATCAAAGTCAAAAGTAAAAGAAAAAAAAACTTTTAAATAAAAATAATAATAGTAATAAATAAATAAATAAAATAACCAGTATATTACTAAATAATAACGAGACGAGTGTACACTGTCAACTACGTCTGGACGTTGCACATCCGTCTCCTCAAGCCAGCACTGTGGAATTGACCGCAATCATTTCTCTGTAGCAGCAGTTGTCTTTCCTCATGGACCACACTCTAGTTTAAGAAGGGGGCTTAAGTTGTTAACTTTTACTTAACCTTAACTTTAACTTTAAACTTAACTTTTTTTATAATGTCTATCCCGTTAGAAATAAAGGTAAAATGAAACGTCAATATAGGTAATGCGAACCAACTATAGAATAGGGCTTGCAGCTAACTTCACTCGACAGATCACAAATAACTTCAAATCTTCTTCTTCTTTTGTCGATTTCTCTGTCCGGGGGTAGTACCACCACTTTCGAATGTAACACCTGTCGCGTCTCGGGAATCGTTTGAAAGTAGTCAGGTATAACGAGAGGAGTGAGCACGGTCAATCTGGATGGTGCATGCTCGTCTCCTCAAGCCGGCGTAGTGGAGGTGACTACCATCCATAAACAAATCTATCAACAAAAAAAAATCCGATTGCTTTTTTGTACTTTAGCTATGTATTAACGCCTTCAATCCGTCATAATGACATTTTGATAGTAATACATGAGAGGTTTTTACTATATTCAATGTGTTTTTAAGGCTCGTACATGGTACATGCTAGTCTCCTCAAGCCGGTATAGTGGAGGCGACTGCTACCCGCACAGGTTTCTGTGTAGTAGCAGTTGTTTCCATTCATAGACCGCACTCTAGCTTTACATCAGGCGGAGTGTCGTCACATGCCGAGCTACAATAAAAAAAAGGCATTATGTTTATTTGTTTGTAATTTTTTTGTACACCGTACACATCACTAATGAAGTACATGCGGATTGCAAAACAAAATGGCGCCTTGACAGCTCTATTTTTAATTGGTTCGCATAGTATTATCCGTCATCAAACCATTTTAATACTATATTAGTAAAGTTGTGAACGTAAACCCTTCAAGTTGTTAGATACAATAAATCTTCATTAAACTATCCAATCACGCGCCTTTCATTGTCAGTTGACCGGCCCTTTGTTACCTACCAATATACTTAACTACCTCCTTAAAAGGTCCCCTATACACAAAATTACAGTACCTACTAAATTTTTTTTTTCTTTAATCATTTTATTTACTTAAAGCCTAAGAGAAATAGACTCACGATTTTTTTTCTCGATTTCGTCGATGATTCCTTATCACCAATTCATTTTTTCACCTGGATTATTGAGTAATTTGACTTTTTCTCATGCAATATTTGAGGTCATTATTAGATAAAACGTTTAATTGATAATATCCCTTTTTATGTTATTAAATATTGTCTATTAATTCTTAAACGATCTGTTGATGTAATTAAAATAAATTAATGAAAAAATAAAATATTATTTTAGAATATTGTTTAGATGTGCGTGCCTGTGCGGTCACCTTCAGGTTGATATTAAACCTACCACCGCTAATCATTGTTCAGGTTGACAGTACACACTCCTCTCAAGATACCCTAGGTCACTTCACGTAGTTTTACTTAGGGTTCAATTGCACCTAAAGGCCGGTTAAAGTTACTTTGACTGTTACGTTTTACGGTAACTTTAACGGTTACGTTTACATTTAATACACACGCAGTGCACCATCGTCGCCTGCCACTTTTAACGCTTACTTTAACAATAACCGTAACCAGAGAATTTTTGCGGGTCAAAGTTGAACCAATGTCACTAACGTCAAATGTATAAAAAAGAAGCCACATTTTTTCCTATTATTTTTTTCGGAAAGGTACTTCTCATTACATCAGCCACACTTTTAACGATAACGATATTAATTTACACGATAGTGCAACGCGTGTGGAGTAAAAGAGTAAAAAAAAAGTAATCGTAAAATGTAACAGTCAAAGTAATTTTTGGTGCAATTGGACCTTAAAAGTAATGGTACCCAGGACCGCGGGCATAATCAGTCTGCCTACCACTATTTTATTCTGTACTTGAATCGTGTATACATGCCTTAAGTAACTTTATAGGACATAAACCCCTCGTTATAACATCTAGGACAGTATTGAGTTAACAAATATATGAATAATGGATTAAGTTGCGTAGAAAACTTATTGTTTTTGAAGTAACTAGTAAACAGTATTTTCTGTGTGCACGTTTAACACTAGGATAATACGTAAACGGCCAGACTAGACCTTTTATTAACGTTATTAATTAATAATAAAACTTTTAAATTACGTATTTACACAAATACATTATTAAATTATGATAATGTGGATTTTAGTTTAGACAGAGCGAAAACACGCAAAAAAAAAACCACCCTATTATTGTCATATTACGTCTAATTTCAATGTCTGTTAAATTAAATTAAAAAAAAAAAAAACAGAAATAAACCATGCTTTAGATTATGATTTGAAAATATAAGGATGAAGAAAAATTAGTTGATAAGTTTTCACAGAGATAAACTGAATCAATTTTAGAGTTCACTTCACGATTTTTACATATTTATAACATTTTATTAGAAAAATAAAAGTCAGGCAAAACTTTGTATCCTGTACTTTTATAAACTGTAATTGTTAGGTCCATTTGCACCAAAAGGCCCGTTAAAGTTACTTTAACTATTAATTTTACGGCGACAACGTAACCATGCCAACGCGTGTGGAGTAAATATAAATGTTTAACCGTTATAACGTTTAAACCTAACTTTAAAAAGTACGCAGGCAACAATAATTGCAATAAAAAATAAATATTCTAAAAATAATATGAATTTGTTTAATAATCCTTTCATAAAAATATTGATCAACAAAACGTAAATAGTAAAACAAAACAACAATATAATCTTACAAGTAGATGGAGTGAATATAAATAAATAAAATATCGAGATTGGTCAAAGCGCATGTCGTTCGAGGCAGACCACTTACGATTATAGGCATCACATCAATCTAGACTTTATCAGCTTACCTATAATAAACGTTACTTTAAATCAATGCTCACCATTACAGACATTACATATACATTTATTTAATACTAGCGACGAAGCCCGGCGTTGCTCGGGTTTCTAGATCATTCTTGATACTTTTAGAACCTTCTAGATTATTTCAAAAATTTTAGAACTCTGTACATACTCAACATGTCATAAGTTAGAAAAAGACAGACTTAGTGGTCAATATGTCATAAGTTAGAAAAGGACAGATATACATTTTTTGAGATTTTCGCCTCCCACAACCACCCTCTTCCACCCACCGCGACCAAACTCCTTTACTTTCACCAGGAGACCAAGGGGTATCTACCACCCCAACGGGAAGTAGATTGGAGTTGGTGGTCATAGAGAAAACCCTGTCTTTACGTACTAACATTAACATTTTATATAAGTATTAGATTAGATTAGATTTAGATTTAGATTATACACATATATTTTTTTTTATCTCGGCATATGACAACACTCCGCCTGATGTACTCGTAAAACTAGAATGCGGTCCATGAACGGAAACAACTGCTACTATATGCAGCAGTCACCTCCACTATGCCAGCCTGAGGAGACGAATGGGCACCATCTAGTTTGTCAGTGCACACTCCTCTCGCTATACCTGGTCACTTTCAAACTGCTCCCGAAACGCGACAAGGTCACTTCACGGGTGTTACATTCGAAAATGGAGTGTTATTATAATACATTTATTTATTTTTGGAAAACTAATTATTACATTTAATGATATGGTAACTGTCAAAACGTCAATTAAAAGTTTCCAGTCATAGATTTATGATTGGTCTCCGCCCGCTGGATCGCAAGCGGAGACTAATCATAAATCTATGTTTTCACTAATAGAGAACTATGTGAATAATAATAGAAATAGGTGAATTTTGCTTTACGTAATTTATGACAGGTTATGATATTGGGACTGAGAAAACTTTCATATTTAATTTTTTTTAATCATTTTAATGCCTAACTAAATTATAGTTAGCTTGTATCATAGGCACTGACTAAAATACTACATGGCCACGGGGAGATCTATACATATATGATAAGTATAATAACTCTCAGAATAAATAAACAATAAAGTTTAATTCGATTCGATTGTCTTATTATTTATAAATAATTGTCCCATTTATAAATTAGTCATTTAATTCATAGTAAGAAACCCAATAACCGCAATGATAAATCTACAGTATTGACTCATGTCAACCAAACCAAAGTAAAAACACGATTTATGAAACCCATATATCAATCGAAAGATCATTGGACCCGCGCACATGTTACTTTTCATTAAGAATAAAGACATTTAAATAATAAATTTTCAATTTTAATTAAAAATGTTGTAAGGCGTTCTTTTTGTTTCTATATTTGTACCATTACCAATCAAGTCTTCTTGTTATGACGACCCTTAACAACTTAATTATCTTTTGTATTGTAGGCACTATAGGATTTATTTTAATCTACTCGTATATTTTTTGCATTTTATATTAAATTGAGATGGGTGGGAATCAAACGGCACGTAGGTAATTAACGTAACTTGTGTACCAATTTTTTTTAGTTCATATTTTGCATATTGCATAGAATGCTGAATAGCTGATGCGAGAATCCAATTCAGCCCTACTTTTATATTCTTCACAGCTCATTTTGGAATGGCACATCGTCTGGTAATAAGACTCGTAAAGAGGGCGTTATCTTCAATCCAAATATAATAATTTAATGCTTAAACGTGGGATGTAGATTTTATTATAAAAATAAAGAATTATTCCAAATTGTCAAGCTTCAGATAAGCGCTTTAGAAAAACATATTTATGAGATATTTTTAAAATTTATGATCCCAAATAAATAACATTTATATCTATTGCTTATATGCTTATATCTAACCAGTTTATCAAACTTTTTATCTTAAAATAACGTGGAATACAGCTTAACACATTCGTTCCCTAAGGATTGAACGGGATACCAATTATACAAACAAGGTAACAAGTTATAAACTTTATTTTAACCCGATAAACGACTCACTAGAGACCTGCTTAATCTTCACCGACCCAACTTTGTCTAGCCATTCGCTATAACGGGGCACTGCTGGCTCAACAAACAGTTACTCGTCATTAATATTACAGACAGCCCTCTGTGCAGACATGAAGGCTGAAGAGAGAGAGAGAAATGTAGACGAACCACGTCAGGAGTTCCTCAACCACAGCAAGGGCACTCCCGGAGGTGTGCAGGAAAACGAGAAGTCTCTTGGTTTTCCTGGGAGATATCGGCCACTGATGCGGACCACCTTATGAACAACAAGCTGCAGATAAGAAGCCCGCGAGGACTCTACATTCTTCTTTATTCTAGACAAGCATTTATACAGTTCATTTTTAAGCTGTGACTATTTAGATATAGGTAGGGTCTGGGTATTGAAATGTTATTTTTGTGTTATCGTCTCATAGTGATACCTACAGCTCAGGGTATTTATTTATTTTTAAAACAATAAGAACTTTATCAAAACAAAGTTCTTCAGATACTCCTACAAGAATCGTAATAAAAATAAATCGTGAACCCGACTCCGTAAGAAAATATTAGGTTAGAATAGGTTAAAAATGCATTTTAATAATAAATGGTGAACAATGGCGATTCAAAGTTACCCACTAAATGTGACATTTCCGTTGCATTGTATCAAGAGTAGGTATACAGGGTTCGAAATCACTATAATAGGTAGCCCACGACACAAAGACGTATACTTCATGATTTTGACTTACAACCTTTTGTTATTAAAAATGAGGTCATATTTTTTATTGTATTGATTTTTAACCTCAGTATACAAGACTTTTTTTTTTCAAAAAGAATGTATTTTGAATAATTCAATATTATGGTAATTAATATTTGAAAATGTATGAACAATATTTTAATTAACATTTTAGATATAAAAAAATACCCTTTTTGTTGATATAATATGTGCCATGCCTAACTTTAAAGTTGTTTCTAAAAGGCAAGGGACATAAGCGCATGCAGGCAATAGAAAATAAATAAGAAATTACTACTAAAGAGTGGCTGTATGTGATTTGATCCCTTTGCCTTCCCAGAATGGGAAAACAAAGAAAAAGTAGTAAATATATGATTTTCATATTAAAAATATAGGTAGGTGGTAAGATTTTAATCTCACCAAAGTGAAACAAAATCACCTTAATAAATCATAAAAATAAATTCTAAAAAGAGAGGACAAAATTCAAGCAGGAACCAATATATCTTTTGTAGAATTGCAATGTAACAGCCGGTTGTAGAGCGCGGGCGGAGGCGTGTAGGCGCGAGGTCACTTGCACAACACTGCAACTCTGTTTACCGCATTCTAACGAGATGAACACTTGACTTACTGACTTCTAGACGCCAATATAAATATGTAAAATAATGTAAATAGTGTGGTATAACATTTAAGTTTTTTTAAATATCTGTAGTAACACTCTAACTTCAGGCAAAGTGTTGTCATATTCCGAACAACAATAAAAAAACGACATTCTTGAGCAACAAGATAATAAATTGATAATATGAAAAGCCGAAGCTACCACACGTCCCCTGAGAATATAACGTGGAGTGGCGAAACGCGTCAGAAAGTATTTCATGTTGCTGAAGAGTTTCAAATTGACATTTCCTGTGTTGTTTATTATTTTGCTTCCGCTTGTGCATGCATGTAGAGCATTTTTTAAAGTAATCTCCAATGAACTTAGGTAAGAAAACTCTTTAAATATCTTAAGAAAGTCTTATTGAGTCAAGAACTTAAGATTAGTGTTTCTGTGATAACCAATGACCTCTTTAGATAAAAATGAGGAATTCAAAAGGAATTTAAGTTATGTCATCATAATCTTAAAATAATATATGTAATATAGCCATGAAAATATGCCAAAACAAATAATTTGATAAGTGTGGAATGATTGTAGAAGGTCAAAGTATGCAAATTAACATTGTTCGATATTTCTTCTCAATGTCTTGAACTATAAATAAAATAATAAGAACAATATTGTTATCCAATTTTCAGATTGTAGTTTTTTTTATCATGTCCTCCAATACTGGAAAAGCAAAGAGAACAAAACCCATACAGCCACTTTTTTAATTAAAATTCGGGATATGACAGAACTTAAACTAGAATGCAGAGAATTTTCCGCGAGCAGCATCGCCTCCGCTATAGGGCCTGAGGAGACGAATGTGCACCATCCAGGTTGAGAGTACACACTCCTCTCATTATACCTAACTACTTTAAACCGTCGAAACAATCCTCTCGCGGACAAAAAAGTTCGGGCAATCCTTCTTCTGTCGTTCCATCAAATTGTGGAACGACCTTCCCAGTCACGTCTTTCCCCCTTCCTATAACATGGGATCCTTCAAGCGCAGTGTGAAGAGGCATCTAATTAAGCCGGCATAGCGGGCACGACTGCTGTTTGCAGATCCCCTTCTCTGACAGCAGTCGCCTCCGCTCATGGATCGCACTCTGGCTTAACACCAGGCGGAGTGCGGTCATATGACGTGCTAAAATAAAAAATAAATAAAAAAAGAAAACGGATCCCGAAATGCGACACGCCTTTTTGTCCACCGGGAAACACATAACAAACATAAGACTGCGGTCAACGTGTACTGCGGTTCTTAGTCGTTCATGGATATCCACTATGCTTGCTTACATGTCACACCAATATAAAAAATACGTTTGGGCTTTCTTCTGTTGTAACAGTATGAAGAAGGTTTTCTAACCAGAGACTTTCGAATACGAGCACAAAGCATCGTTTTGTACTTAAACAAATGCCAGTAACGGCAATGAGTTATAATTTACAACCATTGCGTAGGATTATTCAAGATCAAACTTCTTTGTTTACTTTCACAATGGTGTCAACACGCCTCACTCAAAGACACAGAAATATTGCCACTGTTGCGTTAATAGGTATTTCTATTTAATATTTCGTAATTTTAATACGAATAATTCGATCCGATTTCGTAAGTGCATTTATTCTTTGAAATATTTTGGAATTTAATCACATGGGCGTTTTGTGAGTTAAAAACAATATATATTTTTCGAATAATTAAAGAAATATTTTTGTAATTGTAAATTTATAAATAGGGGTCGGTGACTGAATTCAAACTCAAGTAGTAAGTTATTATTCTCACATTCCCAGACCTGGGCCTATCACCTTGGACTTAAAAAAATCTTAAAAACTCCTAATCCTTCAACCTTGGATCCTTCAAGCGGAGCGTGAAAAAGCACCTTCTTGGGCCGGCATAGTGACGGCGACTGGGGTCACCGTGTACCGCGGTACTCCAGTCGTCGGCGCTCATGGACCTCCACTGTGCTTACCACCAGGCCACATGTCGCGTTAATATAAAGAAGAAAAAAAAAAAGATAGAAAGTTGCATAAAATCTTTCACTCCTTCATTTATTTTTACAGCAAACGTTAGCTCAAAGACAGAGACTACTGTAATTGGATCTGTGCAACGTGTGTGTGAACTGGGCTTTCACGTGTTCGATTCCCGGTCGTTATTTTTATTTTTTTATAGTAGCTCGGCATGTGACAACACTCCGCCTGATGTAAAGCTAGAGTGCGGTCCATGAATGAAAACAACTGCTACTACAAAGAAATCTACGGGCAGCAGTCGCCTCCACTATGCCGGCTTAAGGAGACGAGCATATACCATCCAGATAGACAATGCACACTCCTCTCTTGTACCTGGCTACTTTCAAACTATTCCCGAAACGCGACAAGGTCGCTTCACGGGTGTTACATTCGAAAGTGGTGGTACTACCCCAGGACGGCAGACTGGATCATCAGTTTGCCTACCACTCTTTAATAGTGCCTATAGGCACTGAGCGACCAAAGTACATATAACAAAGTTACATTGGTACCGGTCAGAATTAAGCGAGGTTCGAACACGAGACTCATCGATCGTGAGTTAACACACGTCTCTAATAAGAATAAAAAGGTAAAAACCATGGTATACGGTAATTTAAAAAAAAAATTGATCTTGATTTTCACGATATTCCCATTACCCACAGAAATAGGATTTTACCAGTGTAATATAGAGGTAATTATCTATCTATTTTGCCCGGTTTGATTTTTGTTCGCCGTGGGTCACGGTCCCATACAAAAATGCTCAATGTCCTTTATTTATAAATGTGATGTTATTGTAGAAAAAACAATTTTTCTTGTCATTTGTTTTTTATCTTAGCTTGTTGTGTTGTGGGCATTGCACTTGTAATAAATAATACATACTTTGAACGCTCAGCGCCTGACCAATGATATGGTTATAATTGAACAAATAATGGACCGCTTGGTAACATCACACGCTCTATTTGTATGGAAAGCAACCACTTTCATATTTACGCGTTGACACACATTTCTTTGTGCGAATGAACATCGCATCCAAATAGGTAATGAGTGCAAATGAGCTTTACAACACTCTTTCATTAGATACATGACGCTAGTCTCTCTACCAATAGAATCGCTTAAATTGATTTTAATTACCTCAGCAGTCAAAATAACATCGTCTGATTGGTGGAGTGGTCTCACGGTACACTGTCACGGCGTAAATATAAACTCACATTTTTTTTTTTATTGTAGCTCGGCATGTGACAACACTCCGCCTGATGTAAAGCTAGAGTGCGGTCCATGAATAGAAACAACTGCTACTACAGAGAGACCTGTCCGGGCAGCAGTCGCCTCCACTATGCCGGCTTGAGGAGACAAGCATGTACCATCCAGATTGACAGTGCACACTCCTCTCGTTATACCTGACTACTTTCAAACTATTCCCGAAAGGCGACAAGATCACTTCACGGGTGTTACATTCGAAAGTGGTGGTACTACCCCAGGACGGCAGACTGGACAAATTACCATCATCAGTCTGCCTACCACTCTTTAATAGTGCCTATAGACACTGAGCGACCAAAGTACATATAACAAAGTTACATTGGTACCGGTCTTTAGCGAGGTTCGAACACGGGTCTCATTGATCGTGAGTTCACGCGTCTCACCGCTAGACCACGACCGCTCAATTTGGCCTTCTAATGACGATAAACGAAACATTGAGTCCATGAGCGGCAGTGGTGTAGCAGTAGAGGAAGGACCTTACGATCAGACTTCTAGCAGACACTGGCTCACTAGCTTACTTACTAGCCGCGCGTAGTCTTCTTCAATCCGATTTTTTATTTGACCAAGCACCTACTAAGGGTGGTTTGCTCTAGAAGGCCTGTTAAAGTAACTTTAACTATTACTTTAACCGTTACGTTTACATTATGGTGTATATTTACTCCACACGAGTTGCACCATCGTTGCGCCTGTCATTTTTGACGGTTACTTTAACCTTAACCGTAACCAGCGAATCTTGGCTTGGTTAAAGTTAAAGTAATCGTCAAACCAATGTTGCTAACGTCAAATGTATGAAAAGAAGCCAAATATGTTTTTCTATTATTTTTCGAGATCAGCCACACTTTTAACGATAACAATATGAATTTACACGATATTGCAACGCGTGTGGAGTAAATGTAAACCTTTAACGGTCGTCGTCGCCGTAATAGCTAAAGTTACTTTACCCGGCCTTCCGGTGCAAACCACCCTAACTAAATTATCTAAATAATGGCAGATATTTTTTTAATTTGTCAATATTTCAATATACTTTAGTTGCTCAGTGCCTGTGATACAAACACTAGCCTAGTACACTTTCAAGGAGCTTCTAAATTAATTTTCATTGAAATCGGTTGAGTAGTTTAACCGTGTAATCGGAATAAAGATACATACGGTATCGCATTCATCGTGTATTAGGTACGTACGAGTCACCTTTTACTGACAGGTCATGGTCCACATTATCTGGGTCTCCCACGCCCACGTGCATGCACTACTTTAATATAATACGTTTTCTTACAATTGCATTTTTTTTATTATTGTAGCTCGACATATGACAACACTCCGCCTGGTGTAAAGCTAGAATGCGGTTCATGAGTGGAAACAACTGGTACTATAAAGAAATCTCTACAGACAGCAACCGCCTCCGCTATGCCGGCCTGAAGAGACGAATATGCACCATCCGGATTGACAGCGCACACTCCTCTCGCTATATAGACCTGGCTACTTTCAAACTGCTCCCGAAACGCAACAAGGGTGTTACATTCGAAAGTGGTGGTACTACCCAGGACGGCAGACTGGACAAATAACCATCATCAGTCTGCCTACCACTCTTTAAATTGTAATATACTTTTAATCATATAGTATACAAAGACTGTGGAAAAAACATTGAAGACTTAAATAAAAGTAAGTTTTTTTTAAAGCCTGTCTTGAGGTCCATCCTAGACCACGGCCGCTCGAATAGATGAATACTTTAACCTTATTCCTGTTTCGTCCTTCCATTCTCGTAACGTAAATTTTGTCGACCGAATCGGTAGCCGGACGAAACGGTTCGGCGCGTCCTTTTTGTGTCGCACAATTGACAAATGAAATGCTTTGCCCTCCATGTATTCTCCCAGCCCTATCACCTTCACCGGCCGGCATAGTAGTGGCGACTGGAGCCAGACTGGAGGCATTATAATAATAATAATTTTTTATTAGCCCGTTTTTTGTTCTCCTTCCAAAGCCTGGACAGAAAGCTAATGTGTAATATTTAAGGTCTAACGTTAGAATATTAAAACTAAGAGAAAGTATGGTAACTTGATGTTGAGGAACTAGCATTAAATTTATTCTGCAAGCACTGAATGCAAATGATGGTACTATTGCAAAGGAAAGTTAATAAAAACCCTAACATGGTTTATACCTACAGAACTAAATGTAGGATTTAGTACTAACATAGCGATATTTTTTGTTTTGTCAAATTTAACAACCTCTACTAGATTTGTTGTCTTTTGTCTACAAGCAATCTACAAGGCACACTTAACTTATTCTAAGTAAATAAAATAATAAAATTAAACCGGCTAAATTCCAAACACATGTCTGATTTTTTATTATTGTAGCTGGACAAATGACCCGCTTGATGTTAAATTAGAGTGCGGTCCCTGAACGTAAACAATTGCTACTACAAATAAATTTTCACAGGCAGCAGTCGCCTCCGCTATGCCGGCTTTTACTTCCAAAATGATGCAGAAACGCGACAAGGTCACTTCACGGTTGTTTACATTCGAAAGTGGTGGATCTCCCCCAGGACGTCAGACTGGGCTAAATACAATCACACTTTTAAAAAATAAATAATAATTATAAATCGAGAATAAAGATGAAATAATCTTTAAGTTGCTTAATTACTTACAGTCTACAGTTTAACACTTACTTTGTATCAAAAAACAAAAATAATTATCAGAAAGTTAATCTAACTACAGTTTAATAGAATCCGAAAGTTGTTTGACCGCATCAAATATGTTTTATTGGACATGTCCAACAAATTAATTGTAATATTTTAGATGTTAACAAGATATGTTATAATGATAGCGTGTTACGGTTCTGCGAGTGCGGTCCATGAACGGAAACAACTGCTATCACAGAGAAATGTCCGCAGACAAGTCACTTCCGCTTGCGAAGACCTGCACATCTATTGACAGGGGCATCGAATTCTCTCGTGATTATTAAACTTTTTTTTTTCTTATTACAAATTAATAAATTACTTTTATTTATTTCTTCCCTAAATTAGAGCGGCCGTGGTCTAGCGGTAAGACGCGTGAACCCACGATCGATGAGACCCGTGTTAAAACCTCGCTAAATCCTGACCGGTACCAATGTAACTTTGTTATATATACTTTGGTCGCTCAGTGCCTATAGGCACTATCAAAGAGTGGTAGGCAAACTGATGATCCAGTCTGCCGTCCTGGGGCAGTACCACCACTTTCGAATGTAACACCCGTGAAGTGACCTTGTCACGTTTCGGGAATAGTTTAAAAGTAGGCAGATATAACGAGAGGAGTGTGCACTGTCAATCTGGATGGTACATACTCGTCTCTTCATGCCGGCATAGTGGAGGCGACTGCTGCCTGTAGAGATATCTCTGTAGTAGCAGTTGTTTTCATTCATGGACCGCACTCTAGCTTTACATCAGGCGGAGTGTTGTCACATGCCGAGCTACAATAATAATAATAATAATATAAAAACTATGCATTAGAAATAAAACGAAAAACAAAAACGGGTACAGGAAAACGTGACTGCGACAATTTGATAATTCAAACTACTTCAAACCCCTTTTTAAATTCTGAAAATACCTATATACGTTTTTAAATGCGCAACTGCTAGTCTTTAGTAGTCTTTACCATACGATGCAATGGCTCCGAATTTGACAGCGCGTAAACACGCAAAGAACCTATTATTTTCTATGTATATTGAATTTAAAAAAAAAAAAGAATAAACCATGTTCTAGATAATGATTTTGCAAATATAATGGTGTGAAAGTAAAATTTTATTCGATTAGTTTTTGTAGTTGTAGTTGTTTTAGTGTTGGAGTCACGATAGCGGATAGAATGAGGAATAGTGTTGTGCGCGATAGATGTGCTTTGAAAGATGATGTAGTGACGAGGATTGAGAAAGGAATGCTTCGATGGTTTGGGCACATGGAAAGGAGATTGACGAAAGGAATATATAAATCTGATGTGAATGGATGCGTTAAACAAGGCAGACCCAGAAGGGTGTTTTCCGAACAAATCGGAGACATCCTTATGAAAGCTGGGCTGCCTAGTGCCCATAACCGTCGGGCGTGCGAGGGTATCGTGTCAGGATCGTGGTAAGTGGCGTGCCGTTGTCTCTGCCTATCCCTATGGGAAAAAGGCGTGACAATTGTATTGAATTTTTGTAGAAAACTGCGTTTAGAGCTCACTTCACGATTTTTTTTCTCATATTTATTAAATATAATTAAGAAAAAGAGAAAAACCAGGCAAAAGTTTATATCCTGCACTTTAATATATATTTTATTTGGACTCGTAAGTGTTATAGTTGCCGAATAAAATCGATTCTAAAAAGTGCGCCAGTAACAGTAGCCGCCTCAATAAATATTATTTGTCTTGTATTGGTTATCGATTCGAACGCTTCGTTGCACCTGCTCAATATTCAAATATAACTGCGTTGGCGTGCAGTAAATAACATATTAAATACTGTATTTGTAGTGTATTCCCTCACACAACTTTCTAAGTAGGTAAGGCCAAAAAAATCCAGTCCCAAAACTTCAGATTTTTTATAGGCTGCAATAGGTGGCAACACTCCTCGAGAGCAATTCACGAGTGGATGCAACTGCTACCTACCACAGAGTTTCTGCAGGCAGCAGTATGCGCTATCCCGGCTTGGGGAGACGAACATGCACCATCCATTAACTTCTTCACGGGTGGTACACTTGAAAGTGATGGCTGACCAAAAAGGTAGACTGTATAAAAACCACCACCAGTCTGACCAATTTTTTTTTAAATTATAGCTAGTAGCTATAACGCTAGAGTGCGGTCCACGAGTGGAAACAACTGCTACCATATAGAGATATCTCTATGGGTAACAGTCGCCTCTGCTATGCCGGTCTGAGATGATGAGAATGCACCATCTAGCTATATGTAGGTATAATATGCAACTTTGTAATTTGCATCAACCGCTTTTCTCGCAGTTTCTTCGCCCATGGTAATAGATTTATAAAATCGTTAATTTCCATAAGCTTGTGCATTGAAGGTTTATTTGTTTTTTTTTTGTTTTCTGTACTTTATATCATTACATAAATAAATAATTATTTAACATTTCTACGCTATACTTTAGAACGTCATTCTTCAAAAATATGATTCGACATAACTTTTTAATCGCAGTTTTTATATAACTTTAGTAGATACGTAGGTATTTATAATTAAAAAAACGTAATAAACGACGGTGTTTAATTAATAAATTGCTTTATTATGACCTTTATGAATATAAAACGATTCGACCTTTCATTTGGCGAACATTCTTACGTAACTTTAGAATAAATGGAAAAACCTTTTTTATTTAGTTTGACTATGCCTAAATAACGAATGCAACTTTTATCATGCATTTTTTTTCTTGGTGAAGTAATTTAAATAAAAATTAAAGAGATAGAACTCGTTAGAGCTCTATAGTTTCTACCGTAAACTCCGTAAAAAAAAAACTGTGTACCTTCACAACCAATAAACGGCACGTGAACACAGAGAACCTATACTCGCGTTTTTGCGGACAGTCGTTCGCAGCACGAATGTAAAGCACGATTTATAAGCTATTTTTTAAATACTAATAGGTAGGTAGATGTTAATATAACTAATGATATAAAATTGTTTGAGTACACAAGAATCACGAGCCAGACAAGTTCATGAAACTAAATAAGTGATAAGTGAGGCTTTTTCGTAAACATGCGATCATTGAACTTTTATTACAAGTTTTTTTTAAATTATATTTACCTAAATATTGTTTTAATAGTAGCTCGACATGCCAACCCTCAAAACCTACTTTAAAAAAATTCGTAATAAGTACTGAAAACAAGAAATGTGGTGATAAGTGATAACTACAAAAAAACAATTAAGATGATAAAATTAATCGGTGAACTTTCTCTCGTACAATAATTCCATGTGTAATTAATGGATTAAATACTCAGTGCGTTATGTAAAATCGTGTGAGAAGTCAAGGTCGCATCGCTTTCGAACTAACCGGTCTTGCACGATGAATATTATACTCGGCTAGGTCGACTATCAATTAATGAAGGCTGTAGCTACATGTTACCAGCTGTGTGCATTTTGAAGTAGTTTTCCTCAGTATAGTTTTTATTAATTAACACTTTCTAATTAAAAATATATATAAACTACAGAACATTAAGTTTTGTCTAGAGTTAAGTGTAGTGCATAGGTACGACGAAGGAGTTTTTCGATAACAAGACTTCGTCGATCAGACGATACTTTTATTAGTTTATTTCTTATCTACTACGGCTTATATAAGGACAATGGGGGGGACAATTTTGGGGTTGCATGGTTATCATGAAACT
This sequence comes from Tinea pellionella, assembly GCA_948150575.1. NCBI lineage: Eukaryota > Metazoa > Arthropoda > Insecta > Lepidoptera > Tineidae > Tinea > Tinea pellionella. The sequence continues at coordinate 2,921,667 of OX411249.1, read as the reverse complement.
GAATTCAATTTATTACTAACGATAAAGATTAAAGTTAAAATTAGTTTGTTAAGCTGAAAAAATTACAGATACACTAGAATCACTTATTTCTAGGGTTAGAGCGGTTATCGTGTAATAAACTACTGTACTTTATTGATTTTCTTATGACTATCGATAAATATAATAGTTTTCTTAAATCGTGTTTGCTACAACGACATAATTCTAGTTATTGTTTTTTTTTTCCTAAAAAAATCGTTAAGTGTTGAATTAACTTTGAATGTATTGGTTGTAAACCGCTTTATACTGATCGATGTCTAAGCGGCCAATAATGACTAAAATAATTGTATGTTACAGCACAAGAATAGTCTATAGGTGGTGCACCTAACTCCTTGCTGATTGTACCCGAATACAGCCTACGTATTTCGATTTATTAATATTTTTAACTGTGTAACAATAATAATTGTTTTCTTAAGTTTTGCGTGAACATGTTAAACTATAATTTAGGCAGAATTATTTGGTCCGAAGTTTCGAAAACTTTACAGCTATCACGGTCGCGGAGATACTGGCTACATGTGTCCCGGCATGAACACCTTTTACTAGATCTTTAGTGTTGATTGAGTGTAGATTGTAGTTAATATACAGTACCTACAGTCCCTTTTTTTTTTAAATATCTGAGGAGACTGAATTTAGAGCACTTGGTTGCTGTAAAACGTCGGATACGCATTCTAATTTTAATCTGGCGGCTCAAATGACGTCACGGTGCGTGGAGATTTCATAGCAGCATCACAACGTATATTTGGTACAATTTATTGTTCTGACTAATCGTGTTGAAAAATACATACTGTAAAATATCATTTTAGCTAACATACATGAACTAAATAATGTTTACGAACGAGGCGTAGAAAGATCATTACATGATTCCTGGAAAGAAACATAATATAACTATGTATGAATAATTTATTAATGATAACTAGGTATAGTACGAACCAAAGTTTATAACGGCTCCGAAGTTAGGCCCAAATTGTTGCGCAGTACACAGACTGAGGCATCAGCGGGGCACGATGAAGGTAAGAGGGATGGGCATACTCCGGTGCCGCATATTTCAAATTAACTCTCAATTTTATTATTGTAAACTTCACTGTAACTGCGCGAAGTAGTCTCCGTAGCTAACTTCCGGGACGCCATAAAGTTTGACACGACCTATACCTATTTTAATTTCATCATGTAAACTTAAGTTAAGTACTATCGACAAAACTGACGCTGCAACACTTTGGGAAATAATCGTTTGAGTTCACAGAAGCATGATACATGCTTTTATTTTAATCAAGCGGCCGTGGTCTAGCGGTAAGACGCGTGAACTCACGATCGATGAGTCCCGTGTTCAACCTCGCTAAATTCTGACCGGTACCAATGTAACTTTGTTATATGTACTTTGGTCGTTCAGTACTTATAGGCACTATTAAAGAGTGGTAGGCAGACTGATGATGGTTATTTGCCCAGTCTGCCCTCCTGGAGTAGTACCACCACTTTCGAATAAAAACTTGTCGCGGGAGCAGTTCGAAAGTAGCCAGGTATAGCGAGAGGAGTGTGCAGTGTCACTCTGGATGGTGCATACTCGTATGCTCAGGCCGGCATTGTGGAGGCGACTGTTGTCCGTAGAGATTTCGTAGCATTTGTTTTTACTCATGGACCGCACTCTAGCCATCAGGCGGAGTGTTGTCACATACCGAGCTACAATTTAAAAAAATCAAATTATGTATGAAAGAACCCCTCGTTTGCGGGCCCCTAAAGGTCAAAAATCTATTTCTCATTATTCCAGATAGACATTTGCTGTCCATTAATGATACATAATCGTCTTCTGAAGACTTTCTGTAATCTAAGGCGTAAACCTTCAGAAAACCTGACTACCTTTAAATGTCATACAACAATGTGGTTAAACAAAAACACGTCTTGTTGCAATTCAAAACAAAAACTACCAGGAGATCATAACAATGTCGTAAGTGCATTAACGTCGTTGGCCATAAACAGACGGCTGTAATTTGAAACCATTTCAATCCGATGCTGATAAAAGCGGGTTCCAATTAAATTTAGGGTTGTCAATTTGTCATTCTGGAAAATTACTGTGAGGATCTTGATTCGATAATGTTGTACTTCCGAGAATTCTTTAATAGACAACCTTGCTAAGAATATTTTTATTACAATATTATACGGACTCGTTCATATATGATATCACATCGTTAGTAATAATAACATCCTTTGTTTTTTAAACAGTAATGTTTATTTCGTTGTTTCTTCGAACAACTGAGACCCAACTTAACCTACATTATTATTCTTTTTTTATAGTAATTCAGTATATGACCTTAATCCACCTAATTTCTACCCACAAAACGGTTCGGCGCGTCCTTTTTGTGTCGGACAATTGACAAGTGGAATGCTTTGCCCTCCCACGTGTTCTCCCAGTCCTTTCACCTCGGATCCTTCAAGCGGAGCGTGAAAAAGCACCTTCTCAGGCCGGCATAGTAGTGGCGACTGGAGCCACCGTGCGAGCGGTTCTCTAGTCGTCGATGCTCATGGACCTCTACTGAGTTTACCACCAGACCAGTCGAAGTCACATGTCAGGCACCAGTCGCCTCCCCTATGCCGACTTAAGAAGAAAACTTTTGTGCGCTTGCCATTAACATCCTCTCGTTACACCTGCTACTTCCAAGCTGATCTTGATACACCCAAGTGATACTAACCCAAGGCAGAAGGAGACTGGGCTAATAACCATCACCAACCCAACCACTCTTAAAAATTACAATAGCATAAAAAACAAAATAAAAATACGGTATAACGAGAGTCTGTAACCCTGGATGGTGTACATCCGTCTCCTCAGGCCTGAATAGCGGAGGCGATTGTTGCCTATAGAGAATTCTCTGTAGTAGCAGTTGTTTCCGTTCATGGACCGCACTCTAGCTTTACATCAGACGGAGTGTTATCATATGCTGAGCTACAACAAATAAAAAATGGCAAGAAAGTTGCAACCCTAATATGATTTAAAATTATTTAAATCAAACAATAGTATACTCGTATGATCATCATTATGACATGTCACTAATAGTTAGGGTTGCCACACGTCCTATATATGTAAAGGACTGTCTTGTTAATTGCTTGTGACATGCCGAGCTTGTATAAAGAGAATTGTGGATGTGAGGGAGTTGTGTCAGGATCGTGGATAGTAGCGTTCCGTTGTCTTTGCCTATCTCTATGGGAAAAAGTCATGTCAATTGACGATACATAGCCTCCGCTATGCCGGCTTGAAGAGACGCATATGCACCATCTAGATTGACAATGCACACTCATCTCGTTATACCTGGCTACTCAAACGGTTCAAACGGTTCCCGAAACGCGACAGTCACTTTACAGGCGAAAGTGGTGGTACTACCCCAAGACGGCAAACTGGGCTAATAACCATCATCAGTCTGCCTACAACTTGTCAGATTACGTAGTATTTTAATTTATAGAAGTTTTTCGCAAAGAATAGTAATTGATATAAAAATTCGTAGATTATTTTTTACTATGTGTGTAATTGATGTAGTTGATTTGATTTGATTTATTCAATGTTAAAATATCCCGTATTGGTTCCTAGAATTATGGTAACCCTTTTATAGTAATAACACTAATAAGTTATAAATCGCATTACATAAGTTACTAACTTACATGCGAAAGTGAGTGAACTCTCACTTTGATAATATGGAAGATCACGTTGCTGCATTCGATCGTACTGTACAAGACGTAATTGCAAAATAGATTTTAAATGGCAAACTGGTTATAAAACATACCTACTCTATTAATTTTAAAACCAATTTAGAAGCTAGGGTGTAGTGGTTAACAGCGCTTATTAGTGGAGGTCTTAGGTTCAATTGGGAAGGTAAATCTAGTGACAGCTGTCTTTTTTACATATTTTTTTGGATAATATAGATTAATCTAGTCGACACGTGTTTCTGGAAAACTATTATAATTGTTTTGTTATTTTTTTATTAATTTTTAAAAATTGCGATTGTAATATAGTAATCGTAACGTTTCGGACGGAGATAAACCATTGCCAGTAAACATAAAAACTATAACCAATTATTTGACCAAACTTTCAGTTTTAAAGGATTTAAATTAATTAAAACATGGTGTTTATAGTATACTATTTTGTTCATTACACTACAGCAGTTATTTGTATTAAATACTGTCATCGTAAGGAAACACAAAGAAAAGCTATTGGCAAATTTGTCAGGTAACAATCATAGACAATAAAAAGATCTATAAAATTATTAGGCTATACACAAACTGATTTTCTACACCAATGTCTATCTATAGTCCGTCCGAAAAAGGTCGATCGCGTGTTATTACAGTTTTTCAAATATCTCCGCGATTTTAAAGTTTCTTCGGACGGGAATCAAAAAATACATCTAATTGAAGTGATATCTCGAAATGGTTTTCGATTTAACATGGGTTATTTTTTGAAGACCTTGCCCATTAACTGTTATTTAAACATACAATATTTTATTAGAGCGGCCGTGGACTAGCGGTAAGACGCGTGAACTTACGATCGATGAGACCCGTGTTCGAACCTCGCTAATTCTGACCGGTACCAATGTAACTTTCTTATATGTACTTTAGTCGCTCAGTGCCTATAGATAGATACTATTAGAGAGTGGTAGGCAGACTGATGATGGCTATTAGTACTAAGGTACGAGTAGTTTCGAATGTAACACCTGTGAAATGATCTTGTCGCGTTTCAGGAACAGTTCGAAAGTTGGCAGGTATAGCGAGAGGAGTGGGCACTGTCAATCTAGATGGTGCATACTCTTGCCCTCAGGCCGACAAAGCAGAAGCGACTGCTGCCCGTACTCTGTAGTAGCAGTAGTAATTCTAGCTTTACAAATGGTGGAGTGTTGTCATATGCCGAGCTACATTAAAAAAATAGTAATAAACAAATACATATTATATTTACTATAATAAATATATTGTTAATGAAAACATGGCGCGTAAAAACAAACGGTATAATAACCAGCATAAATTATTTTAATTTCGTCTGTAGATGGTTTTAAAAATATAAAATTGTAATTAAATTAGTAGAATTTATGAAAATCGTTGATTGATAAAGATAGTACAAGTGAAGCTCTAGGCTTGTTTAAATATAGCTCGATGTAAACAATTTTAAGAGCAGGTCTGTGTTAAGAAAAATCTATATTAAACAACTTATTAGTATAAAATCGCTCGTTACTGAAATAACGCTCACAGTTCACAAGAGTGGTAGGCAGACTGATTATCGTTATTAGCCCAGTCTGCCGTCCTGGGGTAGTACCACCACTTTCGAATGTAACAACCGTGAAGTGAAATAGTCGAGTTTTAGAATCACTTTGGAGGTAGCCAGGTATAACGAGAAGAGAGGTGGTGCAAATTCTGAAGCCGGCATAGTGGAGGCGAGTGTCTGCAGTTGTTTTCGTTCATCGACCACACTCTAGCTTTACATCAGGCGGAGTGTCGTCACATACAGAGCTGCAATTCTCACGGCCGCGGGCGGACACACTTCCGATATATTACGCAGCTTCCGTGGACATTGGAGCAATTAAGAAAGAATCAAGTAATCAGGGTATTTGAAGGATGGATGAGAGAATATTAATTAAACAGATTTATTCCGAGAAAGTGATTGACATTGTCTGAAGAGGCCGTGTTAAGATGACCTTGCTCTGCACGGTCGTTTAACCACTCAAAAACACTCAGCTGAAGAGCACCCCCAAACCTGACGTGCATGCTTGAGGAGAGTAATGGATTTGATCGAAATGAAAGTGGTATATGGTACTTGTGGATCTGGTACTCTATAGATTCTAACTACAAAATAGATGCGAGCTAAAACAAGTGTATAAAAATCATTGATACATACAACTAAATGTACAATAACGCTTCCAATGTGTACGCGAAAGAAAACATGGTCACAGTCACGTTTAGGTTCTCTGTTAGTATTTGACTTGACGGCAACTTTGTCAAATCGTTTGCACCTCTAGTATATATCTCTATGGTAAAAACAAAGTAAAATTAACCTAACGATGAAAATAAAATAAGCAGTTAGAAACAAGTAAAGCATTTATGTGTGGGTAAGTTTTGTGTGAGAGTTTAATGTCGTATCGCCCACCTGTGATCATTGCAAAACGTCTGACCATGGCATAATTCCTTTAAAGAGCATCATAATTTATACCACGTACCTAAAAGTTGAGAAAATAATTGATATATTTTCACACAATTTTGATAAAAATTCGTACCTACAATTTATTATTTATAGAAGAAAAATCAAAGTTAAGTACGACCACGGTTTAGTGTTAGAGATAGGAATTTACAATTGATGAGACCTATGTTTAAATCTAGCCAAACTCTCCAATGTTGCAGTGTTTATAATAGCTTAGTATTTCTAAAAAAGGCATAAAAAATAAAAAGAAAGTCGTAAGAGAACGTTGGGAAGGTTGAAGAGAGGTATTAATTAAAAAAAAAAACTCAATCTCCGAGGTACTTAATACTACCACTTTGGAAATAGCTAGGTACATTGATATATACAACTAGATGTGCAATGACGCTTCCAATGTGAGGCGAGAGAAAATATGGCCACAGTCACATTTAGGCTCTCTGTCAGTTGATATTTGACTTGACGTAAGCCTAGATTGACATTGTCAAATAGTTTGAAACGGCCTACGCCTTTTTCATGTCAAATGTATGAGGTTTGCTCCTCATATCCATATCTCAATGGCTAGGTATAACAAACGGAGTGTGCAATTTCTATAGGCAGTCACATTCATCCTCTTACGTCGGAATAGGGGAGGCTATTACTACAAAGACCGCAAGCTACCACAAAAAAGTCGAAAGGTCAATAAATTATCCAATACAAAATACAGTTTATTAGTCATCATAAATGAGTCTAGGAAAGTTTATTAGTGATGAATATTTCCTCAGCACCTAACCCTACAAAAGTTAGTTTGATTGCGTGTAGACATGCCATGCTGCCATCGACCTTGACAACAGACTTCTAAGACCCGATTTCCACTGACTAGAAAATAACTTAAAAACTGTTGTTAATTGTTTAACAAGGTTACAATTTAACAACTTGTATTGTAATCTATCCAGGTATAACGAGAAGACTTCGTCTCCCAAGCAAGATTACTAGCTATACTCTAGCCTAACATCAGGCAGTGTGTGGTCACTATAAATTAGAAGTTTTGCATAATTCTTTTCTTTTTTTTTGAAGGGGCTTTTAACTAAATTTAGTTATGCCAGTCTAATTATTTCTCTTTTTTTTTGGCACGACATGTGACTTCGACTGGTCTAGTGGTAAACTCAGTAGAGGTCCATGAGTATCGACGACTAGAGAACCGCTCGACTATACCGGCCCGAGAAGGTGCTTTTTCACGCTCCGCTTGAAGGATCCAAGGTGAAAGGATTGGGAGAAAACATTAAAAAGATAGAAACAGAAAAATATACAAATAATTTAACTTATAAACATTTCTTTTGCAGTGGAAAAATGCCTTACAAGTCTTACTTATTCTTAAATTGATAAGTTAAGTAACGTAGGTACTAAGAACTTAAATTACTTACATTTCGTACATGCCAGAGCATGGTAAATTAATGTTAGGGTAACTAGTGAATAATAACCAACTTTATAACCAAAGGGGAGCCTATTATGACACTTTCTCTAGACTTTAATAAATTATTAAAAACTACCAAAGAAAAACCTCGAACTACACTTCCAGCAATTTTATTTCAAGATAGTTATCTTTTAAAATAGATGACAACAAAACAATGTAAGATTTTAATCAAAATTAACACAACATTGCATAAATCTCAATATTAGAACAATGGCGTTAAAACGTGCAACAATAATTATAATTAAACGCGATTGCTTTCATTTAATAATTTCTCACGGCGCGATATTATATAAAATCCCGCATCCCGATTGTCATGCATGATAACGATCAATTCACTCGAACGAATTGGTTCTCGCACGACCGCCTGACCTGTTAGTTGAGTAACATACTCGTACAATCACTTCCTATAATTTTTCCGGTCGATTTACTTCCGTTGGTCGACGCGACGTCTGTTGGCGACGAAAAATTCACATAGAAATTAATCGACCAATTAAGCGCTAAAAAAGGTATGCATGTGTCTAGTTTAAAATGAAAGTCGAAACATTTATTTTACTTCCTGTACAATATATTATTATTATTAAAAGACAATATTATTATCTTTAAATTTCTTTGTAGATAACTACCTATTTAAGTAATTTTTGAGACATGTAGCTTTAAAAGTGGTAGGAAGACTGCTAATAATTGTTGTTAGCAAGTCTGCCGTCCAAAAAACATTCAAATGAACACATCCGTGAATTGACCTTGTCGCATTTCGGGATTAGTTTGGAGGTAGCCAGCTATAACTTGAATAGTGTTCTTGGATAAACATTCGTCGCCACAAGCCAATTGTTTGCTACAAGCGGTCGCAACTTCTGCCTTGATTCCTCTATTGAATCAGCCTAACATCAGGCGGAGTATGGTCACATGCCGAGCTACTATAAAAAGGGCAATTTTTCGAGGAAAGGCGTCATTAAACTTTCTTTTTTAAATTTCTCACAATTGTTATTTCCAGAAGTTCGCTTGCTAATCGCCTTAGATCGGAGAAGCTTGGGCCTCGGCCAAGACGTTGCCTTTGCTTCGGATCTTCATCGTGTTTAATTTTGGATTGTGTTTTGCTTTTTTTTCCGGCTTATGTAGACACATTTGCTTGAGGTTATTAATCTCAGCACGAGTACATTGAAATTGAAATCACTTTTATGCACGACATAGTCTTAATTGTTCGATAGATATTATTAATACTTTAAAACCAAATAATAAATATATTTTATAGTTATATAATTACTTAGTTTTAGAGATCTCTAATAATATAATGTAAAATAGCAATCGAATATCTAGGTAATATTTAGTATTCAATTTAATAATCCCATTGCTCCATTTCTACAGGAAATAAGATATACATTACCGAATAGGGAATTGAAACAAAAGTACTGTTTGATTTTAATCTAAAACAATTTATATGCCAAACATGTTTTAAATACAGTTACAACGTATAGCTCAACTTATATACAAACCAATATGACCGGATTAACTAACGTCACATAAATAATTATAATAATTCAACAATTAATGTAATTTTCCACATTATTATTGACTTTAGGATATTATTGTTTATTTACAGTATTGACAACCATCTGGTAACCATCATCAGTATGCTGACCACTCCTTATTGCCTAAATGGCACTGAGCAACCAAAGTCAGTACATACATTACGCTCAGAATTGAACAAGATTTGAATACGAGTCTCATCGATCGTGAGCTCACGCGTTCCACCGCTAGACCTCGGTTGCGAAAACCTAATTATTTTTTATATTAACAAATAAATAAATGACAAAATAATGAGCTAAATTATTTACTAGATATTTTTTAAGTTAATACCAATTTGTGTTATATTATCTATCTAAGGGTATACCTATTCATCGACATGTTACGAAGTGAAAAACAACACTATTCCAAAGAGCTCGTACAACGAAAGTTATTGTTTTCATTTCACAATCTACGAAAGTAAACAAAAGAACTTTTGTTACGGCATCATTGCTGCATCATCTCCGCGTTGTAGACATATTTCCAAAACACTAGAATTACCCACGTACTTAGGTACTAACTTCACACTTTTTCTTTTAAATGCCTACACTATTTATAAAGCCCATTTTAATCGATATTATACATATTAATTCAATTGTTTTTTTATTATATTTAGTTCACTATAACAATTTTAGTTTGTTTATATAACTTCAGTATTACAGGTTTTTGTAATGCAAATCGGTTTTACCTTTTACATTCTAGATTTATATAAGAGACAGCGTGTGAATGGACGGTGCCAGTACAGCATGACATATTGTCAAGGGGCACTGGCAACGATTTGGCAATATGACAAAAATTTAACAAACTAAACAAAATTAAATTAACACATCTTTTTATAGTATGGAAATTTGTAATGGTACACAAACACACATTGTATTCGTATAGTCATGCCTCGAGGCTCTTGTAATCATAGAAACAATATTTTACTGACGAAACTTTTGTAGGACAAATTATAAAACAAAAAGATTGGATGAAAAGAAAATGAACTAGTGAAAGCGTTAGCAGTATCGGAAACAAACGCTAGAAACATAATTCTTAGCCGATTGGTCAACGGTTCAGAAAGGGTAGAAGGAGCACCCTCGACCAACGAGCATGAACGAGGAGAGGATGTGGTCGAAGCGAAAGTAGAGTCGCTGCCGCTTCATAGTTTCTGAATGGTACCTATACACAAAGGCGAGCTTAATGCCTTTAAGAGCAGAGAAATATAAAGAAATAGGGTTAAACAATACATAAATACATTAACAAATAAAAGAGGCTGAAAATGGGAAAGCCTAAACTATAAACTTATCTACTTGAAGCGAAAAAAAAGGTAAGGTTTCGAGTGATTTCGTGTGTATACATCTTTTTTGAAAAGAAGTCTATTCGGATGTCGCTAACATCACGTAGGTATTAAAGATCTGTAGTAAGAACCATTGAAAATAATATATAAATCAAATATTTGCCTATAACCTTTACAAAATGTATTGTTAAACATATAATTAAGTAGAGACAACACTTCAAATTAAACAGCTTTTATTTAGTCACGTGCAAAATTACGCACAATTTTTGTTTGAAAAAGTATTGTTTTTCGTTAAATATGGTCTTCGGATCAATTTCGAAGAAGTTTTATTTTAAAGAAACGCTGTAAATATGGATAAATAGAATCATCTAGATGTAGAGATACTAACGAGCGATTTAAAATTCTTAGCTCGTTCCTAGAGTAAGATTTCGCAGAGATGTGTTCATCTGATGTCATCATTTTGTAGTATTTATTAAAACAACTATAAACGAAGTAGGTATGTTATGTGTTTACATGTACGAGTACATAAATATGGTCATGTTTACAGAAGTCAGCTCACCTTAGCTCTTATGTGCCAATAGGTACCGATTAGGTATTTATACATACTTAATTTGTTTCGATTAGGAATAAAACTTAACAAGTAAAATTACCTATTACGATTAGGTATATGGGTTATCATTTTCCTATAGATAATCATTATTATTAGTCGAGTTATTGTTACACCTAGTTGATTACAATCAGTATCTGTGAATTGAGTTACTCATACCTGTGCTCTATTGATGACATCGTGCGGTCCTCGCCATGTAGAAGCAGGTGCTTTTCGTTTTGCTAATTCCAGAGTCGCTTCGCTTGGACATTTCTCAAACATCATTACACGTTCAGCGACAGATCCGCGGGTCAAGAACGGTCGCACGGGAGTAGAACCTGCAGCTCCGGCGCCTTGCTCTGCAGAACCCGCGCTGGAGGCACGTCGAGCGCGCGCTTCAAACTTAGACCTGGCTTCGGTAACGTGCGAACCCAAAGACGCACGTCGCTCGCCACTCGCTCCAGCAGAGGGCTTGCGAGCACCGCCATCCAAACGATCCTGATAACGGCTTTTCGCATAATCCACTAGAGACAATGGTGGAACGACGTCCGGTCGCTCGGCTGCACGCTCGGCGACCACACCACCTGTGCGCAAAGCACGCAATAGCCGCTCTTCTTCGCGTGCGACTTCGAGCCGCATTGCAGCAGCATCGGTCCTGCGGGCTCCGACGCCACCCACTACGGGACCGCTTCGTTCGGGAACAAGATCCGGGGGTAGATTCATCTCTAACGTATCCTCATTCACTTCGGGTCGCTGGGGACGAATTTCTGGACGCTGTTCTCTCCTAGCATCAGGCTTTTGTGTATCGTGTTTCAAATCTCTTCTCAACTCTGGCCTCTGTTTTATTTCAGGCTTAGGTTCCGTCCTCGGCTTCGTTCGCAAACTGTCTGAAAGTTTGATCCCGGGAGCCGGTCGACAAGAAAGGATCTCTGTGGGTGCGAGCCCTCGAGCTTTCCACGTTTGGTATATGGCTTCCGCGTGGTCTGATATCTGCTTAGCGATGGCGGCGATGTCTTCCTCGCCGGTGTCTATCTCCCGGCGGGCGGTAGCCGCCATGGCTGAAGAAGTCAGCTGGCCGGCGCGCGCACTGCACCACTTCAGGGGCTCGCCGGCTGCCCCATTTACACACACGAACGAAAATCACAAAACACTGGTCACGATGACCTTAAATTCTTCAAGAATCACAAAAAACCACAAAACGATAAGCCTTTCAGTTATCAATTTTGAGAAATCCGAACGGGAGCTTGTAAACAAAGAACCCGAGATCGCAACACACCGTAAGTAGGCGGGGACCGGCCGACACGAACAACGACTCCACAACGGCGCCTCACGCGGACTGCGGCGGGCCGACTCGCGAGACACATAGCGCCCTCCCCGCGCTGCGGCGCACCTCTCACTCGCGCACGAGCCCGGCGCCAGCCAGAATATCCACCAGAATTCAGGATTTCCAAGCCAGACGATATACGACTATCAACCTATCTACAAAACTTACGGCTCGCTCGTTCTGTGTCTATTGCCTAGGTTACACTAGTTATATCTACCTAGCTATGTGATAGTAAACTTTGTTTGACTGCTTTTTTATAATCTTATACCTATTATTTTTATAATTATAATAAAAACAATTAAGTGTTATGCATTAAAATTATTTTATTTCGTAGTCTGGGGCTTCATAAAATAGATTATATTGGATGTATGATCTATGCACGAGCGAGATGCGCATGCGCGTCTTTCTGCCCACAAATAACACGCGACGATATCCTAAATGTTTATTTACATACATTCGTCCCTATTTCTGTCAGACGGGCACGAGCTATGCCGGTCTCGCTCGTACCATCTGCTCGTACATCAACGCCTCGGTTCATATTCATTAAATATTTTTCATCACATGTTTTAACGAAGTCGTTAACTAAATATAAACACAAAACTTTACTTCCGACGTTAAACTTCCTTTCTCTTTTATCGAATACTGCGATAAAAAAAAAGGCAAATTAAACTAAGTATTTATCTAGGATAAGGAACAATGTATTTCAATGATATTTAGTTTTACTCTAAAAATTACAGTGTGGGTTAATTAGATAATTTAATGAGCCTGAAACACAACACACTTGAATAAACCAAGACGATTAGAACTTCAAATAACTCGCCTAAAAGGAATACACAATAAAAGGAAATCTATTTTAAGAAGATCTTAAATTACATTATACTTTATAAAGTACGTACTCAATCAAAATACTCGGCTGAATTTTATTCTATATTTTATTCTAACACGCCTGCCTACCCTATTTTGATATAAAAACCCGAAGCGAACCAAAAAGGAGAATGACCATTTTTGGGTCCACTTTATACCTAATAGTTTGGTAACAAAACAATATTCTAAAATAATATCTTGTTTTTTCATTATTTAATTTTAATTATATCAACTCTTTGTTTACCAATCTATAGACGATATTTAATTACTTAAAAAACAGATATCATCAGATTCATTTTTCTAAAAAAATTACTAAAAATTCATCGACAAAACTAGTTCAAAACTAGTATGCGAATGGGTCCTGTAAAGTACCCAAGAACCGTAATCAAACAGAGTGTAGCCACATGCCGGAGTACTGCAAAATTAAGTCATGACAAAGTAAACACGTGCATTATAGAGTTAATTTTAAATGCTAATAAATTGGCCTTGAATATGCTGATGACGCTTTTCGCAGTTACATTAATTGAAAGATACCTAATTTATCCTTGTTTTTTTTATGTTTTCTTCCACTTAAAAAAAGAAATCCACAAACTAATTAATATTATTTACAATTTTTATTGGCAATACCAATAAAATATATCTAATATAAAATCTTCATCGAACAATCTTGACCGGTATTTTTATAATAATTATAGGTACTAGCCTAGCACGTGACTATACTCCGCCTGATCATAAGCTTGAGTGCGGTGCTTGATCGGCGACAACTGCTGGTATGTACCACCTTTGGTATATTCAATTTTCTTTTTATATTTCGTTTGGCGCTAACATTAACATTTTTGAACGATATCAAATTCCAAAATAAAAAATAAAAGTAAAAGAAAACCATAGAGAGTCAATAAATATATAAATATTTCAAACAACCTGTTTTGCATAGTATCTTATTGGTCTCGGTGATTTTGTGTGCCATCTAGTTTCCATGACGTTAAGACTAGTTTACATTTTAATATACATTTTATGTTTTCACTTTTCTCTTGATTATTGACTTTCCATTTCATTTCATAAACAAAATAAACAGCCAAATAGTATATTAATAGTATATTAAGTTCGCCTATGTACATGTTATATTAAGTTTTAAATAAATAAATAAATAAATAAGTAAAGGGTCTACCTTTACTTATTATCTGCGACAAAAAATTAATTTTTAGAGCTTTAGAGACTTTCAGATATATAGAGAATTCTGGAATAACAATATAATTTTATAAAAATGTTAATTTGTTTCGAAATCATGTTGAAAGTAAATCGTATCGCATGATCGATATAGATAGTTACACTTAAAAAAAAGTATAGAACATTTACACCCCCTAAATGTAAGTTTAGGGTGCGGCGGCCACTGACCCAAAAAATAGGTTAAGTTGCTTTTAAAAGGTTAACAAGTTGTAATCACAATAGAAATGTATAGATAGATAACAATAATTTACCCGCGTATTTGAGACTATAACTCTCTTTCCATCTCTGAGCGTTTGTACGTGTATGTGTGTGCGTGGGTTCGTGCGTATGGACGTGTATTGCTTTATGCTTACTTCATTATAAAACTTTGAATTTTGATAATTTCAATTAATTATGTTTAAATCTTTGAATTAAAATATAGATTACACGCGTTGAATCTGCTAATTTCTGAACAAGCCTAAAACTGTCATATTATTTTGATGTTGGTAGACTTGCCGATATGTCAAAATCGAACTGTCAAATAGTTTCAAATTATTTTGTGGTGATGTGCATGCCGTTTATAATTCTTATGATTTAAATTAATGGTTATTAATGACAATGCTTAGTTTTCGATTCTACAACTTCCTATAAAATGTTAGTACAGCAAACACGTATCTACATCTAAATTATTGTTTATTATAATATAATTTATCTGAAAAAGTGAAATAAGAGAAGTAAATTTCAGATGGTACAAAACTACGAAAAAGCTGAATGGCAGGCAATAGACGTATTTCTTTTCTCTAATGGCCAACAAGACTCACCACCGAGAAAGTATCATTTGACAGTTAGCGAACTGGATTTCTGGGATCAAACTTTAGAAAGACTTGCTGATTTTCATTATGGATGTCTGTGAGTTAATTTTGTGATTTATTATAAACTATACGGCTAAATTGAAGCTTTAACTGTGTCTGATTTAACGCAATAATAGTTATGACTTTATCTGGAGACCTTAGAAATTCGAGTAAATAATTATTGCGTTAAATCAGACACAGATAAAGCTTCAACTTGGTACCACGTATGAACTCTGACTGGGACTGATTTAGTCCAATAATTATCCACTGGAAGTATCTCAATGTTTTAAGGTCTGTCCTCTAATAGCTAGCTGCAATAATTATTTATTCGAATTTCTACGGTCTCCAGGTAAAATTATTCCCAACTATACTACACAATCATATATATTTGTACATATGAGTATTTGAATGCTATTAAGCAGTGGTATACATACCTCAAGTCCATCGGGATGATGTGTTTGAGTGCCAGTCAACTTAAATTTTTCCCATTTTTTTTATTTTGTTTGTACAGTTTATTTTTTTTCTGTTTTGATTATTAATATTGTTATTATGTTACTTATTACTTGTTTTTTTATGATAATAATGCCCCGTGGACAGATTGTAGATTCGAGCAATTGAGCAGCCATGGCCGCTCGTAGTACGTGAGGTATGCCCCGTGGAGATTATAATGTTTACATAGCAATCTAGCAAAATTGTACATAATGTTGTACAATTTATGAAACAGGACGCCGAGGATGGCAATCAATTTGACTTATTTTTTTTTATTTTAAAAATTAATTCTTAATTTCATTTTTGAGATTTTTGTGAACTTTTTCTATTGTAGCTCGGCATGTGACAACAATCCGCTTGATGCAAAGCTAGAATACGGTTTGAACGAAAACAACTACTACTACAGAGAGACCTGTGCGGGCAGCAGTTGCCTCCACTATGCCGGCTTAACGAGACGAGCATGTACCATATAGATTGACAGTGCACCTTGACTGTTCCTGCGTGAAATAGTGCCCGCAGCTAACTTCCAAGACGTCATAAAATTTGAATCAAGCTATATCCGCTATCTTAATCAATTCCTTCTTGAATTAATATTCTTAACAGCTCTTACCGTATTTCTCTTATACGTTTTATTCACCATATTGCTGCATTATCTACCTGCACGTTCACACTAATAAGAGAAGTAGTCGGTTTTATTTTGTTATATAAATAATTTGTTACAGAAATACAATGCTTGATATTTACACAATTGATGGCAGAGTGATATCAAATCCAATTTCACTGAAAAATGGCGGAACTTATGTGGCTGTTATGCAAGAAGATGAATTTAAACCTGCCTCTTATCAAAAATATATCATGAAAGCATCTAGGTACTATTATTCTTTGTAAATGTTTAGATAAAGTATAAAGTGAAGAGTGTGCCCTGTCAATGGATAATGCACACTTTCATTGTTTCTCTAAGACTGACTATGCTGTATTTTCACAAAAATATACAATAGGTGAATACAGGGTGTTTCAGTTTATAGTCAAGCCATTTTGTTCATTATTACTATTTATTAATTGTCAATGCGCTTTTTTTAATTAAACTTAATTTATCAGGTCATG
Organism: Tinea pellionella; assembly: GCA_948150575.1. Classification (NCBI taxonomy): domain Eukaryota; kingdom Metazoa; phylum Arthropoda; class Insecta; order Lepidoptera; family Tineidae; genus Tinea; species Tinea pellionella. Next base: position 2,904,761 of record OX411249.1, on the reverse strand, counting down.
GGAGAAACGACATTCAAAAAAGTGTTGCCACTATGAAAACTTACTTAACAAAGGTTTAAAAATATATCTATTAATTTAAATTTATATAATGCAATAATAAAGACTGTATATATTTTTTAAATGATTTATTACAGTAGATCCCGATCCTATAAAGGAATTGGATAGTGAAATATTATCAGATGAAAGTTGTGTCGAATGTTGCCCTTGTAAGAAGTTGTCTAAACAGAATCAACACTCTGAAGTACCTCCTGCACACACTATACAAAAATTCAATAATATGCCTGAGCAATCAGTGCCTAATAAATTGTATCCAAGGAAAAGAAAACGATCATCCCTTTTAAATCCCGCACCAATACATGCTGTACAAAATAGAGCTCCAAATCAAAGAAAATATGTTGCGCAACCAAGATTAAATAGAACAATATTGTCTCCAATAAAGAGAAAGCGAAAAAGTTCTGAAATAAAAGAAATAGGTCAAATTATGCGTACAAATAAAACTAACTTGCCGCCAATATGTGACACTAGTCCATACGTAAGAAAAACCACTCCAAATAAAAACCAAAAGAAAGTGCATAGTAATAAAATTAATGAAATATTTGAGAATGAAAATAGTCTAATATTTAGCTCAAGTAACTACGATAAAGAACTTAAAGATATTTCACAAAAGGAAAAACCAACAGAAAAAAGTAAATCTGAACAAAAAAATAATGGTCCAAGAAGAACCTCAGTATTAAAAGGACGCTTACCTCCAAGAGATACTTCTACTCCCAAAGATACATCTGCGAAAGAAGACTCTATTCCAAAAAGACCTCTCCCAAAAAGACCGTATACCTCAGATGACATTTCTGACCCAAAAAGTACTTCAAATGACCCTAAAATACCATCCGATAATACTACTGCCTCAAAAATACCTTCGGATGACACCCCAACGCCTAGAAGAATTTCTATTCCAAATGACGAACAACAAAGAACTGCAAACGAGATCTCTGGGCCGAAAAGAACTTCGGCATCAAGTGGTTCATCTGACCCAAAAAGAACTCTCGTCTCAGATGATACTTATACTTCATATAGTACTTTCAAACTAAAAATAAGTCCTATATTAGACGATATCTCTCAATCAAAAAGAAGCTCTGACCCACAAAGAAAACTTGACTCAGATAATACCTCTCTATCAAGAGGAACTGACGCTTCAAACGATACCTCTACACAAAAAAGGCCTTTGGCCTCAAAAAGAACTTACACCGATGACGCTACGTTTGAACAAAAGAGAGCTGCTTCAGATGAGATCTCTGAATCAAACAGACCATCCGCGTCTGATGTTACTTCACGGTCAAAAAGAACTAACGGTTCAAATGATTCAACTCAGCCAACAAGGATTTATGATGCAGATGATCTGTCTGAATCAAATAAACCGCCTGTCTCCGATGACATTTCTCGACCAACACGAGCTTATGACGCAGATGATACTTCTGAACTAAAAAGGACTTACGCCCCGAATCATAACTCTCAACCAAAAAGATCTACAGTCTCATGTGAGGAAACTCCTACTCCCAAAGAATATCATGAAAGCGACAACTATAACAACGATAATGAAAAAACTAATTCATTCATTAATAATAATAATAATCATATGCTCAAAAATGATAACGAAAATGATATTTGTGATAATAAAAATCAAGTAAATACAACAATGAGAAAAGGTGATACACTTAATTTACAACTGGCGTATGATGGGCAATATGTAAAAGGCACACTTGTCGTGGAAAACAAAAACAATGAAGCAACAATTGATGAAATTGATTTTGAAAAAAAATCTGCAACTAATTTAAATATTTATTTTAATGATATTGAAGAAGGAATTAATGAAGATAAAATCCATAGAGCAATAATGCCGAATAATATAAATTTTCATTGTGAATGTAATTGCAAATTTTTCCGGCAAAGTGTTCTGAATAGTAATTTGTAAGTATTATTATTTTTAGTACCTATACGGTCGTTTAATGCTTGTATCTAGGCACTGAACGACCAAAGTACATACATATAACATGGTTACATAAGTACCAGTTAAAATTGAACACAATCGTGAGTTCACGCCGCCTACCATCAGGCCACGGCCGCTATAATTATGTCCTTTGTTTAAATTAAGTACAAAAATACATAGATGAATAAGGATTTCTAATTTTAGGCCAAAAAGTGTACATGAAGGAACATTTAAAACGAACGAATCAGATCCTCAAAATGAAGCTGTTTATGTAAATAAAAATGTTGAAGAAATCAAACGTAAACCGCAAAAAGGTATTTTCTATAATATAAAAAAGCTGGTTAGTTCTTAACCTTTTTGGAAATAGAAAGATTTAGTAGGAATTTTTCTTTTATAAAGCATTTATCTGTTATCTAATTATTACAAAATCTCGATTTCATAAAACAGTAATAAAATCAAAAAATCTTCAAGATAGTCAACAAAGTTAAAAGATTTTATCCGGCTTACTATCCTACGTTATTAGAAAAGCTTTGCAGCGCTGCAGCTGCCATGATCTCGCATAAGATTTTTTAATTAGGAACATGTTCGCGCAGAACCTAAGAAAACTTTAAAATAGTTTTTACAGATCGACAAACGGAAACAGTTGAAAGAACTCTTTTCGAAAATATTGTTGTACCTAATAAGAAAAGTATGAAAGAAATTAACGGGAAAACTAGAAATGTGTCTACACAAATGGATTGGGATGATGTTTTGGTAATTATACTTATTTAAAAAAATTTTTTTAAAGATCTACTTTTACTAGAGACGGGCCTCTTCAAATTAAGGGTAAATACCTCACAGGCAAGCGTGCTCCACCTTAGACCGCATCACTGCTTAATATCAGGCAGGGTGCGGTCAAACGCTTGTCTATTAAGCTTTAAAAAAGACGGTTTTGCTGTCCATACAAGCTTATGCGAATAAGCGAAGTCTTAACCTTTATTTATTTTGTTTCAGTTCATACCAGAAAGATTAAACGGTCAATTAGTATTGAGATTACCGCCTCTGAAAATAGTCAAACATTTGAGATAATTTATTGTTGTTTTATTTTTTAAATGTATTTATTTGTCTTTAATATAAAACTTAAATTATGTTGTTTTATTTTATTTTCTTATTATTTGTACTAAAATATTTTATTTTGTAGAAGATTTAGGGTTTAAAGTGGATAAAAATAATACAAACTTTGTTAAATGTTTTATTTATGTTTCCTGATATTTATAAGTATTTATTAAAATTAGAGAAATAAAAACAAAAACTGAAACAAGTTACAAATACAGCTAATTTAACGCTAATACGGGTCGCGTGCGCGTTTATGCTATTTCTAAAATTCGCCATCTTATGAGAGAGAATGTTCAACGACTTCTTTTGTATGAATTTCAATTGTGATTCGGTGATGTAACGAAGATTCTCTGGTAACATTTTTGCCATAACCTAGAAGCATTCAGATATCTAAAATATAAATAGTTTTACGCCTCTCTTCCCCTCTTTTTCTCCTTCGGATAAGTTTTAAGTAAGAAGGCAGATAATGAGAATCCCTTTCACAGATCTTTTCTTATTTCTAAGCAGACGGCGCGGCGCTGGGTCTCACGCATTGTGGAATATCATAAAAAAGTTTAACAAATTAACAAGCTGAATTAATAGAGGCATGCAATGCTTAAAATATAATTGACTGTGGAATAAAAGAGGCCTCGCAAAACGAGTCCTGTCAGAATATCATTTTGAATTGTATTATATACAAATACCTGCGCACTTATAGCCGCCATTGAGGCTGGATTTATTGCGCCTAAATCTGGACCACTAACTTCAGTCAATAACAAGCCAAGTCTAGAAACATCACGAGCGCTCCAACTATAAGCTTTACCTAACGCCTGAAATTTTATAACACACTTTTGCTTATTAATTTTAAAGAATGGTTAAGATGTTAACTTAGTTTGCTGGTAGTACTACCACCAATTTCAAGTTTTACACTCGTAAAGTGACTAGTCGCGCTTGGTAAAACTTGGAAGTAACCGGGTACAATCAAAGAAGTGTGCCCTGTCAACTAGGCAGTGCCTATTCGTCTCATAACACCAGCCTACTGGCTAGAAAGCTACTCCTGCCTGTCTAACTTAATATTAGGCAGAGTAAAGTTAATTGTCAGGCTAACTGGAATAAAAAATACACATACACTACTATTTGGCTCACGCCTTGTTCCCATTAAGGTAGGCAGAAACTGTAGAGCGTCAACTACTCCTCTCTCTACATACCACTTTCGCTTCGACCACAACCATTACTCCCCTCATGCATGCACGTCTATTAAGTGTACACCTCACCTAACCGATATCGGTCGGAATATTTTGTTTTGGATAAAAAAGAATAATAATAAATTCTTTATTGCAGTTAACAAATATATAGGATAAACAAAAGCATAAATAACTTACTGCAATTGGCGGTCTTATCGCTAAAAAGCAATTTCTTCCAGACAACTGAACTTCTGCCATGGAAGATATAGTCCCCAGACTAGTTTCGATGGCAGAACACTTTGTAAATAACCACTTTTATTTTAATAAAGGTTATTATTATTATTAAAGATATAATAGAGAAAAGGCAAGTGGTGCAGTTAGGAAGTACCTTTTATTAAATAATATAAAAAGAATCTTAACTTACAGTTGCTTTTGACATTTTAATGAGATAAAAACGTCGTTGTACTGGGTCACATGCATGAATATGATAAAATACCTGAAAACCATAAAAAAATTGATATCAATTTTTTTCATTACATTTTTTTTATTATTTTACTTGTTTTATACTTTATTGCTCAGGATTCCCTGGACCGCTCACCGTACAAATGCTTCTGTTCTGTCGGAATTGGGCATTGAAAATCAACCGCGACTGTCATCGCTTTGCCTGCGCCGCATCCTGAAGTACTTCGGCCACATAGCGCGCAAGGATGGCGACAATCTGGAGAGGCTTGTGGTGACAGGGAAGGTTGATGGCAGAAGACCGCGCGGTAGAAGCCCAAGCCGCTGGACAGACCAGGTTTCCATTTGTCTGGAGATGCCGGCCCATAAAGCTCTCCATCAGGCAAGCAGTCGCAGCCGATGGAGACATCTAATTGAGCGAGCCACCAGGAGTCACGATCCTCAACAATGAGGGACCGACGAGGAGAGAGAGATACTTTATTGTTATCTTTATAAAACTATGATAGTGTATGGTATATTTACTGGCTGGCGGAAGGTATGCTGGATGGAGAAAGAAAGGTACTCACGTTGTGATACGGCTGCACCTATTTCCTCCTGTATCCTTATCACTTGGTACCAAAGCAAGAAAGTCCGAGCGTGTGCGTTGCACAGTAATTGTTACAAGAGAGAGGTGGCCACTAGATGGCGCAGTCGTAGGAAAGGTAATTGGATAGAAGGGGACAGGGATGTTGCCAGCCAGCAAAATTCATAATTATAATTTTTTTAAATAATAAATAATCTTTTCTGGTATGGAACAGATAGATTTTAAGTGACCCGGTTTTTGCTGTTTATAATTTTATTTTTATTAAGATGTACTTTGTACCTGATGAGAAATTCTCAAAAAAAAGCCATCATCTATAGATCTTATATAAGACATTGGAACACCACAGAGTAGATTATTCATGAGATTCATATATCGGGGTGTTGCCCATTTACTATTGGTATCCAGGTACCGTTTCGCTATTATTGCTACCTGCAATAGGGCATAATTTCCTTTCACACGTTTTTTTTAGATAATAGGCCTTAAGTAAGTCGTAGATAGACTGATGATGGTTATTATCCCAGTCTGTTGACCTGGAGTAGTACCACCACTGTCAAGTGTGACACCTCCGAAATATAGCCGCATTTAGGGATCAACTGAGGAAATAGCTGGTGCATGGTGGACATTAATTCAAGCCGGCATAGCGGAGGCGACTGTTGCCTGTCAACTCTCTAGCATAAGTTCAGAATATGGTCACATTTCAAACTCTGATAACTTTAGCTCAGAACATAGAAACAACTCAAAACATAGTTTGTTGAATCCGGAGCATATTTTTACATCATTCTTTATCTTACTTACTTGATGTCTATTAAGTTTCGGATGTGTTCCAATAAATGTAACAATTTTATCATCACTAAGATTCAAATCAGCCATTTCTCTCGCAGATACGTATTGAAATAACGGCCTGTACAATTGTAACATTTCATAGGTGATTTTGTTTGTAGGTAAATCTCCTTTAAATACTTTCCATATTGCTGTTAATTTTTCATTGCATACTTTAATCATTGCTATCGTTCTTGCCTGTTAGTTTGGAGCAATTATCGAATTTAGTTGTAGTTGATAGTCAATAAGAAAACAAGGTTCAATTACCTATTGCTTAAAAATCGTACAAAAGAAAAGTCGTAAAAATTATCCTATATGAGTTTTAAATCTATTTTCTCTATTACATTCGAGAATTGGGGCCCAGAAAAGTTATCTTAAGTTAAAAGAAACTCAAGTGAATAGCAAAATAACTAATGACCCGGAATGCAATAAACTATTGAACAATGCAATTAATAAATGATTAAATTTGAAAGAAAAGTAAATTATATTTACAATATTTTTAGTCATTTGTTTATAATCTAGATTGTGGTAATTCACACCTATATAATATGTTGCATAATTATAATTTATTATTGCTAGTCTATTGCATTAAGTATGTTGTCAGTTTATAAAATGTGAAGCAATTTTTATTTTGTCCTATTTAGTTATGTAGATTAATAAATTATTCCACCCTTTAAAAAAAAAAAAAAAAAAAGAAGAAAAAAGAAGGTAGACCAATTGTTGACAACGTAAAATTTTGTCCCAGGTCACAAAAGTGTAGATTTCTTTTTTTTTACTGTAGCTCAGCATGTGACAACACTCGGCCTGATGTAAAGCTAGAGTGCGGTCCATGAGTGGAAACAACTGCTACTACAAATAAATCTCTACAGACAACAGTTGCCTCCACTACGCCGGCTTGAAGAGACGAGCATGTACCATCCAGATTGACAGTGCACACTCCTCTCGTTAAACCTTGTATATTACTCTAGCTTAACATCAGGCGGAATGTGGTTTCAAAGGATATTTTCCGATCAAATCAGAGCCTAAAGGACGCAAGGGAAGCGAGAGAGTTGTGTCAGGATTTTAGTAAGTGGCGTTCCGTTGTCTCTGCCTATCCCTGTGGGAATAAGGCGTGACAATTGTTGTTGTTACATTTACTGGCTACCGTTTGATTTAAAAAAAACTCCAGGTAGTAAAAAGTCCGCTTAGCTCACTATTTTTACAATGGAAGCACTGCTATGAAGTTTACCATTACGAGCTCATCGGAGTCATTACGGAGTTCGCTCCACTCGCTATGCAAAGCATACGTGGAACTCATCATTTCTCAAATTAAACGCAAAATATTAAATAATACGCAATAAGGATAACTTACCGAAACCATCACGTAATTCCTAGGTAATCTATAAATATCTTCAACAGTTCCATAAGCAAATATAGCAAATGCATTCACTGCAGTTTGCATATAATCCTTCGTGACTTTTAACCTGCAGTGGCCCGGATACATGAATTCCATGTTAGGTAAATGTACTGCACTTTTGTTGCCGTATAATGTTTTTCTATAATATAAATAAGTGAATTAAAAGATGTGTTGTATAAAGTCGTATAAAATTATTTAATTTATTAAATAAAGAGTGGTGGGCAGACTGATGATGGTTATTTGTCCAGTCTGCCGTCCTGGGGTAGTACCACCACTTTCGAAAGTAACACCCGTCAAGTGACTTTGTCGCGTTTCGAAAATAGTTTGAAAGTAGCTAGTAGTTAAGGTCATCTCCTGAAATTTTTTACACATTGCCTGATACACCCTGTATAAAAAAAGTTAATCTTGCCTTAATATGGCTCCGTCTGGATAATGAATCATCGGATCATTTTCATTATCAATTAACTTCTGAACAGTAACGCCTGAAAAATAATTTGCCATAACTTCCATATCATAAACAAATTCCTTAAGTTCCTTTTTATTTTTTTTTGCCTCCTGATGTAATGATCAAGATACTATGAGCAGGATTTAAGCATAGGCAGTTGCCTATGGGCCGCCACCACACCACAATTTTTTTTTTAATTAAATCAATAAAGGCTCAGTAGAAACAAAAAAATACTGAGTTTTGTTTTAAATAAAGTGTCAGCCAACTTATTTAGTTGCTCTTTTCTTTACGTTGACCATAATAGAAAGTTTCAACAGTGAACCACAAACGATTTGAGGACCTCCACAACATGCCCTGCCTATGGGCCGCCGAAGTCTATATCCGGCCCTGTCTATAAGTATATTATACGTATATCTTATGCGTGTAATGTCCGTAGTATAAAATATATACAAAAAAGTGAAGTTACAGTTTACAAAGCCAGGTACTACGAGAGGAATGTGCCCTGGTGACAACTACCACCACACATTTCTCTGTGATAGCATTTGTTTATTGTATTGTAAAGTGTGAATACGTATTACGAAGTTCGCTTTACCAAGGCATCCGTCTACTCAATTTTAATATAATATTTTTTTTCATTTCATGTGTAGATATCTAGATGAGAAAACTTACGTTGTTCCTCCTTCCCAAATAATAATTTATTAAGTATAATATCCGCTTGTATAATAGGGTCTGTAAAGTTATTTTATCATTATAAAAAATCCCCTCCATTTAAACGTAATTATACGCATTTATTTACAGCTACATTTACCTACAAATATCGTTGTCATAGGTGTTGTACTTGCTTGTTCAATTTCAGCGTGTCTAATTAGAAGATCTTCACAGTCAGATTTAGTTTTAATTAAGCAATAATCAACTGTATGGCAAATGAAAATAGGGCTTATTAAAATCCTAATAAACAATCATTGAAGTTGATTTTCATAAATGCAATGGTAATTTAAACTGAATTAGGTTGCAACTAACAGAACGTAATGTCTCTAAATATGTCTCTTAAAGCCGGCATAGTGGTACGGGTATTTTTTTATATCTGCAGACATTTCTCTATGGTAGCAGTTGTCCCCGCTTATGGACTTAATAACACCAGGGGGAGTGTGGTCTACTATAAAAATGTGTTGCAGGAACTGTGCTTGCTTATACCAATGCTTTACCTCCTGGCAATCACGATTAGTGGATAGATGCCTTAGATTTCAAATTCCATTCTGATAAAACACTAAATCAATGCTTACTGTTCTGAAATTCCGTATGATAGTTATCCATAAAGCCATATTTACAGAAAATTGTTGGTAAACTTAAAATTATACAGCTAAATCCGTATATCATTGTTAGAAAATCAGTATTATTCAGTGTGGTTATGACTAAAAATATATTGCATTATTCCCGTTAATTTATGATACTTTTTAAACTTAATATCCCATCTATTTTAGAAGTTAATTGCAAATTGGATTGCTTATCTCAGTATTTTAATATTATTTATTCTTGATTATTATTTTTATTCTAATCAAAATGCATAATTTTTGAACGCAACGTTTTTTTTCAAAGATCACCAACAAACATCTCTACATAATATTCCATGGTTTCTTCGTACGAGAAGAATATTCCTTCCTTTTTAGTGAAATGTTAGAAAGAGATAGAGCGTTTCCCTTAACAATGTTCTTAGTTATTCCTCTGTTATTGTCAATTAATTGACATTTCACCAATGTATCAAATCAACTAAATCTCCCGCGTGAGTTTAAACAAAATTATTAGTTAATGATAAATTATGTTTACAAGAAATTATTCATCTTCAACGTTGTCTCGCTCTTGTACTTGTTTTAATAATTTTTTGACTTCCAAGGATTATATTTATCCTTTTAATTCAGACCTAAGAAATCCAATTGTTTACATTATGCAAGTATGATTTTTCCTTCCCTAACACTAGATATTTTTGCAATTTTTCTTGTAGTTGGCCTTTCCGTGTCTTCGACTACAGTTTCCATTAGATATTAGACACAAGCGTGGTATAAAAATTCAGGCATAATAAATAACAAGATATTTAATTTTTTATGTGATAATTATTTGTTTTAGCCACGTAAAATGCGAAATGAAAATAGTGAGAATAAACGTGGCTTCTTTGCGAAGGCTTTTGATTGGTATACAAAAGTAAGTGGTTTCTTCTTGTACGCCTGATCTACAAATTAATGTGATTATCTTCATAAATAATGACACATTTTTCTAGGATCGCCTATCAAGAGGTATGAGTGAAGATGAAAGTATAGCTGGATTCGCATCATGGTTAGACATAAAATATGATGAATATCATAACCAAGTTGCAAATAAAAGCGAAAGAATTCCCTGTCAAATGTAGGTATAATAAGAATAATACTAAAAATAATTCACAAACATGTTTTACCTAAATTAAACAATTTTATGCGACTTACTATCGCGTTTATTTTTTTTCGCTTCTCGCACCCCGCGCTGAGACCGTGGTGGATACAAAGCTGGCGAAGCTCGTTGCGTCGTAGTCTATTTAATTTTAAAATAAATGCTATAATAATCTGCATAAAATCTTTTATTTCAGTTCTAGAATAACATTTTGAAATTTAACATTTTGATTGTAGGCAGAATAAAATCTCGTTATTTTAATGGTTTTAAGGATTACTTAATTTTCAGGCGTTCAAAAAGTGTTGAAGTTATTTTAGAGCCTAAAGATCTGACGTCACGACCTACGTCTATATGTCAATATTAGTAAGCACCTATAACCTATCCTTCTTTCTTTTTTTTTCTTTTTTTAATGGCGTATAACAATTTGCTAGTACTTTGACACTAGAAGTTAATAATATTGCGCATCACGAGTCATTCATTCATCACGCTACACAGTCAGGTCAAATCTCAGTCAAGTCAAAAATTGCTCCAGTAAAGTGGTAGAATCTTTACTGAAACTTCCTAGGGAGTTTTGGAGGGAAAATGGAAACACAGGTTCTCTTCTTTTGAATTGTTTGCCCACACTCTCGCACATTCACGAACACCTAATGGTTAATAATCCACCATTATTACACATTAATACTCGAAGAAACACAAGTTTAGGAAAATAATTCAAGACAAATAACCTGAGGCCTCAAGATGGCCGCCAAAACTCCTTCCTTTAACTACAATCCTATCCTTTCTTTAACCACAAAATAACTTACGCCTCGTTCATTTGTTTATTTAGGGCCGGTAATTCAATCTTTCCGTAATCCTAGAGACAGTGGATTAATTCTTTAATTAAATGTTACACTGATAGCACCGCAGAAACAATTTTAGTGAAATAATACGTAATAAACAATGTTAATTAGGGCTTCCATTGTTTACAATTCTTGACTGAAAAATGTACGCTTAGAAAGTTGCTTTTATCGAATATTTTAAAGGACGCATGATTCCTTAAGTCCCTGAGTTACCGGCCCTTAAATTTATAACCTAATACAGATGAATACTTTGGTATCTAAATTTATAGTGCAGCAACAGCAGGTCAACCACAAAAGTCTGTGTTACTGGTGTGTTCATGCAAGAAACCTCATAAATCATATAATTGTGTTAAAAGAGTTCATAGTGATACAATTGCTTCTAATGTCGATTGCCGTTGCGATAAAGAAAGCGGATTCAGAAAGACTTTTAAAGAAATTGCTGATAAGGTAAGTGACACGGTTTAACATACTGGATTAAAACCGCCTGACCTCGCAAAGCTGAAGTCGCCTACATCTATCATTTTGGGACACTATTGATTGTCAACTGTTTTTTTATTGAAAAGTATGAATGAAAGGTAATAACTGCTACTACAGATCAATTTCTACATGCAGCAGTCGACTCTGTTATGCCGGCTTGAGGAGACGAATGTACATCGTCCAGATTTATTGATTTATGATCTGATATTTGATCTATTCTGAGAAAGAAATCTGAGGAAAAAAAAATAAACGTTTGTCATATTAGGAAGCTTACTTAATTAATTATTTCCCTATTATTTATTTATTTATTTATTATTCTAGGTACAACCTATATCAAAACATGATACATGTTTACAACACGCATCCGCCCAAACTCCCGTCAAATTGTGCAGATTGAGTCGTACAAGAAAAAAAACAGTTAATTTACAAACTTCGGACCTTTATATTGTCGTGGTATAACATATCAATTTATTCTTATTTATGTTAAACTAGAGATGAACGGAAACAACTGCTACTACAGAGAGACGTTTGCAGGCCCCCACCGCTATGCTGGCTTGGGGAGATGAATGTGCAGCAATCGTTAATAAGACATACTCCTCAAGTTATACCTGGCTATTTCGAAGCTAGAAATGGCTAAGTGAGACTAGATCTCACTTCATAGGTGAAAGTGGTACTGCCAGGACGGCAGACGTATATCGTATATTAATACTAATAATTTTTAAATTTCTTGTTCCAGGATGAAAATTATCAACCCCATCCAACTTTCATAAAAATAGCGCCGGCACGAGATTACTTTGTCTGCAATAAGAACTAAAACCAAATTTTATTTGTTAACTCATTTATTAAACTATATTTACAAAACTTTATTTATTTCGCTTTCGTTTCCTTAAATTAATAAAATCGATTTAATTTTGTCTTCCTGGATACGGCGATGAAACTTGATTTTGTTGAATGAAATTTGCACCTGTTTGACTTTGACTCGCTGACCCGCTGCCCCCTAACGGAAGTGATAATCCAAGAGATGGTCCCTGTATCGATCGACCTCTCGCTAACTCTTGGAGAGAAGGTCCAGTACCCTGTTGAACCCTTAATGGCGAATTTTGTACGAAAGAAGATAATTCCACGCTCGGTCTGGCGCCTTCCAATGACACCCCCGAAACAAGAGAGATGTAACCCGCATTCTTCGCTGATATATGCTCATTTTCTTTCAAAATATTCTCCAATCTGCTAACAACGGTCGCGTCTAACGGCTCTTGATGTATTTGGTTAGTATAAGCGTTGTTATCAGCTTGGTAACTAGAAAAGGATGATTGTTGTGAATTATAAGAGAGCGGTGATTGCGCTATCGATTGTGGATAATTCTGAACAAATCCCTGGTTAAACGAAATCCCCTGTTGATTAGGATATCCATTGACGTAACCAGCTTGCTGTGGTGCCGGTAAAGGCTGAGCGATTGCCACAGGCTGACGTAAGAAAGGTGATCCGTATACGACGTTAGGCCGCTGAATAAATTGTTGCTGGTTCACTTGTGGTTGTAAAAATTGCTGCTGGTTCACTTGTGGTTGCAGAAATTGCTGCTGGTTTACTTGTGGTTGCAAAAATTGCTGTTGGTTCGCTTGTGGTTGAAAAAATTGCTGCTGGTTCGCTTGTGGTTGCAGAAATTGCTGCTGATTTACTTGTGGCCGCATAAATCCTGGTTGTACGAAGGCTGGGCCTATGTTCGGTTGTTGGTATTGATATCCAGGATTTTGGAAATACTGCTGTTGTTGTTGCTGCTGTTGATATTGTTGCCCGCCTTGTTGATAGTTTATTCCAGGTCGTGACAAATGGTAAGGCGCCTCAGTAACGACCGCGGCCACAATCGACAATAAGATCACCTGAAAGTAAAATAAAATTTAAAAGCAAAATCATGTCACGCCGAATTTATTTTTTAACTTGACCGCTAATTAATTAGTTTGCTTAGCACGTTACAACAGTGTGTTTACTAAAGAAGGGAAATTTATTTAAACAGAAACGGTTCGAGTTTATCGCATTGTTTGTACAAATATTTTCACTTTCAATCTATGGGACACTTACTGCTTTCCTCATGGCTCGTGGTCTCCGGTGTGTATGACGGTGAACCGTTCTATGTGCCTTTATACTTACCACCACTACTAAAAAACTGAAGATTTGAGCTGCCTAACAATATAATGCGATTAGTATGTGATTGCACAAATACTATTTGAGCTATTTAGTAACCATCGTTGACAGATTTTGAGTCAAACTCATTCGGAATATAATGGAGATTATCAATAACTCGTTATTGCTGTGGTGGTTACAATAAAAAAATCTTTTGTCATTATTTAAATAGATTTAGAGTTTTTTGAATACATTTTTAAGGTTAAATATAATAAGTTGATTCATAATCGTAAACCCTATGTTCAAACCTCCCAAATATTTCAACCGGTACCAATGTAACTTTGTTGTGTACCTAGTAGTACCAGCTTACTATAGTCATGTACAAAAAAATCTAAAGTAAGGAATAAAAGTACAATTTTTTTTTATTATTATTTTTTAACTTATTCGTATTATTTACATTCACAACAAAGGGGGTGGAGCTGCATCTATCCTTCATTGCTGTATTTTTAAGACGAAATAAACAATTTTCACCTTAAATAGACGGGTAAAGTTTGTTCTAAGTCTCGGCTAAGATGTAACACCATTGTAACACAAATCCTCGCTTACGAAGTGTCACTACAATACATTTTGCGTTACTTACATAATCCTGTCATATAATTTGAAGAAAGTGCCTGTATTTGGCTTATGGTGGCTTTACCCATAACAACCATGGCAACTATTTGCCTATAACACGGGGTTTTAAAACAATTTATAGACAATCAGCTGTTACTCGCAACATAGTTCGAGTTTAATTAGTGTCATGAGTTCTCGTTCCATTCGGCAATTTCAATATAATAACAATAACTTTTCCCGAAACGCGACAAAATCACTTCACGGGTGTTACATTCGAAAGTGGTGGTACTACCCCAGGTCGGCAGATTGGGCTAATAACCATAATCAATCTGCCTACCACTCTTTAATAGTGCCTATAAACACTGAGCGACCAAAGTACATATAACAAAGTTACATTGGTACCGGTCAGAATTAGCGAGGTTCGAACACGGGTCTCATCGATCGTGAGTTCACGCGTCCTGCCGCTAGACCACGGCCGCTCAATAGTAGTTAGATAGTAGTTAGACCCGAAGTTAATTTGTTAAGAATCTTTAAAATGCATTCTTGTTTTTATGAAGTGGATCCCATTCATATTTTTATGTAAAAACATAATTTTGAATTAACAATGCGTTTTAAATCATCACTACGTAACGGTGGTCAGTAACAAATTTTTATTAGCTTCTTTGTCAATTCTAAATTAATAATATAACAGCAAAAAGAAAGTTTATTAATAATGTTTAATATTTAAATCAATAAATCTGCTTAAATATTCAAAATTGTGGCTCCCCATCACTTTGTATAAATAACTTAATTACTTTTATTTTTTATAAAGAAACGCTTTTTAAACTATTTCTTTATAATGGGCATAGCTAGCGTATTTTCGTAGGAGGGAGGGCGGGAGAGCATGCAGCTTTTAAAGATTGATAAGCTTTTTTGACGAAAACTAAAAACTTATTGCTAACATGTTGCTAACCAATTTATTGTCATCTTTTGAACTTTGCGCACAACTTTTCTAGAGGAGAGCTAGGAGTTCCCTAACTATCTACACCTAGATTTATTGATCTAAGATATTTTAAGACGTCCCTATACTTACACCAGATTATGGTTGTAATGTAAACAAAAGTATGAAGCAATAGTGAAATCCGTACACACCCATTAATTCGCACCTCTGTTAGTCGGAAAACTTCAATAACTTAACGCTACAATGGAATTAGATAATGTTTGAGTGGAATTTGTTGTAAGTACGTAATATAATGTAAACTGATGTATTTTATTTTTAAAATAATAGTACTTAATTGTTTTTAAGACATTAATTATTTTAATGAATGAATAATAATCGGTAATAATTACTGCGGCATATTATTCGATTGTTGATTTGCATTCGATTGTTTTTATTAATCGAATAACATTCTTCGATTCGTTACATTGGGCTAAAGGCAAAAGCCAACAGATACTTATCACTTGATCGAATCGAAAACAAAATATATGGGATTTGACGTTTCGTTATCACAAGTTTGTTTGCAATACCCGCCCATCGTTATAATTATGCTACTTTTTAATGTAGGTAGGAAGGCACAATAGATAATAAAAAACCAATGATAATTTAAATAATAATTTATTTTTAGTTTCTTTACTCGAGGTTTTAATAAATGCAGACATCTACATTCTACATATACAATCTACCAAATTATACGCATCAATGGATACGCCAACATTTCCTCTGTGTAAAACTTTTTTTGCGTTATTTATTTTTAATTTAAGTTAAAGAGACCCTTTATCTTTAGTTATTAAAAATTTTAGATAGATGTTGAAAAAATGACTCACCCAGAAGTTTTTTTTTGTTGCATTGTAACAATTTGCCAGTGTCAAAGTAAATATTTTTGCATCAAGTTAATAATATTGTGCATCACGAGTCATTCATTCATCACCCTCAACAGTCAGGCCAAGTCTCAGTCAAGTCAAAAATTGCTCAAGCACGTTCACGAACACTTAATGGTTAATAATAATTAACAATCCACTATTATTACACATTAACACTCGAAAAAACACAAGTTTAGGAAAATAATTCAAGACACATAACCTGATGTCTCAAGATGGCCGCCAAAATTTCCAGAAGAACTTACAAAACATGCAATTTAATAGTTTACTTTTTAATTGGATAATTAGGCATTAAAGAAGGCGGTGGTTGCTTCCCCTCTGCAGCCAAAGCGTATTTTTTATTTCTCTTAGCAACTATGCGTTCATGAGTACGTTTCATTTCTAATATTTCTTTCATTTCTTCTTTATCTTCATCCTAAAATAAAGTAAAAATATAATTACGCTTATCTCTACCTTTATTTAACGCACCTATCGCGTAAAGTGAGTAAGTATCCTTCACAAATAGGATATCTTGACTGTCAAAATGATATTGTCTGATTGGCGGAACGGACTCGCTTCACGCAGTGAGAATGTAAATAAAATTTACACTAGGCCTTTGTTCTGTGTTCTTATTAAATTACGCGGTAGTAAGCCGCATAAAATAACGTGTTCCCGCTTATTTTTTTTTAGATCTTGTAAGATGATAAGTTCTGCCTTCACCTGATTATGAATGTTACCTACGTATAATCCAGGTCAGGCGTTATATTGCATAGTGTTTTTGTGAATACTCGCCCACGTATAGACAAAACTGTGTTAGTTTTGATATACCCATAAATAAATGTTAACTTAGATTGTTTGTTGTTAGTAAATAATATGCAATTGTGATGTGTAAGTAATCAAATTTCTAATATTTATACTTTTATGGGCATTCTTAAATTAAGCATTTTATTTGCTGACATTTTGCAAGTTATCTTTCTTTTTTATAGTACAACACTCAGCCTGATGTTTCAGCTAGAGTGCAGTCCATGAACGGAAAAAATCTTCAGGCAACAGTCGCCTCCACTATGCCGGTTTGAGGAAGCAAATGTCAACCAATAGCCCTGCAAGTCGGCATAGCTACACGATTAAATAAATTTCAATTTTCCCCCAACCGCTACAGATTAAATTTTTATTCTAAAAAATATTTCTACCCGGAAAGATAGCAGTCATCAATGTTTGCTGCTTCAAGGCTTGCAGTCTTACCGTCTGATTTAACCGTAGCACTAAGGCACGTCGTCCATTGGCCATAGGTTGGCTATAAGTTAAAAGTTGCTTCAATCTCTCAGCTGGTGTCACTCCTCGTTCAACCACAAGAACAATTCTAGCCCATTGTCTCTGCCACTCGTTACGTGTCTCAGCTATCTTCTGATACGTGTTACCCATCATAGCAATTAACATATTCACTAATAATATTGCTACTATTATCATGTAAATAACGAACAATAACTGAAAAGATACGATAATCGTATATTTTTTTTTTCACGTCATATGACCGCACTCCGCCTTATGTTAAGCTAGAGTGCGATCCATGAACGGAGGCAACTCCTGTCAGAGAAGGCGATCTACAATTCCTCGCCCACAAAAAAGAATTCAAAATGAATTATTATTAGATCAGTCTGCCGTCTTCGGGTGAAGCAACTTCGTCTCGTTTGACTCTCACCTCGCAAGCCGGCATAGGGGAGTCGACTAGTACCTATGCTATTTATGGTAGGTAGTTCGCTCATGTATCGTATACTATTTACCTTAGCTTCAATTTCATGATCAGTCCTCTCAAAAGCAGTATAGTAATCGCTGAATGACGTCATAGACATCAAAAACATAGCCATGATGCTCTCCATAGGTGAAGGCATTGGGTTCGATACAGAATCGTCTACGCCTTCCGGTGTATTTGGATTGTCGAATGATAAAAATATTACATAATATGCTGAAAAAACAAAGCTCTAAGCTACAGCTCCATCTGCGTTAGCCTTAATGTTAATGACTGCGACCTAACGCGATAATTAGTGCATTAAAAATTACGGCATTAAAACTATGGCTACATTAAAAAATTAGCTTTGTTTTTTACCTTGAGAAAATCCCATAACAAAAACCAAATAAATGCAAACGAATCTCAACAAATCACCCATTACCATTCGATATATCATCACAACGAACGGCCCAACTGTCTTAAAACCTCTGTAAATTAAAAAAAAAAAGAAGAAAAAATTAGTTTCGTTTTTTGTGAATCTCCTACAGCAAACTTTACGGGCTGGGCGTTTATGAGTTTACTCCTATAAAATAGACTAAATCAAGTAAATACGTACCTACAAAAGAATAGAAAATATGGTGCTGTGGTTAACATAATGATAACAGCAATATGATCTTCAGCAGCATCCGCACACCAGAATCTCAGTGTAGGTAGAGCGAGCATCAATAAGTTCGAAAACAAAAACATCACCCTAATGAAGGAACAGATTGGAATTAACTAATCTGAATTAAAATGCTAGAAGCAAATATTTTTGAAACCTTAAATTGTATTAAGACTTCAACAAACAAATTAGAAGTTAGAAATGGGTATGAAGACAAGGACAATGTAAATATAAAACATCCAAAACTTAATAACATTTTTTTATACAAAGAGAACGCAATAATCAAATAATCCTGCATCTTGTTTTGTTTAAAGAAATTTAATTTACCTAGAAGGGACCGTACTAAGATTTTCGACAAACATTTTTAAGCCAAGGAACCTGGCTTCCCTTAATGCGCCTGCTATGTATGAGAAGGCACCTAACCATAGTACCAATTCTGTGGCCAATCTAACCTGAAAATAGAAAAAAGAAACATTCACCATGTCTTTAGAATTAGGGTTAACGACCAATTGTACATAATTATTAAGGATCGGACAAGCTAGGAAGACAACAACGTGGAAATGGAAACTTCTAGTATAGTAGAGTTCCTGGAACTCTGGCAGAAAAAAGATGTTTATGTTTACCTTAGCCTGCCAAGTTTCAAAATTCATTAATCTACATTCTTCAGTCAGATCTTCCCACCATCCTTCCATATCTGTTTCTCGTGGAATATCAGTAGCTAAAAGAAATACATAAGTAAATGTCAGAAAAGGTATTAGAACTGTCGAACTGTCTAGCATCTAGACTCTAGAAAACAGTTACATTTTAAATTGTATAGATACTTCTCAAGCACACATAGCGAGGGCGACAGCTGCCTATGATATTTCTTTGTATCAGCCGCCGTCTCCACTCATGGACCACATTCTAGCTAAATATCAGTCGGAGTGTAAACCTCTTCCTGTCGCTTTCAAATAGAAAAGTTCTCTTTAAAACCGCAGCTTGGACCTTGTTAATCGTACTAATCTATATACATTGTTTAATATAAGGTATAGTTCAAATATTAGTATGGTATTAGTCCAGTCTGCCGTCCTGGGGTAGTACCTCCACTTTCGAATGTAACACCCGTGAAGTGATTTTGTCACGTTTCGGGAATAGTTTGAAAGTAGCCAGGTATAGCGAGAGGAGTATGCACTGTCAATTTAGATGGTACATGCTCGTCTCCTCAAGCCGGCATAGTGGAGGCGACTGCTACCCGCAGGTTTCTCTGTAGTAGCAGTTGTTTCCATTAATGGACCGCACTCTAGCTTTACATCAGGCGGAGTGTTGTCACATGCCGAGCTACAATAAAAAAAAAAAATACATACGTCTATCCTTATCTTTCGGGTGACTTTTGAATTTAGCACACTTTGCTCCATCGCGATCGTGTTGAGTTCCATTGAGCAATTCCACCGAGCCAGGGTCAAAATCGATTCCATTTATTGTTATTGTGCAATTTTCTGAAAAAACGAAAATATTTAATCTATAATAAGCTAACAGTGTACTAATTTTTATAGTACGTGACTGTATCAAGAGAATCCTGGACGTGATTACATGCAGAGTGATGCAGCACTGGACCACGATGTATCTTAACTTAAAGACAATACTAACACGGAAATAACTGCTATAGAAATATTTGCAGACAGCAATTGCCTTAGCTATGCTGATTTGAACAGACGAATATACACAGATTTCGCTGGCCATACCGATGGTGTGGCAGATTATATACCTAAATGATAATAGTATAGATATTATACATACCAAAATCTTGGCTATCCGTGTCATTAAAAATTAATACAGAAGTTGAATTAGTGAGTGTGGTATTCAAAGGTCTGTCCGGTGGTCCGGGTCTCAATGTAAAACATACTAAAGACACCAAAAAGTAACAAGCGAACAGAATGAATTGTCTGTAGAATCGAAATTTGACAAATGTATTCCATTTCGTTTTTAATAAGTCTATTAACATCCCTTCCAGTAATTCCAGATGTTCGTCTTTTTCCTACAAATTACGTTATATTGCACTATATAATCTGAGTTGTCCTTATCCTGATTAACACCTATAATACAGAGTATCCTAGTTTAAAATCAGGGTTAGGTTTTGTATTGTAGCTGAGTTCTTTAATCGCCATCTATCAATTGATAGAAAGATTCGAAAGAACTTTGTTCAGTTACATACTGTTTATTTGTTATCGTTTACGTGCATGACGAAGCGCTCCACCTTGTCACTATATTGTACGCTTACATACAAAATTGCTGAAACTATGTATGAATAACCAGAACATGTTTTTGATTAATTACGTTACTTACCCCAAAAACAACAAGATTAAGCGCAGAATCTTTACTAATTTGTCCAGTTTCCGTATCTATAGTGTCAACCTGTCCTAGAGGGTAAGCAGCGCATGTGGTAGCACCAATTTGCCAATATATTTCTCGCTCTATATTGAGAATATGAAAAAATAATTCTGTGCGCGCTAATTTAGCTGCTAACGTTAATGGTGTTAAATTTTGTACATTACGAAGATTTAGGGATGCGCCTAGTTCGTATGCCATATCAAATGTACTCTGTGAATAAAAACAATAATTACGTAGATTATAATCGTGTATTATTTTCCCAAACTTTTGTGATAAGTACAAAAAAGTATTTGGATTAAAGTCGGAACAGCATTTCTCTATGACAGCAGTCATATTTGCACTTAGACCGTATATCTATATCTACACAATATGCCGAATTTCTATAAGTCTTTTATACATCAATAACTAACCATCTTTTCATAAATAGTGAGCATATGTAAAACCGTATTTCCATTAGTGTCTTGTTTATCAGGATTTGCCCCTCGCGCTAAAATAAGTCGATAACATTCTTCTTGCCCAAGACATGCTGCAAAACTTAGAGGATATTCTCCCCAATATACATATCTATAAAGAATTAATTAGTTTATTGCCTAAAAAGCTTTTGAATTGGAACAAAAACAAAGGAATGAAGTTAAGAAGGTAAGATCAATAAGACTAGGTTAAACTTTTGATTTGGATTTTTGGCATGCTGACCAGTTCAGTTAGCATTAGCTATAGCAGTTAGATTTACAGTTAAATTGAACTCGCTAACTGATTCAGTAAAGTGTTGGCTGGAATTCCTAATTAATTACGCACCGCGCTGATTAGCCGCTGTGCAGCAAGCACTAAGTCGGCCGCCAAACAGCAAGCCTAATACTAACAAAGAACCAGTAAATCAATAATTACCCATTATAATTGGTAAGAGGTTGAACATTAACCCATTCATGGTCTAATGAATCCATACGTGAAGCCTTCTGATCTTCAGGACACATGAAATTCCCAAAACATCTTTCATGGTAATTTGCACCAGCATCCAGTAGAAATTTCACCATCCAGGGATCTTCATTTACTATCGTCATGTGGAGTACACTTTCTCCTTAAAATAATAGGTATATTTATTAATATTATTATTATTATTAATTGCACCACGTGACTTAACTGTTACTTTCACGTTAAAATAATGGTTAAAATTAAAATTGGGTTGCTTCAAAAAAACCTGTCAGTTTGAACGCTTATTTTAACGTTAACCGTAACCTACGAATTTTGGCTGGTCAAAATTAAAGTAATAGTTAAACCAATGTCACTAACATCAAGTATATGAAAAGAGAACAAATATGTTTTTTTCTATTAATTTTTCGGGAATGTACTCCTAATTAGATCAGTCAACCTTTTATCGATAACGATATGAATTTACACGAGGGTGCAACGCGTGTTGTGTAAACGTAAAATATAAGTCAAAATAACTTTAACGGGCCTATTGGTGCAATTGGTCGTTATTGGTTAAAATAATTACAATTTTAATAGTCAAGTCGTAAGAAATCGCCTTATATGGACAGTACCTATTATTTTTTAACAAATTCATATAAGTATGTAGTTATTATCAACACTTTTTATCAAATTACTTCCTATACGTAGATAACAGAGGGGTTTTAAAACATGCTGACGTGTGACTATTATATAGGCCAAAGCTTTAGTTTTTACCGTTAACCTAATATACTGTAATAACTAATTTTATTTGAATTTTAGTGTATGTAAATTATAAATCAATAACGTGGTTACTCCTTACAATGTAGAGAAATAAAATCTGAATTACAGTGACAAACTAGTTCAAAAGAATCAGAAGTCAGAGGAACTTAAGGTGGAAAATAAAGAATTCGAGATCAGTCACCGTTTTAACAATAACAATATGAATTTACACGATATTGCAACGACTGTGGAGTAAATGTAAACGTTTAACGGTCGTCGACGCCGTAAAAGTAATTGTCAAAGTTACTTCAACCGGCCTTCTGGTGCAAGCCACCCTATGTAATAACTTACCGTAATATTCATCGCTGACATAAATATCATTAATAAGTTTAGGATAGAATCGTAGTAATCGCTTTGCTAAATCGTCTAGAAGTGAGGTAGCGTTCAGTAGACATAAGTGTAATATTGTTTCACCTACGGCGCCTCGTTCCTAATACAGATAAAAAAAAATGTTTATTGTAGTTCAACATATGATAGCACTTCGCCTGATGCGAGCTAGAATGCGGTCCATGAACGAAAACAACTGCTACTACAGAGAAATCTCTACGGGCAGTAGTCGCCTCCGCTATGCCGGCCTGAGGAGACGAGTATGTACCATTTATTTGTAATCTATTAGAAATTATTGGTATATTGAGTGTAAAAAGACAGCAGTCTTTATTAACCACATGTTACACTACCAATATCAAAAAGTTATTGCAAGTTATTTTTTTAATTATTAATTCTTTTAAGGATTTCGTGTAATTCTTATCAAGGCGCAATGAACGCGTAACATCGCCAACACAAGTTGCCTCTCTCGCGAAACCGCCGCGACACCAGTCGTTTGTCAATCGTCGCCTTTACATTGCTTGTTTTTGATATTTTAATGATATTTTGTGATTTTTAGCAAATAATCGTACCATAATGTTATGTAGTTGAAATTGGACTAATAAATGTCAAAATTTATGCAATTTTTTTAAATACGATGTGAACTTCTAGTTCATTAGTTTGTTATATGTCTTTTCACAACCTGTTGTAATACACACTTTGATCCCTCAATATACAATACGATAGACTAACTTGTAGCTCATTAAATTATGATGAAAATTTTATTTAAAAAAATCAACACTCACACGACAGTTTTGCTGATGTATTCGAAACATGCTCTTCATCCACTAACATGGCAAATTAAAAAATAAATAAATCGAAGTGGTCAGCATAAATAATAATCAATTACCTTGACATCCCAACAAAGTTCCCTATAATTAGACGGATTAGCATCATATTCCTCTTGCGTTACTTCAGGCCAATCTAATTCCACGTCGAATTCCTCATCCGGATTTTCCATCCCGCGAAGAGGGGGTAGCTAATAAATATCAAGACAAAATATTTAGTAGCAAAAAAAAGTTTGTTCAAACTCGAGTGCAGATAACAGTCGCCTCCACTATCCCGAAGGAGACAGAGGACACTGTTCTTGTAATAGCGGGCTAATTCCAAACTGATCCGGAGACTGCGACTAGAAAGTGATAGTACTAATCCTGGACGGCAGACTGATCTAATAACCATCTTAGGTCTGCCTACCACTCCTAATTTTACTGTTTATATAGCTTGGTATTGAACCGATTGTCATAAAATTAAAAAGTCCATAGCGATAGCTATGCTAATATTAGTACAAACTAATTCTAACGGCCTCATTTTTTAAATTATTTGTCATTATATAATTTAGAAAACAATACCATTATAATATTACAAGCAAAATCTTAAATTAATTAAGATAGCAACCATGATAAAAACTACTACACTAGATATATTAGTATCCCTTGTCTACTACTATAAGCTAAGAAAACATAAGTCCCTCTATAGGGTCTGGTAATTGGACAAACAATTGGGGAGGTGGATCTGGTGACAGCTGTCTTTTTTACATATTTTTTGGATAATACTCGCATATAATAGATTAATTTAGTCGACACGTGTTTCTGGAAAACTTCTATAATTGCTTTGTTCTTTTTTTATTAATTTTTCAAAATAGCGATTGTAATGTAGTAATCGTGACTTTTGGCCGGAACTAAACCATTGCCAATGAACAAGAAAAAATAATCATTTGTCAAATATTCAAACAAATTTTTAATTTAAAAAAAATCCTGTTAAGTAATACATCGTGTTTATATTTAGTATAGTTTTGTTTTAAAAATTACAAAAATTTCGTATAAAACACTGTTATTGTTGGGAAACGCAAACAAAAGATATTTGACAAACTTGTGAGGTGCTAACCATAGACAACAAAATAATCTACAAAACTGTTAGGTTCGTACTTTGTCTTTTATGTTGTTTGTTTGTGACCGTCCGAAGAAGGTCGAAGAAGGTCATTACAGTTTTTCAAATACAGTGTAAACTCTTTATAACGTTATCCTTTATAACGATAAACTCCCTATAACGTTGAAGTGAGCCCAACTTGGTTGGTTTGCGTTAAAACCCATATATTGAAACACTCTTTATAGCGATACGCCATTCTCTATTACGAAGAAATGTGTTCATATTTTTAGGCAGTAAATATTTATTATCGGTATTATTGTTTATGTTATGTTATCAGGTAACAAAAAACTTTGAAGCTCCGAAACATCCGATGTCGGTCTAGCTTTTGTTATCCTTAATTGCCTTGAACACGTGCAGTAAGACGCATTGTTTTCTCGGAAGTGATGGTCTTCGACCAAGCATACTGGGTACCTATCGTATTATCAGTCGTAAACCTACTTTGAAACTGTTAACATGGCCAGTAAACGGAAAGCGATTAGTGTTGACGAAAAAGTTTGTGTGATACGTGCGATTGAAAAGGGTGAAAAGAAAAGTGACGTTGGAAGGCGTTTTGAACTAAGTCAATCCACTGTTGCTACCATTTGGAAAAACCAAAAAACAATTCTACAGGCGGCGCTGGAAGGAAACTCTTCTAAAAAATTAAGAAAGCCAAAATTCGAAGACTTAGATCAGGCAATGTTGTCGTGGTTTAACAATCAGCGCCAGAATAATGTACCCATCTCGGGGCCAATTGTAAAAGCTAAGGCTGAAAAGTTTGCCAACCAACTTGGCATAATTGACTTTAAAGCATCTGAAGGTTGGCTCGGAAAATTTAAGCACCGTCACCAAATTACGTACGGTAAAATGAACGGAGAGGCGCGGGATGTCGATATTAATGTGACTAACAATTGGATTAGTACAGTATGGCCTAAATTAAAGATGAAGTACTCACCAGAAGACATTTTTAATGCAGATGAAACTGGCCTTTTTTTCAAGTTGACTCCCGACAAAACTTTAAAATTCAGAGGGGAAAAATGTGTTGGAGGAAAACTGTCTAAAGAGCGTATTACAGTTCTAGTGGCTGCCAATATGAGTGGCACAGAAAAAAGAAAGCTCTTAGTTATAGGCAAATCGAAAAACCCTCGGTGTTTCAAGAACATAAAACAGTTGCCAGTTACGTACAAAGCAAACAAGTCAGCTTGGATGACATCGCAGATTTTTGAAGAGGAAGTGAGAAAATGGGATGCTGAATTAAAATCACGGAAAATCTTGCTTCTAGTAGACAATTGTCCTGCTCACCCAATCATATCTAATCTTCGAAACATAGAGTTAGCATTTTTCCCAGCTAATACAACCAGTATTCTACAACCAATGGATCAGAGTGTCATTAAAAGCATAAAGGGCCACTATAGACGGAAAATGTTGATGGATATGATCGAAACTGACGGCAAGGTCTCGATCAACATGCTACAGGCAGTGAACTTCTTATCAAAAGCCTGGGAAGAGGTAACAGCAGCCACTATCCAACATTCTTTTCGACATGCTGGATTATGTAGTAGCCAAGAAACGAACCAATTTGACAGTGAAGACAATCTACCACTGAGTGAATGGATAAGCCAGTTCGACATACCAAACAATTTCAACGAAGATCTACAATCGTACGAAAATATAGATGAGGATGTAGCCACAACTGGTACACTTACAGATGAACAAATTGTTGATTTAGTGTCAAAAAGTCAGGAAACACCCGATAATCAAGATGAAGAAGATGATCAAGTGGACAAAGCCGAATCACCACCAACAATTCAACAAGCCCTAGATGCCGCTAAGTTGGTAGAAAAATTTTTGCTGTTTAATCAAGACGATTCCACCACACATCTAGATATGAATAGAATACATAAAATAATACAAAACAAGTACTGGCATAGCAAAAAACGTCAAACAAAGTTATCAGACTATATGTATAAACAATAATTTATAATACATACATATTAAAAAATCTTGTTAATATGGTTGTTTTTTTGTTCACTCCATATAACGAAAACTCTCTATAACGACAAAAAATGCTCAGTCCCTTGAGTTTCGTTATAAAGAGTTTACACTGTATCTCCGCGATTTTGAAGTTTTTTCAGACGGGAATCAAAAAATACATCTAATTGAAGTGATATCTCGAAATGATTTTCGATTTAACATGTGCTAGTTTTTGTTTACCTTGCCCATTCAAAATATGTGTGAAATGAAATGTAGCAAAATGAAAAGTAAAACTAATTACCAATTTATGTCTAGCCCTCTCCTTATTTCGTAAAAGAACTATGTGTGAAACAGGAATATAACGCCCTTTGCCCTTATTATACAGAAACGGCTCCACTTTGGTTTTTATTGCGTGATCAATCTCAGCGTATTGTTTATTTTGTACAGCTCGTTTCATCATGTCTACTAGCAAACCGGTTCCTGAAATTATTTATTGCAGCTCGGCATATGATAACACTCCTGGTGTTAAACTAGAGTACGGTCCACGAACGGTAACAATTGCTGCTACAGAGAAATTTCTGCAGGCAGCAGTCGGCTCGTTATACCTGGCTACTTCCAAACTGATCCAAAAACGCGACAAAGATACTTCGCGAGTATTACAGTTGATAGGACGGCAGAGTGAGCTGAAACCACTGTCATTTGCCTACCATTCTTTTTTTATGCATACATTTATTTATTATTATCTAATTAAATATTTACGCACCTTTTAAATTAATAAACTTGTAAAGTTTTTGCATAGACGTCCCCGCTTGCTTCTTAACACCACTCGTAACATTACTTTCTGTATTACCCATGGTATTTTGTGTTTCCTTATTACATTAATATTATAATTGCTTTCGTAATACAACTATTATGCTTTGAACTAACTCACAAAATTCTAGAAAACTAATGGCTACCTCTATATTGGATAGTTTATTGACAAAACATTGTTGTCGCTATTGGTAATTTGGAGATAAGTTAACTTCATAATATAAAACAAATGGTTTGTATTCAGTTTTAATTATAATTTCTTTTGTTTTCCCCCCCTTTTATGGTTTTAAATTTTTATATGGTTAAATATTGATTATCTCTTTGTCAAAGAAATTGTTGCATGTTGAATTGATGTATGCGACCGCTTTGGACGCCCTAAGCGCCTAAAAAGGGATTCTTAAACATTGCTGAAGCCATAAAATAGTTTCCACTAAAAACAAATGAGCTGGGATAGGGAGTGGGAGCAACTTATTACGTCTGTCAATAAATAAAGCAAGAAGATAAGTGTTAAATATTGTATTAATAATGTGATAAAAACTTATTTCCTTAATAACAAATAAAATATTTCTACTAAACTTAAAATTGAAGCTCCGAAGAACAAACCGACCATGCCACCGACAGTTACTGAAAATATAGTGAAGAATATTGACAAAATTGAGTGCCAAAAGCCTAAAAATAGTAGACTGCTGGTGTTTATTACTCCAGTCAGTTCTCGCCTAGTACCACTAAGTGACACCTAGTTGCGTTCCGGTATCAACTTAAGAAGTAGCCAGGTGTAGCGAAAGGAGTGTGCATTGTCAACCTGGATAATGCACATTCGTTTCCTCGAGCCAGCATAGCAGAGACGACTGCTAGTTTTTTTATATATCCTTTTTTATATCCGTGTGATGTTAAAGCTAGAACGCAAAGAACCGAGGTAACAGCCGAGGTGACCGGCAGTTGACTATGTCTGCCGACTCATCGGCACCATTAAGATTGACTCTTGACTTTGCTGAGTTTGTTCTATCATTCTTTATACCTGGCTATTGCCGAGGTGATCCAAGCATGAAATGCAAGTGTGAATTGTGTTCATCATAATATAATTGAACGTATATTAATTATACGTACCAACTAAATCCAAATCATTACGTAGTACATTTCGACGATATCGAAGAGAAGGCAGCGAGGCCATTCTGATAGACACTTTAGCCGTCTCATAACCATCTAATATTCTAACACTGAAATTAATTGCAGTATTGCTAATTTTTAAACGACTATTTTAATACCAAAAATTTACAATATTTTACCAATAAACATACAAAATATGCTAAACAAGAGAATCAAAAACGTGTTAAAAAAGGGCTGAAGTTCTTTTTTCTTAAAAATATAGATGTAGAGCATGAGTTTCTGTTGTAATATAGTTTTTGATTGTATTATAAACGCTACATATTGCGATTTGCGACAGAGACTCCTGTTCTGCATCTATAATTTTCTGTATATTTCTCTGTTGATCTTGTTTTTAGGTTGCATGCTCTGTCTGTTTAAAAATTTTAGTTAATAAATATATAGTTAAGGTGCTGTGCCTCTCAAATAAGCCTATGTGGGCTTTGAGAGGCACAAGATTTCTATTTTATAAAGTTTATATAAAATGAATTAAAAAAAAAATTTAAAAAAAATTCTTTGATTTTGTATGACTATAACCTACTTGCTCAAATGTACAGTTTTTATTTCACTTTCACCGCAAGCTGGTAAACAATGATCCTTCAAATCATCATTGGTTTTAGGATTAGGTCCAGATAGTTTTGTTATTTGGGCTTCATATTGAACTAAGCAATTAAGACCAGTGAAATTGCAATATAATTTTTCATCTGAAAGAAACAGTTGAACATATGAACTTTTAGAAGGAAGTAGACATATTGTACCATGTAGTAAGTCAGAAATTAGCTTGAGAAGCAATGCTCGATGCGATTCGACTCGGCTCCTTTCGAAGCAGTTTCATAGGAAACATAGAAAAGCGAATTCTTGGAATTCGATTCGATAAATGTTAATAATTTTAATCTGTATAGATTTGTATCTATAAAACGAAATTAATCTGTATAATTTTTTACTATTAACTTATTTCCACTTACATTTTAAATCTCTTGCTGGATGAACACAATGACAATTATCGTATCGATCTTGTGTCGTTCTAGCGAGAGTGCATGCCCCATAGGAATAAACCTAAAAATCAATTTTAATGTAATACATAATTTTTATTAAAAAAATATTATTGGTTATTTTCTTATGCTTATTATTAAATTCGGTCAAAAACAACGTGCATATAGCAGCCTGAGCTGGAGTCCTTCTGAAAGAGAGTGGGATCCTTTGCTTTACGTACGGCTCAGTGGTCAAATAAAGTGGCCAAGTAAGCGACTGTGGCCACGTTGGTTGCAAGCACTGCGCGGGCTACATAATATAATCAATACAAAATATATATTACCGGATAAACCTGAATGAATGAATCTGAAGGCATTTCGTGAAGATATCTACATTGACGTACATTTAAACTTTCCCGTTGAAGCAGAGGATCATTCTCGACTTCTGCTATCTATAAATAATAACAAAATTATAATCAACATAAATATTTAATATTCCGCCTAGAGTTAAGTTGGTCCACGAGCGTAGAAATATTTAACAGAAAAATGTGTAAAACTGCAGCAGTAATCTCATCCGCTATACCGGCTTCAGGATATGAGTGTGTACACTTCAGGTTGACAGGACACTATATCATCTATATCCAGCTCTTCACGGGCGTAGCGGGAAGCTTCAAAGTATCCTGTCGCATTCGTCTGTTAGCGTGACGGAGATAACTACTGCCTGCAGACATTTCCCTGTGGTAAATGTCTCCATTTATAGCCCGCACTATATGTTATTATCAGGCGGAGTGTGGTCACATACCGAGCTATAAAATAAACTTACAGAGAATATATAATCTGTTTTCTCAACTGCAAGGGCTTCAAATTTAAATGTAGGATCTAAAGCGTTCGTGGATAATTCTTCTGAACTGTGTACAGAGATCTTTAGGTCAATTAGAGGGGTAAATGTTAGAACGCCTGGACCTGTTGTTCTATTTACTACTAATTGTTCTACGGCAGATGATTTCCTGGAATAAATTTGTCGATCAGGGTTAAGTTAGTTTCATTTAATCATTTATGATATATTTTGTCTCAGATTATAGATGAATTGCAGTAGAATTTAGTTCTTTATTTGTAGTCTCTTTTTTAGACAATAAAGATTATTTTCTTTGTTTAATAATTATTTTTTATATTATATTGTTATAAGATTTTTGTTATTGTATCATAGAACTTTGTTCCTCATTTGTAAAGTTCATTTTGTAATGTGGTAAATTTAGTAAACATTATTATCTTTGTGATAATATTTCATTAATTAGTCATAAACTGTTCATCTATTTTATCAATTCCGAATATTTTTTTATCAGTGATTATCTTTTAGTGTTGTTGTGTAACTTAACCCAGAACCGTGTGAGTTTTATTTCCACGATTTTTGTTACATTTTAGCGTTTTTAAAGAACGCAGATCTCTTCGTTTGAAATTCCATTATAAAGGTATGTTTTACTACAAAATTCAAAACGTTTTAAAAAAATCTCGTTTCACTATACAATAGGCGCATCGTACTATTTAACCGCTTGTTCATTTTATTTTGAATCGCACCCTAATGTCAGCACTACACGCTGGCCCACTACACCTTGGTCAACATCAGGTCGACCAGGCCACCCGAACTAAAGATGGCTTGGCTCCGCTTAGCCAGTGCAGCGTGTAGATGCGGCTTAGCAAACGGAACGTTCAGACGGTTGCCAATCGGTTGAACCAACATGTAGCGCCGGCATAAAACGGTTTCTGAACACATCTCGTTCTAAGCGTTTTTACATTAATTGCTATACTAACGTGCTTTGAAGTGTGTTAATTGAAAAACACGCTCCTTCCTCAGAATCTACTAAGAAAAATCGATCGCAACATTTAAAACTCAATCCGTTATATTGACAATTTGTTACCATCTCTTCACAATTTTTTCGTACCTAAGAAGTAAATTATAAAATTATTACTTGCCTAGATATTAAGTAAATTTGCCAATCGTACTCTAATACTCTTAATTAAATTACTGTATTATGTAGATATTGTACTTTGATTTTGAATAAATCATTTAAATAGTTATTCCCATAGAGATATATACAATGGTTCTTTCTATAAAACTTTATTGTGATGGCAATCTTAGTACATATAGTAATTGTGATTAAACGTGAAATTGTTAGCAATCTGGAGTCTCCCCATAACACGCATTCCTATTTAAGCCATTTACTTCCCATTTATTTTTTTTATCAAAAATTTGCACCTATTTATTATAGTTTTCGGCATAGAAAAGTGTCTGCACCATCTGCAGCATCATCTCCTCTATGCCTGCTTATTTAACCTTTTAAATGTAATAAAACAAATACTTTATTAGCAATATCTCTCCATCGTAGGTTGCATGGTATCTTCTCACCGCACGGCTCACAACGGCTGCATGCTCCCTTCACAAATAGCAAATCGCTCATGTACTTCCTTCGTGTATAGTCCAATGGGGTTAACAAATCCGCTGTCAAAATGTAAGTTTTATTTATTTTATTATTTAAAAGTAAATACTTGGTAATCAAAACATAATAATATTTGGTTGGTGGTTTTTCAAGCGGGGGTTGGATATATAAATACATACAAACTACATATTCATACAGATTCGCTTATTAAAGGAATGAATTATATTTTAGTGCCGCTATGGGCAACCTTTGACATGTTGAGGGCCAAACTTTAACGTGCAAATACGTTCGCGGGCCGCGTTTAAAAGTACTTAGTGCATTTTAAAGTAGTGATAATTTTTTTTTTTTTGCCGCCTCACTGTCACTCCCGTGAGTATAAGTACCTAATGTAATGTTTTTTAAATTGGGTTTATCAAAATGTCTCGCGGGCCGGACCATATCTTACAGCGGGCCGGATCCGGCCCGCGGGCCGGTTGTTGCCCATATGTGTTTTAGTGTTATAAAACTAAATATTAAGATGTAATAAATAACATGAAAAATAAACTTATAGCTTACTTTATTACAATGTACATATTATTATAATTTTATAGTGACGGGGTCGCAACACTTATTTAAATTTTGGCTTTTTCGAGGGTCCCGGCGAATGTTAAATGTTCAAAAAATTGAAAAAAATTTGAAAAATTTTGAAGGAATTTTATCTATATTTCTATTAATACCAAGGGGATTATTAGAGCCTGTTTGATGAAGAAATAATAAATGAATAATTGTTATTATAGAAATAACAAATGGAAAGTATAAAATCGTGTTAAAGTAGCATTAATGGTTGAGAAACGATGTGATAGACTTAGAATCATCAGTCACCTTTTTTATAACGCTCTCGATCTTGACCGAAATCGTCTCAATCGGACTTGTCCGAATAATGGCGATTCAGAGGCTACAAAGAGCCTGGAGCCCATACTGGAGCTATGGCGTCTTTGTGTGTCCTCTATCACCTATACCACGGTGAATGCTCTAAAGAGGTCTTTAACCTTATTCCTACTTCATCCTTCCACCCCGTAACATCCGCACTGGACGGGGGAAGCATCCGCATTGTATCGACAGAATTAGCAGGCAAACGACTTCAGCGCATCCTTTTTACGGCGTACAATCGATATGTGGGATGCTTTGCCCTCTCACGTGTTCTTCCGCTACTTTAACCTTGATCCTTCAAACGGAACGTAAAAAAGCACCTTCTAGGGCCGGAATAGTGACAGCGACTGGAGCCACCAATGTTGGTGCTCATGGACCTCCACTGTGCTTACCATCAGGCCCGTCGAGGTCACATGTCACAATAAAACTTAATGTGCTATCAAAATACATACGATAATACTCCATAAATCTCCTCAAAGACTTTGTATGACTATATTTCTCGCATATCGTGACAGCAGGAAATGTGGTAGTCCACGTCAGGTATAAGGTGTCCGGTGTGAAGTTTACTTCAGATCCTCGCAGTATAACTGGTAGAAGTAACATATACGTGCACCAACAGGAAGTTGCTATAACTAACATCCATATTAATCTATAAAGGAATATAGGGTTAATTAAAAAAGTGTTAAGCTGCCGTGGTCTAGTAGACGCGTGAACTGCTGCTGTCGTGGGGTAGTATCACCTTTAAAGTGTGACAATCGGAAGTGGCCTTGTCGCGTTGCGGGGTAATTTTTGAAGTAGCCACGTACAATGAGAGGCGTGTGCACTGTCAACCTATTTATTTATTTATAAGAAGTATGTTTTAATGTAGATACTTACCTAGTTAATATATTTGCATTATCTTGAGCTATAAAACGTAAGCCATGAAGACCACTGTTCTGTCCAAAAAATCTCAATTTTTCAACGTACAAATTATTTTTTATATTTTTTAAT
Organism: Tinea pellionella; assembly: GCA_948150575.1. NCBI lineage: Eukaryota > Metazoa > Arthropoda > Insecta > Lepidoptera > Tineidae > Tinea > Tinea pellionella. Next base: position 2,870,544 of record OX411249.1, on the reverse strand, counting down.
TTATTCTTTGACTTTACCATTTTTATATGTAGACTTGTTTATCTGTAAACTCGTCATATTTTTGTGAAATTAATTTAAAATATTGAAACATCGAGATAATAATCTCTTTTTTAATATTTTGCAAAATCCATTATGTTAATTGCATTCTAATAATTATCGTAATTAACTACTTCAACAAATTGTTTCTAACAGCACGTTATAAAAGCTATAGATTTAAACAGGCTGAGCACGAAAAAATTTGACCTAGGACGTACATATCTCAATGCCTAGGACAGAACTTCTTTGCTTATTTACCTCATTTCATTTTATTTCACTTCATTTCATTTATTTTCGTAGTTTTTTAATCTAAATCTATCTAAATACTTATATAAAATGTTAATGTTAGTACGTAAAGACAGGGTTTTCTCTATGACCACCAACTCCGATCTACTTCCCGTTGGGGTGGTAGATACCCCTGGGTCTCCTGGTGAAAGTAAGGGAGTTTGGACACGGTGGGTGGAAAAGGGTGGTTGTAGGGCGTGAAAATATCAAAAAATGTATATCTGTCCTTTTCTAACTTATGACATATTGACTACTAAGTCTGTCTTTTTCTAACTTATGACATGTTGAGTACTAAGTACTCCGAAATGTGTTGATCTTGATCTAGAAGGTTCTAAAAGTTACAAGAATGATCTAGAAAGTTCCAAAACGTTACCAACTGCTAAAATCGATATAAAATGTTCTAGAAAGTCCTACAAATTTTTGAAATGCTCTAGAAAGTTCTACAAATTTCTGGAATTATCTAGAAAGTTCCAAAATAAGCGCAACTGGTAAAATTGATCTAGAAGGTTCTAAACATTTCACGAATGAATAGTATCTAGAAAGTTCCAAAACGTTATCAACTGCTCTAATCAATCTAGAAGGTTCTAAAAATTTCAGGAATGATCTAGAAAGTTCCAAGACGTTATCAACTGCTACAATCGATATAGACTGTTCTAGAAAGTTCTACAAATTTCTGGAATGATTCCAAAATGAGCGCAACTGTTAAAATCGATATGGAATGTTCTAGAAAAGTTTAAAAACTTCTAGAATTATCTTCAAACATTAAAAATGTGTATAGCTGCTAAAATCGGTATAGAATGTTCAAAAAAGTTCTACAAATTTCTGTTTACACATTTACTAGAGTATTTCTTATTTTCAATTCGTTAATTAGTTAATTAATTTGATTTGATTAACTCTATAAACACCGTATGTTGAATGGTCAAATAAGTCTCTCAATATCTAAGATAGAAATCTACAATATCTACGTTAAAAACGGATCCTTAAATATTTTTTATACCATTAAACATGCGATGTATTTTAATCCGAGCAACGCCGGGTTTCGTCGCTAGTTTTTTTATAAAGAAGGCTTACTACTTATAATTATTATGACGACGAAGATTATTGACTATGAAAGAAGGACTGTAGATGGATTTGGTATAAGTTTTTTATTTATTTATATTTTCGTAGATTGTTTGCTCTTTTGATAGACCATAATGTTGAGTTGAGAGAAGCTGCGGAGCCGATGTCAAATGTAATTGCAGAATCATTCGACCCAAATGTACGAGTACAATGCCCATTTACAATGTTTTGATTTTGTTTTTGTTTTAATAGCAAGAAAATTGTGAATAAAATAAAACAAGAAATAATTCGAATCAAACATTTAATTCTATTATAAAAATAACAAAAACACGTTCCTAATAAGAAATATAAATAAATATTTATTTAAAACTTAAATCTTAAAGCTACGGCAAGATTATTTTCTTCGTTCAACGAAAACTTATACTTTTCATTTCAAATGCATTTTCTTGGGGATTAACGCTGAATTATCAATATTTTACACTCGTCTTACTGTTTATAGACAAAAATACGTAGTCAGTTCGAATGTAATACTCGTGAAGTGACTTTGTCGCGTTTCGGGAATAGTTTGAAAGTAGCCAAGTATAGCGAGAGGAGTGTGCACTGTCAATCTAGATGGTACATGATCGTCTTCTAAAGCCGGCATAGTAGAAGCGACTGCTGCCCGCACAGGTTACTCTGTAGTAGCAGTTGTTTCCATTCATGGACCGCACTCTAGCTTTACATCAGGCGGAGTGTTGTCACATGCCGAGCTACAATAAAAAAAAATACGTCTAACCACTTTTCATAGAAGTACCACCAGCAACATGTTAGCTGCATCACTTACAACTTATATTTGTGCTATTCACCAACCTCATTCTCAGCCGCTTGCACATCGACTGATTATCGAGATTATTTCGTAAAGTGCTGCAGCGCCAGTTTGGCTAACTGTTTTTTTTCAACACTCCGCCTGATATAAAGCTGGAGTGCGGTCCATGAACGGAAACAATTGCTACCACTACAGGCAGCAGTCACCTCCGCTATGCCGGCTTGAGGAGACGAGTATGCACCATCTAGATTGACTGTGCACACTACTCTCTTTATACTTGCTTATTTTCAAACTGTTCCCGAAACGCGACAAAATCACGACGACAAACTTGGCTAATGTACATTAATTTTTTGCAATGCTGAAAATGCCTCCATGGAAAGTGGAAGATTTATAATACAAGTAGCGGCATACTAGTGTAAAATGTATCTGAAAATACGCTTCAGTGGATTATAGGGTCTATGTCCCAAACATCCACTCCCCAATTTTCTTCACTAGTCATCCCATCCAACCAAAAACTTTCTTCCAGATACTTTTCTCTGTGGTCGTGGTGACTATTGTGGATTCTGTTTCATCATCCATCATTGGGTCTGCATAAGGTATCATAGTGGTGGTGACCGTATTATTTTTAAGAGAACGATCTAGACGAAATCCATTCTGCAAATCTCTTAGAAGATCAGCTCTGGGGTGACTGCGTTCCCATTCCGTTGCTGAAAATTAAAAAAAAATTAGAAAAAAAATTATAATACTTTGGTCCTAAAACAAAAGTAAGGTCTTTAAGTACTATTAATCCTTAACTCACGCCCTGTTCTCACTGGGGTAAGCAGAAACTATGGAGCGCCTATGGCTCCTCTCTCTACATACCACTTTCGCTTCGACCACATCCAGTGCCGGATTTATTGGGCATTGGGCAATATAGGCAGTTGCCTATGGGCCGCCACCACACCACAAAAACAAATTAAATACAAGTAAATCGACAAAGACTCAGTAGAAATAAAAAAATACTGAGTTTTGTTTTAAATTTTGTGTTAGCCAACTTATTTAGTTACTCTCTTCTTTACCTTGACCTTAATAGAAACTTTCAACAGTTAACTACAAACGATTTGAGGGCCTGACCACATCCCTCCAACCTCTTGACCAATCTGGCTGAGAAAGGTCTTCCTAGGATGCCCTCCGACACTGCCATCCAATTTCGGTTTAAACAAATTTCAAAACTCCTTTTATATAAAACTTACGACAATAAGGTTCTTTTTCCGTTGTAAGTACAAAGTAAGGCCCTCTTGCTCTCGGTAGACCATCAATCTCACCGACAGCATTGATACCCATTTCAGCACATGAAGCTTTCCGATCACACGCCGCTACCAGACTTGAATTTACACTGAAATTTTATAGTTCTTTGAGTTTAGGTTAACGGTGATAAGGAATGTAGGTAGATACTTGAAAAAAAACTGTGGGTCCATTTCTCTTAGGTGAATGGGCATTCTATTTTTCTTTTTTATATGTATATATTTAAGAGTGGTAGGCAGACTAATGATGGTTATTAGTTCAGTCTGCCGTCCTGGAGTACCACCACTTTCGAATGTAACACCCGTGAAGTGATTTTGTCGCGTTTCGGTAATAGTTTGAGTATAGCCAGGTATAATGGTGCAGCTCGTCTCCACAAGCCGGCATAGTGGAGGCAACTGCTGCCCACACAGGTTTCTCTATAGTAACAGTTGTTTCCATTCATGGACCGCACTCTAGCTTTACATCAGGCGGAGTGTTGTCACATGCCGAGCTACAACAAAAAAAAGCTAGAGCGCGATCCATGTAAGGAAATAACTGCTACTACAGATAAACTTCCACAGACAGCAGTCGCATTATGTCCCTGCCGGGGGTAGGCAGAGCCAACCGTAGGACAAAAACCATCATCAGTCTGCCTACCACTCTTATGGTGTGTATATACATAGCTACGACGTAGCTACAGTAAAAAAAAATTTACCCTTCATAAGTAAGATTCCACCGATGTGCTCTAAAAGTACAGTTACCCTCCAAAAGAGATTCAGTAAAAAGTAGATACGCTCTGCCATGGCTACAGATTGCTTGTTCAAGTCCTTAAAAAAAACAGTTCTACTGCCGTCAAATATAACATGCGTAAGGTGACAGTTTATCAGGTGATCTAGGTAGGAGAGGAGTGTGCACTGTCAATCTGGATGGTGCACATTCGTCTTATCAAGCCGGAATAGCTTTGGAAGTTGCATAAGAATAAAATCAATAAAACAAACTTACTTGAAATAACAGGCAGTACTCGAGACCAAACAGAACTAGAACTGGTATTACAACCCGGTTGTTTCATACCACCATTTGGATAGAAATCTGCATGACCTAAAAATTAATGAGCAACACACTTTTTTGGCATTGATTGGTCTAATATCAACTACATAACATTCTGGTATCATTAATTGTTTAAAAAAAAAACTTCATCGAAACATCAAAAACGAGCAATGTGAATGCAAGTATTGGTATACAGACGCGGCTTTACCTATAGTGCAGGGTGTGCGGCGCACACGGGCGCCGGCTCCAAGGAGGCGCCGAGCACCCTCTAATCTAATGCGACACCTCCAAAGATGCATCGCTCGCGGCACCGCGACCGGCGCGCTCTCAAAGACCCTGCGCCCATGTTACAGCCGATGCCGGGCGCACGGTAGCAAAGCAAAGCGCGCCACCACAAGCTGTGTCTTTACCTATTCTACACAATAACTTTTGTTTCAACGTTAAATCGCGTTAAACTGCGCCATGTGTGTCTTCAAAAAGTTGCTTCCCGACATAATTTAAAATTGCACTAATTGCACCCGAATTTCCGTTTGAAAATATAACTGTAAGTATCAGAGGCGGCTCTAGCCCTCGTGGCGCCCGTGTGCAACCAGTACCATGGCGCCCTCTAATAGGAGCGGGGTGAAAATGGAATACTTACAATTATATTTTCAAACGGAAATTCGAATGCAAATAGTGCAATTTTAAATGATGTTGGGAAGCAACTTTTTGACGACACGCGTGGCGCAGTGGTTAATATGCCAGCGATGCATCTTTGGAGGTGTCGCATTAGATTAGAGGGTGCTCGGCGCCCCCTTAGACCCAGCGCCCGTGTGCGTCGCACACCCTGCACTATAGGTAAAGCCGCCTCTGGTAAGTATTCCATTTTCACCCCGCTCCTACTAGAGGGCGCCATGGTACTGGTTGCACACGGGCGCCACAAGGGGTAGAGCCGCCTCTGGGTATACGGCTAGTGTTACGACGGCCTCGTAGCACCCGCGAGGTAATTCAACTAAAAGCTGATCGACTATCAAGCGCGATTGCCTTAGCGACGTTTTGTGACATTGCGGCTTGATTTATTTGAAAATCTTTAAAAAGTTACTAATAAAAAATACCTAACAATAACGTTTAAGGTCCAATTGCACCAAAAGGCCTGTTAAAGTTACTTGAACTGTTAGATTTTACGACGAGGCGTTGCACCATCGTGTAAATTCATATCGTTATCGATAAAAGGGTGGCTAAAGTACATTCTCGAAAAAATAATAGAAAAAACATATTTGTCCTCTTTTCATACACTTGACGTTAGTGACATTGGTTTAACTATTACTTTAGTGGTTTTTTTTAAATTCGCTGATTACGGTTAGCGCTAAAGTAAGCGTCAAAACTAACAGTTTTTTTTTTTTGAAGCAACCCAATTTTAATTTTAACCATTACTTTAACATGAAATTAATAGTTAAGTCATGTGGTGCAATTAGACCTCAGTATTGATTAAACGTGGTTAAAGGAATTGCCTGCATTCCTTTTACAGCTGTATATCCTCTTGGCCACAGTCGCTCACGTGGACAGTCTTAAATTCATTTTTATTTTTTAGGATTTGTACTAAGAATGGCCACTACATTATTAATAGGATAAAATAATATACGTAGATGTTTTCAGGCATTTGCAGCTCTATTGCTCAGGCTTATGGTTTAATATCGCGTACAATATTGTTATAAGTGTCTTGTGCATTACCTGTAAGGTCAGGCAATCCAAAGCCAATTTTCTTCAGCAGTCTCCCATTAGTATGAATAACATCAACAAAGTCTGCATCTGAGTTATCTAGCTTCTCAGACAGATCTTTGGTTCGGAAACACGGTTGTGCTGGATCTAGACCTAGTAAAAATACACAATACATTGGAATACTTCTTAAATTAATTTATTATATAAATATATCAACTTTTAGACCTGGGTCAGTCCTTTAACCATCAGTAAAAATCTCATATCTCCCACATTGTTGGATTGGAACGTTAACGTGAAAGCCAACACCTGAGCGTCCATACATTTTGTTTTACAACATTGTTTGAAACATAGCAAATTTATGTTGAAATTAATTAATTTTATAACTTTCTCAGCACTAATATTATCGCAAATCACTATAATAAACGGCTATCTAAAGCTAAAAGCTCAACGAATCTACGGCACAGAATATATAAAATGCTTGTGAAATATAACCAATATAAAATATTTAAAATGCATTTTATATATTCTGTGCCGTGGCTATTTGTTTATTATAGTGATTTGCGATGATAATTAGAGCTGAGAAAGTTATAAAATTATTTCAATTAATTAATAACAATTTCAATAATTTCAACATAAATCTGCTATGTTTCCAACAATGTTGTAAAACAAAATGTATGGACGTTCAGGTGTTGGCTTTCACGTTAACTACATTCAGCAAAGAAGGGTCTCTTCTTGTGAAACTCATCTTAGGGGAGGAGATTTGAATGAGAGAATACCCTTCATCCCGTGATTGAGAGCAGTGGTGGATTATTGTTCATCTCCTTCGCTATGAACCACAAATAGTGATTCCGAGGCAGGCAATATTATTTATAAGTTGACAACGCCTCTTTTCAGCAGCTACTATTATTTTGTTATTGTTTTTATTTTTTATAATGTTTTAAATATTTTGTTGTAATTGTAAACGTACAAAAGTGCTGAAAATCAGCCTGCTTGTTTAATTAAATGAATTTGAATTTGGACTCCTAATTTTTCGATAAACTGATAAGTAAGAGTATAGACAGACATAAAGAAACTTATTTGAAACTAGAGCAGGGTTTCTTAACCTGGGGCCCAAATCAAAAGCACAATAAAGTTGTCACCTAATGGAATCGAAAACAAATGTATGAGATTTGACGTTTCATCAAGTAACATCTTTCGTTGTGCTTTTAATTTGGGCCCCTAGGGTCCATGCCATTAGTATCGGGGGTCCATGACTACTCTTTACAGTCTTAAAGGTCTATAATTGTTTATTGAAAAGTAGTACGCGGGAGGAATTTGTAAAAGAGTTTGCCATTACAGAAAGTTTCAATTTAATTCATAATAAAGGCGTTTAATAAATAAAATAATTACCAGTAATCCTAGCAACACCACCAAGATGATATGCTAAATATGAACAGATATGGGCACCTAAACTGTGACCTATTAGATGAAAATCTCTTGTCTTAACTCCAGTATTTTCTATTAATTGACGGAAAAATCTGGAAAAATAAAAAATCTACTTCGAAAATTGAAAGAAAAAATTAGAGGAAAAATTAAATAAAAAAAGTAGATAAATTGTCAGAAGATATTTAAGTCATTGCAAAAAAAAAAGTGAATTTAAACCCTAAGTTTCATTTTCAGAGATTTTATTCTCCTATAAGAGGTGTTAGAGAGAAGTTTTTAATCTTTGAAATCCCCGAAATATTCCCGAAAATAAATACATATATTTAAAATCTTATAGAAAGTAAAACTTAGCTGGTTCTGGATAGTCCCCCTGACAGCATTGATTTTCCTGAATTTCTTAATGCGATTTTATGTACATGCCCATTGAAAAGTAAACCCTAAATTGAATGCATTTAAATACAAAACAGAACAACACCTAGTAGCGTCTGATCCAACTCTTCTAGTATTGGCAACGGCTCTCCAATATTTCCACGTATTACCACCACGACTCCAATCTATAGCAATCACATTTACATCTCCCTGAAATAACACTCATTTCATCAAAAACAATTTCATAAGGAAGCTTTAGCAATGTACCAATTTGGCTCGGTAATTTTTTGGCAACATACAACGAACACTTAGTCAAAACGTGCAATACTGCTTTGTTAATATTATATTAAGCAAGCAATATATGTTAACAAAGTTGACTTGTTTAATTTTAACCACAAAAGCTGCCTCCGAACAAAGACGCTCGGTTGCAAATAGTAATAACTTGTTTATTTGTAGCTTTATGTTTTCTTAGTATGGAAGTTAACCTATTGCAGCCTCGCCGCCATTGGCATTCTTAGTAAATTCCGATTTTAGCGTCATTTGAACATCTCATTTTACCTCTTACGTACGTTTAAAAAGAAACCAAGCGGGAAGTAACTGCGTTCGTCACTTACCCACTGCAAAAATGCGCGCGTCATATCATGCACCCATGAAGCATTGCTGTGACTCATGAAACCGTGTACTATAACAATCGTTTTTCTTTTAGCATCAAAATCAACCCATTCCAAACCAAACTGTTCACCTGCTAACACCTGATAAGGAAAAAAGATGAAGGAAAATTGTATCATTTCGGAATTTGTACAATGTAGTCTTGTTTCACACGTGAAGTGACCAGTGATCGGGTTGAAAGTAATACTTCGTTTCTTTAAGCCGTCATAGCGGAGGTGACTGCTGTCTGCAGGCATTTCTTTGTGATAGCTCAAGATTAGGAGTGTGTTACAAAAAAAAAGTGAAATTATCTCACCTGAACTCTAGAGGGTTGTTTTCTTGAAGTAAAATAAAAATGTGTATTAACTTTTTCTGATGTATCTGGCGCCATATTAAATAACCAGGGTAACTGTTCCGTCAACGAACCTAAACCAAAGCAATCTACTACATCAGGAACTGCTGGTCCTTTTGTCGGTTCCTGAAATGATATACCCCTTTTTACCATCCTGAGAACTGAGAATAAAATTATATTTATTATTTTCGTAGACGGGCTTCAGACTGCCAACATGAACGTCTTTGTATAATTTTTTTTTCTGAATTCTGGTACTAATACGCGTCTAGGAAGTGGGCCGGGTCTCATGTGGACACGATGTCAATTTTCAAATGCAGTAAAACGCTTCGTAAACGCGCGCTAACTGACTGCGAGTTTAGCTTGTTGTCTTGGGTACTTTCGAGGCGAGGTGAGGCGATGCCGTAACGATGCTGATGAGTGTGCGACATCCATTACTTTGAAAACAAAATATAACTTACATCCTCGTCGGTTGGTGAAGGCGTCGTTGTATGTGTTTCATTAAGCTTAAAAAACTCATCCAAATCTTCTGGACTGATGTGATTCTCCACTGAAATTAATTAAAAATATTAACTATCGAGTTTGCTTGTAATTGTCGCGTATTTGGATTAGTAATAAAAAGTTGTATTAAGAGGGTAACATAATAAAAGAAGAAACAGTTCTACATGTTTTATAATTTATTCACACCATAGCTAGGTTTATGATTGGTTGCCGCTTGAGCTCGACGTGCTCGGATCAATCGAATCGATCAATCTATGATTCAACATATCTAACTGGCGACGAGGATGGAAAGCAGCGCGTATGGGGTAGGCAGCGTGTTAGCGCACCGTTATCGCGACGGAACGGAAAGGCCGATTTGTTGTTGCTCGATGCGGAGTAATAATATCAATTAGATAAAGAGGAGTTTGCTATTTTTTATGATGTGACGATATTATAATATTTGCCTACGAAACTTATCCTACCCTACCCTTAAAATTTCAGGAAAATAACCACAAACCCTTATTGCAGTATTAGTATGTAGCGACCTCTATTTAATAGTTTTGTTTTATAAAGTAATATGTCAAAAATATGACATCTTCGATCTTTTGTTTTTTTTTATGCAGTATAAAATATATTTTTACTCAAGCAACAACGTGTTTTATTTTATTTAACTGGAGTGTCTTCTATCACTCCAAAAGTATCTTCTTAAATGTGAATTTCTTACCTAGATCTCTAGAACAAGATTGTTTTTTAGAAGTTTGTGGTAGGTCGCTAGCTAACGATGATTACTCAGTCAATCAGGACTTCTTCTTTTATATGTATAGATTGTTACAAAAAGAACATAATAAAAGATTGCTAGGGAAAAGAGACGTCAAATGAGTGTAATCGTCGTCATCATAATACGAAGATCCCAAGAAATAAGTATTACTCATGGAAATACATAAAATTCCATTGCATATTTCCGTATTGATTGATCTATGACATTTACGAGTATTTCATCACATAACTCGGTCAAAAACATCTTTTATAGCATCTCGGCATGCGACTATACTCCATCTAATGTCAATTTAAAGTACGCTGAAATACCTCAAGGCAACAGTAGCCTCCGCTATGCCACTACCACCCCAGCGGGAACCCAGTCTCCCGTAACCATCATCGATCTGCCTACCTCTTGCATACTTTATTATATTCATGTTTAAAAATAAAAGCAAATAGATATTGCAGTTTTCTGTGTACCCTTAACATAGAGATATACAGGGTATTTTTTTTAACTGGGACAGTATGGGGAAATACTAAACTACAGAGGATACAGGGAAACTGTCTTAGGAACCATTTGCTCTTTTTTTATGAAAACAAAGGCATAGTAATTTTTCTGGTCAAGCTTGAGTTGTCCATAAAAATGAGTAATTTTGATGAAAAATTTTTTTTTTATGCGATTCAATTCAGTTTTATGTAAGAATCATTTCATTGTATCGGAAGAAAAAAATCGGGACAGCGGGTTTCCATACTGTCCCAGTTAAAAAAAATACCCTGTATACTAAGAGGTGCAAACTTCATACATCTGACATTAAAATGCGTAGGCCGCTTCCAACGATTTGACAATGTTGCCGTCAAGTCAAATATTAACCGACAGAGAACCTAAAGGTGACTGCGGTCATCTTTCCTCTCGCGTCACATTGGGAGCGTTATTGCACATCTAGTTGTATATATCAATGACCCTTAAAGTTAAAACCTTGATAGTAGTCAATGAAATAATATTTCTCAGTATCAGAGTCAACCTTTACCTAAATCTGAATACCTAGTAATTAGGAACACAGTAATTGATTCGTTCATCAGCTAGCAAACACGCTACTAATGCATATTGATAACTTTGATAAATAACAAACAATTTATATTATTATTATTATTTTATGACAAACAGACACGCTTAAAAATATATTTTTATTCATTTCATATTTATAATAAAATCATGCCTTTAATAAAAAAAAAATATTGCCAAATACTCAAAAAAAAAAAGCATTCAAACAACCTACAATTCAATGTAAAAAAAAAAGAAAAAATTATAATACTGAAGACATGGCTGTATCAGTTTTAATTCCTTTGCCTTCAAAGAAATGAAGAACAGAACAAAACAAAATAGTTTTAATCCAGAGAGTTGGTAAATTAATGCATATTTTTGGGTCGAAACATGTATAGAAAGACCTTATTATCTAAAAGAGTTTAATATCTAAAATCTAAAGCAAGTGGTTACTATAGAAACGGTCCCATCACTACTTCGTACCAAAACTAATGTTAACAGTGCACCATGACCTTGCTCAACATCGTAATGCCGACTATTTTTGGATTTATGAAAAATAAACCTCGTTCGATAAAAACAGTCTGATTTGTCGCTGTGTGTGAATGGTTTATTTATTTAGTTGTTACTTCTTAGTTAGTGAAGTGTTCTGTGATTTTTAGTTAAAATGGTAGTTATAAATCGTAAGTTAAAATTAAAATTGTTTTTTTTTTCTGAGGCAAAGGGATCATTGCCTACTGAAGTCTAAATTATTTGTTTTTACTAGTCTTCAGTTTGTTGTAAAATGCATTGATATATACAACTAGATGCTCCCAATGTGACGCTATAGAAAAGATGACCGCAGTCACCTTTAGGTTTTTTAGTATTTAACCTGACGGCAGCATTGTCAAATCGTTTGAAGCGGCCTACGCTTTTTTCATTTCAGATGTATGAAGTTTGTACCTCTAGTGTATATCTCTGTGGTAAAATGGATAATAATCAACTATTACCGATATAATGGCAGATTTAAAAAAAAAGAAATAAAAACGCACTTACATTCATCAGTAGTCATCCACATGCGTCCACAATGAACATTATTATATAAAAAAGTTATAATAAATAATAGCAAAAATGCCATTACGAATTAAAAACTTCCCACGACACACTCTAGTGACTGTCAATTTATTATAAACAATTATTATTATTGTCCCTGTTTATATAGATTTTACTACTAATCGCAATTTCGCGAGGGAAAACCAATTTGACATCCTATAAAATTTTCAATCACAAGGAAACATCTGAGGACTTTTATCCCTGTATCCCTGACACAGGAAAATTTTTAAACAAAATAGGTAGCTTTACGAATTTGAAATTCAAATTAATATTTCTTTTTTATTTCCAGGCGTTTGTTGTTTAAAAAAATTTGCACTTTCAAATTGTCACTATTTTTGTTTCACAAACACTATAGCTATAAAACTGCAATTAATTAGCCGCAATTTTTTTAAAACTGACATTGACAATCATTGTTATTATCCTTAGTAGGTATTTACAACAGATATTCGCAGTTCCGCAGGATACGACCGTTGTGTGGCTTCTCAATTAGATAATGCTAAAATTATCTTATCTACACGCTAGTGTTTATATTTATATCATTAATGCCTAGAAAAAAACATATAACTAATAATAAATAATAAGCTCACTTATATAAGCTTATAATAATAACATTCACATTACGTTGTTTACGTATAAAGAAGCCGCTTCTATGAAATATCTTCCATTAATTACTTCGTCCTTAGGACTTTTTATATAGCATAATATGTTTTAAATGTTCACAAATTACAAAAATGGCAGGCAGACTGATGATGGGTATTCCTAGTTTGCCATTCTGAGAGAGTACGCAGTAGGTACCACCACTTTCAAATGTAACTAACACTCGTGATGTAACCTATATAGTTTAAGAATCTCGCTGTCTGCAAACATTTCTCTGTGGTATATTAGCATGAACCACACTCAACACCAGGCGGAAAGTGGCCGGGGCCCAGGTCACATGCATAACAAGCTACTAAAAAATACATTCACAGGTTAGGTAGAGGTAATATATTAAAAGATACGTAAATAAAAATTTCCATGAAAAAAATTGCCGTTGATGATTTGCCCATATTTATTCGCTAAGAAACCGGATAACGACTTATATAAAAAGTAATCTTAGCTACCTATCAATCTCACAGTTTTGTAAACAAAATAGCTGACAAATATCCCTGTAGTAAGAAAATTAAATATTTACTGGATAACAATAAATACCTATTGCTTTACATTCCCATTCCTTTAGCGCCAACCAAGATCTGTCAAGATCCAAGGTCGGGTAACTACTATAGTACCTACTATCATAATAATATGGTCTGAATTGGACTGTGGGTAATTACCATAGGTTAGATGCGTGATCTCGGGTAGGTACTTTTGTGTGATAGGCAAAATTTCAATCAAAATTGTACATAATAATTCACTTGAAATGTATTGAAATATCTATAAACAATTATGTACATATAACAATATACAAATCCTTAGACAAAATAAAATAACAATAATAACGCCGTGACCCGAGATCTCTCCACTAATCAGACGATGTTACTTTGGCCGCCGAGGTAATAAAAAATCAAATGAAGCGATCCTATTGGTGGAGAATACTCGCGTTACTCTGTCACAGTGTAAATGTAAACTCGTACTTGGCTCTCTGTTGATGAGCACTGCGTACTACTCACTCACAAACCATATATGACCATATAGATAGAAGTAGTTGGTACCATTACGTGTAATTTATCTAGGCACCCAACTATTTATAATGTTGATTTCCAGTCAATCAGCTAACAAAAAACACATGTTTTTTTTGTTTCTGCTTTTATCTTTGGTCATTCTTGTCTCTACTTTGCCTGACCATAAGGTAATATAACACGGCAACACCATGTAATACTGACATTTGATTGGCTGTTCAAATGTTTTATACGCGAAAGTCGTTTATCCACCCATCAAGTTCAAACTTTAGGCCGTTGATCGTGTCCTTTGTGAATTTGTCAGCAACCACCGAAAGTGCATTTTTAACGCTTTACTTATTTTTAGTTTTAAATATTACGTTAGTTAAAATAGTATAAAATGTCTTCAGCAAAACCTGACGATAAAAAAGAAATCCCAGAAATTATACACGATCCGCAAACGAAGTCGACATATCAAAGGCTACGGTTCTTCGGAAAAGTAAGTAAAATGCCTTTATTTTTTACTGATTCCAATATTAAACAATCTCACCTGATTTACAACCTTATATCTTAATCATAAAGTGTAATTTATTTTGTAATAAACTATTAAATTAATTGAAATCAAAGAATGTAACGGCCGAAACGGTCATTGGTGATTGATGCGAGCACCTGTTGTTTTACGGTTTGGAGCACCGAGAGAAAATATATCAACGTTTATTTTTAAAAGCAACGACAGCTGTTTATTCAAATATGTTAATAATTACAGGGTGGCTTCGCAAAATGTTACGAAATACAAGACATATCCAGCAGCCAAGTGTACGCTGGCAAAATTGTATCAAAGAAGCTGATGGTGAAGGCGAGTCAGAAGGAAAAAATGGCTCAGGAGATCACAATACATCGTTCACTAAATGACAAGCATGTGGTCGGTTTTCACAGTTTTTTTGAAGACTCATCAAATATATACATTATTTTGGAGCTGTGCAAGAGACGGGTTTGTAATATATATGTATTTTTATTCATGGAAAACAAACATTATTTATATGTTTAGTATTTGGCTATATTACGTGCAATAGTAACAATAATTTTGGAAATCGGACCCACATTCTTCATATTGCACATGGATGCTGTAACCTTACAAATTCGGCAACCCTTCGAACTGAATTTATATATACATACCTACTATTTTATTAATTTTTTACAGTCTATGATGGAGCTCCATAAAAGAAGAAAAGCAATCACTGAAGCTGAGACGAGATTCTACATGCACCAAATATTGTTAGGTGTACAATATCTTCATAGCAGGAGGATCATACACCGTGACCTTAAGCTCGGAAACTTGTTCCTTGATGACAAACTGCATGTGAAGATAGGTGACTTTGGACTTGCTGCTAAAATAGAATATGAAGGTAATTTGTCTTATTAATAACTTTGGAATCCTTATGAAAGCTCCGCTGCCTTGTTTCCATAACCGTTGGGTGTGTATGAAGAACATCGTGGATGTGAGGGAGTTGCATCAGGATTGTGGTAAATGACGTTCCGTTGTCTCTGCCTATCCCTGTGGGAAAGAGGCGTGACAATTATTGTTATTGTTAAAAATTCTGAATATATAATTTAATTTTCTTTATTGTAGTTTGGCATATGATAACACTCCACCTGATGTTAAGGTAGAATGCGGTTCATGAATGGAAACAACTGCTACTACAGATAAATTTCCATAGCAGTCACCTCCACTATGCCAGTTTGATGAGATGAATGGGCACACTCCTCTCGTCATACCTGGCTACTTCCTAACTGTTCCTGAAACGCCACAGGGTCACTTTATGGGTGTTACATTCAAAAGTGGCGGTACTACTCCAGGACGGCAGAATGGGCTAATAACCATCATCCGTCTGTCTACCACTCAATAATGTTAAGATTCTTAGAGTGTAGCTATCCTAATTTCTAATGAACAAAAAGCCTGTCTTCTACACCACATTTCTCATAGGTTTGCTTTGTCAACCTCGATTTCACCAAGCCAGCACAGGGGAGAGGACTGCTTACCGCAAACATTTCTCTGTGGTAGCGTTAGTATAGCCTTCTAACTCGATATCAGATGAAGTATAGCTGTCAATTGCCAAAAACTACTATAAAAAAATATTTCTAGGGGAGAGAAAACAGACTCTATGTGGTACTCCAAATTACATAGCTCCTGAGATATTGACGAAGAAGGGACATTCCTTCGAAGTAGACATTTGGAGTCTTGGGTGCATCATGTATACATTGCTTGTTGGAAAACCACCATTTGAGACATCAACCCTTAAAGATACATACAAGAGGATTAAACAGTGTGAATACAGGTTGGTATTCTATAAACAAGTTTTTTTTCATTTAATCACTTTGATTATTTTATTAATTTACCAAGACTTTTTATTTATATTTTTCTATAATCTTTTTTGTTTACCTAACTAAAGGTATTTTAATTTTTTAATGTTATTAGAATAATTAGACTAATCTGCTAGTTTAAATATGAAAATTAGTTCTGGGATAGATTCTATTTTTGTTAAAATGCACGTTTGGAGAATCTTTCTCAAATAATGGCGATTTTAGCCTGTAGTTTTGACTCAAAGAATGATAGTAAATCCCGTTCTTAGGATATTTTATATTTTTAAGGGTTGTATAAGCTTCTATAAGTGCATGTAGAGTGCAAATTGATTTTTGGGTCCTTAGAACCTTTCATATCTATCATGAATTGAAAAATTAATCTCTTGTAGTGAATAAACTGTTCTTCTGCAGTCAAATTCTTTGTATTCAGGTTATTTTGACATAAATCTCACGCACAATGAGTGGCCATAGCTGCTCTATTGCGGAAAACCTACTGACATAAGCTTTGGTTATACTGTAATATAGGTTTTCTTCATGTTAGATTGATAGCAGACTTTTATTTAAAGATTAATATAAAAATATTTGGACACAGTGATCGAGTGTACCTTGCGATGATGCTATGTTGCACGGGTGGTTGGAATAAGTTTGGTGCACAATATGCAGCCAATATAGCCAATGAAAACACCATTAAAAATAAATTCAGGTTTTTAAATTTATCATCTAGGGTGTTGGTTCATACATGATATTGTGTACGTGTAACTTTGTAACATCGCTTTTCCTCTGGCAAATTTACTAAAATAATAACGCTCACTGTCCACGGAGGCATTAATTAATAAAAATTACAACTTTTAAAAAAATGTTTGTACTATACTAGAGCTTGTATCACAGGCACTGAGCTAACAAAATACATATAACATAGTTACATTGGTACCGGTCCGAGTTTAACAAAATTTGAACAGGGGTCTCATCAATGCTCTACCGCTAGACCACGGCCACTTACACCAAACCTTGATTCATTTGTTCCTGTCTAACTTTGTTAATGGCTCCAGGCTTGCTTTTGAAGAGCATTAGACCCAGTATTCTCCATAGACCCATTTTACAATTTGACCCTTCACCATGGACAGTGGGGACTTTGTGTCAAATAATCAGTATTAAGTGGTAAAAGAGTGGTAGGCATGGGATAGCACCACCACTTTCGAACGTAACACCCATGAAGTGACCTTGTCGCATTTCGGGAATAGTTTGAAAGTAGCCAGATATAAGCGCACTGTCAATCTAGATGGTACATGCTCGTCTCCTCAAGCCGGCATAGTGGAGGCGACTGCTGCCTGCACAAGTTTCTCTGTAGTAGCAGTTGTTTCCATTCATGGACCGCACTCTAGCTTTACATCAGGCGGAGTGTTGTCGCATGGTGAGTTACAATAAAAAAAATTAGAAAATAATTAGATAATTGCAGTAAAATGTGATAATCTTACAACTAGATATGGTTACTGCTAAATTGTAAAGAAAATAGAGTAGAAAAAAATCAACACGCTTTTTTTTCTATTAAATTTTTATTATAATTAATAATATAAAAAAATTGTTTTAACGTTAATATTTGTGTCTTAGTGTTGTATTTGTATATTTAATATCCATTAGCGTCAAACGTGTTTTATATGTACAAATCTAGTCTGATTTTAATTAGATACTAAATTGATAGCTCCAAATGTGTACATTCCCCAAAATGTTGCCGCGTTAAAAGTAAAGTGTTGTGACACGAATACTTCAATTGATTAATTCAATTATCTTAAAATGGCATTTCGATTAGTAATACCTATTTCATAATTATTTCATTCACACACAGGCGTGACGCGATGGTGCAACGCGTGTGGAGTAAATGTAAACGTTTAACGGTTATGTCGCCGTAATAGTTAAAGTAACTTTAAGGGCCCTTTGAAGCAAATGGTCCTAAGCCAGTAACAAGCCACGTATAGAAAAATATATTAAATATAAAGTTAATTGAATTTTCAATTAACAGCTAGGTCACAAAATTGCAACACTATATGTCATTTTAGTCTATCTAATTAAAAATACGTCAATACTCAGTTTTCGTATTGTTCGAAGCTCTTTGTCCTTGTATTTTTAAAATACCTTTTAAACTTTAATTAAATTTTATAGATACACGATGAGGAGCCCCCAACGAGCCAAACTTGACTTTGTGATGTAAATTATGTGTTGTTAATTATAAAAATAGAAGTTTAATAATTTTTAATTTCATGTGTTTTCTCTAGAACGAAAGGTATTTCTAAATATTTTGTTATAATTTTAAAAAACTATTTACAGAATCCCATCGTCACTGAGGAAGCCAGCAGCGTCCATGATTGTCGTCCAACTACAATCGAATCCTGCTCGCAGACCATCCGTAGATAGATTACTCCAACATGAGTTCTTCTCTTCTGGAATACTGCCCGCTGCCTTGCCGGCGTCTTGTTTGACGACTGCACCGAGAACTGACCAATTAGAAGGTGTCGGTGCACACAGACGACCACTCAATGAAGTTAACGGTGGTATGTATTATTTAACATATATCACTGGGCCAGTTTAACCAGTTTGAGAAATAATTCTGTGTATAATTCTTCATTTACGTCATCTAAATTTTGCAAGATAAATGAATTTCTTTATTTCAGACCATGGATTCATAATTTTGATAGTATAAATTCATATTTTTATTAACTTTCTTATAAATTAGTTAGAGCTGGAAAAGAATATAATTTAATAAAAGAAATAGCTACCTCATATAAAAGTTTCTTCAGCCATTCCTTGAATGGAATGAAGTGGGACACCCATCAGACAGTTTAGCAACTGAACTTTGTTTAATATTATATAGACCAAATTAAAAGGTATTAAACAAATTTGTTTTAGACAACATGATGAACGTTGACTCGCCAGTGATACACGAGTTGAACGGAGTAGAAGTGAAGCCTGTCGAGCCTTCAGCCCACCGCTCTCATCTCATTACTCTCAGAGATCAACTCACATCTCTACTCAATAACAAGGTAATAAGGTTTAATTCTTGGTATATATATATTTTTTACTGTAGCTCTGCATATGATGTTAAGCTGGAATGCGGTCCATGACCGGAAATAACTACTACTACAGATAAATTTCTACATTGGTGAGTTAAACGTGCACCATTCGGTTGATAGGACACACTTCTCTCGTCATACTGCTTCCTGAATTGATGCCGAAACGCGACGCGATTATAAACGCCTTGTTTTTTAATTTTAGACATTACTAATTATGTCTTTTATACCTCTATAAACATAATGAATAAATTGTACACCTTGAGCGACCGTGGTCTAGCGGTAAAAGTGAACTCACGATCGATGAGACCCGTGTTCAAACCTCGCCAATTCTGTTCGGTACCAATGTAACTTTGTTATATGTACTTTGATCGCTCAGTATCTATAAGCACTATTAAAGAGTGGTAAGCAGACTGATGACGGTCATTTGTCCAGACTTTCGAATGTAACATGCGTGAAGTGACCTTGTCTCGTTTCGGGAAGGGTTTGAAAATAGCCAGGTATAAAGAGAGTATGTACTCTGTCAGTCTAGATGGTGCGTGCTCGTCTCCTCAAGCTACTAGGGGGGTACTGTTGTATATTGATTAAGTTTTTCTGTCTTGTGCACAAATAAATAAATAAATATTATTTTTAAGCTTATCTGCCGGGAAGAAACTTTGACTGATGAATTGAGCGACCCAGCTGCTCAGCCGCTTGTATGGATCAGCAAATGGGTGGATTACAGTGACAAGTATGGGTTTGGGTATCAACTGTGTGATGAGAGTGTTGGAGTCATGTTCAATGACACTACTAAACTCATTATGCTTGCCAATGGAGTGTAAGTATTGACCACATACTGTTTAATATAATTTTTTTTTACTTTACTTCTCCCTGCAACACTATCTGTCACAGTAAGGACATTCAGCTGATGGTTGTGGGTTATTATTTTTATTATTATTTTTTTATATGGCGTATAACAATTTACCAGTGTCAAAGTAAATATTTTTGCATCAAGTTAATAACATTGTGCATCACGAGTCATTCATTCATCACACCAAACAGTCAGGTCAAGTCTCAGTCATGTCAAAAATTATTCCAGTAAAGTAGTAGAATCTTTACTGAAACTTCCTAGAAACACTCACACACGTTCACGAACACTTAATGGTTAATAATCCACCACACATTACAATTACACATTAACACTCGAAGAAACACAAGTTTAGGAAAATAATTCAAAACAGATAACCTGACGTCTCAAGATGGCCGCCAAAGCTCCGTGGGTTATTATGGTTATTTGGCATGTGCCTTCTCAAGAGTCCTTCTCAATATCAGCAGAGGAGCTCCTTCTTAACATCCTCCAGACTTGGGCTATGCGAGGTCTCTTGGCACTTTCCTTTTTAATCTTCATCTAGGTCTTGTCTTCGTGAGGAGCTCGGAAGTAAGTTTTGTTGAGGTGGTTTGACATGCTGTCTTTGTATTATCTTGCAGTATTAGCAACAACCGTTCTTTTAGATCATTATGAATCGCCTGAACCAGATTTTTTCTTTTTGCAAATTTTTTCAATATAAACTACTTTACATCATCATTGTACCATTATTTGTTGGAAAACACAAATCATCACTTTGTAATTGTGTAGGAATGTCCATTACATCAATCGCCAAGGCGAGGAAAAGTATATGTTGATGAAGGACTACCCAGCAGAACTGGAAAAGAAAATGAAACTATTGACCTACTTCAGGAGATACATGAATGAACATCTTATGAAAGCTGGTATGTAATCAGTTTTTTTAAAATTCTTAATAAGGAAGCGGTCTAAAGTGGAGCACGCTCGCCTATAAGGTAAACAGACAATGGTACAGTTGGACTGTACGTACGGTGAATTAGTGAATTACTAAAAAATAATTGTACACACTGCAGTGCAATGAGTGCCGACGACTAGAGAACCATAGTACACTGGCTCCAGTCGCCGTCACTATACCGGCCCATAATGATGTTTTTTTTTTCATGCAAACACATGGTAAGGCAAAGTATTACATTTATCTATCGTGCACAATAAGGTTGCACTAAACAATAAATATTAATAAATTACAGGAGCTTCGGTCGCCGCTAATGATGGTCTGTCGCGTTTGCCGCACCTGCATCAATGGTTCCGTACAACCCTCGCGGTTATCATGTACCTCACGAATGGAACACTGCAGGTATTTTTCTATTTTCATTGGTAAACTAATAGTTTATTAATTCCAATTTAATATTTCACCAGAAAGAGTGGTAGGCAAACTGATAATGGTTGTTAGTCCAGTCTGTCAACTCCTCTGCCACTTTCGTGTGTAACTGTGAAGTTACGTTTCAGAATTAACTTGGAAGTAGCAGAGTATAATGAGGGGGGTGTGCCCTGTCAGTGCACATTCGTCTCAACTCTCAAGCATAGCAAAGGCGAATACTGATCTTTAACAATTGTTTTTTTTTTAGATTAACTTCCAAGATCACACGAAGATCATCCTCTGCCCGTTGATGCAAGCTGTCACTTACATTGACGTGGAGAAAAACTTCAGAACATTCCGTTTCTCGACAATTGAAGAGCACGGCTGTGACAAAAAATTATTCACGAATCTCAGTTACGCATTGGAAAAATTGAACAGCGTCATCAATAATAAATTATGTTAGATTATTTGCATGCTTATTTTAAATTTTGATTGCTTATTCAAGTCCGGCGCGCCGAACTGAACCGTATTGCAAAGTATTAATCACAATGGCTTCGTAGACTTCCTAATAGACGCGGTTTCGTAGTAAACATAGATAAGCTATTTTTATGATTCAATTCGGCGAACGTTGTGAACGCCAGCACTTAAGAGTTTTGTCTTTAGAAATTGGTTTGATATTTTTATCTTCAACCAAACTATGATACTTTGTGTTATGGGTATCAGGACAAGGACTACACAAATAAACAGATAGCAAAACTGATACTAAAACGTTATTGCGAGGTATTTTTTTTAGGCGTTTGGTGTAAAATCAAGCTGCAATGACATTACATCGCAAGGCGCTCGGCCGTTTAGCAGCTCTGAGTTGAATGACCTCGCGCATGGTGAGGTCGTCGCGACACCAGCATTGCATTTACATTGCTTGTTTTTCATATTTCGATGACCTTTTTTTTTAACAAGTTATGGTATGTGGTTAAATTATGGTCTCAGATAAGTTTTTTTTAAATTTAACCGCATCTATAACACTTGTTCGCGGAATGCTCTCTGTCGTTTTACATCGTGGGACACCCAGCCCTAAAACGGATGCCTACTTTGGACGTTTATAATCTCTTCGTCGTGAAGAAATTTCTTTTGACAAAACTCTTGGTTATGAAATATTATCAATTTTTATGCCTACATAGCGAGAATACGATACAATTTCTGGTTATTTTTTTTTTAATTAATTTTTAGAATTTTAAATACTAGTTTCATTTTATTATTAAATTATAGTTATTATAATATGATTATTGAATTGAATAAAAAATCGACGAGCACACAACAGCCTGTTGCTGAGGTGGGATTCGAACCCACGCCCTCCGCCGTCTGCGCGGATGGTTCGACCACTAAACTTCACAGCAATATTGGTGCTTGTGTCGAAAAACCCCTATCTATCTTTCCTTTTGCAGCCCTTCCATCACAATTAATACTTTTTTGCTATTCAATATAACATACAAATACCTTTTTCTTCTCAATTATATCTAATTAGATAATAATAATAATGTTGATTGAAGTTTCTATGTAACAAACAGAGATCAGTATTTCTAATTTAATTATAAATTAACAAAAAAAAATTTTCGTAGTGGAACAATAAGATATGCATTTTGAAAACTAATTGAAGCCGCAGGCGATCGGTTTTACGACTTGAATGCAAATTTTTAGAGAAGTATATCCCTTAAATTATTCAGTTAGTTTTATGCGTTAGTGTTTTTGAATTTTAGTTCTTTTAACCAAACTAATGGACGGTGACTCAGTTCTGACTTAATAACTTTAAAAAACTGGGGCTAAGATTAAGAAAGCGATTTAAATTATTCGAGACAATTGCAGACTACCTATTACCGATCCCAAAGTATTTGAGTAGCGATAAAAAGGTATACAAACCCACCTTGATTGACCGAAGTGGATGCATTTTCTTTTTATACATGTATTTTTTTTCTATTCACCTTGTTTTTACGCTTCATTTGGGTAGTGTATATCTTTGTTATAGATTTATGTTATATAGTTGAATACATTTTGGATATTTCATTGATGTCGTGCGGATCTACGTAATTAGTATTCGATGTCGTTAGTTTGATGTTTTAGGATGTTTAGAATTTTCATTAAAACTTTCTTCGTTACGTACTTTGTTTAGACAACTTATTGTTCTTGATATTAAAGTAGTTTTTTTAGTATAATGATTGACCTGTAGCCATTAGATGACAATATACATAATGGAAATAAAAAGCTGTTTTATTTAATATTTTTATTCACACAATCCTAGGTTTTACTAAACTAACCGTGCATTCTGCAAAATACATAATAAACGATATCATCACACAGGACGTGTTACTTCATTTGTACGTGGAGCCATGTGGCAATAATTATCTATAGAAACAAAAGGCAGTAAGTACAAAGTCGCGACCGACGCCTCTGCGGTAAATGCGCCTGATATAAATGTCAACATCAGTTGTAATTTGGATTGCATATATTTCACAAATGGTTGCTTGCCTACGATGCAAATACATTGAAAGTGAATTAACAATTGTTTTACATCATTTAATCTAAACGATATGCCAGACTTTCATTTAGAATAAATGATTCATTATAATAAACTAAATATTTAGCTGAAACCTAATGATACAGTGAGGTAGGCAGACATCACAGAATGTCTATTGAACCGCGAATTAAGACAAATCTTTCAAATCACTGAAAAGTAATTAACGAACTTCCAGTTTTCAGAATACTAGAGTATTAGTTATATCACAAATATTTCAATAAAAATGGAATGAGCTTCATAACGTAAATCTGAAAAAACTTAGTTCTTGTGACAATTTCATTGAGCAATTTTTCTTATATTTTAAGTATATTGTACTTTCAGATTCAGAACAAAGAGCAAACTTAAAAGCGACGCAATTTACCTTAAATCTGTCTACATTAACACATTGTCATTTTTAAACTTCATAAACCTAATAACATCAGAGGCCACTGAACTTTAATCGCTTTAAATTACAAAACAAACTCTAATTGTCTAACAAACCAGCAATGTCACTTACAATAATTTTATATCTAATCAATATATTAACAATTTTCACTAGACATATTATGTTCTTTGATTATAATTCTGTATGTATCGCATGCGCATTAGGTAATGAATCACTAGGATGCACGAATAGGCCTTCTTTAACCTGCCAATCTGTATATGTACTATATTGAGTAGCCACCCCTACAATCTCGCCTTGACCATTGATCGGGCGACCAAATGTACGACCTGACCCTGCCAAGTACCTGAAAAGATAAGATAAACGCTGTTTAAGTTTTGTTAACATGATCCAGAACCTTCTATAAAGCTAAACATGAAAGCGGCTATTTTATATGCACTTCAGTTGCTCTGTGTCAATGGTAATAAAAAGAATGCTAGGCAGGTCAACTGTAGTTATGCACAGTCTGCCATCCTGGACTACTTTCAAATGTAATATCCACGAAGACTTATTCATATTGCAGTATCTGCTTAGAAATAGCCAGGTTTAATGAGAGGGTATGCACAATCCTCAATGCAGCAAACATATATTTCTCTGGCAACAGATGTCTTTTCATAAAATGTTAAATAAGTAAATATAGATTTTAAGATGTATGCTTTTTTGGACGTAGAGTAAAAAATATCAGATATTAAAAAAAACTTAAATGAATGAGATATTTAAGGCACAGAACACTTACACCCCAGTATCGACATGTCTAAACTTAACAGGTGAATCACGTCTCCAATAATCATTATTACAAACTACATCCCAATGATCACCACTGTCACCTTCACCATCCTCATCACCATAACATGACACCTCCTGATCTCTAGATAGAGGCGATGAGAAGAAATGTGAATGCAGGTTCTTATTTGTTGCGATGTGATGCAGTCTTATTTTTGTATTGCATTTTATTGGTGCTCTGAAATAATTTAAACATGATTACATAAAGTATCACCTCGACTAAACTATTGTCAGTCGTTCAAATCTTCCAACAACCATAGGAAAAAAATAAATAAGTATTTTGGTCTATACACACTGACAAAATTACATTGATACTGGTCATGATTTTTGGGACAGTCCAATCACTAATTATTTATGAGACAATACAAGAGTATGAGATCAATCCAGGTATGTAGCCATGATCTTTTTGCACCGTGGATATCTGGGTGGATTCCGGTACTAAAGTGGCATATTCTATTTGATTGTACTTGTACTTGCACTTGAGTAAGAGGAAGTGGGTGATCCGTGTACTCAAGTTGCAACTACTCTATGTTCGATGGTTGTATTACAAGTTTTCTTTATCATGTATGTAAATTACACTAGACTCTAGACATTGTACTTTTTCAATTGTTAATTTGCTAGAAACTCACAATGTGTAACTCACCCTCGCTTACAAGACTCTGTCATAGCAGGCTTGACTTGCCAGTGGCTATTATTGTCGTCAGAGACATCGACAGCAGTGACAGACTGTTGACCAGAACCCGAGCCATATTTTATATCATGAGAGTGTAATCTCAAACGAAGATCGGTATTCATTAACTTTAAAATTGTACCACAAGTTACAAATTCAACCTTTGATCCTGAAATTTATTTAACTATTATTATATTCGTATACAAAAGCACCGGTAAGAATAGGCCACGTAATTTTTCACTATCCTTACAATACACATGTCAAGAACTAAAGTTGAAGCAAACTCTACTTACCCTGTGACACTTTTATAGTCCATGCTGATAATAAACATATTAGAGGAATTAAATTTAACATAATATTAGGATAGAAATAAATCATTTTCGCATATACCGCTTTTATAACGCGACAATCCACCCGAGGACGAATGCCGATTTTGACAGATCACATATCACCATAGATTACATATCACAGAGAAGTCAGCCGAGGAAAATATGGAAAGAAACCAAGATACTCTTTTATGAAGAAAATTATGGAAAATAAATAAACCAAACATATTGGCCAAAATCAAAGAGGATATAGATGTATGTTACATTTCTTCGCGTGTGATCTAGTTCCTTAGTAAATTGTATTGTTATTTTTTATTGGTATTTGTTAGACAATTTTTGTTCGAGAAAGACAGATGGAACATCTCGGTATACAACAAAACAACCGAGATATCATTCTACCTTTTGTAATCTTTGTGTAATGGCTGTCAAACGTGTCAAATTAAGTCACAGACAATATATATATGAATCAAATCTAGCACCAAGTGTCGCTGTTATATTACCCAAATATCCACTATTTTATCATCAATATCAAGCGGAACGTCTTGTTTGAGCGGTTTTAGGCAAATATAAATAGTATTTAGATTTGAGTCTAGTACAACTGTGAACTGATATAGTCAAAATGAATAATTCCAGCAATACACCTAATCAAAACAAAGGTAAGTTCAACAGTTTAATTTTACTTCTTTCGCAGAACACTAATTTGCAAACAGTGGTTTCAAATTAATAAACATACTAGCCGATTGTGTTCATCGTGACGATATTATAAAGGATAACTTGACGTGAAAGGAATGCTGGTGGTTCAACTGGCTAGTATGTAGTGTTCTCATGAAAGTTTAATTCAGCTCTATGTACACTTGTTACAGTGCCATTTGACCCAGGCTGGAATGATCCACCTACATTTTCCTACAATGCAACACAAAATCAACCAAGTAAACCTAGGAAATTTCTCAATAAGAGAGTTCCATTTCCTATGTCAAATACAAATACTGCATCATCCGGTATGTGCCCAATGAGTCTACCACCAATGGCAAGTGGTGGTGTTTTACCCCAAGATTTGTCTATACAAAATACAGCCGTTCCTGAGAGTAATAACGAAGATGTGAAATTTGATAGTGATGAACTTCTGAAGGAGGTACGGCAAATATTGTTGGATTTTTTGAATAGCAGCAGTGAACTAGGTGCAAAATCCAATGACATCCAAAAGAGGATTGATACAATGGAGGATATGTGGACTAATGGAAAATTAAATAAAAATATTCAATTACAAATGAAGGAATTGGCATTTGGTAAGTGGTTTCTTTAAAGAAAAAATTCAAGTAAGATTTTGGTAATTAAATAAATCTATTCATACAATAATAATCTATTAGTTTACAAATTTCATTACAGCCCTCCGTGACGATCAACCCAACAAAGCGGATGATATCCACCGAGCCTTGATGGTAGATCATGTGAGCGTAGTTGGGACATGGATGTCAGGAATCAAGCAACTAGTCCACCATTGCCAAGCTAAGTCTGAACTTTTGGCTATTGAAAAAAGTGATTAGTTATAAGCTTCTTAAAGGCCCACTATCTATTGAAGCATATCACATAGACATGATGCATTTTTGGAAACTGCATAAAATGTGCAAATTTGATCTAAATACTAGTTTTCTAATTTCCACAATCATCGGTGTTTAGTTAATGAAATGTTTGAAGCCATTCAAATTGAACTTTAAATTTTATTCTATTAAGAGATTGCACCAATAGCTTTTTTTTTTCATTTCTTAGGTAGGTATAACACTCGTAAGACAGTACAGATAGTAATTTCCATTAATTTAAAAAAAATAGCTTACTCATAGCTCTGATATGGGGTGGTCTATCGCTGTTAATACTTAACCACTCTTTTTCTAGTTTTAGTTATTTCTTTATAAAATATCTATAATATGCTTCAATGGACAAGTAGACCTGTTTATCTTAGAATTTTTTAATTAATATTTAATGAGAGAAAAAAACTTGATTTCTATTATATATTTATTATACTCTTCACAAAGCTATGACTTTGTACTATGTGTCTACACATTAGGGTTTACCGCCCACTAGGTTATTATGGACTATAGTGCAACGTTTTCTATGTACTACATAGAACTTATCTATGGTCACCATTTTAAATATTTCAAGATATTCTATTATTAAGAAAGTAGTACAAAACCTAGTACTTTTTAATATATGTATATATTTTTATTATATAGTTACCATGTTTTATGACAATATTTGTTCACAATTTATAAAAATTTATTTATTTTTAAGTATTAAATAATATCTATTTAATTGAAATTGATATTACAAATGTTCTTTTGTCAATGTATGTGATAAACTTAAGCTAATGTGAAATAAACTATATGTTTGGTAATTATTGTTTTATTTTGAGATAAAAAATGTAAGTATATGCAATATACTTTAATGTTGCAAAATTAAGGCAACTCTCTGCACAAGGGGGCTCTCTCACCATCACCTGCGACACAGTTTGTTTAGGGTTCACACCAGCAGTCCGAGAGCAATGAAGCTTAACCAAAATATATGAGGTAAATAAAACTATAATATATAACTGCATATTATATAATATAATGAATAAACAATGCAAACAGCATAAATTCTTTACTTAATCCGATTGAAAACAAATGTCAATGTATATGATATAATAATCGCTTTAAATGATTCATTTTCCTGCCTTCTTTGAGTAAGATTTGTATTAAATAAATGTACACTTAAACAAAACTATCATTTTAAAATAGTCCATTTAAACTTTAAAATATCAATAACCAGTAAAAACGACATTGCATCCAGTTTCAGTATCTGATAATTGCTTCTTAAAAGCATAGCGATAAAAAGTAATTGATAGCAATTTTTATTGACGGGACCGCAGCGCGGTGGTGCTTCTATAGTGCAGTAGTGCTGAAACATCAAGAAGGAAGTTCCCAAATACATCGGAGGCGTACTAGGGTTCATAGAAACATTTGGATGGCTTTGCAAGGATGGATATCACGCTTTATGAAGATCCCATAGACGGAACCCTAAATAATCGTCATATTCCTCTTTTGATAGGTTTTGGTGCAACAGTCACTTTGACAGGTCGACATAGTTCAACCAACTGTGCCGATTCCCCGACTCCCCCACTCTCGACGGACAGACAAATAGAAATGTCAACTCCGCAGGGATCTGTCCAAACACCGTGCGATATTAACACGCGTGTCAATAAACGTAAGTTTTGAGTACCGTCGTCATCTGTGAATTAATGAAAATTTATTAAAATGTTATCATAATACATAATAATCAGAGAGGTCATAGAAAAAAGGATGGATGATGCGATATTAATGGAACGGTTTTATTATACGAAATATGGTGCAATGTCAGAGGGAGATGCCGTAAGAAAAACTTTCTCAACTGCTCAGATGGTCAGGTGGACAGCAATCTCAAGCAGAACTTAGATAAGAAAAATAATAGTGCTTCTTTAGTATTGTAGCCCTGCATATGACAACACTCCACCTGATGTAAAGCCTCTAGCTTCATGAACGGAAACACACCGCTACTACAGATAAATTTCTACGGGCAGTCAGAGGAAACAAATGTGCATCATCCAAATTGACGGTGCACACTCCCCTCGTTATACCTAGTTACTACCAAACGGTCTTGAAACGCGACATGGTCACTTCACGAGTGTTCTATTTGAATGTGGTGGTACTAACCCAGGACGACAGACTGGGCTAATGACTATTATCAGTCTGCCTACCTCTGAAAAGTTTTGAAGCGAAAGTGTGTGTAGGCACTCTATAGTCTTGGGCGTTAATTAATATAGATAAACATATATAGACATACTTTGTTCGTGGTGGTCAAGTGGCCTGAGGTGTTCAGCGGGTGGTGGTAACGCGTGACTTCTTCTATCTGGATATGCCACTCTAACTCGCAATGCTGCGGGGTCTTTGACCCGTAACACTTCTGCCTCCAATGCCACAGCTGTCACTAATCCCGCACAAAAGCGTACTACCGTGTCAGTATCGCAAGCTGGCTCCAGAATGGAAGCTGTACACATTCTTATCTGCGAATTAATAATACCAATTTAATTTAAGTAAACATATCAACTTCAATATTTCGTGCGCCGAAGTGTGTACGTTTTGTTGTGTATGTTTTTTTTAATTAAAGGACAACCTTTTAAGAGATTCGAAAAAAGTGCAGTTTTTTAATACAGAACTTGTGCTTGTCTCACAGGCACTGAGCGACGAAAATACATATATAACATAGTTACATTAGTACCAATCAGAATTTAGCGAGATTTGAACTTGGATCTAATCGATTGTGACATCCCTGTTCTACCGCAATTTCCACGGCCGTTTTTACAGCAAAAAAAAATAAATAAAAAAATAATAATTATGCATGTATCTACATAACAAAATATTTTATTTAAACTTACCATGAGATTAGGTTTAGGTATAATAGGTAACGGTGCGGCTTGTAATAACGGCAATAGTTGTTTAGCTAAAACGCCAGGCTTTGGATCCGTGCAAATTGATAACAGTTGAAATACAGCAATTGTGAATGGATCGGGTTCCATACCTGAAAGAATAGATTAAGATTTAAGAGATATATTTTTAAACATGAATACCTCCAAGTAAGCACAAACTAATCTTGCCGGCTTGAGGAGACGAGCTTGTACCATCTACATTGACAGTGCACACTCATCTCGTCAAGTTATGTTATATTCGAAAGTGGTGGTGCTACCCCAGGACTAGAAACTGGGCAAATAACCATCATCAGTCTGCCTACCACTCTTTAGGCACTGAGCAACCAAAGTACGTATAACAAAGGTTAACATTGGTACCAGTCAGAACTAGTGAGGTTCGAACACGGGTCTCATCGATCGTGAGTTTACGCGTCTTACCGCTAGACCACGGCCGCTCTGAACCAGACTTGACTTGACTTTTGAACCGGATTTGTTTAGAGCATATTTTATTGGCAACACCACAACCGGATTGTCAGAAGATATTTTTATAATCTTAAATATATGGTCTGTAATAGTCTGTATCACTGTAAACATTTACGCTTACGATTTCACGGCGTAAAATATCTCCACCAATAAGAGCGCTTCATTTGAATTATTTAACTTCGGCGATCAAAATAATATTATCTGATTGGTGCAGAGTTTTCACAGCGTAAATGTTCATATTTTTCATATGTGTAAAATTCATACTTGGTTTTCAGCTGATAATCGTGACTTCCTTCATGCTCTCATGAATATTATAATATGAAAACACTAACCAGAGTCAGCCAGCAGCCTGTCTGTGTGTTCGGCGTGTTGTGTGAAGCTGTGTGCCGCGGCTGCGCAGTGCGAGTGTTGCGCAGAAGCACACAACGCGGCGCCACTCACGCGCAACCATAACTGCAACACGCACGACACTTCGAGGGCACTCACCCCACTGAACTGATGTTGCAATCTATTAATTAACGGAGTGGGGAAACATAGATTAGTTAATCTATAAATAATCGAGAAAAATAAAATTTACATTAACTGAAATTAGCATATACCTTAAACAGTTAGTGGACAGCTGTTGCAACGCATGTTCAGATGGTCCATTGGTAGCTCTCAAAGCTGTATGTAAGGATAACACACTTCGCGCGAACAATGCAGTAAACATGGCCGCACCACTCACTGACGGCTCCATTTCTGATAACCTAATAATGTAATATGTCAACAGAAAGTCAATTAAAACTTAAAAAAATAGTTCAGTTTGACTATAACTGTTAATCTGGATAGTACATGTCTCCTCAGGCTGCCTTTAGAAATTAATCTATAGTAGCAGTTCATGTGCCGCACTCTAGCTTTACATCAGAGCGGATTGTTGTCATATGACGAGCTACAATAAAAAAAACTCACTTATTCAATTGTTCTTCGGCTGTTTGTAGCATTTTAAGTCTGACAGATGTTGATAGAGTTACATTATCAATATGTTGCATTACTGTTGAGAAGAAATTCCTTACAGCACTATCGTCAGTTACTCCTGATATGTTAGGTCGTTCTGGGTTCGTTTGAGTGTCACCTGTAACAGACACTTTATATAATAGAGTGATTAAGAGGCAAGAAACTAGAGTCTAATAACGTCATTTAAAATTTGAGCAGGACTGGTACATTCTGACCAGTAACAATGTAACTTTGTTATATGTACTTTGGTCGTTCAGTGCCTAGAGGCACTATTAAAGAGTGGTAGGCAGACTGATGATGGTCATTGTCCAGTCTGCCGTCCTGGGATAGTACCACCACTTTCACTGTCAATCTAGACTGTACATGCTCGTCTCCTCCGGCACAGCGGAATAGAGATTTCTCTGTAGTAGCAGTTGTTTCCATTCATGGACTGCACTGTAGCTTTACATCAGGCGGAGTGTTATTGAAGTATAATTGTAGGTCTTAGTATGAATTTAAATTTAAAAAAATATATAAACATATCTGGCCCACCATTATGGGCTAGTAATACCCGTAAAGTCACTTTAGTAACTATCGTAGAAGTAGCCGTGTATAATGAGAGGAGTGTGCGTTGTCAGCCGGCATAGCGGAGATGACTTTTGCCTGCAGAAGAATTGTCACTTACCTATTGGCAAAAATGGTACAAGATGTGGCATAGTGTCCCGTAAATATGAATAATGCTTAATGGTATGTTCCTCAAATAATGGTAACATAGTACTGCAATGTTGTGCCGCATTTAATACCAGAATTAATACACACAAATCTGTATTCAAGAGTTAAGGAATGCGATTATAATTGCTAATAAATTATAATATTTTACGGTCATCTTGAAGTTAAAAACAAAAGGATACAAGCTGGATCATCAACATCAGGTTCAGGCATATCAAAAAATGGATGCAAAGCTAAAAATCTCGCCGTTAATGGTAGTACTAACGACGCGTGAGCACTTCCCATACGTTGAACACAACGGAATGTCGACCTTTTGTCCTGGAAATAAGTTATATAAAGAATTAATTAAAGAGTGATGAAATCCACTTTCGAATGGTGAAGTGGCCTTGTCGCGTTTCGGGACTCAAGCCGGCATAGCGGAGGCGACTGCTGCCTGCAGTAATTTATCTGTAGTAACAGTTCTGTCATGGACTGCACGCTAGCTTCACATCAGCTGGAGTGTTGTCATATATAGAATATAATTAGTGACATAAAAATCAATCTTACTTGTGGATATTTCTTCAAATTATCAAGTATTTTATCTATACACATTTCTAAACATGTTTTTGATGCTACAGTGCATGATCCCAACATCCTATGTAGACCTTCACGAACATCCATTGAGAAATCCTATTAAAATAATAATATTTTTACTTATGGGCAAGGTCCAAAAAAACTAACCCATGGTGAATCGAAAACCATTTCGAGATATTACTTCAATTAGAAGATTTTTTTGATTCTCGTCTGAAAATACTTAAAAATCGCAGAGATATTTGAAAAACTGTAATGACCGTCTTCGACCCTTCACTTCGACTTTCGTACAGTTTGACAAGATAGAATACAAAGTACCAACCTAACAGTTTTGTAGATTATTTTGTTGTCTATGGTTGTCGCCTCACAAGTTTGTCAAATATCTTTTGTTTGTGTTTCCTAACAATAACAGTGTTTTATACGAATAACTATTGTAATTTTTAAAACAAAACTACACTATAATCACGATGTTTTAATTAACAGGAACTTTTAAAAATCAAAAGTTTGTTTGAACTTTTGACAAACGATTTTTTTTTTGTTCATTGGCAATGGTTTAGTTCCGTACGAATCCTCAGGTTTGCAATATTACGATCGCAATTTTTAAAAATTAATAAAAAAAGAACAAAGCAATTACAAAAGTTTTCCAGAAACACGTGTCGACTAAATTAATCTATATTATCTAAAAAATATGTAAAAAAGATAGCTGTCACCAGATACACCTCCCCAATTACGGTCTATCATCCTGGGTAAAGCCATTGTACCACCAATTTCAATTGTAACACCCATGAAGTGACCTAAGAAATTGTGCACATTCGTCTTCTCAAGATAGCATACGCATAGTCAAATAAAAAAACTCTGTAATTAAAGGAATCTAAAGGAGTATTCGCCTAAGAGAAATGTACCCACCATTTTTTTCTCAAGACTCCCAATGATTTTTTTAAATACCTGTAGGCGAACCTACAGCCTTTACCGCTAGGCCGCTTGATAATTTGATTAAAATAATTGAAATAAATTAATAAGAAAACAAGATATTATTTTGAAATATTGTTTCGTTTACAAACTATTAGATATCAAGCGGGTCTGAAAATTGTAATTTTCATTTAATTACCTCAAGAGCTCCCAAAATAGTTTCCAGCTGATCTTCTCTCAATACAATATGATGAGATATCTTTGTTAGACTATCGATTGCACGTAAACGCACGTCCTCAATTTCATCATTAAACATGTCCACTAAGAAGTCTAATGATGTTGTTGCAAAGACCGAATTTTCTAGTGAAAGTTGACAGACTGCATCTACGGCCGCCGTCCGCACCTCTGTAACATTTTAGTATTACAATTATTAACGTAAACGTATATTTCGCACTTAAAAGAAAACAGTAATAAGCACACAAAAATGGGGTAAGCCATAATAGTTCACTTTCTTTACGTACTCACACAAATACATACAAAGTAATAACTTAAAGTTTTAAATAAATAGTAAGTTGTAATATGTTAGTGTGATGAGTTATTATTTTTTTTTTTTTTTTTTTTTTTTTATTGTAGCTCGACATGTGACAACACTCCGCCTGATGTAAAGCTAGAGTGCGGTCCATGAATGGAAACAACTGCTACCACAGAGAAATCTCTACGAGCTGCAGTCGCCTCCACTATGCCGGCTCGAGGAGACGAGCATGTACCATCTAGATTGACAGTGCACACTCCTCTCTTATACCTGGCTACTTTCAAACTATTCCCGAAACGCGACAAGGTCACTTCACGGGTGTTACATTCGAAAGTGGTGGTACTACCCCAGGACGACAGACTGGACAAATAACCATCATCAGTCTGCCTACCACTCTTTAATAGTGCCTATAGGCACTGAGCGACCAAAGTACATATAACAAAGAGATACTTAGTGTGATGATAGTCGCCTTCGCTATGCCGGCTTAGAAGACGAATGTGCGCCATCCAGATTGACAGTGCACACTCCTCTCGCTATACCTGGATACATCAATGTATAATGACATACCCATGTATTCATCCTCTAAGCCATGTACGAATGCCCCTGCTGCTCCCCCTGGCAGCAATTGCACTGAACCCTCTGACAGCAATGCCCCTGGAGCATCCTCCGCCCATCGCCGCCCACTCGCCCACGCCCCCGATCGTACTAATTCAGCGCCGCGCTCGTGACCGGACGTCTTTTTCTGACATAACATATAAAATATATTTTAGAAACCAATATGTGAAAGGAAATGGAGACTAGATCAAAAATTTAATAAGTTAAGGCATAGAAGTTATGTTTTTCTATTTTATAATTGGATAATATCACGTATAAGATAACAAATAAAAAAGATTTTATTACTATAAATCAATAACAATTTAAAAATATTGATCGATCATAATAAACGATCATAATTTTATTCTTTCATCCTAATGGGGAGTCACGTTGCGTCCAAGAGAAATAGGCTCACGATGTTTTTCTCGAGTTTGTCGATGATTTTTAGTTAACTTCGTAGAAAAAATCTACATTCCGAATCACCAAATATATTTTTTACCAGAGTTATTTAGTAATTTGACTTTTTCTAATGCAATATTTGGGGTTATTATTATATTAAATGCTTTAATAATTGATGATATCTGTTTTATATGTAATTAAACATTGTCTATTGATTGGCAAACAATGTCTCAATACAATGAAATAAATTAATGAATATAGGTATTTAGAATATTGTTTTGTTCAAACTATTAGATATGAAGTGGGCCCAAAAATGGGCATTGTCGTTTGGCCCAAACAACAAGAGCGTCGCCAGCAGATGGCCTAGGGGGGGCAAGTTGATATGGAGGATGAGAAAAGTATGAATCGTAGGTAAAGTACATGAAGCTTTTCACTTGTAGTACGAGCCTTACATCTACGGCGATTGTAATAACAACGGCACAGAGTCTAACGTGTAAAGCTACACGAGCTCTTGACTGTAAATAATAAATAAATTTA
This sequence comes from Tinea pellionella, assembly GCA_948150575.1. Classification (NCBI taxonomy): domain Eukaryota; kingdom Metazoa; phylum Arthropoda; class Insecta; order Lepidoptera; family Tineidae; genus Tinea; species Tinea pellionella. Next base: position 2,833,991 of record OX411249.1, on the reverse strand, counting down.
CATTTAACAACTTTTTTAGAATCTCTAGGGGCGGCAGCTGCCCCTCCCTGCCTTCCCTTGGCGACGCCCTTGCCAAACAATATACGTAAGGTAAGGACTTAATATTGAATCTTCTATGTAGCAAAATGTCCAAGATATCCGATGGTAATTTGTAGCAAAATATCAATTTATCTAAAACGACTTGAAGTGATAAACTAAACATACCTTCATATTACTCATGAGTTGTTTATCGAGGGTCTGTAGAAGGAATCTGTCAGATACAGAGCGAGTAGTTCCGAGCAGTGTACACGCGAGAGCTCTAACTTGCATACATAGATCATTAACAGCGGAACATATGCGAATGAACGCATCATCTACCAATCTCACTGTTGTTACATTGTCTTGTAGAGTCACTGTGCTGTAATATTATTACACAAATTATAAACAGTATATTCTTTTTTTTTTAATGTAGCTTAACATACGACAACAATCCACCTGATGTAAAGCTAGAGTGTGGTCCATATGATCGGAAACAATTCCTACTACCGATAACTTCTATAGGCAGCAGTCGCCTCCGCTATGCCGGCTTGAGGAGACAGACATATGTGTACCATCCACATTAACAATTCACTTTTTTTTTATTGTAACTCAGCATGTGACAACACTCCGCCTGATGTAAAGCTAGTGTGCAGTCCATGAATGGAAATAACTGCTACTACAGAGAAACCTGTGTGGGCAGCAGTCGCCTCTACTATGCCGGCTTGAGGCGACGAGCATGTGCCATCTAAATTGACAGTGCACACTCCTCTCATTATACCTGGCTACTTTCAAACTACTCCCGAAACACGACGAGGTCACTTCACAGGTATTAGTTTCGAAAGTGGTGGTACTACCCCAGGACGGCAGACTGGACAAATAGCCATCATCAGTCTGCCTACCACTATTATTCATAGGATAATAATTAAAGACGCTACATTTAATTTTTGGTAACATAATAAGATGTTTTATATAATTATTAATAAAACATACATTTAAATTTCCAAGAAATAATTAAAGCATTTTTTAATAAGTTGCTAAACTCATATAACATTTCTCTACACATTGTTATCCTATACACAGGTAAGTTAAATAAGCGACTGTTAACAGATGAGGCACATTCTCCTCTCATACAGCAGCAGCATAGCGGAGACGACTGCAGCAGGACATTAAATCTCCATGGTACCAGTTGTTACTGCTCATGGGCTGCACTTTAGTTTAAAATCAAGTAGAGTGAGGCCACATGCCGAGCTATAATAGTACCATATAAAAAAAAGTACTCACTTCTCTGGATATTTATTTCCCAAAAGCCAGACAAGTTTAAGAGCAACTTGTCTAACAATTTCGTAATCATCCGACAGTGCTGGGCAAACAAGATCATAGAGTGAAGCGTTCAATGTATGGCCCCTCTCTTGAAGTGTTAATAGAGATTGAAAAGCCTCGCATCTAACTCTCGCATCCTGTATATTAAAATATATATATGTAAATATTTTGATAATATTTTTTTGTTCTATATCATTCAATGGGCAAGGTCTTCAAAATATAACTCATGTTAAATCGAAAACCATTTCAAGGTATCACTTCAATTAGATGTATGTTTACAAAATACATCTAATACAATACAAAGTACCAACCTAACAGTTTTGTAGATTATTTTGTTGTCTATAGTTGTCACCTCACAAGTTTGTCAAATATCTTTTGTTTGTGTTTTATATGAATAACTATTGTAATTTTTTAAAACAAAACTACACTATAAACACAAAGTTTTAATTAACAGGAACTTTCAAAAATGAAAAGCTTGTTTGAACTTTTGACAAATGATTATTTTTTCTCGTTTATTGGCAATGGTTTAGTTCTGGCCGAAACGTCACGATTACTATATTACTTTTAAAAATTAATAAAAAAAGAACAAAGCAATTATAAAAGTTTTCCAGAAACAAGTGTCGACTAAATTAATCTATATCTAAAAAATATGTAAAAAGATAGCTGTCACCAGATACACCTCCCCAATTCTAAAAATATTACCTCAGCATGAGCATAAGCTCCAACCAACTTAATTGTAGCTTCAGCATCAGCAACAACTTCTGGAGTCGGATCGGTTTCAGAAGAAACGGGATAGAGATTACTGATCAACTCCAAACATCGTCGTTTCACTTGATGGCTTGTATCTTTCAAATTTTCCTTTGCAATACCAACAAGACGGAAACATAGGATTTTGTCATCACTTAATTTTGCTCCTAATTTCATTAAGGTGGCTAAGCCTTGAGATATTACCTGGAATTATATTAGCAATATTTTTTTAGTAGTCCGGCTTGTGACCTCACCCTCGCTGCTGCTAAGTCAAGCCAAATCCATGAACCAGACCAGTAAAGGTGTGAGGAGACATATACTTGAGTAATCTCCAAGTTTACAATGCACACTCTTCTTGTTATAACCGGTCACTTCCAAACTGTTTCTGAAACTCGACTAGGTTAGCAGACTGGGCCAATAAACATATCAATCTGCTTACTATTCTTTTAATTGATGCCTATATTGCCTATATGCACTGAACAACGAAAATATGTGTAACAAAGTTGAGAGGTGTAAACACGGGTCTCTTAGTTGTGTGAATATTAAATATGTTTATAAGTTTACCTTATGTGAGTTTTCATTTTTAATAAGATGTATTGTTTCATCAATAAGGTTATTTAATTTTGCTCCCGGACATTCAAGACCAATGTCACAAAAAAGCCAAAGGATTTTTACTCGTACTACTGACTCCTCTTCAGACTGAAAGTGCTCAGATAGTTTCTTTAGAGCCTCTTCTATATCAGACTCTTGAAACTGCAAGCAATCTGATATACGTAGTAGTAATTGTAGAGCTTCGTCACTTGATTTACATTTTTCCAAAAGAGCAACAAATGCAGCAGCCGAACTTCCTATAAGTGGCTTCTTAGCCAAATGAAGCTTTTTGGCACAGGGCACGTCCTGAAAATACGTATCAGATAAATTAATATCAATTTTAAACGCAGTACTTTATCAAAGTTGTAGGTTAGAAATTTACTTGGAATGTTTTGTTATACTCTGCTAACGCCCTCTTTTTAAGTACAGCAGCCATTTCAGTGTTTATTATAAATGTTATTTTACCATTTATATATTGTTTATTTCGTGCAAACAAACAATAACCAACACAAACCACTGAAAATCAAATATACAAAATACCAAAGACAAGATCATGCGGACCACAGACTGTATAGTATCATGTTTCTTGTATAGAGCCGTGATTTAGGGACGATATTTCTGTAGATATTTCTAATATTTTAGATCATCGTGTTCGTCCTTTTAGTCTATTCTTATCATTCATAAAAGACTTCACTACTACCGTAGTATTTCCTGTCAACACAATTTTCAAACTTGTGGCTTGTGGGGTGGGGTGTTTGTGTTTCTTTCGATTTTTTAGATTATTATTTTTTGTTGAAGTCATTTTATAATATTTCAAGATACCTACATCTGATTTGTTTTAGTGTGAGTTGATTTTCTAGATGTGTTATTATACTATGTATCGCTTTATTAGAAACTCATAAATGAAGTTATGATATTTATTTATTTATTTATAAAAAATATTATAAATTAAAACCGTATAGAATACTACACAAAACAGCATCTAACAAAGGGTACATTGTTTCATGTACAAACTATCTGTACTTGTTTCAAATGATCTAATTTTACTGATAAGATAATACTGATTTTTTCTTTTTAGGTTACACCTCAAAATGAATCAATATCAAGTTGAGAGAAGGTTATGTTTATGTTACGGTCTTACCGCCTTCTTTATGTTAGTTTGTTTAATATCCATTGTTATACCTTACCAGCATTGGAAAACAAACTTAAATGTATGTCCTGGGAATTACTTAGAAAATACGAATTGTGGTTGTATATTTTTTGGTGTAAGCACAACTTTATACTTTAATGGAGGTCATATTTCTTATTGTTTGTATGCAGTAATAGCACCTATACCAGTAATTGCTTATGCTGCCATTATGGGTATTTTTCATATGTATAGAGTATGCATTAATAATGTTGGAGAGTATGAAGATGAAAAGTCCACAGCTATGGAGGAAATGTAAGAATATTACAGACTTATTAACCTAACAGTATTATAATCAAGAAAAAGTGTGTCGGTTTTTTTTAAAATTAATTTTGGGCATTGAATTTGTTATTATTAAAAACATGAAAGTTTAATATGAAAAATATTGTGAAAAACTCAGTAATATATGCCAACCCAGAACTTGGAAGGACTGCTGGTGGAAAGATAGAACAGAGGAGTTTCCAGATGGTCACTGTAGCATCAATGGCAGTGTAATTTAATAGCCTACTTATGTGCTATTCTGAGCATGTGGGTTTGATCCTCACCTCGGTTCAAAGTTTTTTTAAAAATTATTATTGTGGCTCAGCATGTGACAACACGCCGAAGAAATCTCTACAGGCTTTTTTCCATTTTTATTTTTATTATAATTTACGAAAATATATGACATTAGATTAATAATACTTATTATTTACAGTGAAGGTGAAGCAATAGTAGTACATACAAGATCTCGGGTAACACATAAAAATGATTCTGTCATCTACTGCTGGATACCAAACGCTTGTATCTCGTCTATATTGGCACTATACACATTGATACACGCAAGTATTATAACACACGGTTTTATAAGAACTTGCAATCAGTTCAGAATTCATACTGTCCGGGTAAGACTTTTTTTTTGTAGTAGTACTGCATTAGGAGAACATTTCGCCTGATGTTAAGCTAGAGCGCAGTTAATTAAACAAAAAGAACTGCTACTGGTCCTTGGAGAAGGTGGCAAGATTATGTTGAACTGTCCAGCTCAGTGCTGGTGATTCAACATACAGTGAACATATTCTGGGCAACTATCCAGACTAACCATCATACCATAGCCCACTTTATATTATTTAATTGTTATTTTAATTTGTTTTCTTACTTATGACTGTTGGGATTATGAACTTGGATATGAAAACAATGGTTGAATAACTATGTACTAATAGATTAACACTTATGTCAGCAACGGATAAAGTATTTGTATTGTTATCATACGTGAATCATAGATGTTGTTAATGCTTTTGAGAATATGTTATTGTATCATTCGTGTATGATTTATACATGTATTTTTATATGTATGTATTAAGTTTACCTTATTGGATGTACAGAAAAGATAGCTGTTGTAAAATGGCATTAAAAGTTAAAAATAAAACCAATAATTCTTCAACTATTCTTATTTCTAACTCTATTCTCTAGTTAGTTGGAAGAAATAATTGTTTAGTAATAAATCTGCCATTACACCTGATTTTAGTTGTAATATTTCATCTCAAAGGATTTTATATAGTCCACGCAATTCAGTCACAGATAGGGTTGCTAGATGTCTGGTATTTAAGCGTACAGTCCGGTATTTTCGCGGCCTGTCCGGTATAAAATAAATGGTCATACCGGACAGAACAATGTCCGGTATTTTGAGGAAAGTCGGTACTACTGGTCACAAACGGCCTACAAAAGTAGGCATATGAAATCCCTCAAACGCAAAACTCGCGCGCGCTCCTCGCTCACTGCCAGTTTTGTTTACCTAGTCGATAATTAGATTACGCTACGTTCGGGAGTGTTTACGCAGTTGACCTAAGTACCTCCTAAAGAAGCAAAGTTGTTCGTCGTAGTTGCGTGTATGTTTGTAAACCGTTTGGGGTTGTCCGGTATTATTTCGCGACTCACCTGGCAACCCTAGTCACAGATCAAGATCAAATAGATCAAAATCAAACACCTCAGGATCAGGTCCCTTCTTTTTACGATCGAAACAAGTATTTGCATTAGAAATATTAATTACTGATACTATTTAAACATTAATATTTGTTTTGGGTATTGGTCTAATATTATGTCTGTGCTACCCTTGTCCAGTGTCATGTTACCATTTGAGTTTGGGTATTTTTTTTTTATTGTAGCTCGGCATGTAAAGCTAGAGTGCAGTCCATGAATGGAAACAACAACTACCTGTAGAGTAGCAGTCGCCTCCACTATGCCGGCTTGAGGAGACGAGCATGTACCAACTTAGATTGACAGTGCACACTCCTCTCGTTATACCTGGCTACTTTCAAACTATTCCCGAAACACGACAAGGTCACTTCACGGGTGTTACATTCGAAAGTGGTGGTACTACCCCAGGACGGCACACTGGACAAGTAACCATCATCATCATCTGCCTACCACTCTTAAAAATGTATGTGTATGTATTTATTATAAAGAAAATTGAGATTAAATTAAATTACTTATATAGTTACATCCGTTGTCTCTGCCTATCCCTGTGGGAAAAAGATGTGACAATTGTATTGTATCGTAGTTACATCTCATCAATGTTTTAAAAATAACAACCATTTTTATACATTCCAGGAAATCATATCAATCGGTGACCAAGCATCTGTAATTCACTTCCGTCTATCCTGCAGCGCGATATTCGACTTTATGGACTACCTTCTTAAGGATCCTACAAACAGTAGACGCGGGGAGCTCATTAACACTGGAGCTTCATTGCAAATAGCTTTATTTACTGCATGGGTATCAGTTGCTCTTCTTATAGTGATTGCGGTGCTTTCATCTATTAGGGCACATAAAGAGAGACATGTTTTAACATGTTGTGGTAATTAATTTATTGTAATGCTACGGCTCCACCTGCGTCTGCGTTAATTTTAACAGTGCGTTCAAATTTGCGCAATAAAAAATGTTGACGTTAATAGAACAACGTAATGCATCTTCTTTGGGCTATTAACGTAATGCATTAATTAATTATTGTACTAATTAACGCGTCTACAGTGGAGCCGTGTCATAAGAAAATATTAACTTTGGTCTCCAGAAAAAAAAACATTTTGGTTCTGTGCAAAATATACACAGATTCCTTGTAATTAAGCTAAATTCATACGTCATGGGTATTATTAGCCTTGTCACTGTACCATAATAATATTAAAGTCAAGGTTATCTGTTTATACAATAAATCTTCAAACGACTTAAAATATAATCCATATTTGTTTAATGATAAATTATCAAAAATAATTATTATTTGAGTGAAAAAGCACTCGAGTTGCGTATTTAGCATATACAACATTGTATTGACAACAATCAATTGTTTTTCATTTCAAATTGTGCTTAATTTGTTTGTCTAGTATTAGTAAATAACTTAGGAACAATAATGATAGCATAGGCATAATATGAGATTTTTGTAAAATTTTATAACCACCGATATTTTATAAGAAAAAAACTATGCACATTGTAGTTTTATATTTGGCGGGAAATGTTGTTGCTACTTTTTTCACTGTGAACATTTTTGTTAAATAATTTTTATAATAATTATTCCGCCTATAATGAGCTTTCTAGGTATATATTTTATTACTTTTTTGGAAGTATTTCAAGTCAAATAATGTGCCTTACAATCCAACTAACGACTTAGCAATTAATTGTGGCCGTCCAATAATTTAAATATACCTTAACACTATTTCATGTTTATATTAAACTATATTATACACTTTCTTGTTTTATTTAACTATTACAATTCTAAACATAGCCTTGTTGCTTGCCTCATGGTAGCGGCGGATATCAAATTATTTAAAATAGAATACTGTTTGCTTTGGATTTCTCTTCAAAACGGAGAGGTGTTTTCCCAACAAAATAGTTGAAGAGGATTTGAAATTACTAAATTAGTAATAATACTTTTACTACTATTGACAAAGGATTCGAAGACTATGCTGCATAGATATTGATCCCTTTGTTTTTAATAGAAATAACAACAGAATATTAAGTTCCTTGTCAGTGACAATTAAAAATAGAACTGTCAAAATTGACAGCTAATCGGCTGATCGTAACGAGGGTTATTTGGAGATATAGATAAAAATGGAATAGATGTATTTAATAAATTACTATAGATAGATGTAACTTGCAAGAGTAAGTCATAGATTTCTTTGGGTGTAGTTGCAACCATATTCCGATAATTGTTTACATAATTTATTCGTGATTTGGGTGACGTAAAACATGGCATTGAAATAAATCCTTTTTTTACTATTAATTCGTAGAAGTACTGCAAGTGCGCTATAACCCTCATTATATCCTTATTATAACAATAATCATGGTGTAAGTAAAACTAATTGAAAGTCACAATACTAAATTCTAATAATCAACTACTTGCCTAGCTTTTTCTGTATACCTACCCATTTTGTTAAATAATCACAAAACTTCTTATTTCTTGTTAATTAATAAGAGAATTTCTCTATATTTCAGTAGCTACAGTATGAGAGATCGTTTAAATTGTACAAAATGGGTGAACAACAATTATTAAAATTAAGTACGGGGCAATACCTGAGTGATCAGGCCAATTCGATGTCGAACCAAATTCAGGTACATTGGCGGGAGTTTGTATGTGGAGGGGGAGCAGCATTCTGTAATATAGTTATTAGCTATCCGCTGAATAAGCTCATATTTAGACAGGTAAGCTTTTGCAAACACCTTTGTTAATGAATGTAAAATATAACCCTATTATTATCTTGTTTGTTTTTTTTGTTGGCATTGGCATTTCACATCCTAAAAATGCGTTTTTTCTATTCAATTTTCATTATAATTTAACAACATAGATATCATTATTGACAAGAAAAGAATGACTTCCATTAATTTCAATTTTTTCCATATTGAAATGCTGGATTTCTTATTAATAAATTATGATAACAATTGAACAGAACAAAACAGTTGGAAATCAGTTGCATTGGCTGTTGGTGGAAAGATAGAACAGAGGATGGTCATGTGGCTTAGTAACAGCTGTGTAGCTTTGTAATTGTCAGATTATCCACATGAAAAGTGGAAGACGTCGCTTCTATTCCCATCTCAGCTTCAGGCTGTTGTACTACTAGTACTAAACTCATGTTCTATTCCACTGGGGCAGGCAGAAACTATGAAGTGACAGCGACTCTTATCTCTACGTACCACTGTTCAGGCTGTTGCGTGCTAATTAATTTATTTTCTGTTTAATTTTCATCATTAATTCGAAATTCTATATTCTTATGATGCATTCATTATTTCAGATGATGCATGGTGTGGAAGCTACATTTGTTTTTCATCAACTAAAGAAAGAGGGTCTCGCATATCTATACCGTGGAATGCTACCACCTCTAATGCAGAGAACAATGTCTATGTCACTAATGTTTGGCGTTTATGATGAGTGCCTTAAACCCCTAATGCAGTATAATACAAATATTTATGTAGCCAAAATTGTAGCAGGTCTTGTCGCCGGGAGTTGTGAGGCCGTCCTTATGCCCTTTGAGAGAATACAAACTTTGCTCATTCATCCTAAATATCATCAACAATTTAAAAATACAGCTCATGCGGCGCTATTTATCAGGCAAAATTATGGAATAAAAGAATTTTACCGAGGCCTCGTCCCAATATTATTACGAAATGGACCATCGAATGCGTTATTTTTTATTCTTAGAGATGAACTTCAAATAAGATTACCGCGACAAGAGAATATGGTTTATAGAAGTTTACAAGATTTTGTCGCTGGTGCGTCGATAGGCGCATGTCTTAGTACGTTATTTTATCCCCTGAACGTGATAAAAATTGCAATGCAAATAGATCTAGGCGGACCCCATAAGACATTAACATGTGAATTTAAAAATATTTTACGAAAACGCGGATCTAACTTTGGTAATTTTTATCATGGCGTGGGATTAAACATATCTAGGGCATTTTTAAGTTGGGGAATAATAAATGCCTCATATGAAATTTTTAGATTAATTTTATATACCTAGTCAAATATTATTTTATTATTATTTATCATGCGACCTTTGAGAGGTGTTGTTGAATCTGTATTCTTTATTTTTATGTTTAAATGAGTATTAATACAATTTATAAATAGTGGTTGTTTATTTGAAGCATTTATTTAAATGTGCTATTCATTACAAGTATTCTTTCTGTAATTATGTATTATTTAAGTAAGTAAAGATGATTATTGTAAGACTAAATTATTCTAAATTATTTTGTTTTTTTTTTTATGTGGCAATAGTTATCATTCCAATGCAAATGTAAAAATGGTACTTAATCTTCAGAAATCAATTAGACTACGTATCAATACGCCATTACTCATTTTACTAGTGAAATTATACATAAAAATAATACTTAGTTCCTTTAATTTGTTTTTGTTTTATTTCGCGCCAATTATTGAATCTCATTGCCAAAGTGCGTATTCTCTGCCTACCCTATCGAGTTTGTAAATACGGTGATTTAATGATTTGCATTCAAACAAAAAAAAAACAGTTGTTGCTGTTTATGGACCGCACTCTAGCATGACAGGCGGGGTTACAATCCGAGCTATTAAAAAAAATTAAAGCAGTATATAGTTCTTTTTTGTATTTTCAATATGGTATAAAATAATATATCATAGACGTTGTTTTGGTCGCTCAATGTTTATGATACAAGTACTATCTTATATAGGAATTGTGAAAAAATGTATATAAAATATAAATATACTCAATATTCTGGAAATTATATAATTCGTATTACATTCGCGCGCGTATGATTTTTAATGATATTTATTGTTTCATTGTGTACGTAACATAAGCCAGACAACCTTGATGTCTAGTTTTACCAAATGCCGTATTCTACCGCACTCAGGGGTGACAACGTTTTTTCTAGTATTTTTCAGAATACGCTTCAAAAAATTAAGTATTTTATGTAGTAAATTATTTATTTCAAATAGGCCTTGTGTTCTTGAATTGTCACGAGTTTCTACAACTACATAATTAGGGATTGCAAAAGGTTCTTTCAGTGTTCCTCACTTAACACTTTCTGAACAGTTGGCCAATATGGCTGACAAATGCCTTCCTAAAGCGCTCTCTTCCCGAATCCCGGGTATTCACGACCTAAACGCCGACGGTGTTCCTCTTAACAGTCCGCTAATCCCGCTGCCGCCTCCTCCCACGCGATGAAGAGTAATCTCTCACTTACGTCTTCTCTGAAGGCAGAGTGTGACGAGAGTAGAGACCCCATCAAGTCTAATATATTGAAACTGTTACAATTCAATAAAGTAAGGTATAGGTCGCGTCAAACTTTATGGCGTCTCGGAAGTTAGCTGCGGGTGCTATTTCGCTCAGCTACAGTCAAGTTTACAATAATAAATGCAAAAATACGGATTCGTGACCTTTTTTTTATCACAATTTACCTACTGATATAGAAATTGATCGATTTGATCATCTATAGGTGTTAACTATATTTATTGTTATTGATTGTTTATCTTGTAGATTTATGAGTATAAACTATAAGTTATTATATTTAAAATCTTTATTTAATAATCAATACATAATCAGTTTTAATATTGCTTGGCATAAACCACATGTTATTAATAAATTAGAACAGAAAGAAAAAACTTGATCAACCACTTATTTATGTGGTCAAATAATTGTGGATTGTGAATTTGTGTACTGTAAACACATGGTAAACATAATATTTTGTTACTTTTACGTTGCCTATTAGCGTACAGATAAAAAAAAGTATTAATAAAAAATATCGCCACCACCTTCTTCGATCCAATTCTTATTTGCCCAAATATAGACACTTTGTATCTCGACATATAAGTAGGTATCAGTTTCAAACTGTTTCCGAAACGCGTCAAGATTACTTCACGGATGTTACATCGAAAGTGGTGGTACTACCCTAGGACGGCAGACTGGGCTAATAGCCATCATCCGTCCGCCTAGCACTCTAAATAGAGGATCAACTAAAAGGATTAAAGTTCTCTAGTTTCAATTCTTTCATTGTTACGTCCCAAAATTTCGCTGCAAATTCTTCATTTTCAGTCTGTTTTGATGAACGTTTTACTGCGCAATCGCTGGAACAAATTTTATGTTAATTACGTCAAAGATTACTACTACTAGATAAACCTACATACCATACCATAGAGAGAGCGGTGCAAACTTCATACATCTGACATGAAAAAGCGTAGGCCGCATCAAACGATTTGACAATGTTTCTGTCAAGTACTAACTGACTGAAAACCTAAAAGTGACTGCGGTCATCTTTTTTCTCGCGTCACATTGGGAGCGTTATTGCACATCTAGTTGTATATATTAGATCAATCAGAATTTATCTAGATTTGAACACGTCTTATCAATCGTGAGTTCACGCGTTTTACCGCTAATGTAAATTATATAAAAAAGTTTATAAACGTACCTATAATATAAACCACTTTCATTAGCACAACCTTCATCGATCGCGCAATAAATGGAAGTCTGAGCGCCACACCTTGGACTTTTGATAAAAACTCCCAGAATCTTATCAAAGATCCATGTGGCCCCATAATAATTGTCACTAAAATGTCTACTAATTTCTGTACGAATTACGCCCGGATGTAAGCTGTATGTCGTTACGCCTTTTATATCATTTTCCTGAAAAAAAAGGTAAAAAGTAAGCATAGGGGATGGAATGTTTGGCGCGCTTTTGCCCGGGAAGGTTATGGTGTTTTTTATCCCTTTCCTTAATTAGTTTAGTGGTTATTATTGTTTAAAATTGGTGTTATTTTGCGTAATTTTATGCTGGGCATGTGAGTAATTGTGAAAACATTAAAATTCACTCTATGAGGCAACGGAAGCGGTTTTTTTTATCCCATTATCGGTTATCCCACTCCGTGACAACGCTCATATTGTGATGTGACCGGGTTAATTGCCGCCAAATACTCCAAGAAAGCGTCAAATTGCAATTTGATGCAAAAACATCAAGAATTGACTACTCGACATTGGCAGAATTGTCGATGTTATGACATTTGAGGCCATTTAACAAAAGAAAAAGAAGAAGCATAGGGGATGGACATGCCTACAGGCCTATATTGCGTGTAAAATAAAGCGTCAACTTTCATTTCAACATTTCAACAAAAACATTTTTATAAAAGAAAGTTTTAAATTTAATTTTGCAACGAATTGTAGGACCTACTTTTTAAACGTTGTGTAACCCTATCTGCAATCTGCAATGAGGACCTTTCATCAAAACGTTGATAAAACAAAACAGTGACCATACGTCCCGTTTCGAACGGGACTGTCCGTTTTTGGGTACTCCGTCCCGTTGTCCCGTTTGACGCAGAATTGTCCCGTTTTCAGAGAAATAAATAAATTTTAAACTGGCAACCGACGAATTTTGAAAATTTAATTTGAATTTGAAAAACGAAAAGTTCGTTTTTTGAGTACAAAAAAAAAATTTCGAGGTTTTCAATACAAAAAACCTAGTAACAAAATATAGGTTAAATACCATAGAGATATACATATACTAGAGATGCAAACTTGACATGAAAAAAACCGTAGCCCGCTTCAAACGATTTGACAATGTTGCAGTCAAGTCAAATACTAACTGACAGAGAACCTAAACGTGGCTGTGGCCATGTTTTCTCTCGCGTCACATTGGGAGCGGTAGCGGTCATGTTAACCATACGCCTTATTTTCGTGGTGGACGTCTTTAATTACTCACCTTTAATTTAGTTGCAAGAGCCCTTGCATATAAAACGTTAGCTGCTTTACTTCTGGAATAAGCTTCAAGACTGTCAAATGTTTTCTTTTCAAAATTAATATCGTCTAAATAAATCTGTCCCTCTAAAAATTATATTGAGAATTAATTAAAGTATCTACTTTGATATTGAATATAGTAATTTTGATTTGTAGAGATTTCTCTGTAGTAGCAGTTGTTGGACTGTACCCTAGCTTTACATCAGGCGGAGTGTTGTCGCATGCCAAGCTACGATAAAAAAGTTTCAGAGCTTTTTTAGTCAGACTTATTTAAAAATACGTAATACCTTATTACCTGTAATTTGTAGCAGATATTATCAACTATATGTCAATTGTAATTTTTAATTGACATACCTAATGAAATGTGATGGTTGATTATATACATTAGGTTTATCGAAAGTTTTGCACGTCGCTAAATTGTAACTCATTTAATAACACCATGTTTCACGCAATAAAGTTTATTTCATTTCATTTCAATAAAAATTAATGAATAAATAAATACTCACTTTCGTGTAACATCGAGGAAACAAACAAAATCCTGGACGGTGCGTTCTTGCGCAATACAGGCAAAAGCAAAAGGGTAAGAAGGGCCGGACCAAAATGATTAGTACCCATATGAATTTCAAAGCCGTCTTCCGTCTTTGCTTGTGGGTGCATCATAATACCAGCATTATTTATTAAAATTTGCACCTAAAATGCGTAATTTAAATTTTATATTAATATAATAAAAATATTAAATGCGTAATAAAATAAAAAAGAGTGGTAGGCAGACTAATGATAGTTATTAGCCCAGTCTGCCGTCCTGGAGTTGTACCACCACTTTCGAATGTAACACCCGCAATAGTTTGAAAGTAGCCAGGTATAACGAGAGGAATGTGCCCTGTCAATCTAGATGGTGTATACTCGTCTCCACAAGCCGGCATAGCAAAGACGACTGCTGCCTGTAGAAATTAATCTGTAGCAGCAGTTGTTTCCATTCATGGACCGCAATCTGGCTTTACATCAAACGGAATGTTTTCATATGCCGAGCTACAATATAAAAAAAATCAAACAATTAAGAACACTACCTATATCTATCATTTAATATTATAATTACCTTTAGTCCATTTTTAATAATATAATCAGCGAATTCTCTAACAGATTTAAGTTTAGACAAATCAAGTTCTTGTATTAATAATTCTCCAACATTTTTGTCATCTTTACACTTTTCTATAATATCTGCTTTTGCTGCCTCCGCCCTATCTAAACTACGACATGCCATTATAACTCGAGCGCCTGAAATATTAGTCAAAAGGTAACCAATATTAAAACATATTTTAAAATACTAGCTTGCTTCTCTGCGACTTCGTTTACGTATTCATTAAACGTAAACTAATGTATTACTAACATACGTGATACTAATACGTAAGACGTTTAGCGTTCCCGTTCCCGTTATATCCTTTCTTTTTTTTAAATTTTATCTAGAGTATCAAAAAATAGGTCAAAGGTAAAGTAATTTCAATCAGACTGATAGTTCCAGGGCAATCCAGGGCCACAATTTTTTAATTTTGGTAGAATTAACAGAAAATAGTCGTTTACATTTTATTATCGTATCATTTTAATTTTTAAATTCTTATTTATTTCAATAAAAACAGATATTGGATGACTTTATTGTGTTATATACTAAACTAAACCAATAGTAAAGATTAAAATGGTTGAGTAAACATACCTCTTTTATAAAAATCCAAAGCAGTTTCTTTACCAATCCCAGTGTTACATCCAGTTATAATTGCTGTAATACCCGTAAGACGTCGCTGGCTTCGACACCAACCGCTTATCCAGTCCATTTTATCTACACAATGGCATTTTTTTTTTGTCAAAAATATGTCTTAGTATCGCAACCTAATACGAAGAAATATTACTAATTTATTCACTATAATACCGTTTTTAAATGAACGCTTGGTAGGTAAGTTGAGTGAATTAAAATACGTCTTTAAAACTCAACGAAATATGAAGAAAAAGTTTTTCCGATATCTCGCTTAGTTTTCGAGACTCCCGAGGTCTATTATTACAGCAATTTAAATTTTATAAAATAAAAAAATCATGCTCTATGTATGCTATTTCTTGTCCAGTCAGTTTTCTACAATATTTTCTAATGCCTAAGTCTAGACGCACATAAGTTTATAATTTATGTAGGTTAATGCATTTAGTGCGTGGAATTTTTCTTTTTTTTTTTTTTACTACAGGTAGATAATATTTGGTATTAATTACTACTTGGGTGTTAATAAACTCTAAACGAATTATCGGCAATCTATTATTAAGATTATTTGTGTGTCAATTTTTTTTAAGTTCTTTACAAAAAGCGTAGAGACTTAACTACCCATTGAATTGTATTTATGGTTGTATGTTTTTTTAAAAATTCATTTACTTGATTCTACTACTATAAATAAATATGTAAGAAAATATATGCGAATTAGCTCATAAAAATTCCGTAAATAGTTTCAAGGTTTTAAATGTTTTTCAAATAATTTTATGATCTGAATTCGAGGCAACATCTCAAAGAAACAAAAACTTAAACCTATATTATGTAATCTTTATTTATTATTTTGTGTATTTAAATAGTTAGACAAATAACCGTTAAGATGTATTGAAAAATAAAACAAAAATATTTCGTCACCTCAAACAGGATTTCCTTTTCAAACATACAACTATATGAAATGTCTATATTGCTGTAACGTAAAAAAACTACAAAAGACCTTAGAATATACATACAATATATACACATAATGGACATTTTTCCCAAATGAAAAAACTATTTACTTTAATTAATTAATTAGATAATTTAATTAAGTATTTAATTAGAATGTTATGAGTAACGACTATCAAAATATAACGAAATGTCAGTTAAAATATTTGATAAGGCAAGACTTACCAAGACTACACCCTTTTTAATTAAAATAATTAATTTTTAATGTCTGCAAAATGTATGAATTATTTAACACAGTCTTCACGGCTGTTCGCAACATAATGACGTGAATCGCATTTTAAAACCGTCTTGGGTTTGTTATACCCACACCACAAAGTATGTTAAGAAAAAGTAGGTTATATTCTGTTATACAATATGCAGTCAATCGATATTGTAATATGATATTATAGACTTACAGTAAATACTTATTGAAGTTCACGAGATACCCTTCCGACGTAGATAGGAACTTAGGCACTTATTTATTTAATTAGATAAATACATTTTATTAATTAGTACGTATCAGGGTATGCAGTACCCTGAAATACCTTAAAGGCTTACAGCATCCTTGAAGGGTTATTCAGCATTTTAGGTTTTACTTTTTACTAATAAAATATATATATATATATATGCGATAAAAGATATAATTAACCAGCTTTTAACTCCTTACCAGTGCCGGATTAAGCTAGCGCGGGGCCTGTAGCAAATTCTCTCAAGGGGCCCCTGGGTTTGCTTTAGGTTCTCAAGTTTAGGTTATTAAATAAGTGGAAGTGAAGCATAGCCTAAGGAGCTTCGCGTTTAAGGCATGCAAGATATTTTACGGCCCTATCTAAATTAATATTTTTTTATTACGGTCAGACAGGCGTTGGAGCGCGGGGCCCCCAAATTCGCGGGGCCTGTAGCATTTGCTACTCTTGCTACGTGGCTAATCCGGCACTGCTCCTTACTGTATACCACTGTTGAAAGCCAGACTATCGTGTAAAGTTTGGAGAATACGTTTGGATGATTTTACGTAGAAATTATCTTCACCTAAAAAAATACAATAGTTTGAATGAATTATAATGAAATTAGAATACGTAGAGACAATTAATAATATTATACAGGTATGTACGGAAATTCTTTTGGCAAAATTACCTGTACCTACTAATTATGCGCTGCACATTTCCTCCATGCACATTACGCATCAACAGGACATGCATTCAAGTGCATATTAATAGTTTATTATCACATTATTGTCCTTCATGTTTAGTGCCTCAATAAAATTAACGTCGTAAATTAACTATTCATACAATATCATGAGTAATAATTACGGTAATTATTATTAATGACCAAAGTAATTATTTACCGCAGGTAATCTATACTAATATTATAAAGCTGAAGAGTTTGTTTGTTTGTTTGTACGCGCTAATCTCAGGAACTACTGGTTCTATTTGAAAAATTATTTTTGTGTTGGATAGATCATTTATCGAGGAAGGCTATAAGCTATATAACATCACGTTGCGACTAATAGGAGCGAAGAAACAGTCGAAAATGTGGAAAAAACGGGGAATATTGTTCATCTTTGAGGGCTTCCGTTGCGTGCGCTGCGAAAACTGTTCGAGATACCCAAAAAATATGTATGAAAGAATTATTCCTCTTTAAATTATCTAAAAAAATGTCCGCGACAGTATATGTCTATCTTTTAAGATTAACTCACAATAACCGTTTTTATGATAACCAAATTTGGTCGAAATTAATGCATTATTTCAAATTATTTGTCAGAGTTGTATAATATTAATCTTATCCAAATAAATGTGTTATTAATTAAGTGTATTTAACTGTGAACACAATTGTCTTTGACATCACCTAATTTCAATAAACATCTTATTCTTATAAGATAATACAATTTTAAAATAACTCTAAAACAAAATTCACACGCGGCGTATGATGACGAGGCGGGGAGAGGCGGGCGGAGAGGGGTGTAGCTCTACGAGGTACCATGCCGCTTTAAAAAATATATTCTTTTTAAAACTACTTTAAAATATATTCTATTAATTATGTAACTAAATTGTCTAAAATAAGTTGTGGGTAACAGCTATAGGTAATTTATAATAAAGCATTATCTTTATCTTATGTGTAACAATAACTTGAAAAAACCCGGGCAGCGCCGGGCACCGTCAGCTAGTAAAAAAATATGTCTCTTACTATAGGTACTTAGTTAATAATAATTTACATGTTGAGCGTTTATTAGATTTTAAGTGGTAATCAAATTAATTCGGAAAATCAACTTTTTTATTTCGAAATTATTTTCTCTTCAGTGATTCCTTAATTAAATACCTATTAAAAATAACAGGTATATCTTGAATAAGCGGCAACACTGATACTCAACTCTGTCAAGTTGGTTCAAGAGAGCCAGAACCCAGAGCCGTAAAGCAAATTATTAAAAAAAAACTCTGTCAAGCGGTCATCAACTTGACCTTGATTTTAAGTACTTGCTTTATAGCTTAGTATATAGTTTTTAATGATAGTGCGAGGGCGTCCTCACCGTGAAAATAAATCAATAATAATATAACTATTTTTTTAATTATTTCTAACTTTAGTATATAATACAATTGTTAAGTATTTTCATACATTATTTAATTTTAAAAAATGCCGTTCTTTAGTGGACGCTGTTTGAGTACCGCTAAACTAGTTGGAAAAACTGTCCTAGTTACTGGATGTAATACTGGAATAGGAAAGGAAACTGTGATGGATTTTTATAAAAGAGGTACGTACCTATTATTTAGTATTATTATTACTAATTATCCGTTATATTGAAAAATTAAAATTAAACTTTTTAAAATTAATTATTTTATAATTTCATATTCTTAGGTGCCAGAGTTATAATGGCTTGCAGAAGCTTAGAGAAAGCACAAGAAGCTAAGAATAGTATTGAAGAAGCTTGCAATGGAATGCAACAAGTAGGCGATATCGTTATAGTCAAATGTGATTTGTCATCGTTAAAATCAGTACGGGATTGTGCCCAGTATATATTATCGACAGAACCGCAATTAAATATTTTGGTGAACAACGCAGGCGTGATGATGTGTCCCAAAGGCGAAACAGAAGACGGCTTCGAGACACAATTTGGGACGAATCATTTAGCACATTTCTTGTTAACAATGCTCTTACTACCCAGAATAAGGAATAGTACTCCAGCGAGAATAGTGACGGTCTCGTCAAAGGCGCACACTGGTAATTTATTTTATATTTTTAGAATATATTCATATATATTTCCAACTTCATATCATTGTTTTTTAATCTCATTAGAGGGCCAAGAAAAGTGAGACCACTCCACCGATCAGATAATATTAATGTGACCGCGGGTTATTTTGATTTTGACGTCGCCGCCGTGACATCGTAAATGTAAACTCATACTTGGCTCTCTGATGTATTACATGTGTAATGGTATCCAATAGGATTCTTACATTAAATACAGTGGTCATTGTTGTTTTAAAATCTGTGTGAACTGTAGATATTTTTAAAACAATGGTCCATAAGCCTACCATATAATTTTTTTACACTAGCTTCCCTAAATATTTTGTTGTATTGTTTGTTTTTTATTTTATCAAGGTGTATTAATTATTCACAAATAACAATACCCACAAAAACCGCGGAATTACTGTAAATACATTTCTAATTTATTTTTTTTGTGTAAAGGCGGAAAATATATTTTAATGTTTAATATATCTTTAAAACTATATGGTATTATGGTATATAAAAATTGATTCCACTAATATCGGGAGTCGGGACATCCTGTATATCTTATGATTGTTATTTTTTAAGGATACAACATAAACTATGATGATCCAAATTATAAAACACGTGCTTACCATACCATTCAAGCTTATTCACAAAGCAAACTGGCTAATGTACTATTTTCAAAGGAATTAGCTGCGAAACTTAAAGTGAGTATTGACCAATGAGGAAGAAGGAAAAAATAGTACCTGGTGAATTTAACCTTACAAAAAACAAGTGAACTTTTGATATCCACAAATGGTTATTTAAGGCCTACGACATTTTAAGGTAAAGTCAAGCCAATCGACATATACGGGATTTGAAGTTTCACTGTCACCTAAGTGGTAACGAAACGTCAAATTCCATCCAATTCCAACGTCAATTAGATCAAGTGACAACTATCGATTGGTTTTTGATTCTAGCCCCAGGTATAACGAGAGGAGTGTACACTGCCAACCTATTGGTGCACATTCGTCTCTTTAAGCCGGCATAAGCGAATCAGAAGCGACTGTTGTTTGCAGAAATTTATTCATAGTAGCAGTTGTTTCCGTTCATTCCGCTACTTTAACATCAGGCCACAGTATTAGGCGGAGTAGTCACATGTGCGACGTGCGTATTATGCTAAGCTACAATAACAATAAAAAAACTAGAGAGGCAACATCTCGCATAAGTGCGTAGCATAACTCGTTTGAAACAGTTTAGTTATTTACACTAATGTGGATATTGAAATGATATATTTATCTGAGAAACTAAAAAAGAAAAATACTTATTATTTTGTGCATTTGGGATTGCTAATCGCACATTTTCACCACTTGTCCATTTTGAAATCTAAAACAGAAAATCTAAAGTAATTGTGGGTACACAGTTTCACTTTCACTGAATTCCTAATCTCAACTAGATATGATGTTTTCAGGAATATAACATTGACGGAATAAATACATATAGTCTGCATCCTGGTGTTATAAAAACTGAACTTGGTCGTCATTTGGACGATACTATGTTTAAAGGCGCCCGGGCTATATTCGGGTTCTTTTTTGGACCCTTCATCAAGACTCCTCTTCAGGGTGCACAAACAACCATATATTGTGCCGTAGACGAAAAATGCGCTAACGAAAGTGGACTATATTATAGGTATCGTTTATTATAATCATAATCTTTATCTAGGATATAAGGTAATTAAAATATATTGTACAAAATAAAAAAATACATTGTATAACGACGAGTTTAATGGACGATAAAATTAGAAAAATAAACCATATTGAGGATTGATTGAGGTGATTTTTTTAACAAGGACAGTATGGGGAAATTCGAAACATAGGAGATACAGACCATTAGGTCCTCTTTATGAAAACAATTTTGGCATCGAGTTGACCATAAAAATGAGTCATATTGGTAAAAAAAAATTAATGCGGTTCGACTCAGTTTCATGTAGGTTTTTGATTTCATTGTATCGGAGGAAAAAATCGGAGCAGCAGAAGTTAGCATGCTGTATCTCCTATGGTTTCGGATTTCCCCATACTGTCTCACTTTAAAAAACTACTCTGTATAAGAAGTACAATCAGCAATAGGTTAGCTGCATCACTAATCGATATTATTTGAATCTTTACTGTTCAATAAGATCATTCTCGGCCATTTGGACATCAACCAATGCATGAAAAAAAAGGGGGCGTGCTTGCGATTTTATAGGCCTGAGTGTGAGAATTAATTTATAGATTCTCTGGGTAAAGTGAGAACTTTGCACCAACGCCAAGCTACAATAAAAAAAAACAAAGATTATTTTGACAGTGAAAGTTAAGAAAATTGAAATAAAGCAATATTAGATCGATAATTTCACTTTCCGCCGTGAGTGCATGAAATCTCATACTCAGGTCTTGTTGCAGCGTCTTCTTTGTTGACAGTACAATTTCTTTTACAGCGACTGCGTGGTAGTTACTCCTGCAAAGACTGTGAACGATGACAACGCCAAAAAACTTTGGGATCTTTCAGTCGATCTTGTGCAGCTTGGCGATTACAATCCATTTACAGCTGCTGACCCAGGAATAAAAGCTGCCGCAAAATAAAAAGTATTTACATTGTTTAAAAATATATTATAATAATTATAGTATTATTATTTTTTTAAATAAACAAGATTTCAAAATAGTATAGTGTTTTTTATTTTTTCATTGTCTTTGCTGTTGTTTTATAAAAATATTATATAGGCACACCCTGTGCAGTGTTCAGTAACATTTCCATTTTTCAATACGCAATGCCTAGTCTTCAGGTTTCTTTAAAAAATATTTTCGTAAAGTGAACTTTCGGTTTACTAAAACTTGGCGGTAACAATGAAAACCCACTCTTTTTCTATTGTCTCTCCATTTACAAGCACGACCACTCGTTGTTTTATAATACAGTTAAAATAAATTACCGTAATATTTTTTAAGAGCGACCATGTCACCAATCGGGGGACCCTATGCTTAACCTCTTAAGTGCATCTCCTAAATTCAGCACAACGGCTGTCTACAAATATTTCCTAGTAGCGGTTGTTTTTGCTCAAAAAGCTATAAACACAATGGAAATTATTTAATAACTACACAGTCATTAGTAATTTTAATGGACAAATAATAAGCAAAGCGGTCGTATTTATCTTTCATAGGTAATATTTAATTTATTAATTGAAAATAAGTTTGATGATACGAACTGGGTTTGACAATGGGTAAAATAATTATGTTGCATAATTTTTACCTTGTCAAAAAAGATAAAGGGTTTCGCCTTTTAAATACGACCTACCCTAAACCTGTTTCTTACAAGGGCAAGTAGGTACCTACCTATACTCTCATTCGGAGAGTATTAATATTATTAATTAAGGTAGGTATTGTGTCTTAATTTTATTATAGTGTGCAGTCTGGTAATAAAACTGCAATGTTTCTTACAACAATGCAGTTTTTATTATTTATTATGTTTTATAATCACTTTATATTATATTTTCCGTGACTAACATCAGCATTATAAAGTAACTACGACAATTAATAACGTAAAGAAGTAAATTAATAAAGATAAATAATTTCCAATGATCTTAGTACCTATCTCTCTTATTGTATTATGAAAACAGAAAGACTGTCTACAATGAGAAAACATAGCAGGAATCTTCATGCGGTATTAGTAATACTAACGAGTAAGGTCTAAAAAAATTAATACATTAAATAGCTAAATGAAAATTCTTAGATAAAAATCTTAGGTGTATTTTTTAATTCACGATTTTCGATTTCTCATTATAGTTTACTTTTTTGGTCCTTGCCCGTTAACAATATCACATAAAGAGATTTTGATTGTGCCGCGTTTTCTCAGTCACGCATTCCATTCACTGTTTAGATATTCGTATTCGTTTCTGTGTTTAATATTGGCAACATTAACATTTGACAACTGTCACCGACTACTTTGATAACCCCGGGAGTTCGAGGAGGCTTTGAAATAGTGTAAGATAAGGTCAAAGAAATTGGAATATAATAGAAGCCACGTCAAAGGAGCAGCAGAAAACTGATACTCTATGCTCTTTTAGCTTACCAGGATATTACATGCAACAAAAAGAGATAGAAATGCCTTTGTTGCCTTTTTTTTCCTTGAAGTGTCATCATTTTTGTAGTAGTTGGTCATCATTCTGGTCATTATTTTTTCATTAACCGACTACTTTAAAAAAACTTCGAATTTTGTTCTAAAATCCACAGTTTGACACACTTCTTTTTTTAGTCGGGTTTCATTTGGATTTGTTTACGTTTGTGTCGTTTCGTTATTTTGTATTTTTTATTGTTTATTTCTTAAGTTATTTCTTTAATTTTAAATATTGTGAATTGTTATGGCTTGTATAGTACTAGGTTGCCGTTCACATACCTCTCGTAAAGAAAATAATGAGGAATTTACGAGTTTTCACCGGTAAATATTCTTAAAAAGTTTTTGAGTATTTCTAAGATATTAACTCTTCTAATTTAGTATAATTTTTGGTGAGCAGTTATTCTCATATTACATTTTATTTGTAGACAATAAATGTTATCAATAAAACCGTCTTATTTTAAAAATTAAACATTCGTTTTATAGGTTATGTTAGTGTTGTTTTTTTATATTATTTCATGTCCTAGACGGATATCGATATTTTAAATTATTCTTTTTATATTACATATGGGTGTTTTACATTACATATTATTGTTGTTATTAATAATATTTATTATTGTCTTAGATTTTCGAGAGATGAATTATTAAGAAATAATTTGATAAAAATCATTGGAGTTTATATGGACAAAACACTCTAGACTTTGTTCGTAGCATTTTGCTCCTAACAGCTTTAAACAATCAAGTTCCACCAATCCAAGAGTTTTCTAAATATACTGATTTTGATTGAGAAATAGTTTTATTCACGACTACCTAAATACCTCTGACGTTATGCGTAGGTAGACAATGCCGGTTATAGTAGCTTGACGTATGATAGTACTCCGCCTGATGTTAAGTTATAGTGCGAGACGAATGTACGCCATCTTGGTTGGCAGTGCTATCGTTACATCCGGTAATTTCCAAGCTGATCCCGAAATACGACTATGTTACACTTTAAAGTGATAGTGTTATCCCAGGACGGCAGACCGGCCTAATATGGGACCATCGTCAGTCTGCCTACCGCTCTTTGAATAGTGCTTGGGCACTACCGGTTAGAATTTTAGTGAGATTTGAACACGGGTCTCATCAACCGTGAATCCACCGCCGTCTACCGCTGGACAGGTCTTTTTTTCTGTCCAGTTTTTATAATTATCACTGATATTATAGCTGATAAGACTTTTTAAAATTGGTATGTCATCTTTCTACAACTGCTACAAATTAAATAACTAGTTTATAAATAATAAGTGTTAAAAAATTGGCCATAGAGTAAATAGAAGAGTCGATAAATGCTTACATTTACATCTCGATATACGTATTGACTACATCCCTATTTTACTTCTATACAACAGTCTATAATCTATGCATTTGCCTCAAAACTGGACACTTCAATTTTAGCCTGTCTTGTCACGTATATATCTGTCTCATAATTTTGCATTCAGTATTTGGTGAGTTAAAAGAGTGCAGACTATAGATATTCTGTGCTATTTTCAACATGTGTTCTATTGTATTCCAATTTCTTTGGATAAGGTACTTTGCCTCTTTTTTTGACTCCGTTTTAATATACGTGAGAGAGAGGGAGTTACTAATAGAAGCATATTTAAATTTGTAGTATAAAACGTCATTGAAGTTTATTAACTCGTCTCCGCGAAACATGTAATGTCTTTGTAATATTTGGGTATACTTTTTGTGTTTTCTAGTCAATTTTGAATATTGCTACGACAGCCGCAGGAGGCAGTGCCGTCCATATTTTTGTGCGAGGGGATCAAATAACGGCCTCAAAATTCTGTCTATGGAATATGATACCGACGAGAACAGTTGGAGGCGACAATCTTCCAATAAAATGAGAAGAAGGGGCTGTATGACGGCGCCTAGAAGATCTACAACCACGGCAGTCATCGTACTTGGATTAGCTGTTTTAAGTTGTTTACTGGGTTATTGTGTTTTAAGCGAAACATTACCTTATGAATCGAAGACTTTGCGACAAGTTGTTATTGTAAGGCTCTTTGTTATCTCGGGTTGTTAACCTTTTCTATGATAATTAGTTACACTGAAATAAAATCTTATATTTTCAGTTATTTCGACATGGCGCTAGAACCCCAATTTTTACATACAATAGCGATCCATTCAAGAATTACAAATGGCCTGGAGGAAAAGGAGTTCTTACAAATGTAAGTAATAGTATTTAAAGTTTATAACGATTGTGTAGGTTAAAACCCTATGTCCAACTATATAAAATGTAAGTTGAAAATAAGATATAAAATTCAAATAAATAATATTTCATTAAAATTACAGACAGGCAAACTTCAACTCTATGAACTAGGTAGGAAGTACCGTAATTACTATGCAAACTTTATACCTGAGGATTATTTTGAGAAAGATGTTTATGTACGTAGTAGTGATAAGTCTCGTTGTTTGATGAGTGCGTACACATTTTTGGCGGGACTATTTCCACCTTCTGAAGATCAAATGTGGCATCCGGAGATATTGTGGCAACCTATACCTGTACACTCATTACCAAGGGAATATGATAATGTAAGTTGTACAGTACTTACTCTTAGATCAAACGGGCCCATTTGCATCAGAAGGCCTGTTAAAGTTACTTTAACTTTTACACTTACTTTAACCGTTACGTTTACATTTACTCCACACGAGTTGCACCATCATCATTTTTGACGCTTAGTTTAACCTTACCCGTAACCAGCGAATCTTGGCTGGTTAAAGTTAAAGTAATCGTCGTACCAATGTTACTAATGTCAAATCTATGAAAAGAAGCCAAATATGTTTTTCTTTTATTTTTTCGGGATCAGCCACCCTTTTAACATTAACAATATGAATTTACACAGTATTGCAACACGTGTGGAGTAAATGTAAACGTTTAACGGTTACTTCATCGCCGTAAAAGTAATAGTTAAAATAACTTTAACGGGCCTTCTGGTGCAAACGGACATTAATCTATACTATAATGATAGGCTGACCAACCGTAATTATTAGGCTGTGTACTGATGACGAGCAGCAAATCCTGGAACATTGGCTTGCGCGGTATCCGTGGGTACCAAGTCAAGGGAGCAAACTTGAAACATTGTAGCATTTAAATACCAACCTCCGTTTTTAGTGATGCGGTACACGCATTACATACGCCATACATGGCATCCGTAACACAGGTTTCCTTTATCTAGTACGGATGCCAAAGAGTCTATTTTTAAATAATATTTTCCTTTGTTTCAATAAAGATTATTATTATTATTAACCCTAGATCAGCTTGATACATAAAGGAGTCTTCTGTCAACCTGGATTGTGCACACTTTAATATCAAATCATGGCATACAATACAATTGTTACGCCTTTTTCCCATAGGATAGGCAGAGACAACGGAATGCCACTTACCACGATCCTGACACAACACCCTCGCTTCCTGCACATCCACAATTCTCTTCATGTACGCCCGACGGTTATGGGCACTAGGCAGCCCAGCTTTCATGAGGATGTCTCCTATTTGATCAGAAAACACCCTTCTGGGTCTGGCTTGTTTAATGCATCCATTCACATCAGATTTATATATTCCTATTTATATAATATCTCTGTTTATAGATTGCATTCTTGCTTAACAACATGCTGGACTACTGTTAAAAATACAATATTATTGATGGTTATTTAAAAAAATTAATTACAGATAGTAGCTGGTACCAGACCATGCAAAATAAGTGATAAAATGTACAAAGAGTTGCTAGCTGAAAAAAATCAAGATCCTAAATACATTGAATTATTTGATTATTTAACTAAACATACAAATCAATCCCTGAGAAGTATATTAGATGTGGATTTCCTCTATAGTACATTTTTAATTCAACAAGAAACTGGTTTGAAATTACCGGAATGGACTAAGAACGTCTTTCCAAGTAAAATGAGGACACCTTTCATGCTCAGTTTGGCTTTATTGTCTTACAATGAAACTATGCAGAGATTAAAAATTGGTAACTGGTTTTTTTTTTTTTATTGTAGCTCGGCATGTGACAACACTCCGCCTGATGTAAAGCTAGAGTGCGGTCCATGAATGGAAACAACTGCTACTACAGAGAAACCTGTGCGGACAGCAGTCGCCTCCACTATGCCGGCTTGAGGAGACGAGCATGTACAATTTAGATTGACAGTGCACACTCCTCTCACTATACCTGGCTACTTTCAAACTATTCCCAAACGCGACAAGGTCACTTCACAGGTGTTACGTTCAAAAGTGGTGGTACTACCCCAGGACGGCAGACTGAGCTAATAACCATCATCAGTCTACCTACCACGCTTTAATAGTGCCTATAGGCACTGAGCGACCAAAGTACATATAACAAAGTTACAATGGTACCGGTCAGAATTAGCGAGGTTTGAACACGGCCGCTTATAATTGCATTTTCAAATTTATTTTATTGCATATTCAAATACTAGGATCGTTATTGTGGCAGACCTGATAATGGTTATTAGCCCGGTCCTGTCCTGTAACAGTGCAACACCCTGGAAGAGACCTAGTCACGTCTCCGGATCAGCTTGTAAGAAGCTAAATAGAGCACTTTTGATTGCGCCCATTTGTCCTCTCTTTGTGTCCTGCTGTCCGTATTACACTGTAGTAGGAGTTGTATCCATTCACGGACCGCACTCTAGCTTAACATCAGTCGGAGTGTTATCATATGTCCAGATCTTAAAAGGACTACTAATGGAAAATTATTAGAGAGGCATGTCAGAGCATCCATGCATAAAGCAGTTGATGTGGGTTCAATTCTCACCTTAGAACTTGTTAATTTTGCCTTTTTTTTCAATTAATTTCACCATAATTTAATAAGAAGTTATATTACAATTGAACGGTGGAGTTCAGATCTTACAATTGCGTGTTCAAAACTCGCTATATTCTGACCGATACCAATGTAACTAAATTATATGTACTTTGGTCGCTTTAGAAATTTAAAAAAAATTTAAGACAAGGCATTTAAATTATTATCTTAATTATTAACAGGTCCACTATTCTCAGAGATTAAAACAGGCTTCACAAATACAGTAGCTAATACAAATGCAGATCGCACAATTCTTATATACTCTGGGCATGATGTAACTGTAGTTGCAATGTGGCGGGCGCTGGGATTCGATGAATTATTAGAACCAGAGTATGGTGCCAGTATTGTTCTGGAACTGCACGAAGTTGTCGAAGAAAATAGCTTTTTTGTTAAGGTAATCTAAATTAATTAAGATATTCTTAAGTTGTGTACCTCCTCAAGCCGGCATAGTGAAGGCGACAGCTGCCCATACAGGTTTCTCTGTAGTAGCAGTTGTTTCCATTCATGGACCGCACTCTAGCTTTACATCAGGCGGAGTGTTGTCACATGCCGAGCTACAATAAAAAAAAAGACCTTAGTTTACGAAAACACAAAGTCAATTAGTGAATACTTTGCAAGTGTCTGTGGCAGGGCAGTTTTAGATGCAGACTTGCCATACTTTTATCTATTTATTTGATTTATTTGTTTACAGGCATTTTACAGAAACAACACAAAATTAGAAGTACCAATGGAATTGAAGTTACCTTACTGCGATGATCCCTGTCCATACACACAATTCATGGCACATCTTGAAAAAATTGCACCCAAAGATTGGGAAAGCGAGTGTGCAAGAGGTGGCTAGACAGTGGTACGATTGTGTTAGAGATGCCTAATTTAACCACACACGACACCTCCTATTTGTTGAAAAATATATATATACTAATCCAATTAAAAATTATAATTAATATCATATTCAAGAGGGTTGCCGTGCCGCCCCGGCGTGCCACATTTGGAGGGACGTTTGACCATAAAAAAATCACTAAGGTCCGTTTGCACCAGAAGGCCCGTTAAAGTTACTACTATACTTACTTTTACAGCGACTACGTTACCGTTAAACGTTTACATTTAGTCCACACGCGTAGCAATATCGTGTAAATTCATATTGTTATCGTTAAAAGGGTGGCTAATCCCGAAAAAATAAAAAAAAGAACATATTTGGCTTCTTTTCATACATCTGACGTTAGTGACATTGGTTTGATGATTACTTTAACTTTAACCAGTCAAGATTCGCTGGTTACGGTTAGCGTTAAGGTAAGCGTCAAAAAAGACAGGCGCGACGATGATGCAACTTGTGTGGAGTAAATATAAACCATAATGTAAACGTAACGGTTAAAGTAAGCGTAAAAGTAACTTTAACGGGCCTTTAGGTGCAAACGGACCTTAGGCTTGAGTACTTTTTTTGGTCTGCGTCGAATCTTACCTACCAGTTTTCTGGTAGGTTCCCCTCCTACCGCTGCTATATTTACTTCTTTTTCTTTTACCTTCATTAGAAGATTATCATTATTCTGAGCGTCGTACTACACTTAGGAGGTGTCGTAAAAATACGTAATTATATTTGTTATCGTTGATGCGTTTTCTTATAGCATTAAACTTAAAGAAGCTTTTGCATTTGTCCTACTAAAAAGGACCTAATAGTTGCTTACGTCTAAAGGGATTTTTTATTTTTAATATTTGTTTTAACAGGACGTATGAACAAAATAATACGTATTTTTATATTTTTTAATGAATTTATTAGAGTTGTGATTATCTACATTTAAGGGAGTTAATTTTTTTTAAATTAAATAAAAAGACAAAAGAAAATTATTCTATTTTACAAAATGATTGTCTTGTTAATGCGTAATTTTATTTTTTGCATTGTGGATGTAAATCAGAAATGGAATAAACAAAAAAAATAACCGCTTTCTGTCACTGAATTTTATTTATGGAAACTAGTCTTGTTGAACACTAGAATAAGTGACTTGCTTCGAATAATAGTAAATAATTAAAACTACTCATCAGGCCACAACAGGCCAAAGTGATTAGAAAGTTGAATTGACTAGAAAGTATAACATTAAAATACAATATACGTGGCAATATAAAGTGTTGTCCAAACGTCGCAGAATGTTGTTCCCAAGATCTGTATCAGTGCAGGTATATTTTTTTTAAATTCCTATTTAATATAATTTCTAAAAAAATGTTGTCATTGTTATGAAAGAATTTTTTTAGTTGGTATTACCAACCAATAATATTACGTAGTATAGATATTATTTTTGGTACAAAAACTTAATCATTCCAAAGTTACTTGAATATTTAGATTATAGTGAAAATTTGTCACAATATGTAAAATAAAAATAAAAAAACTTATTTTTTAAAAATAAAATATTTACAGATTGATTAATGCCTTGTGTATACTTATGAATTTAAAATTACAAAATGAGTTGAGGGTTAAACTGTTTTTGTCTTTTTTCAACACACGCTTTTAGAATTAATGCTTCCTCTTTGTTTAATAAATATATCTTTAGGAAAAATATTTTGCAAGACTTCGTTTTACTAAACCTTAAGTTGATTAAAGTCCTTTACGAAACTCTGAAACAATTGAAATTATAAAAATGTGTGAGGTTGTTCTTGCTTTTAGTTTAATTCAACGACGTTTCGAAAGTTTTGTAGCCATCATACTAATATTAATAGAAATTAATAAACTTTATTGTACCATAAAAACTATTCATGTTTAGGTAAATATGCAAAGATGGTTTTGTTCCTCAACTCCTCCAAATGAATTATTAAGATATATTTATTTTCACAAACTTTAATAGAATATAGTGTGATTTTTGTACAATTTACAAGAGACGTGCCACGGTGATATAAAAAAATTATTAAAATGTTTTATTGCATAGTTGTTAATTGTTCTTAGATTGTATGAATTGTTGTTGTCTATGTTGTAAATGAATTGTTGCCATATTAAAGGTACTAACTACAGGTCTGCTTTAAAAACAGATAAAAAATATTTTTCTAGAAGATGCATTGTCAAAATATCATAGTTTATCGTTAATAAATAATTACAAAAAACGGTCGTATAAAGCCAGCCAGAGATTTGCCTTAATGTTGTTTTAAATTTGAGGCAATGAAAAGAATTCATCCGAGGGCCAAGTATGGGTTTATCTTTACGCTGTCACGACGTAAAGTAAGAACTCCACCAACCAGACAATATTATATTGGTCGCAGAGGTTATATAATTTTAAATGAAGCGATCCTACTGATGGACAGTGTCACTTTACGCCGTGGCAGCGTAAATGTAGACACAAAACAGCACGCCATCGCTACTGGCCAGTATAATGTGTGTGTAGAATCGAGCTTTATACACCTACATACCCTTCCACTATGCCAGCCAATACCGGTGTAGTTATTTAGACTGACATAATAACAATAATAGTGCTTGTTGCATACATTGTAATTTGTAGTAAAAAGGTACTTAGTATAATTATTATGGTTGTTTTTATTGGGAAAACAAAATAAAATTGTGTGGAAATATTTTCGTTTCATTTAATAAAATTATTTGACTGTTCTTTACAATAGAGCGGCCGTGGTCTAGCGGTATGACGCGTAAACTCACGATCGATGAGACCCGTGTTCGAACCTCGCTAATTCTGACCGGTACCAATGTAACTTTGTTATATGTACTTTGGTCGCTCAGTGCCTATAGGCACTATTAAAGAGTGGTAGGTAGACTGATGATGGTTATTTGTCCTATCTGCCGTCCTGGGGTAGTACCACCACTTTCGAATGTAAAACCCGTTAAGTGACTTAGTCGCGTTTCGGGAATAGTTTGAAAGTAGCCAGGTATAGCGAGAGGAGTGTGCACTGTCAATCTAGATGGTACATGCTCGTCTCCTCAAGCCCGGCATAGTGGAGGCGACTACTACTTTAGCGAAACAATACAATTGTCACGCCTTTAGCGAAACATACCAATTAAATCGTAATAAGCAAAGATTTCTTTTATAATAGCCCAGTAGCTCCGCCGGATGTTAATCTGGCTTGATCCGCACGGTGTGATCCGTGGAGATTGACTGTTACACGTACGTAGCTTTCATCTACTAGCTCGTTTGCCTATCCTGATAATCAGAGAATCGGGAGGGGATAAAGAGCGTGACCGCGAAGTGTCCCTTTTGCACCCCTAGACATGACATTTCGCTCGCCACCATCGCATCGCTCACTCCAGGATACGTAGGACGATAGCTGCATGGTAGCCCCCTGCACGTCTTCTAACAAGGGGAGAAGAGCTACCGTAACGGATTTACCACGTAAAAAAATGATCCACGAGTGGAAGTGACTGCTACTACAAATGAATGTCTGCAGGCCCCTCCGCCATGCTCCAGCTCGAAGGGTATGGTAACCCGACCGCAGTTCAACCGAGGAACTCTTATCTAGTTCAATAAACTTTATTATTATCGATATCCTCGCACGATAGTTCAATTAATAAGTTAAATAAAGATTAACCTTATTATCATAAACAGATTCAAAGAGGTCACACGACTAGATATATCGGTACTTGCGCAATTAAGAATGTCACTAGAATATGTGTGGTGTATCTCCCCTCACCGTGAACATTTTTAAACCAATTTGCACCTTAACACATGAGTATTTAAAAGAAAAATCGCTTAAAATATAACTACCTTCAACAAAAGTGAAAAGTTAATATTTTGTGCCTACGTTTTTAAGAGTTAATATTGATTTTAGTTCGTTGGCTTTAACATGTGTTTATGAATATCATAGTGCTATGTATTTTGCGATTTTAATTTATATATTAAACTGTTTTATAAATAATGTTTTGGCTATCAGTGAAGACGTAAACGATGGAGAGTCCTTGAAACTACTTATTATCGTAAGTTATTTTTTGTTTACATTGTTGATTTACGTTAAATCGATTAGACGCGACCGGTAATAAACTTATTTATATCAATGATATATGTATATATAAAATATATTATATTACAAAAGAATTTACAAAGAGTGTAAACAGACGACAGGCGATCCTTAAGCATGTATTACGCTATTAATACTGAAACGTTATTCTATGGAATTTTTAATAATTAGTATTTATGAATTTTAAAATAAACGAAGCCACAATGTCATAATAACATCGCTAAGGCAAGCTTGTTTTCTCATCGATCAGCTGTGAGTTGAATGTCCTCGCGCGTGCTACGAGTCCGGCCGTCGCGATTTCGGTGCTGAATCTTGCACTTACATTGCTTGTTTTTGATATTATGAAGATGTTTTGTGTTTTTTTAACAAATAATGGAACCATAATGTTGATATTAGACCAATAGATGTCTAAAAATGATGAAATTAAAAATTAATAATCGCAAAAATAAAAAACTAATAAATATACGGCATCAGGATGATTTAAACAACTTCGTATGGGCATAATTTTTTTTATTCAAAACGATAAAAGTGAATTTTTTGCAGTAATTATTTGGTAGCTTTTTTGTAGATTTTTTTACAGTAATTAACTATTATTAAACAAATTCTACGTTGTTTATTATTTTACCCTAATGTATAAATAAATGTATTAAATAAATAAAAATCTTTGTTTTATTTTTTAATTCAGTTGTATAAAAGTTTTTCAGACATGGCGCCAGAACACCGTCTCGCGCGTACAATAGTGATCCATACAAGAATTATAATTGGCCAGATGGATGGGGATCTCTTACGAGAGTAAGTACACCAACTGCAATTCCTGTCTATTCACAAACTTACCAAAAATATAGGTATCACATAATATGAGCGGCCGTGGTCTAGCGGTAGAGAATGGCCCTCACGATCGTGTTTAAACCTCGCTATATTCAGACTGGTACCAATGTAACTATGTTATATGTACTTTGGTCGCTCGGTGCTTGTATCATACAAGCACTAGCTTAGTACAGGTATTTAAAAAAATAATTAGGTCCAATTCCTTGTCTATCACACCACACCACTTCGACCCAACAACATTTATAAGTGGTTTCAAGCCGGCCGTTTGTACCTCACCTGACCTTCCTAAACAGTTGAACAATCTAATCGTAAAAGGTCTTACTGCTTCTTTTCTATATATTAAATTATAATTAAAAGTATCTATTAAGTGTATTTTCTGACGGTTGGAAACATGCACTGCTTAAAAGATTGTATGTGGTTTATTATCGTAGCAACCGCAAGCACGGATCATAATTAGTTCGAAATGAACGCGATAGCAAGCCGTAGAACTAGAAAATATTTTAATTTAGTATTTTATTATTTTCAGAATGGCAAAATAGATCTTTACGAATTAGGTAAAAAGTATAGGAAAGATTATAAAAAGTTTATACCTAAGGAATATCGTGAAAATGATGTTTATGTACGTAGTAGTGATAAGTCACGTTGTTTGATGAGTGCGTACACATTTTTGGCGGGATTATTTCCACCTTCTGAAGATCAAATGTGGCATCCGGAGATATTATGGCAACCTATACCTGTACACTCATTACCAAAAGGTTTAGATGATGTGAGTATTTATCTGCTTTTTTCTTTAGATAAAGGTCATTTATGTGAATAACTTTAAAAACTACACGTCTTGAAGAAATTGAAACATGTAACTATTACGTTCACTCGATGGTTTTTGCTGTTTTTTTTTTGTTATACCTATGTATAAATACATTACTTTCGTAAGAATTCCCTATGTGGATTTTAGAGCGGCCGTGGTCTAGCGCTAAGACGCGTGAACTCATGTACGATGAGTTCCGTGTTTGAACCTCGCTAAATGTGACCGGTACAAATGTAACTTTGTTATATGTACTTTGGTCGCTCAGTGCCTATAGGCAATTTAAAAGAGTGGTAGTTGATGATGGTTATTCCCCAGTCTGCCGTCCTGGGGTAGTACCACCACTTTCGAATGTAAGACCCGTGAAGTGACCTTGTCGCGTTTCGGGAATAGTTTGAAAGTAGCTAGATATAACGAGAGGAGTGTGCACTGTCAATCTGGATGGTAAATGTTCGTCTCTTCAAGCCGACATAGTGGAGACGACTGCTGCCTGTAGAGATTTCTCTGTAGTAGCAGTTGTTTCCATTCATGGACCGCACTCAAGCTTTACATCAGGAGTGTTGTCACATGCTGAGCTACAATAAAAAAATCGTATCTGTTATTAAAATTATCAGCTTCAATGGTTAATCTACTTCCTATGAAAACGACGGATTCGCGTTGTTTGTAAAAATGTACCTAACGGAAACACGCTGAACCAGAAACTCAACTAGTATGTTTTAAAAAAATATATATTTCACTACTTAATACGAATGTGGAGAGTTCTCACTTGACGCCGTGACGGCGTAAATGTAAACTCATATTTGGCCCTCTGTCTTTATTCCTCTATTTTCCCTTTTGCCCTCTATTTTTATTGATGTTTTTATTTTCAGATAGTAGCAGGAACAAAACCTTGTAAATTATACGATGATATGTATTACCGGTTATTAAATGAAACAAGTTCAAAAAATAAATACATATCGCTATATTCTTTTCTAAGCGAAAACATGAACGAAACTGTAAGAAATGTAGTCGATATTAATTATATTTATAGTTCATTATTAGCACAATTAAGAGAAGGTTTGACTTTACCCGAATGGTCCAAGGATGTGTTCCCGGAGAAAATGTTACCATTTTATACTTTAAGTTTGGCTTTATTGTCGTATAATGATTCTATGCAAAGATTGCGTGTAGGTGAGATGATTTATTTATACAATATAATACTTATAGACGTTTTATGTTATATTCAAAAATAATTAGTTAACTTATTTGTTCATAATATTTTTGCCTCCGCTATGCTGGCCCAAGAAACGAATGCCAGCCAAGACACTCCTCTCGTTATACATATGGGAAAAAAAATTTCATTAAAATTAATTCTTTTCTATTTATTTATTCACAGGGCCACTATTAAATAATATAAAGAATCATTTTGAAGATACTATAAAGAATAATGAGAATAAACGAAAACTACACATATATTCCGGCCATGATGTTAATGTTGTATCGTTATGGAGAGCATTTGGATTTAAAGAAATGCTGAACCCTGAGTATGGCGCCAGTTTAGCCCTGGAACTACATAAAGACGAAGGAGAAGATAATTATTACATAAAAGTACGTTTTATTCACATGTAGATTCACTTGTGTAAAGTACCTAATGGTTACAAAATATATTTTTATTATTATTATTTGCAGGTCTTCTTAAGAAACAACACTAATATTGAAATACCTCAAGAACTAAATCTTCCCCAGTGTGGTTCTCCATGTTCTTACAATAATTTTATTAGACATATATCTAAATTGATACCTACAAATTGGAATACAGAATGTAAAAATAATATGTATTTAGAATTTGTAACAGTTGTAAAAAAAAATAATCGCAGTTTTTATTTTCCATTTCCCACTTTCTTGGTTCCAACATAAATAAAAAATAAAAGCATGTCTGTGTTGATTAATTTGGTTTGCTTTTCCCTTTAAGTTTTAGTGAAAATGAATTGAGTTATTAATTAATATGTCCTTTTAACTTAATATGAAAATACCACCAATACAACTTGATGCAAATTGTACGTTAACTAATGGCGAATGTACGAGGTCAAATAAAACAAGGAAATATGTGTGTGACGGTATTTCGCGCGGGAACATAATTTTTATACATTATTCAGAGTGGTTATTTTATAAAACTGGTATTAATTTGTATAATAATGTGCAACGACAGTGAACAATTTTTCAAAACCTGCAGATTCACTCTATATGTGGTATAGCAAGCAGTAAGTTTTTGTGGCATCCCACGCCATGAAATGTTGCTGCCAAACACTCCAAGAAACCTTTGATTTGTAAAATACCTTGATAGGTACATTAATATGTCCAAAAAGTAGAATTTATATTAATATTGTAGATGTATAAGCTTTGATTCCTTTGCCTTACCACTAAAAAAATTAGGAATATATATTGACCACAGACTGTAAGTGGTCATACGACCAGCCACAGACAATATAGTACGTAGTAGTGGTATATACAACGTATGTATAATACACTGTGTGACATATTTTTCGGGTGGGGGGAGAGTAGGTGAAGTCTGTGGTGGGTGGGGTGTATTAGTAAACAGAAAAAGTATTTTGTTTAATTTAAAAATTGTAGAACACATAGCAAAAATGAAGCTCAACAGTGGCATTAAAATAATTGGCAACAAGGTTATTTTAGTTCCTTATTGTAAACATCATGTTCCCAGGTAGGTAAGTTTAAAAAAATCGATCGATCTCCCGAAACCTCCCACGTAAATATTTCTGAATATAGATTAATTTGACCTTAGATATAACAATTAGGAACTGGAGAAGACAATTTTTTTTCTTTTAAGAAGAAAGACCAATGTAATAAAAATGGTAGGTGCAAAATAATGATATGATTTCGTGTTTTAGATATCATGAATGGATGAAATCTATAGAATTGCAATCTCTGACGGCGTCCGAACCCTTAACACTGGACAAAGAATATGAAATGCAAGAAAGTTGGACAAACGATGAAGACAGTTAGTGGTTTAGTAAACAAAAAATTATTCTTATTACATAGTAGCATAAATAATAATAAAAATATAACTTTCAGAATGCACATTTATTATTTTGGATAAAAATATTTACAATAATACTCATGATGAATGTGGTAAGTGATTTTTTTTACAGTAACCTTGCATGTGACTGCACTTGGCATGATATTAAAACAATGCACTGTTCATGTTCATGCGGAAACAACTGCTACCTCGGAGAAATATCTGCATGACGCCTGCTGGAGGGAACAAAATATGTGCACTCTCAAGGATGACATTTAATACTCCTGCTATTCCCAAGCTGATACCGGAAGGTATCATGGGTGGAATACTTGAAAGTGGTTTTACTACCCCAGGCGGGGTGCACATCTTTCTACTTATTCTTTGGAAGTAAAGTATTGTCAAATAATAAAAAGAACACAAATTCAATTTCAGCATCAATGATTGGTGATACCAATTTATTTTTGACTTTTGAAAATTCAAAATGCATAGGAGAAATAGAAATAATGATTGCGGAAAAGCAATTTCGTGGAAAGAAATATGGATGGGAGGCTGTGATTTTAATGTTACTGTATGGATTGAAATATATTAAAATAGAGATTTTTGAAGTAAAAATAAATATAAAAAATGAAACCAGCATAAAAATGTTCAGAAAACTTCGTTTTGTTGATAAGTCTTATAGTCAAGTTTTCGAAGAAATGACTTTGGAGAGATATGTAGAAGATAGTTGGGTTAAGTGGCTCGAAAGACAAGTAAAATTTGAAATAAACTCTTATTAGTAAATATATGGTACTTTATATTTCTTCAATACGGAAATCCAAGGAAAATAAACATTCTTTTTTTTAAAGTTTTGTTCTTTATATTTAAAAAAGACAGGCATTAAAGCCTAGCGGGCGAGTGAACTCAATGAAATCATTGCAGAGATCTGTTTGTTCGCAGTGGAAGGCGGCCCTTATCGATATCCGCTGTTAATAATTTATAAAAACGAAAACATGCCACTCGATGTTCCCGCGTGAATGGTTGTCAAAAAGCTACATGGGCCATAGACCATAGTGTTTTTTTAAATCTTTTTTCTTTTTATGGCATATAACAATTTGCCAGAGTCAAAGTCAATATTTACATCAAGTTAATTTAGGCAAATTAAATTTAAATAAAAACAAACCCAAAAAAATAATTTATTTTATTTGTCTAAAGTAAGAATCTGAATAATTCTAGCTTGGATCACGGAATACGTTATTGCAACATGTAATCCACAGATTGAAGAGATACTATGTCCCTATTTTTTATCTGTCAAAAATATTGGTGGCGGTCGTGGTTGATCGTGAAACTTTTGTTTCAATTGTAAGCTATTTTACTTAATATGTCTTCGTACGCTCATATTCTAGTATATTTACTGGCAACTATATCTTTTATACATAATGAGGAAGTCCTGACCGAAGAGGATGTCGGAGTTAAATACGCTAACAAGTGCGAGGTTTGTAAAATTTTAGCAACAGAATTGCAAGGAAGACTCGAGGAAACCGGCAAAATACATGATGTTATTGAAATAGGTTATTCCTTGGACGACGTTCAGCCGAAGAAGAAGACTAAATACCAGAAGTCAGAGTTAAGATTAATAGAATCTATGGAGGGTGTGTGTGAAAAAGTTTTGGAATACAACATTCACAAGGAACGACAAGATAGTACTAGATTTGCTAAAGGAATGAGTCAGACATTTAAAACCTTACATGGGCTTGTAGACAAAGGTGTAAAAGTGGATCTTGGTATACCATTAGAGTTATGGGATAAACCATCTGCAGAAATAACGCAGATGAAGACTCAGTGTGAAACTTTACTTGAACAAAATGAGGAAGCTATTGAAAATTGGTATTGGAATCACCAAGATGATGACTTGAAGAACTATTTGTGTACTAAAAATGCATTACAAGGGAAAGATGATTCTTGTTTGTATGAAGTTTTGCCACCTGATACAAAAGGTGATGTGGATAGTACGGATAAAGATGAACTCTGAGATAAGTTGTTAAACTAAACAAAGTGACTATTTAATTGTGTTGAAAGTACCAAATTAGTGTAAATATTGTATCGTCTTTGTACAAAAAAATATTTTTAGCGATACTTTCTAGTAAATTTATTAAATAGATTTGTTACGAACTAGGTAAGAACAAAATTGATTTATCAATAATGAAATCATGTCTACACTGTATATAAGTAATAATAATAAAATAATTTTAAATGCATTTATTGTGTTAAGTACCAACTAGTTTTAAGATTTGAGACTTCAATTAGTGTATGTGGGTTCATGACCAGCAGTTCCATTAAATATACTATTAATGATAATGTTGTGTATGTTAATCAAATCCCTAACACAAGCCACAAATCTCTAAAAACAAATGAGAATCCGTAGCGCATATAAACAGACAACTTTGTTTTGTGTAGCCAAGTGATAATGATAACAGGGATAGACTAGATTGATATTAGACATGCTTTTGACAAATTTTAATCCAGTCCAAAGTCAATTGCATGTACAATTAGGATCTTTATCAATGCTTAATGTCCCATTTTCATTACTATCTGTAGTTGCTCAGTTACCACTTTCCGAAGACTCACTCTATTTGGCAATCAATTCCTACATCAACTAGAATTAAAGACCAATAAAGTTCCCTTACCCACGTTTGCAAACTTCAAGACCGAGCTTCTAAACGCGCGGTTGGCGACGTCATGTTTCTAAAACATGCCTATATAGGAAAGTAAATTGAATAAAACAATTATGACAGTAAGCACCTTTTTAATGACAGTCAAAAAGTAAATTAAATAATTGCAACCCTCTGGAAGTGGTGTAACTTATCGGTGCAAACAAACAAAGCATTCTATTGTGAGGAGAAATAGCAAAACATGCTTATGGAATAAATTATATTAAAACTAATAGGATTAAAATCATACATTCATATGAACGTATACACACACGCACGCTTGCCCATTCATATACATAATTGCTAAAATAATTTAATTACCAATCATAAATAATAATTAAACACACATTCATTACAAATTTCGGAATTTTTAAGAGTTGTAATTTATAAATATTGTATTCTCTATAATCACTGTAAGAGCTACCCTCCTTTAAAACTACGCGTCCACTAGGCGAGCCGGAGAGTATCTCAAAAAACCGCACTGTCACGGCTCTGTTAGACGTGGACACCTAGTTTTACAGGGACTCTTACTGTTCAATGCGCAGGCCACGCATCCCACTCTTATAAATTTAAAAATAAATACAATGTGCAAAAAGTTCAAACACATTCACAAATTAAATAAAAAGCCTAAATAATTCACTAAAATTTGTTAACACTGTCTAGCGGGAATGCAGAAACTAGACGTTTGCAACTACGTCTCAATATCTTACATCTAGATTCTAGACAATTTCACTATCATATCCTCCATTTGCATTGAAAATAGGTAAATACCCCTAAGTAAAATATAAATATAGAAATCTATACTTTTAATTATTGTAACGGCTTACCAAAGTATCACATTTCAAGGACAATATAATAATCCAATATGCAGTGAACTTGTATCGAGATAGCCAATATAAATATTGAACCTAAATAGATTATGTTATATTCTGCTAGTTCTAAATTTACATATAATGTCGTAAGTTTTAGTACTATTTCGATTCGATTGATTCTTTTAACCTAAAAACATTTACATGGTTAATTTTGAGACTACAAAATGATCCTCGACTCGGATCACACCTTCCATCCCGTTCGTTCATTTTTAATAATAGCAGATTATCCCGAATTAAAGATTTAAACCAATAACAGCCTTGATAAGCAATAAATAAAATCTTATTGTAAAAAACAGTTCGGCTCAGCAGATGTAGAATAAACACCACTTTACGATCTATTTCTATTGAAATTATCTTAGAAAACACTTATTCACTATTTTATTGTGTGTAATTTGTATAGATTATTAGGGCAGTGAGACTTCCTTCATAGGTACGGGCTGGTGTCTTGATAATCTTCATCATCACTATCGCTAACTTCATCGTTCAAACGCCGTTGTGTGGACGCTTGCGACTGCCCAACACGACGAGAGCGCGGCTCATCTGAAATTAACAAATTCAATTTAGTTTTTAAGTAATTATATTACAATTTGTATTTTAATATATTTGTTATTATTTTGTTATTTAATCTTTAAACACACACAAACTACAATATATTAGTATTTCTAAACATCGACCATGGATAACAATCAAATGCTTCTATTAGTTTTGATTTTCTAAAATTTGCACATTGATCTCAGAAACCAGTTTCCTAAATACATTATTAAGAATCTTTAAACTATCATGCACTAAAGAGATTAAGCTTTAAGTGCGTACAAAAACAAACACTGATGCCGATTCTGTTGTACACATGACTAAACTAGGCTAAAATTATTCGATTTATTTCCCTAAAATATGCTATTGATTTCCCAAATTATTAAATATAAAGCATTATTATTTAGTTCAATAAATATAACGACGTGTTTTAATAGCGTTTTACTCATCAAGTATCTTAATTTAGTCCGATGTGACTTTACGACTAAAATAAGTTTAAAATTTTAGTCTACTTTAGTTTAGTCGTGTGCACAACAGAATCGACAACACCATTTTGATAATAAACTTTAAAAATGCAACACAGCTCCATGCATAATATCACCAACAATACCTACACATCTACTCTACAGTAACTATTTCTCATCTACGGGACCCCGTGTGTGTCTACTTGTGCTGATAACATAACATAATTAATTATTAAAGTACATAGAAACGATATTAGAGTGTAGACGAAGCAGCAGAAACAATTTCATTAATATACTAGTACACATCATTGTCTGGCAAGTTCACAGTGCAACCAGCTGGTATTGAAACGTAACCGGGTCACTTCATGGGTGTTATACTTGACAAATGGTGGAACTACCCCAGGATAACCGACCACTAAGGTCTTTGTAGCTTTTTTTTTATGCTTAATAGGCAAGCGTTT
The DNA here is from genome assembly GCA_948150575.1 of Tinea pellionella. Classification (NCBI taxonomy): domain Eukaryota; kingdom Metazoa; phylum Arthropoda; class Insecta; order Lepidoptera; family Tineidae; genus Tinea; species Tinea pellionella. Next base: position 2,790,907 of record OX411249.1, on the reverse strand, counting down.
GACCACACCCTGCCTGGTGTTAAACAGTGATGCGGCCTAAGGTGAGGTACCTATTCACCTTCAATTTAAAGAGACCCATGTTGTACGTGTCGGGAAACCGGGAGGGAGTTCCACAGTTTCGCAGTACGCACGAGGAACGTGTTGTCAAAACGCCTCGTACGCACTTTAGGAACTTGGACCATAAATGGATGGTACCTCTCCGGGTGCCTGGACGTCCGATGGAGGAAAGGGGACGGTTGAACTAAGTTGTGTAGCTCTTGCGCAAACTCCCCGAAATGTATGCGGTAAAAAACCGACAAACAACAAACAGCTAGCTAGGAGTTACGGACTTGTATAAAGATTTGTTTCTTTGTGAACAGAAACTCTACTTGCCTTTGCCCTTTGACCACACTCTATTAAAAATTAAATGGTATTTTCTAACGTTCTGCCTACCTCATTTCGTAGGTATTATAGGCGCAAATATACATAGTGGGAAGAATTAACAATTATTACAGGACAAATTAACGATTTTTTTTATGTGACTCTGCATGTGACAACACTCCGCCTGATGTAAAGCTAGAGTGCGGTCCATGAATGGAAACAATTGCTACCACAGAGAAATCTCCATGGGCAGCAGTCGTCTCCACTATGCCGGCTTGAGGAGACGAGCATGTACCATCTACAATTCTACATTAACAGTGCACACTCCTCTCGTTATGATATGAATATGAAATGAAATAGTAACATATTCTAAAAAGTTGTGTTTAAATTAAACAAGTGTTTTGAAGCTGGGCGTGCTGTGTATAGTGCACTGACTTGATTAAGGGTAGACAGAGGAGCAGCACTACATCTTTTTTTTATTGTAGCTCAACATATGACAACACTCCGCCTGGTGTTAGGTAAGAGTGCAGTCCATGAACGGAAACAATTGCTACTACAGAAAAATGCTTACATGCAGCAGTCGCCTCCGCTATGCCGGCTTGATGAGACGAATGCACACCGCCCGGATTGACAGTGCACACTTCTATCGTTATACCTGGCTACTTTTAAGCTGATCCCGTGTCGTATATTGTATTAAAGCAAATACAAGCATGATTAATTACCCAGTTACCTGCTTGCGGATCCCATACTAAATCATATCGTCTCGACTTTGGTGGTGGTGGCGAGACCGAACTTCTGTAATTAAAATAATACATTTTATTTTATTATTACTTTATTTTAGCACGCCATATGACCGCACTCCTTAAGTTAAGCTAGAGTGCGAGGGAGGGATCCGCAGACAGCAATCACGTCCGCTATGCCGGCGTTTTTATATTTATTTTCATATTATTATATATTTAAGAGCTGCTACTAGGGATATATTTCCATAGGCAACAGTCGCCTCCGCTATGCCGACGAGCACACTCCTCTCGTTATACCTGGCTACTTCTAAAATCCAGAAACGCGTTAAGATCACTTCGATTGCTACATTCGAAAGTGGTGGTACTACTCTAGGACGGCAGACTGGGCTAATAGCCATCAACAGTCAGCTTACTCTTGTCTCAAAGAAAAACCTTAAACGGATGAAACAGAGTATAAAAGTTTGCACGGAAAACCTATCATTTCAAGATAAATAGTTAAGGTTGGGTGTTACTTGGTAATTGAAAAAAAAAAACGACTTACCTGTCATGTATGGGAGAGATTGTGAGATCGTCATCTCCATTTTCGCTGCCTTGAGGACTCGGCGGTTGACTCAACGCTTGCATCAGTCTACCCTTGGACTCGTTCCACATGGATGTCTGCAAAATGCAATATTCAGCAATTATTACTAATTAATATAAGCACTAATCTACTCTAAAAATGAAAGTTTCTTTGTCTGTATCCCATATTCATTGTGGGACTAATGCAGAACATTTTTTAAACGCCTGTATTGAGCTAGCGCTTGTTTGACACGCACTGAGGGACCAAAGTATGTATATCATTGGTACCGATTAGAATTTAGTGTAGCTTGAACACGGGTCGTGAGATCTTAAGGTCCCTTTCACCTTTAATAATAATAACTTTATTGATATAAAAATGACCTATGTACAATAGTGCTCTGCCATCGGAACTAGTCTGGGGACTGTATCTCCGATGGCAGTGCTTGACTCTAAAACTTGGGGGCTTAACCTATTTTAAATAAATATGTAACATAATGTGCGTGTGTGTGTGTGTGTGTGTGTGTGTGTGTGTGTGTGTGTGTGTTAAGATTGGATAATAGTGTCAACCAAAAAGGTTGTACACTACACCCAACCTATAGTGTCAACCAAAAAGGTTGTACACTACACCCAACCTAACTAAATAAAAAATATTAGAATGACACTAGTGGTTGTCTTTCGAGAACAAATCTGCCAGATGATGAAAAATACGCAAAAGGAAGAACTACTATTGTTATAACGTTTTAAGTGTCCGCTAATCTATATATTATATTGTATTAATAATATAAGAAGAAACCTCTCGATCCAACAGTGCACTGTCTGCTAAATTTCCGTTAGTCATATTATTCGCCCTCCAGTACTACCATCAGCGCTTACTACTGGTAAGTCTCATCATTCCTAATAGGTTACGGGCCCAGCAGGAAGGGGAGAAAGTATTGTAATGGATTTTAGCACAAAGATAGAGATAGGTAAACTAGAAGGAAAGACTAATTGGTCAACGTGGAAATATAAGATTTCCATAATGTTGGAAGGCACTGAAGGTGCCCTAGAAGCTGTCGAAGGCAAACTAGTTAGGCCAACTCCTGGCCCTCAGCAAGGGGACGCTACGTCAGATCTATATATTGCGGCACTGGCCAAATATAGGAAGTTCGAAAGTGGCGCTCTTCTCATGTTAACAACCAACATGACTGAGGAAACCCTTAAAAAGGTTATGAGGTACAGAACGGCACACGAAGTTTGGCAAGAGCTACATAGACTTTATGATGGACAAACCGAGGACAGGGCTTACAGTTTGTGTCTAGAATTCTTTGGTCTTAAACATAAAAGGGAGGATGATATACCCACCCACATGTCTAAACTGAAGAACTTATGGAGCAACTTAAAGGACGAAATTTTTAAAATAGACAAAACTGCCAAGCTGCCCGAGTTGTTCCTCATATGTAAGGTCTTAGACACACTTGATGACAAATATTTTAATTTTAAGTCAAGCTGGCTAATGCTCAAACAAAGCGAAAGAACAATAGAAAGTTTAACAAATCATCTGTGCACATTTGAGAGAGATTTGGGCAATCAAGAAAGCTCTCGGCAGGAGGAAGCTTTAGTGACTGCGCCTGCTGAACATAAACGTAGAGCTAAGAAGGATGAACTGCTGATATGCAACTACTGCTCTGAGAGGGGGCACAGAGTTCGCAAGTGCAAGAAATGGATTAGAGATGGGAGGCCACCTAAACCATCACCAGGCACAACAGCATCCAGTTCGAAAAGCAACACGAAACAGGTTCAGCAGATTTCCCTGATGGTTAATGCTTGTTCCACAAATAATGTTCAAGATACTGAGCACTGGTATGTGGACAATGGAGCTACGACGCACATCGCAGTGAAGAGAAATGTATTCAATGATTTTCAAGACTTCGATTCGGACCACACCGTAACAACGGCAGACGGAACCACGATACCAGCATTGGGCCAGGGTACCGTAGTGGTGGAGTCAAACGTCAATGGAAACAAGGAGCATTTGACATTGAATAATGTGTGGTTGGTACCATCACTTACTAAAAATCTCTTCTCTCCTTTAGCAGCACAAGACAGAATGCAGAATAGTGTCTTTCTATCAACAACCCGAGAATGCAAACTGGATATAGAGGGTAAAACGACAGTTGTCGGTAATAGAAAACCGCACGGAGGACTCTATAGACTGACTCTGAAGACAGTCATTCCAGCAGTGCATAGAGGCATAGAAATTAATGCGATAACTGGATCAAACATGCTGCAACTCTACCATGAGCGTTTTGCACATCAAGACAAAAGGCATGTCATACGCGTGGTAAAACGTGAACTTGGCATAAGCCTAAGTCCGGACGGCGTACAGTGTGAAGGCTGCATATACGGAAAGTCACACAGAAAGCCCTTTGGAACAAGGGAAAGAGCGACAACCTGTGGAGAGCTAGTACACACTGATGTCTGTGGCCCATTTGCTAACAGTATTTCAAAGTTTTGTTATTATGTTTTATTTAAAGATGATTTTTCGAAGTACCGTATGGTCTATTTTATTAGGCAGAAGTCTGAAGTAAAAGATAAACTCCTCCTGATGCTTCAAGAAGCAAGGAACGCAGGTCATACTGTCAAGACACTGCTGAGCGACAACGGTGGCGAATTCGATAATGAATCCATCCGGAAAATAACAGAAAAATACGGTATACAGCATCGGCTGACAATGCCCTACACGCCGGAGCAGAATGGCTGCTGTGAAAGAGAGAACCGTACACTGGTAGAAGCTGCTAGGGCGATGATGCACACAAGAGGAGAGTTACCACAAGGACTTTGGGCAGAGTTAATTAATACTGCCGCCTATGTACTGAACAGAACAGGTCCCACTAGAATAGATGGCAAGGTTCCATTTGAGCTATGGCATGGGAAGAAACCCAAAATAACTCACCTCAAGATCATCGGCAGTGAATGTTTCGCGCATGTTCCAAAGCAAAATCGTAAGAAGATGAGTCGAAAGGCAGTCAAAGGCATTCTGATAGGCTACGAGAATGATGATGGCTATCGTGTTTGGGATGGAAGAAAGACGTTAAGGTCTAGAGACATAACTTTTGAGAGTAATGTTGAATTCAAAATTTCCACAAACACTCCTATTTCTTTAGAGGGAGTCGCAGAAGGCAACGATAGAAGACCATCAACAATCGAGTCTGTAAATTATGAAAATCCCGAACAAGTTCTAGAGGGAGATAGAACAGGAGAAGACCAAGTTCGAGATGATTTATTCGAGGAGGTTGAAGCAAGAGACGAGAGAGTTATCACCGAGGATTATCACAATGATGATAATGGTGACGAAACCTTTGTCGATGCTGATGGAGAGTCTATAGAAGTAGTTGAGCCCCTGAGAGAAGTGGAACCTCGGTACAACCTAAGAGACAGATCCATGATTAGTCAACCTACTAAGTTTAAGGATTATGTGTGCTTCATAGGCACCGAACATTTTCCTGAAACTTTTGATGAGGCAATGAAGAGACAGGACAGTGCTGAGTGGCAAAAAGCCATGGCCAGCGAACTGAAGTCCTTAAAAGACAATGACGTTTGGACCCTGTGTGAGTTGCCGCCCAACAGAAAGGCGCTTCCGTGTAAATGGGTTTTCAGAATTAAACGGAACCCAGACGGAACCATCGACAAATATAAGGCTAGACTAGTGGTAAAAGGTTTTAAACAACGTAAAGGAGTTGACTATGACCAAACTTTCAGCCCAGTTGCCCGTATGGCCACTATTAGATCCTTATTAAGTGTCAGCGCCCATGAAAAGCTGTATCTGACTCAATTCGACGTGTCAACCGCATTTCTCAATGGCAAACTAAAAGAAGACATATACATGAAACAGCCAGAAGGATCTAGTGATGGTACATCAAAGGTCTGTCATCTGAAGAGAAGCTTGTACGGCCTGAAGCAAGCACCTCGTTGCTGGAACTCATGTTTTGAAGATATTTTGCTACAGAAAGGTTTTACACAAAATACAGCTGATTGTTGTCTTTTTACAAAGACTGTAGGGAACAAGAAAATTCTCATTACACTGTACGTGGATGATGGACTAGTAGCCACGACAGATGAAGATCTAGCAAACCAATTCCTGGAGGAATTAGGCGACACGCTAAAGATCACATCGAAGAAAGCGACCTACTACCTTGGACTGGAAATTAAGCGTTCAGACAACGGAGCCATATTCATTAGTCAAGAGTCTTACACCAAAAGGATTCTTGAACGTTTTAGAATGTCAGAGTGTAATCCAGTGTCGACTCCTATCGAAAAGAATCCGACTGTTGAAACAGGGAAAGATGGGTACGAAAGTTCTGAACAGAAGCAATTCCCATATCGTGAGGCTGTAGGAGCGCTCGCGTACCTTATGACTGGAACGCGTCCCGACATAGCTTATGCCGTCGGGGTAGTCTCAAGGAAGTTGGAGAATCCAACGCAAGCTGATTGGCTCAAAGTTAAAAGGATATTTCGTTATCTAAAAGGCACAATATCATACGGCATTAAATACAATGCAAACTGCGAAAAAGCCATAATTGAGGGCTATAGTGATGCAGATCATGCTGGCGATGAACTCACTGGGAGATCCACTACAGGAGTCATCTGTATGTTTGCTGGAGGTGCTGTTTCATGGCTGAGCCAACGTCAAGCATCAGTTGCGATATCTACAACCGAAGCAGAAATTGTAGCAGCGAGTGAAGGCGCACGTGAACTATTGTGGCTACAAAGGGTGTTTAATCAACTTACTAATATGTATTACACACCCACACTCAAAGTTGACAACGAAGCAGCCATACGCCTTGCTTACAATCCCGAGTTTCACAAGCGAACTAAACACATTAGAGTGAGACACTTCTTTGTGCGTGAGACTGTACAAGAAGGTTTAATCAATGTGCTGAAAACTAGTTCTGCTGACCAATTAGCTGACCTGTTGACCAAGGCAGTTCCTAGACCTCGGCTCATGGAGATTAGAGCTAATCTGGGGCTCCAAGATATCACCAACTAGCGAAGGAAAGTGTTAAGATTGGATAATAGTGTCAACCAAAAAGGTTGTACACTACACCCAACCTAACTAAATAAAAAATATTAGAATGACACTAGTGGTTGTCTTTCGAGAACAAATCTGCCAGATGATGAAAAATACGCAAAAGGAAGAACTACTATTGTTATAACGTTTTAAGTGTCCGCTAATCTATATATTATATTGTATTAATAATATAAGAAGAAACCTCTCGATCCAACAGTGCACTGTCTGCTAAATTTCCGTTAGTCATATTATTCGCCCTCCAGTACTACCATCAGCGCTTACTACTGGTAAGTCTCATCATTCCTAATAGTGTGTGTGTGTGTGTGTGTGTGTGTGTGTGTGTGTGTGTGTGTGTGTGTGTGAGTGTGCGTGCGTGCGTGCGTGCCTGTATGTGTGTGTGGTCCTCTCAGTGTGTATTGTGAGAATAAAAGTAAGATTTGAATATTAATCTGCATTTAACAATTTCAGTTTTGTTTTATGCACTAAAATCACTTCACACATCTCCCAAAGGTTAGGTCCGAGAATAATAACTCACCAGTCTACCATCAGGTCCGAATAACAAAAGGAATGCATCTATAAATTCTCTTGATTTCTCCTCCCATTTGGTTAAAATATCACTCCGCTTCTCACCAATATTTGTCATTACCTAAAACGTACAAGAAAACATCCTTAACTGTTGCACACGAAAATAAAATTTCATTAAAGATTGGTAAAAGCACTCATGGTGAATTAGCAACCCAGTCTGCGGTCCTGGGGTAGTACCACCACTTAGGTGAAGTGACCTAGTCGCGTTTCAGGCTCAGTTTGGAAATAATCAGATGTAACTAGAGAAATATGTACTATTACGAGCTGGATATACGCCGTTGACCTTTTTCACGCGATTGTCTGTCGATTTATGTAGAAAAAATAAATAAAAATAATTTTAAAAAAAATAAACCGAAGATTCCCTAGGTATTGTATTGTTTAATATTATGATGAAAATAAAAAAACCTAGCTATTAATAGTTTAGAACAAAAACGGTTATATATTTCTAAATTATTTTTTTTACATAAATCGACACATGATCGCGTGAGCAACCCCCGTGCAAGGTCAACGGCGTCTATCCACCTCTTAGGGGAAATATAATTAAAATATTTTTATTAGCATGAACTTGGCTCATCGTCAGACTCCATCATGACTTCGGAAAGAAATATGAGAATAAATATATAAAAATTAATATAAAAAAAAAACTGAATATTAATTCACAAAAATGGGTGGTTGTATATTCATCTCCTCAATTCGACATAGCGGAGGCGACTGCTATCTGCACACATTTATCTGTGGTAGCAGATGTTTTAACAAGTTTGGTAGCAAATTATAAAAAGTATGTCACACAATTTGTTCAATAAGTCAAGCCTTAGTCAAGTCAAATACCAACAAATGCTACCTCCAGATAAGAAGAATATTTAATCTAAAAAAAATTCGACTAACTTTCTTTCCCTTATCTTTGAGTTCATCCATCTTGTTTTGTAACCGAAATTTCTTCTCACTAAGAAATGATACATTGAGTTCTTTGGCTGAGTAGCCTCGGGCCAGATTGCGCCGTACATACATATCGTAGTCACGTACTATTCGCGCGACAATATCGGATGTTGATACGCCTGCAATTTAAAAGTAATACAAAAAAGAAAAAAAATGCAATGGGTACGGGAAAAGATTGCACACTGTCAATCTTTATGGTGTACGGGCATATCGAAGGCGACTTTTGTCTGCAGTTGTTTCCGTTTATGGACCGCATTCTAGCTTAACATAAGGCGGAGTGTTGTCATATGCCGAGCTACGATTCCCGGGAAAACTTATGTATATTTATTTTTTGTCTGCAAAACAAAGAGAGAAGTAGCCGGGTATAATACACAATAGAGAAGGTAGCTCAGTGCCATTTAGAAACATCAATAAATCTGTAACAAACCTTCAGTCCTCTCTGTGGCGACGAACATATCCTTTTCTTTGACCATTGCATACAGATCATCACAATCCTCCGACGTGTATGGTATATCATCATGGGCAATGAAATCTATTTTGTGCTTCAGAAGAAACTCCTCGTCATACTCCCACGGCGCGTCACGCACCACCTGAGGAACACACATACGTTATTTTACGCTTGTTGTACGTTTATATTTGCTTGAATTTGTAAGTAGTCAGGTGGGTGTAAAGTTCACTTTTTGTATACAAATTTCACCCTTAAACGTATCGAATTAATGACCTTGTAACTAAAATACAAATTGCAACATTAGTTACTTCATGCTAATTGTGAATTTGAAAACAAAAGTTAGCATAGTTTTAACACACACGAGTGAATCAATGACACATCGTTTACACAATAACAAATCGTTTTGATTTTCTAAATTATTATTATAAGCAAATCTATAAACAATTAAGGCTATTATAAGAAAGAAAATATGTTTTGTTTTCTTACGTTTTTTTGTTATTTTTTGTAGTGACAACACTCCGCCTGATGTAAAGCCAGAGTGTGGTCCATGAATGGAAACAACTGCTACTACAGAGAAATTTCTACAGGCACAGTCACCTCCACTATTAAATTGAATTAAATTAAATTTGCTTTGTTTTTTTTTTATTGTAGCTCGGGTTTTTAGTTATATTTATGTTTTAGTTTTTGAAGTTATTGTAGTTTAGGATTCAATTGGACTGATATGGCCACGATTGTGATCGTATGCCCCAAATTTTAATATTTAAAAAAAAACACCTCTGTAGGTAGAGTTTTTTAAAGTTTAAATAAACTCACCTCATCCACATATCGACAATGTCGGACGGCTTCGTACCTCTCATCTTCTGTCATAACCGTTCTACCCTTTCTGCTATGCGTTAACGAGTCGGAGCAAACTGGGGAAAAAATACCAATCAGAATTTAGTGAGATTTGAAGACGGATCTCGGGGTTCAAGCGTTTTACCGCTACACCACGGCCGCTCTTAAATCAAGCATTTCATTATATCACACGCGTAATACGTAAATTGAAAAAATCAGAAAAAAGCCCGATAAATATTATTAATTGATAAGGACTACGTGTTTTATCATTGATGAGTAAGAAATCGTACGAGGTGCGGGCAGCCAATCAAAATTGATTTTACGCAACTACCCCGATTATATTGTGCACGCGTGATGCATCACTATTGTGTACTCGTATATTTATCACGTACCTATCTCGACAATTACGATTATTTTTTTAATAAGCCAATCGTATTTAATACAGCCATTTTAACATTGCTCATCTTAATATTATAGTGTTTTCTTAGGTTTTGCGAAAACATATTAAAACATATTATTTTTTAATATTATATTATTTACACTAAATTAAAAGATTCTATGCGCTTCAATCACGTTTATTTTGATCCGAGTGATCGATTTGAATGTTATGCAGCCATCGTGGTTGCGGATATACAAAGAACCATAAAATATTTTAATTTCATTTTTGGTTTTAATTCAATTTTTTTTATTTATTATTATTATTTCTTTTATTTTTAGACACTAAACAAAGAGCTGGGTACCCTGAGATACAGACAGGGTCTTTGTCATCAATTTTATGTTTGAAATTTAAGAAATTAATAATATTTATTTAATTCAGTTACATCTTAAAAGTAAGATAAGATTAATTATAGATTTTTGCTACTTACAACAAACTAATTAAATTTTCTATGACATTTCTCTTACAGTTTTCTTCGAAACCAAAATTGTAAGTTATAAATGTAAGTAAGAATCACTGACCTATAGCAATACTACTTTTTTTACTTTAAAATGACGTAAATGGCTCGTAAATGATAACGCATACGCACTGGGTCCGATTGATGAATATGCATATATTTTTTACTTAAAAACGGCTGTGGATTCGGTAAAGTAGCATATATGGTTAGCAAAAAAAATACAAATTAGAAATGTCAGGGACCTAGCGATAACATTTTTTTTTCTGTCAGTACGAACAGTGAAGTGATCTAGTCGCGTCTCGGGATCAACTTGGAAGAAGAGTGTAACGAGTGGAGTACACTGTCAAACTCACAAACCTTAGTGAAAAAAAAGCATAGTGTTTGCAAGTCATTTATTTACGGAAAAGTACCATAATACCGTGTTACTGTATTTTTGAGTAAAGAAGTAATTAGAATGAAAAATATTTTGATACTTAAACATTTGTGTACTAAAAACTTAAAGCATTAATTGCTATCACAATTATATCAAGAAATGAGACGTAAAAGATAATGTTTATCTTTGAAAGTCTCATATCATGATAAAGACTATACTAATAAAACGTAAGATTGTTATCACCTAAAAGAGTAATTCTAACTCTTACAATGTAATTTAAAAAAAAAAACGTACTCTTTTACTAAATCTATTACGTCAACGGAATCAAAACCTAGGTCTACGCATAATAAAATATTACGCTAACCACTGCTCCACAGATTTTTGTCTTATGATTGATCTTGATAAAACGAATCTAAGACGACACGTCCATTGTTCTCGTTATGAATTAAATTGAAAGAGACAGGCTGAAGCACTATTGTAGTTAAAAAAAAGCTCAACTCACCCCCAACAATAAGGTATACATTTGGAAATACATTCTTCGCCTGCTGCAGTTGCCTCGCATGGCCCTGATGAAACATATCATATACACCGTCAGCGTAGACTCTGACCCGCCGGTGTGCGGTGCCTGCTACTGCCTTCGCTCTTGGAATTCTACCATATAGACATCTATCCCGTTCAGCTGTAGCTTCGGGATCTGTGCTGAACGGCGCTGCGTTACTGAGAGACTGAAAATAGAAGAATTTATTTGTTAATACTACTTAGCTCACGCCTTGTTCCCACTGGGGTAGCCCGAAACTATGGAGCGTCAGCGACTCCTCTCTCTACATACCCCTTTCGCTTCGACCACATCCATTACTCCCCTCATGCATGCACGTCGGTCGAGGGTGCTCCTCATCTGACCCTTTCTCAGCAGTTGACCGATCTGACTGAGAAAGGTCTTCCTAGGGCGCCCCCTTCCGACACTGCCATCCATCCTTTCCAAATGACCGAACCACCTTACCATACCCCTTTCGACTCTGGTCACAATACTGTCCTTACGCTCGCAGCGATTTCTTATCACACAATTTATTTGTTAATAATAAGAATAAATAGTGAAAAGCGGTCTGATGATGTTTACTGGATGGTTGCACATTCCAGCACAAGCCAGCATAGAGGATGCGACTACTGCCTGGGGACGCTATTTGAACGACGAATCATATTGTGTGAAAACCATATTCCGTTATGTTATTATCACACGGTTGTTTTGTTTTGGAAGATCATCCTCGGCGTATGATAACATTCACTGTTGTATGACAGAAACCGTATGAAAATAAAAAAATAACAGACATTATGACATAAGCGGCAGTCAAATTATATTAAACTAAGTAGGTAAATCATTAAACGTAGTAATGATAACAGAATTAACGTTTAATGATTACAAATAGTTGCTAAAAGAACTGTTTTGTGTAGATATTAACAAGCTAAGACCTAGGATACATACCCTGAAATAGAATTCGAGATCAGAAAAGTAAACAAAGATGTTGCCAATTTAGAAAAATAAACCCTCATTTGTAGTAAAACCTCGTGTTAAAATTGTACGCACATCCTAAGCACGTAAAACAAAATACTGCTTGTAGTTAAAAGTGGCGAAAAATACAATCCACAAATAAAATATCACTATTTGAAGTAAAATCGTACAATTTATATTTTTGATAAGGCATTAAGGTCTAAACATTTGCATCGTTGAATTTTTTAAATCACGATTTAATTGATTCCACTGATAGTCCACGAAAATGTTGACTAAATTGACTGACGTTTCTTTGTTTACATATTTTTTGATCTCGAATTCCATTTCAGATTATACACACATGAGACGATAGATATATAAAACTAGATATGCAATAACGCTCCCAATGTGACACGAGAGAAAAGATGACACTTTGCAACATTGTCAAATCGTTTGACGTCGCTTACCAGTGCCGGATTAAGCCAGCGCGGGGCCTGTAGCAAATTCTGTCAAGGGGCCCTTGGTTTGCTTTAGGTTCTCAAGTTTAGGGTATTAAATAAGTGGAAGTGGAAGCATAGCCTAAGGCGCTTTGCGTTTAAGGCATTTTACGCTCCTATCTAAATTAATATTTTTTTATTACGGTCAGACAGACGTTGGAACGCGGGGCCCGTAGCATATGCTACTCTTGCTACGTGGCTAATCCGGCACTGCCGCTTACGCTTTTTTCATGTCCGATGTATGAGGTTTGCTCCTCTGTGCATGAGACGTCAAAAATATTCAATACGCAACGAAAATATGATTCTTTAATTAGTAACTTATTATGTATTTTACATTGAAATCAAAGCCATGTCCAAGGTAAACTTAGAACAATGTAAATTTTAATAATTTAAGCGTGACGGCCATTATTTATCCTTTAGCCATGCATAATATGCATTTAAAAAATAGATTTGTACGCTTTATTGTTTGTAACATGTTCCATATATATATGCATATATATAATTTCAAACAAAAAGAAACTGCAGAAACTGGACCCACAACAAATTGGGACAAATGATATTCGGTTCCTCCCATGGTCCGAATTAGAAGTCCCAGTTGCAGCATAACCCGTTTGGGTTAAGTATCGAAATCATCGTGGCCACACGTTTGTGGATATGTGTTTTGGTATAGGAAGAATATATTAATTAAAAATTCAACATGTTTGTGGGCTTTAAACTGCACTTTCCTCGCCAGAACCGGTTCGATTCCGTTCTTAAATATTACAATGACGTCAGTTGAGATTCAATTTATCTGATGACTGATGTATTTTTATAGTTTAACGTAACAAATCATTAAATCTCTTTGTTCCAAGGCGATTAAGCATGCCTTTTTTCGAGCGCTGTTTCTTTTTTATACGCCACGTTTTTTATTATACAATGAGCGTACCCAGTGGCGGCTTTACCTATAGTGCAGGGTGTGCGGCGCACACGGGCGCCGGGTCCAAGGGGGCGCCGTGCACTCTCTAATCTAATGCGACACCTCCAAAGACACTACTCATTTCCCGACATCATTTAAAATTGCACTATTTGCACCCGAATTTCCGTTTGAAAATATAACTGTAAGTATTCCATTTTCACCCCGCTCCTTCTAGAGGGCGCCATGGTACGGGTTGCACACGGGCGCCACAAGGGCTAGAGCCGCCTCTGAGCGTACCTAATTAATATAAAATACGCAATTATAATATCTAATTAGAATGCAGGACTGAATTGAAAGTTTCTAACTGACGACAATGATAGAATTAATTCTCAACATGATTAATTTTCTAAAGATTTAAGAGTGGTAGACAGACTTGGTTATTAGCCCAGTCTGCCATTCTGGAGTAGTACCACCATTTATAAAGTGTCCATACAACCCGTGAAGTGTCTATCTCGCGCTTCGTGATCAATTCGGAAGTAGACATTCGTCTCCTCAAGCCGGCATAGCGGAGGCGAATGGTGCATGTAGAAATTTCTTTGTAGTAACTCTAACTTAACATCGGGCGGAGTAGAGTTACAATAATAAAAAAAGACACTCGTATCCATAGAGATACATATATACTAGAGGTGCAAACTTTATACATCTAACATAAAAAAGCGTAGGCCGCTTCAAACGATTTGACAATGTTGCCGTCAAGTCAAATACTAACTGATAAAGAACCTAAACGTGACTGTGGTCATCTTTTCTCTCGCGTCGCTTTGGGAGCGTTATTGCACATCTAATTGTATATATCAATGCTCCTATCAGACAATAAAATTGTCTGCCTCGATCTTTCTGCACCGTGAAGAGAAGTAACGGAAATAAAAAAGTTTTTCTGTTACATTATTACAATTGTATGGCGTGATCATGTTATTTTTTACCGAATAGAACGTCTTCATTGCAATCAAGTTTAACAGTGATTAGACTTAACATTAAAATTACTACGTAAATAGATTTTGATCTCTAAGCTCGAGGCATTAGAGTTGAAAAATGTTAAATGCTATTTTTTCCTACCTACTTTGGAGTTCAGTGAAGTTCAGCATAAGCAGGGGCTGCGATGATAATGAGCGTAGTGGCGTGATGTGACGTCACGTCCACCGAGACTTGTTTTGTATGGTAAACAATTTATTCATATTTTACTAACGAGGGGTACCCCCTACTATTCGAATTTAATATAGTGCAATATATTAAAAAAGGGTTATTAATAATTAAAAAATAGGAAGGTAGAATTCACCTTTTTTAAATTATTGTAGTTCGGCATATGACAACTAGACCGCGAAACAACTGCTACAGCATACAATTTTTTTTTACAGGCAGCAGTCGCCTCCGCTATGCCGGCTTTAGCGAAGTACTAACTGTAAAATCCTCCTTCCTAGAACGAGATAATTTGATATCATCGTGTAAATAAGTTCCTAAAATCCTTGGCATTGTTCTATTATAAAAATCTAGTTCACTTTATTACGTTTAAAGTTGCAATGCATACTTTACGCAGACTTTGTGGCGTCGAACAAAATCGATGCGAATGTAGGAGTGATCCTCCTTCGCAAGAAGCTAATTTATTAAAAGTAACCAAAATGAATACATGTTAAACCGCGCTTACTTATACAAAAAAAAAAATACGTATACAATAAAAAGAGTAGCTAAGTATAGCGAGAGGAGTGTACACTGTCAATCTAGTTGGTGCTGTACTGTACATTTCTCTGTGGTAGCAGTTGTTTCCATTCATGGACCGCACTCTAGCTTTACATCAGTCGAAGTGTTGTCATATGCTACAATAAAAAAAAAGTGTGATCCACACACCGCCCAATGTTAAGTTAAAAGTGCGACACATGAGTGAAGACAACTGTTACCACAGAGAAAAATCTGCAAGCATCAATGGAAAAGACAAAAGTTTCTTTTCTTTTTTTTTTTGGTCTTTCGTCTACAACCCACACAAATTCCACCTAATCTAAACTTATTGTACAAAGTTAATAAAATAATAAACTTAATGGGAGTCATAGATATATAGAAATACAAGTATACTTAGTTTATAAGGCAATTTGTAAATAATAAAACATTGAAAACCAATTTATAATAACATAGTTTATTCAAATAAAAAATATATATATCGATCGACGTCGAATATAGACTCAAGGCTAAAAAGGCTGAGCGAATTTATTATTATTATTTCCTATAATTAAAATATAATTATTCTTTGGATTATAAACAATAACGCATAGGTACATTTTTTATTATCGATTGTGGTTATTCCACGTTTTGTGCGTCATTCATACTAACTAGTTTTCGAGGAAGTTAATTTTAAATTAATATACATATAATAATATTAAAGATAGTTAATTTTAAGTTTAAAAATAAGTTGTTAATGTGATGAATAGGAAACTAAAAGCCATTAGGTTTTCCGTGAATTTTATATTTGGCAAATAAACTAAAAAAAATCACGTTAATTTCTAAAACGAGATTAGGTATATTGTTACAATACGAAAACTAAACAATATAAACAAGTTTATCGCGCGATCGGCACGGCAGTGTCGTGGCGGGAAGAAAAAGTGTAGGGGTGGAGCACTCTCAAGTCTCAACCGATGTACTGGATGTGGTCGAGATGACAAGGTATCCATAGCATCTACCTACTCCTGTAGGAAACATAGGCCTGAAGTCGTAAACTGAATAACAACGTTGATAACAGAATTGCGTATCGTAAAATAGTAATGCAAATTATTTATAGGTATTTTAAATGGATATTTCCTTACGAGTTTAGGTAACTATTAACACCACTGTGACAAAATAGAGAGTGAGCGGTAATAGGTACTGAATAACAATAAACATAGAAGAAATACCAAGGGTCGCCAGTGTGTTGTGAGAAAAAACCGGGCAAAGTTTACAACCCAATACTATAACCTCACAAATTATTGTACGAGAGTTATTACGGATTTCTCAGATACAATAACACCGACTGTCCGGCCTGGAACAGTATATTAGGCAACACTATATGGTGTCGCTAAACGAAGCCCGGGCTTTAGAGGGATTCAGAACTGCGTGAAACAGTATATGTTATACCACAAATCAGACTGGCCAGGACTCTCTGACATTTACAAAACAACAATGTAATACAATAACTAACATTTGCCGGGATATCAATATAGAAGCATCGTAATAAAACCACTGTAACGAGAGCAAAAGAAAGTTTATTTAAAAACATTTAAAATTAAACATTGCTCGTTCACTCGCTTCTTAGAATTCGTATTTCATCGGCTTACATTAAAACATTGTGGAAATATTTTAGTTTACGACATGACTAACGCCGAATGCAGTAGATTTTCAAACCATTTGTGGCTGCATAAAGAATTATCTAGAAATATATGGCTTACACAATGCATATGAGTCACAGATGATGTAACGCATTAAGTTTTTTTTTTGTACCAATATCAAAGAAACCAGATTTGAAATATTGTATTATACGGACATTTGACTAGAATATCAAGAAATATTAGAAAATAAAAACGCATGTAATCAGAGGTTAACCGAGCCAACTTGCAGAGCAATTCTAAAAACCTTACAATTTCTGCAAGTAATTTTAGTACAGTACCGCTCCACTATTTAATTGAAGAAAACTAATGACTAGACAATGTCTTTTGAAACAGTGAAACTGGATATTGTTATGTACTGGGGAGCCTTTAATAAAACAACAAAAAAGAGTAGGTCTGGTGATAGGAAGCGTTAACTCACGATCGATGAGATATTTTAACCTCGCTAAATTCGCTCGCTAGGTCCCCTCGCTGCAGTGCCTCCTAGTGTGCCGTCCTGGGGTAGTACCCCACATTCAACACCCGTGAAATGACTATTTTCCATTTCGGGATCAATTTGAAAATAGCCAAGTATAATGAGGGGCGTGTGCACTATCAACCTGGATGGCGCACATTCGTCACCTCAAGTGACTGCTGTTTGCGGAAGTTTGTAGACCCCAATCCTACATTACAAATACCATACAAATTATGAACAAAACAAGAAAAGAAGTCAAACAGGAAGTATGTGTTTTACACGTTACACTAGGAAACACAACATTTTCATGTCAACAGAATCGGAACAGACGGATCTAGAGTTGATGACACGCAACATTATATATAATTTGAGTGACAATAAATTGATGATAACCCGACAGATAAACTAGACATGCGAGAGAAAAACATTACTGACAATGTAGATACAAATAAAACTAGGATCATTAAACGTATTACTATCGCAACCATTTTTATTACATTTTATGCAGAATTTTATTACACAATAGAGTTAAAAATACAGAAGTGAACTAATGATAATCACTCGAGTATTCGGCCGATAGAATAAGCATGGCAAGATTGGTACTGGATAGATGAGCATCCAACTCGGCAATGCAACGGTCGCTTATAATGGATTGCCAAAACCCAAGTAAATGGAAACAGCGATATGAAATATAAAACACAGAAACGTTAAAATAACCTACATCAAATAAATGTCACATTTCAGATACAAGGTAAACGATACCGATCACTCGAATCTTAGCTTCCATTGGCCAAAATACAGAATAATTACAAATATTACCTAACTCCCATAAATTACATAAAATTGATCACCATTTATGGCCAAATAGGTCCTACCATTTGAATTCTGTTACAAAGTTATTTCGAGTAATTAAAATAATTAGTATGTGACATTAAATTAAAGTTAAAATATCTAATAACTACGAAAATATTTTTTATTTATCCTTGACCGAATCCTGTCAAATGATACTACTAAATCAAATGCGACGCGCGGCGCAGTCACATATTGGTTTCCGTCCGGTCGTTTATTTAATATGGGAAGCTCGGATATGCTAGTCATATCCATGCCAGTGAACAAAATCAACTTTAACACATCTGATATTATGAAAAGTTGATTTCTGAACCTTATATTTATTAAAATGTTCAATTATGACGCATGCCATTTTAGTCATTATTAAATGAGGGTACAACTAGGTAAATAAATAACAAAGTAATGCGATCTATTAGTCATAACGAGTTCAGCAATAATCTCCCATCATAATTCTAAACCGTTGAATGTTTTTAGGTGGAGGAGAATTAAGAATCTTTGCTAACTAGTACATTACACGCGCCTTTCTAATGTCGTACATCTTATCATAAGAGATAAAGATAATCGTGTACGGTCAAAGCTATACGGATATCGGTAAATACTCCAAGAAACAGTTTCTTGCAGAACGAACGTTTTAAAAATCGTGATTATCAGCTAGGTTAAATTTGTGTCAAGGAGTTCAGTCATCGACAAAGAATGCACACAGCTAATTATCTCTGTCATCATCAGTACTTGTACGTGGTTAACATATTTTTATTTTACCATTACCAGACTGTTGGGGGCAGGACAAGGAAAATAAGTATCCCACAAATAGAAGGATAAATAATATAAAAAAATATAAAAACTAAAAAAACGAGTTAAAATTGTGCTAAGAACGTTTTTATAATCCATATCTCGATAAAAGAAGGAAGACAGAAATTATTTCGACCTTGCACTAGAAGATAACGTGAATACATACTCCAACTAAACAACGGAATTTTAGATTATTTGAATAATAAATTATTGTCAGTGAAAATCATAATACGATCAAAATCTATAAAGAATTCTGATAACATATTATTATATAAAAACATCTGACCAAACATAAAACCTTTATACACATAAAAGACGTACCTACGTATGTTTTACGTCATCACGTTTTAAATCGTCACTCCTTTGAGACTGTATTACATATGTCTGTCACGACTCTAAAATTGTAACAATACGAAGGGAGACATGCTTAATTAATATGTAGGCTTACTACGCAAGTTAAAGATAATTTAGGCAGGTGTCATTGGATTGTTAGAATAAAACTTGTGTAACAGTGCAACGTTCTAGAAAGATTCATTATTTGATAATGACCCAGTCCAACGGTTTGGTTAACATTGTTAAAAGAGATGGTTTAGAAACGTAGGTAAATTCTGAAAAAGAACAATTTGTTAGTTCTGAACATGATGAAAATGGAACAGAATTTGAATGTGCCAAGAGTTGCAACATGCAAAAACGATTTTTTTTTACACCTGACCATACAAGTTAGTGCTTGTATTATGGGCACTAGAAGACCGACAGAGAGTTTTATTTGGGAGATTGGATCGAATGGTGCGAGCAATCTACACCTCTCATTTAAAATGAAAATTATTTTAATAGGAATAAATATTTAACTAATCATATTGTGTACGAGGTCGATTGAATCGTACTTAAATACTTAATTTGGGTGAATAAGTAAAGACAATCAATGAAAAGGTTACTATTATGCAACTCAATTCTAGGATCTGGTTAAAATTTAGTTAAATAAGGTAATGTTCTCAATTAAAATAATGTATTTTTAAATCTTGTGCGTACTTATTTACGTCAATGCTACAAAACCGAGTTTTACGATCAAAACCGGCGTACAAAATGTGACAAGTAACGGCTACTCCTTTACAACGAGTATGTTATATTCATAACCTTTTCCGTTATTTTCATTAGCTTGAGAATGTCATGTGTCTTACTTACCTAATTGTAAAATATTATTATTTCCGAACGAGTAGGTGAAAATGTACAAATGATATTTGATTTATTAGTAAGTATATTTACAAAAGAATGTATAAACGTATGCATAAATAATGAAGATAAACACTTATAAAAATAACGTTTTTGTTCGTAAGGTGGTGAGAGGATCACTTAACTAATTGATAAAAATTGTAAAAACATTGTTCAGAATGTAGTAGGTAAATAGTCAACTTTCCACTGTCGAGTTGTGTCAACATGTATTCGTCGACTTTCACTTTAATTGTAGTCGTATTAAACGTACTTGCTTAAGGCCTTTACATTAAAACTACAAGGCTATCGATAAGATATTTCTTTAGATTAAAAATTATTAAGAAATCCGCATTAGAACTAATCTTTGCGAAATTTGTTTTGCATTTAAGTCATTCTAATACTCACGCTGGTTTCAGGAATTTCCTTGGTCACGTGAGGCGTTGGACTCTTTAACCCGTTCACGTAGCCGTTCTTCCTGTATCCGTTAAGGACCGGGCTGTGCCCATTTTCTAATTTAACTTCAAGGTGTCCGTTTGTCATGGTGTGTGTGGTGACGACCGTTGACATATTTTATAAAAATCACTCAAAAGTCTGGCAAAAGTTTCAAAGTCTAATGGACACAGATTGTAATGGTTTTCAGCATTATGTTTTAAAAAATAAATAAGTCTTTAATTTATTCAGATCACTTCACTAGCAAATTTTTAGTATGACGTTTGACTATCTAAAAAAAAAAAGAAACTTCAAATCTACTGAGACGGCCAGTACGAGATTATGCGATTCCAAGCCGATACTACGTACTCTCGATACGGAAGTTGATGTACGACTGGTTCGTGTGCTCGCCGACAAGTGCAGATTGTATCCGCGTGAGGTCGGCGCGGCCGGGAGGGGCGCGATTGGTGGCGCGACGTCGACGTGGAGGTTCTGGCGACCACGCGATATTCCTGCCCTTCATACACAGACAGATGATGTCAGGGTGCCGGCGAATGTGAATATGTTTACATATAATTTTTTAAAACATTTTTGGTATTGGACTATGTATTTAGGTTTATTTAAATACATGCAATGAACAATTAAGTGAGATTGATAGTTATTTTAGTGGCTTTATCGAAAAGGTATGTATGTATTATGAACTTTTGATCAGCCCGTATCCTGCTTTAGCTGTACCAGCATTTGTTATTGCAATGGTCAGCAGCCAAAGTCCAATTAAACATTAAACTTTGCTTCATTTAAAAGTTAACACCTTCAAAACGGTTATTGATGTTAATAACCGTTCATCAAAACTGTTGCAATTGCCCCGTTGCTTTCAAAATTTTGATGGTGAGTCAAAATCATCGGCCATGATTGCATTAAATATGTAAGGGTCAATAACTCATTCATTTAGTTATTTTGAAATTTCGTAACTAAATGAATAGTGTTGTTTAGATATTAATGAAATAAAAAATAACACCAGATAAACAGTTATAAAAACAAAAACCGGTAAAATTCATTAACTCTTACTGTAGTGTAACCAGCTTATCTATTCATTAGGAGAAGTTTTTGACTAATTTTTGCGTACAGTTTATCTTAATCACATTAATTGCAACGTTTATTATAACATGCATTATGACGCGGCATCGCGCGACCAACAATAAATTATTGATTAAAGACTTTTTTTATTGATGTAAACAATATTACTCATCGAGTTTAAAACACGCATGAAATCAGCTGATGTTTATACATTGCTATTATTCATATCATATTTTCACGACTATAATTTCACATCTTTTAATCCAGCCTTCTCTCTCTATGCACAATTAACGCGGTTGCATTTAAACTGTAAGCTAATTGCCGATTGCAATCGATGCGTAATTGTCCAGGAGTTTCGTTTTTTTTTAATTTCCGACTATCTACACTACGATTTTATTAGCTTACAACTGCAGACCGTGTCTAGCCTAAACCAGAAAAAAACACTGCTGCCTCCAGATATTTCTATGTGGTAGCAGAGACAGATAGATAGCTTGTGGTTACATGTCGAGCTATTACAAAAATAAAACACTGGCTTCAATTAATCTCTTACAAATCTGAGCGAATTGATTTTTCAATTAAATGCAGTTCTAGAAAACCTTATTATAGCTTAATTATTATGGGTGTGGCTACATTTAACTTTTACCGTAACATATTTTCATTTCATTAAGAACACTCCGTCTGATGCAAAGCCAGAGTGCGATCCATGAACGGAAACAACTGCTACTACAGAAGAAATTTCTACAGCTAGCATTAGCCTTCGTTATACCGGCTTGAGAAGACGAATGTGCGGATGGTGCACATGCGGTTTTACAGTTGTCCTAAATTTCTATCGCAAGAGAATTGAACTAATTTGTCCTTATACGTATTAAATACGCGGATGTAGCCAGAGTACATAAACACGAATAGACCTAATGACCTAAAATGTAGCAGCAAAACATCACGCGATATGTACTATGTTTTTTATAGAATTTTAAACTAACTGATGTAATAACATTGTTAATTAAATAGTGGTAGGCAGACTGCCGTCTTGGAATAGGTACCACCACGAATGTAACACCCGCGAAGAGACCTTGTCGCGTTTCGGGACCAGTTTGAAAGTAGCCAAGTATAACGAGAGGAGTGTGCAGTGTCAATCTATATAGTGGCCGGCATAGTAGAGACAACTGCTGCCTGTAGACATATATAGACATATACTTAGTGCTTGCATCATAGGTAGGTACATAGCAATCCTCGGAATTTCGTAAAGGCGAAATATATAATGTGTCCTACTTAAATAAAAACACCACTGAAAATAATTGTAAACACATTTTTAAAACATTGTTTTTGCGTATAAACAGGGAAAATATGATATATTTTTTTTAATGTCATAACTTTTAAACTAGATTTTAGAAACAACACTAAATTATATCCCTCTATCTGTAGAATACCGTTAATACCACTACTTACGGGACATGTAATTGAGATTGGAGGACGCTTCGAATATTATGGAAGTAGCACGAGAATACGATGGACTGTGAATTTTGAACATTATAAAATAGTGACATTTCAATAATGAATGGAGTAAAATCGAATGTTGCTATGACGTAGACAGTTAATTATGTTGCCGACATCGCATCGGATGGTCTGGTGACGCGGACGCATGATTCACTATGTTGCTCCGAAATTCACTTTAGGAAATGGGCTGTTTGAATACCCGCGAAATATACCTGGATTGTTGAATTTAAAAAAAAATGTTTTCCTAGAGCAAGTAACAATAACTTCTGTTGTCTATAACTAATTCATCTGCCGCTTCGAGCCGGCATAGCGACGGCAACTGCTGAGTTTGTATTATCCTTGTTCTGATTGGTGATTTTTAGTACAGTATCTTTAAGTTTTTGACTAGGGAATGTAATATGTAACAATATTTATTAAAACTGCGAAAATTTTATGTTGCAGTCGCCTCTGGCTATACCTGGCTACTTTGAAAACTGTTCCCGAAACGCGACAAGGTCACATTTCTTTTTCTTTTTGTTTTATACTGTAGCATTATAACAACTTGCCAGTGTCAAAGTAAATATTCTGCATCAAGTTAATAATACTGTGCACCACGAGTCATTCATTCATCACACTAAACAGTCAGGTCAAGTCTCAGTCGAGTCAAAAATTGCTCCAGTAAAGTGGTAGAATCCTTACTGAAACTTCCTACGGAGTTTTGGACGAAAAGTAGAAACACAGGTTCTCCTATTTTGAATTGTTTGCCCACGCTTACTTACGTTCACGAACACTTAATGGTTTATTATTATCCACCATTATTACACATTAACACTGAAGAAGAAACACAAGTTTAGGAAAATAATTCAAAACAGATAACCTGACGTCTCAAGATGGTCGCCAAAACTGCAAGGTCACATTAATGGGTGATACATTCGAAAATGGTGGCACAATCCCAGGACGGCAGACTGAGCTAATAACCATCAGTCTGCCTAGCACTCTTTAAAACCAAAGAATGAAGAAACGACGTTGCACCCACATTCCTCTTTTAATCGTAGCCAATATAGTTATTATCAGTGTTTGTCATACACATACATATATCCCGAAATAGTTATCTTCAGTTATAAATACAACGATGTTGTAAGAAGGTCAGGTGTTTTTTTAGAGATTAATAAAGTAATGCTCGAGGTATTTTTAAAATATTTCCCGTGCTATCAATCATTAATGTCCATTTGCACCATATGACTTAACTATTACTGTCACGTTAAAGTAATGGTTAAAGTTAAAATTGGTTTGCTTAAAAAACATCTGTCACATTTGACGATTACTTTAACCTTAACCGTTACAGGCGAATTTCGGTCGGTCAAAGTTAAAGTAATAGTTAAATCAATATCGCTAACGTGAAATCTTTGAAAAGCCGCTCTTGTTTGTATTGAGAGAATTCATTTAAATCTTGTATTATTTATCTAACTCCTCATTACACCAGCAACCCTTTTAACAGTTTTAACTATAACGAATTAATTTACACGATGGTGCAACGCGCGTGGAGTAAAAGTAAAGATAACTGTCAAAGTTAAAGTAACAGTCAAAGTTACTTTAACCGGCCTTCTCTGGTGCAAACCACCCTAATTTTTAAAACAAAACGTTTGGTCTGAATCTTCTTTTAGGGATTTCGTGGGCCGAAGGAGGTTAAGCGTTCAATCAAGGGTTACGCGTTTACGTACAGCGATCTACGTTACATAAAGCCTACACAGTTGCCTTAGGCCCAATTTCACCACATGACTAGTTAAGTCATGTAAATCAATTTTAATTTTAACCATTACTTTAACGTTAAAGTATTCTAATAGTTAAAATTAAAATTGGGTTGCTTCAAAGAATATCTGTCACTTTTGACAGTTACTTTAACGCTAAACGTAACCAGCGAATTTAGGCTGGTCAAAATTAAAGTAATTGTTAAACCAATGTCACTAACGTCAAGTGTATGAAAAGAAGCCAAATATGTTTCCCTATTATTATTTCGGGAATATACTCATTACATTGGCCACCTTTTTAACGATAACGTTATGAATTGACACGATGGTGCAACGAGTGTGGAGTAAATGTAAATATAACCGTTAAAGTTCCTGTAAAATGTAACAGTCAAAGTAACTTTAACGAGCCTTTTGGTGCAACTGGACCTTATTATTACAGACTTTAAAAAAGGAGGTTATCAATTCGTCTGTTTTTTTTTTGTGGCAATGTTATTTATTTCGCCGTTTTTTGACGAATATTGTTTTTAATTGAAATGTATCGATATTATTTAAATGAATGGAGCGTGCTCGAAATGCCTATATTATACTATGATCAAACTTTATGGCGTCTCGGAAGTTAGGCACAAATCGCTGCGCAGTACACAAATTGAGATATCAGCGTAAAGGGGGAAGGCCACAGGCCCGGCCCGCGAGTTATTTTCACATGCTCCATTCATATTTAAAATTAACTTTTATTTTTATTATTGTAAACTTGACTGTACCTGCGCGAAATAGCACCCGGAGCTAACGTCCGAGACGTCATAAAGTTTGACGCGATCTATACTAATATTTAACATTATTTATTTTTAAGTACAGTGCAGGGAGTTAAGAGTTTTACAGTTTCATACAAGTTACAAACAATATGTTTAAATCCTAGATATATATTTCGAAAACTAAACGCGATATCGAAATAAATCTTTTCTTTTCATATTATTTTTCAAAATTAATTTATTAATACGTTACTAAAAAATAAATATTGACAAAAAACGAAGGGTAATTTAAAGTTTAGTGGTACGGGAACATTAAAAGATTGTTTACGTAAAATCGTACCTATCCAACTGAAAGTTTTAGTTAGGAATCTAATATAAAAGTTTTGTGTTTATAAGTAACATATATTTTTAATAACTTCTTAGACTATTGACCGACTGTGTTAGTGACCGATATACACCGTCAGCCAATACCGAGACATTTTCCCAGGGGTGTGCCAAACCGACTAAATATACCAACGCCCTGTCGTTCGACCGAAACGATTATATTATTTAAGTAATTATAATAATATAGAATAGATCATAAATTCTAGTAATTTTGATTTAAATATTTTTGCGTTAGTTTGTGAAACCGCCCTTCATATCTATTTTATCTGTATAACGAGGATTCTTTAGAAATGGAAACGTATATTATTATTTTCTAATATATCGCCATTCCGGAAGCACAGTGAAGTAAATGCAAAATTAAATTTTACAGCAGAGTAAAAAAACGATTTGCTGTTGTAAATATAAAACGTATAATTGAAAAGGGTGTAAGTGACAAAAAAAATAATGGTATATTGGAATGGTACATATATTGGGAGAATGAAGAAAATATACTTTACTTTAATTTACCAGGGATTAAGATTTACTAATTTCAACCCCTAAGTGCTGTTACGTCATTGTTCTTCCGGAACGGCGATATAATGCCTATACTAACCTAGTGCTTGTATCTCTGCGACCAAAGTACATATAACATAGTAACATTGGTACCGGTCAGAATTTAGCAAGGTTTGAACACGAGTCTCATCGATCGTGAGCTCTATTCTCTGCCGCTAGACCGTAGCCACTCCATTACGAGTATACACAAACGAAACTGCGGGCAACATCTAGTTTATATACAGCGAAATTGCACCTTTATGTAATGCATATAATGCGATTAAGATTATCGGAAAATAATCTATATGTAAGAATGATACTAATAATTTCTACTATGAAGACCTAATTTAGGTCAATAATGTATAGAAACTCGTTAAGGCTGTTACTGTACACGAGTCTAAAAATTTATACATATATTAAACTATAGAATATAAAGTTTAGCAAGCTTTTTTTTAATTAGGAATGTCTTATAAATACGAGGAAAAAATTAAAAAACTGTAAAGTGAGTTCTAAATCAATTTTTGATGGAGGTTTCCTTCGGTGAAAATTTCATCGAATTAAATTTTCTACTTCGCAGTGATGGTATGGTTAAGGTGCTTCGCAGCAGTAGGACCCTTAAAAGTTTTACAATAATAGTAACGACCGAAAACTCTAAATCGAGAGGTTAAATATTAAGTTAACCTATTTAAGTTTGTTTATGCGTATTTTCACAAACATATCATACATATAAAACAATTGCGTCGAAATTGGCATCAAAACAATATAAAAATAAATGCGCTTTTCCGTTGAATATAGAACCGAGAAGCGACCGATGATACTGCCTATACGTCACGCGTCACGCATAACTGTGACACCGCGTCACGGGCAGTGCCGCGAAACGTTACGTGCTCTTGTCTAGGTTAGTTGCCAAACGAGTTTGCTGCTAATTGTCCAATACAATTATAAAAAGCATTCAACAATGGTAGGCAGACTGCTGCCTGCAGATTTTTTCTGTGGTAGCATTTATCTCCGCTCCGATGTTAAATTACAACAGTCTTGCAATATTAATTTGACCTAAAAATAATTTCAGTTACAAATCAATATTAGTTAAAGTGGGACACCCACCTCTGTCCCTATTGGCAAGCATACTATGGAGGGATAGGCAGACTAAAGAACGCCATGCGCCAGCGACTTATTTCCCGACATCGTATTATAAAAACACAAACAGAAAACTTATGTTAAACTAGAGTGCGGTCCATAAACGGAAACAACTGCTACCACAGATAAATCTCTACAGACAGCAGTCGCCGCTGCTATGCCGGCTTGAGGACACGAATTAACGGTGCACACTCCTTTCATTATACCTGGCTACTTTCAAACTGCTCCCGGAACGCGATAAGGTCACTTCACGGGTGTTACATTCGAAAGTGGTGGTACTACCCCAGAACGGCAGACTGGACAAATAACCATCATCAGTTTACCAGTCTTTAATAGTGCCCGTAGGCACTGAGCGACCAAAGTACATATAACATCACGCGTCTTGCCGCTAGGCCACAGCCGCTCTTATACCGAATTACATCATCCAGATTGGCTTGAAAAATATTTAGACAATATTTAACGCTATGTTGACCAATGACTACGTAATTTTACTAAAAAAATAATATAGTACCTAATACTTAACAATGTCAATTATAATTTACCGTAAAAGATAAATAAAATGGCAACACTTGTGCTCATTTTATATTTGTTAGCTCCTTTCTGAGAAAAAAAATATTCCGCGTATAAAAATAGCGTATCATTCATTTGTTGACTTTTCCATATTATGTCTATCTTATGCGTTATTAGGTTTGAGCCAAGGAATGAGGTAAACAATGATACCCCGGAGGAGGCACGTGGTCTACGATCACGCCACACATTTTTTGGCACGTTGCCAGTATACTATCGATTCATTTCTCCATACGATGAACCCTCGCGTTGCAACTTTACGCGCATTTAACATCCGCGACAGTGCCGTCTTTTGCAGTTGATGGGCTCACAATAATTGGGGGCCCATTTAAAAAAATAAATCCTTATTTTTTCACACATACAGTATTATTTAAAATTCGTACATATAAGAAAATTTAAAAAAAAGAAAGAATTTTTTTTAGTATGATAAATGTTAATATTAAATTATTCACCAATAAAAAAATTATAAGTATTATTTTTGTACTTTTTTCATTTTACCTTGAATTTTTTTTGTGTTTAATTGAAAAAAAATTTGCTTCTCAGAGTCGGGGGCCTCCAACCGTGCGGGGCCCTAGGCTCAAGCCTATATAGCATATATATGCATAAAGACGGCACTGATCCGCGAATAAAATTAAGGATGAGACTTTCTAGTGCCAACTGTAATATGAACTATTTATCTCTTTTTAAAGTCCACAGAAGTAATTCTCTTTTTAGTGTCTAATTAGTCCTAGTAGTGGATTCATTTTTCTCACTTTTCTAAAAATCACGAAATTACCGCATAATTTAACTATTATATTTACGTTAAAGTAACAATTAAAATTAAAATTGGGTTACTTAAAAAAAACCTGTCACTTTTAACGCTAATCGTAACCCGCGAATTTTGTCTGATCAGAATTAAAGTAATCGTTAAACCAATGTCAGTAACATCAAATGTATGAAAAGAAGCCAAATATATTTTTCTATTATTTTTTCGGGAATGTACTCCTTATTACATCAGCCACCATTTAACAATAACGTTATGAATTTATACGATGGTGCAATGCATGTGGAGTAAATGGGAACATAACCATTGAAGTTACCGTATTGCTCAAGCTAGTGAGTCAGTGTCTCAAGCCAGAAAAGCTTAATAGGATGTGGTTCTATTTTTTGAGCTATTCTGACTTACTGTCCTGGCTTGCAAAACTAACCATGTGTATCCCAGGCATAATGTACATTGGTTGTTTATTGTGTATGATAACGCGTAGTATAGATATGAAAAACAAATTAATTGTTTACTAGCTTTTATTCACAACTTCGTACGTGTGTAATTAGCATTACATTTACTATTCCCATACCATTTCTAGTGAACCTTTTGAATAGGTCAAAATAGCTGTACCCTGCCACTTGGCCCACGTTAAGTCAATGAATCAAGATTCTTTCAGCCATTGGGTGACAAACAAACATGCTTTCACATTTATAATATTAGCATAGATAACTTAGATAACTGTCACATATAATCAACAATTCAATATGGAGAAGGCATACAATTATATCTATGATGAAAAAAAAAACTTTTGTGAATGGTCGTAAATATTGTCACACTTTAAATAAAGTCCGAACGAAATAAATATACAATTTTTTTTTTTCTTTTGTATATGATACTTAATCAGTTTATGTTGTGTTAATAAAGGCAAAGGGAGTATTACCCATGAAGCCTAGTCTTAACTGAATCTTCCAGCAATTTCAGAGGAAAAACGAACCACACAGGAATGGCAATACTAAAAATATAAATCATAACACAAAAAATTACAGGCAACAGGTACCCAGTTACATGAAATATGAAATTTATTTTCATAATATGAGAGACTGTTACAAGCTATTTCATGGAAATTAAGACTACTGCACTGCCTTTTACATTTATTATAGGAGTTCCCAAACTGTGTGAAGACTCTTAACTCAGGAATACAAAATTAAATGTGCGATTTAGTCATTTCAACAAAAAGTTGAATTAATAACGAGAATAGAGCGCCGTGAAAAGTATCAAACCTATAAGTGCGTCATGAACTGGAAAAGTTTGGGAACAACTGATTCGGTATATAAAGTACTTCACATAAAAGATTATCTTTATTTATCCTTCATGAAATCAGTCAACTGAACCTTGAACAGACTCGTCGCAAGTTGCAAGACTGCCTCTCTGCAGCGGAATCCCTCTAGTGTGCTGAACAATGATACATGACTAACCTGACCAATCTCAGAAGTAATTGTAGCGAAAGCGATTCCATTTTTTTCTCCAGGAGAATCTAATATTTTACTGCTCATTATTTCTTCACAGCTATTTGGACGTGTTCTTTTCCGAGACATTCTCACATCGCACACCTCCACTAACCGGTAACGAAGATGTGATGAAATTAACCTAGAAGGTTTAAACAACTAAATTTTTACAAATAAATTATATTACCTATATTATTTTAAAAATAAAACAATACTAAACACTATAAAGTTTTAAATAATCTAGTAGCTCAAATTAAAACTTGGGGAAAGCTAACACTTAGATCATGAAGAACTTACGTTTAAGTACGCGTATCGCCGACGGTTTTAATTAAATTATAATTCGTTATTATTGTTTCCTCGTATAATAATGCACTACGTTTTACAAATTAAGAGCACCCGCGGTTTTTGTTGGTCGGGAGTCCACTCGTCATCAACAATTCGCCTTTCGCTGCCATTCTCAACTAATTTTGACAGTACAATTCCACATTAGGCATAGACATTTTGCTATTATTCATCCATCGAAATCAATACTCAAGAGTACGCATCACAGGTACGCATCGAGATTATCATAGTGGAATACTTTTTGTCGATATTGCGTTTTAAATATAAAATCTTTAAACGTCAACCAAAGTTTATCTATTTTGATAAATAAAAATGATTCGACTTTAATATCATCTGTATCAATTTACTCGATTTAATCGAGGTACCTACGAGCTAGCTTTCTGAGAAAGTCAACCCATTTAGGTCAAAAAAACGGGGTATCTCAAAGTTAAATTCGAGACCCAAAATGCGAGCAGAAATCCGCCGAGACGTCAACAACGCGAACTTCTTCAATATTATCACTCACAGAGCGCAGTCGCAGTAAAACGCAATGTCGACTTTTCAGGAACGGCTAAATAATTGGTCGAAGTCAAAAAAACAAGTAAGTGTCAATAATGTTTATTAATGAAACATAATAATGTGTACGTTTATGTAAACAATTGTTTAATTCGACTATAAACAATATAACGCCAAGATAACTCGAATTCATGGAGCTGCAGTCCTTTCATTTCAGTGATGCCAGTCTACACGCATAATTAGTACAAAATCATATCACAGAGATTTTTTTACAATGAAACAGAATATAGCATGAGATCACATAATAAAAAAAAACTGTAACACAGATATAAATTTAACTATAAAATAAGAAAAAAATGCTGTGGCAATGTAGTATCAATGTTTTTTTGGGTGCAAACTAGCAATGGACGTGTGCAATATAATGTTACATAAAGTCAACAAAGATTAAATAAATAGGCCAAAAGGGAAGCGTATCTCATACTATGTAGAGAGTGCATCCTGGAGAGCTTGCTTCTGTTCATTGTTCAGTGACTGCAAGCAGGTGTTGAACATCTCAGCATTACTCTGTTGATTAAATAATTCAAAGTTTAAAAGATTCTATTTCATTTATGATTATCAAGGTGTAAAAAGATGCAATAAAGCAATCCCGTGAATCAGAAGTTGTATAATGTATACATCACACTTATACGTACAAGCAATTTTTTTAGGATCAAGCCTATGTTTGACATTTGTTGGTAACACAAAACGTCATAGAAATAAAGCGATCTATACACGGCTGGTATCGCGACGCTCTTGCGGTCGTTCAACTCACAGCTGATAGACGGGCACGTTAGCACGCGTCCATTGCGGCTTGATATAAATATTACATAAAATCAATTAATTAAAAAAACCTGGTTAACGGGATTGCTATGTGTTTGTCAGTACACTAGTATAAATTGTACACATAGTAAGTACCTGTATCTGTTTAACAAGTGCAATAATAAGGGCATAAGCCGGGTTGTCGTCAGGCACGGCATCACGTAGTAATGCTTCAGCCAGGATGGCCAATATTCGCGGAGGAGCATCTGGGGTAGCCAATAGGGGATGACCGCTGCTGACCAGTTCACATAGCAGGGTGTATACATGGGGAGCTTCTTCAGTGTCTTCTGTCACCGGTAGCCATGTTAACCTGGTACAAATATCCATTAATAACAATGTTGAATTTAAAAATGGAGTTTGAATGCAAACTTTTGCATGACACTCACCAATGTCTGATAGTTTCGTCCCTGTTTATCTGAGTATGGTTATATTTAATAATCTTAGTGACGGCGGAAATAGCATTTTCGGTAGCGTTAACTTTTTCAACAGAGCGCGAATCTGGTTCGTTGATGAGTTGTGCCAACAGGGGCACGGCGGTCGCGCATGCGGCGGCGAACTGTATTCCGCCATGTTGGGCCAGTACACCACAACCGTACGCACACGCTTGACGAACTTCGGCCGCTTGATCTTGAAGGCCAGCCATCATCGGCTCCAAGAAGATGTTTTTGTATTTTATACATGCTTCGCCTGGAGACATAATTTTTAAATTAGCTCTAATTCATGTAATATTAAGTAATCATACTATTAAAATTAAAACATTACCTCCGAATTCAATAACGTCGTCGAATATGCATATAGCCCATTGGCGGTCAGAGTATGGTCGTCCAGGCGCCAGGAGTTGGATGATGTGAGGTAACAGAGTGTCCAAATGAGTGAAGAAAGCATGTCTATATGCAGTCATGAGAGAGTGAAGAACATCAGCGACACGAGATAGACCATAGACATCGTCAATGTCTTCGTCTGCAAGCTCCTCTTCTACAACCTGTACAAAAAATATTGTCAGACTATTTTTCATTAAGAATTCGTTAAAAAATAATTTCAAGTAATATTACGTCATCATAATCCTCATCAGCGCGTTTCTGCCTGCGTTCGGTGGCACGTTCAAAGTGCTCTGTTAAAAGTTTGTTTAAGATTCTCAGAACTTCAACCATACTCTCATCACTCAAGCAGCCTGTGCCCAATAGTTCAATGCACTGAAATTTAACAAATTAATTAAGATTACCAGATTAAAGATTTGTTAACCATATTAAGTACTAATTAGTCACCTTAGCCAAGCTGTTAAGTAATTCAGCCTGTACATCTTGTTCTGGTTCAGAGTCGATGGCTTTTAAGAGCTCTGGCAAAATAAATGTCCACATGCCGTGTATATATTGTGGTCCGCGAATACGTGCACATTCCAACAAGTATGGGAGAGATTCTGCTGCCGCTGAACGTACTCCATCGTGGAAGTAAAATTTCAGCATGGGAACCATTAGTTTTACGACCTGTCAGAATATAGTTAATATTATATATAGCGAGATAGAAAGATAGAAGAAATTGGCGACAATAATTAATATACCGACATTTGAAACGAAAAGCAAAATGATATTAAATTGGAACTGTTTTTAGAAGCAGATTGACTTTCTTAGAATATAAATCTATCAGTATATTTCATACATAATTCCTTACTTAAAGGTCAATGCATATAGTCATACATACATCTTCAGCATATTCAGAGAAAGCCTCCTTCAACTCACGGGCGTAACAAACGAGCATGTCACAAGCAGAAGCCTTGTCTTCTAAACCTATTAATACACAAACAAATTTTATATTGTGTCAATGATGATCAATTTTATACCATCACAATTAAATAAATGTGACTAACCTGCAGTCTTGATACCAAAGTTCTGTTGTTCTCCGAGAGTAACAAACTGCCAATCCAAATCAGCTTCTACAGACTCCAAGTCCTCATTATCAAGAAGTGCCACTTCAGGTTTCATGGCAGCAGTACGCATCACTGGATCCATTACCATTGGTAAATATTGAGAGAATTTCTTGCCTTAAAATTAAGTTTAACATATTAAAAACTACACATAACAAAATCCCAAATATTAGTATTCGATAATTGATTCATAATAATTGTGGTAGGCAGACTGATGATGGGTATATCCATCCATTTTCGAATATAACGTCCGTAAAGTGACCTATCATGTTTCCAGATCAGTTTGAAAGTAGCCAGGTAGAACGAGAGGAGTGTGCACTGTCAATCTGGATGATGCATATTCGTCTCCTCAAGCCGGCATAGCAGAGGCTAAATATTGGCTAAAATTCTCGGTAGTAGCAGTTCCTTCTATTCATGGACCACACTTTAGCTTTACTTTCGGCGAAGTGTTGCCATATTTAAAGCTACAACAAAAAATTGTATAATTTACCCATAACTCTGCAAATACGTGACCAAGCAGAGATAAGGAAAGAAGTCTGAGGGTCATCAGCTGGTAGTTGCTCCCCTTCAGTATGTGTTTTCAATAATAAGTCCATAATTTCAGATGCATCTGACGTAAATTTCTCTTCTCCGACAGCCAGCCCTATAAATTATTCCATGTTTTATTTATGCTACACTAAGCAATTTGTGTGCAGCTTGGATTGGAAATTATGGACATCACATAATTAACAAAACAAATCAATCAAGACTTGTCAAGTCACCATATCATATTTCTCTTTAATTGTTTCTTAGCAAAATAGTGAAATCTTTACTAGAACTTTCAACAGACTTTAGGAGGGTAAGCTCAAGTTTTGTTATTCTGAATCATTTGCGCACAAACATTTAATAAATAATAATATGATTCACTATTACAGATTAACATTCAAAGGAATTTAGAAAAATATTTTTTTTTCATAAGGCAATACTTACCGATAAGACTGACACATTCGATAGTTTTTCCGCGCAACATCTTAAAGTCGTCGGTAGTCGCATTAGCGATAATGTATTTGAGACACGGCATCAATCGATCATAGTAAATTAGGAAATCTTTCTCTACAGTATCAGCGACAGAAGCAATAGTTGTCACAACTTGTTCTAGCACCAATTTAGTTCCACGTTCAACAAGCTAAAAGAGAAAAAAGTTTAACAACTTGATTGATAAATAAACTTTAAACGTTGCATTTTTTAAACTCTGCCTGATGTTGAGCTAGTACAAACGTCTGCAGACAACAATCCCTTCATGTATGCCTGCTTGGGGAGACAAATGTGCACCATCCACTAATGGTGCACACTCTAGTTATATTTTGATTGATAAAAAACTAAAAGACAAATTTAAGATATAAAAATTATATTAATTATTAAATGAACAATGAATCAATTGTATGTGAACTGAGATCCTTTGCAGCCCACAATTGAGAAGAAAGGAGCAAATGTCACAATTACTTTTCCAATGTTATGGAAGTGATTAACTCAATAGTAAAGTAAACCACTAACGAACATTGGGTATGAAGAACAAGGTATGCGGAACCTAAAGAAGGATGCATACCATCCAGGTCATCTGCACACCCTCCTCTTGTTACTACCTGGTTACTTCCAAAATGGTCTCAAAAGGCGACTAGGTGACCGCCATTTGAAAGTAGTGGTACTTAATCATACTCCCATTTTTAAAAATGCTAGCTCTTACTTAATTATACTCCCATTTTTAAACATGCTAGCTCTTTTATTGTTTTTAATTAATTTATATATATTTTACTGTTAACTATTATGTTTAATAACAATTTCATATAATAAAGTGTGAAGTAAAATTAACTTAATAAATGTGTGTTCACAGTGTCTGTGTTTCCCAACACGTACAACATGGGTCTTTTCAAACTAAAGGTAAATAGGTATCTCATAGGCAAACGTACTTCACCTTAGACCGCATCATTGCTTAACATCAGGCAGGGTGTGGTCAAACGCTTGCCTATTAAGCGAAAAATAAAAACCTCACCTCTTTGAACTTAGCAGTAAGAACAGCCTCAAGTTTGCACATCAGAGGATCAAGGTATTGTGTCAAAATTGGTTTAGGACAATCTTCACTGAAATTCACTAAAGCTGCAGCAGCATGCGCCTGTTGACATACAATAAATTTTTATTTGTTACAGAAAAATTATAAAAAATGAATATACAATTATTTACACAAGTTAAGAAATTTGTATTTGTAAGAGCCAGCGCATATCGGACGAGGCACAGTTAATTTATCAAAAATAATAACGAAAGTCGTAAATGTGGAAATAACATAGAAAATAATAATAATAATAAAATACTTTATTGCACACAATATAAAACTTGCAAAAGGCGAACTGCCTCAAGGCATTATCTACCAGAAAATCAATTAAAACTTCTACTACTTATATGCGCATGGTCATCTAGTTTTGCCAATGTATGTATTTAAAAGTAATGTAAATAAAATATTAACCTGAACACGAGGATTTTCATTATCATCGAGCACCATAAGGAGTCCAGTAACAACTTTTTGATGAAACTTCTTCTCAAAAATAGGAGCAAAGTCAGTGGACATCTGACCGACGGCGTTACATGCGGCATAACGCACACGTGGATGCTGAAAATACAATAAAAAATTAACAAATATAAACTCGTTTCATATCAGAATGATATAGGTGAAGGATATATACTCACAGAATCGGTAAGGAAATTAAGAACAGCTGAAACGACTTGATCTAACATTTGTTCCATTTGTTTGTGGCAGCCTTCACCCGCCGAAGACACCGCCATTAGAGCTGCGTGTCGCCTCCGCCAGTCCTCAGAGGCCAACATCACTGGCACTTGTTCCACTATTAGAGACAACATGGTTTTTCCACCCAAACCGCAGCAGATGCGGTCAAGAGCCGATTCCGCAACCACATTATTCCTGTAACAAAAATATTGGGCCTTATCAAATGAATACCATTCCAAACTATACACACAACTAGGGTATTCCAATAGGTATCAGGACAAAGACAACACAAACATGTAACACCCAGACCTGAAGGAAATACTTGCTTTTTTATTATCATATAAATATTTGCTTCCACAGACGTTAGAAACTGGGACCTCAGTGTAACAAACCAGGCAAGAGATAATCATTCTTAATATGCTGTTTATTTATAAATTCTTGGCTCATGAATCACTAATCTGGTTGTAATTTCATGTTCCATTGAAGCATATAAACCCTGGGAACTGTCAACTTAATTTTTTGAGTAGATATTTGTCTTTTTCCAAGTGCACTCTAGCAGGCGTGCCAGAACATCGGAAATCGGAAATCTCCCGGCCTTCCTGGGAGATATCACGCGGCTGCAGTGATGCAGACATGCTTAACAAGTAACTCTAACTGCTCAATTGCGGAAAAAGAGCCTATGAGGAATCTACAATCATGAACTTTGCAAGCATTAAACCATAATTAGTCATTCATAGCATCAAAACGACAAGAGGAGTCAGATGTATCCCCTCATAGCTTTGCATCATTGTAGACCTTACATACTTAATTTTTTACCAAAAAATAAACCTACAGTTCATTATCTTCATCAGCTACTTCGTCTTGCAACGACCACTCAGGTTCGTCATCCATTTCGCACATCATTTCTAACACAAGTGGAGTCAGTACTCTAATGGCTCCGGGTACTTGTTTCCGGACCATGGCAGGAGCTGTCTCTGTCAGAGTCACTAATACTTCAAGGGCGAGTTGGCGCCATGTGTCTTCCGCTTCCTTATCACTTATTACCTGGACAAAAGTATATTTTTAATGTTTGAATTCTAGAAGAGACAACTGTTACCACAAAGGAGTGTCTTTAGCAGGAGTCGTCTTCGCTATACCGCCTTAAGATGTGTACAAAAACACGTCATTGAAATATACACATTTTTTTAACTTTGCTTGGAAAATTCTGTAACTTCTAAAATTATCTTAAAGCTTTAATTATTACCTTAGTGCAAACTTGAAATATAGTATCAAGTTGTGGTCGTAAAAATTTTGGTGTCGATTCTGCCAATTCAATTAGAACTTTTAATGCAGAATCATCGCTCATATCTTCTAGGGTAGAAACAACAACCTGTAATTCATAAGAAAAAATCAACAATTTGAATATTTTTCTAAATACAGTACCTGACAAACTTCGCCTACACACATGCATACGCACCAATCTGAGCTTTACTTAAAAAACAAAACTAGATATATTTGTCTTAAGGTCTACTATCAAACTACATCTCAAAAAAAAGATGATGTTAGCGAATTCCTTAATTTTTTATGTTGCACACTTTGGCAGTAACATTTCTGATTTGCACAGAAATGCACGTAGGAGATTGTGTGCCAATATAAAATTATTAAACGATGTAATTAAAAGTACAAAAAATGGTACCTGAATAAATGGAACCAATAAATCACTAAAGTGTTTTTGAATAGCAGGTTCCTTCTCATGCAACACTATAAATGCACCAATAGCCTTTACAGCCTGCACTCGCAGCATTTCACTTTCGTTAGGTTGGAGCGACGCAAATAGCATGCGCTTGATTACGTCCAAATTTTGATTTTGTAGATTACCAAATACACCCGGCACAGATCTGTGAAATATATTACATTTTATGATAAAATCAACTATACACTTACTGCATTTAAAACCACTGTCTGTGGTATGACTGTAGGCATATCTCAAGCAACACAAGCGACCAAAGCCTTTCACGCCCATGATATTTGCAAATTGTTTATACTTACGTAAACATTCGAATGCCAGCTTCCTTAACATTTGGATCTTGGGCACTAGCACAGAAGAACATAAACTGCAGAAATTCTGGCCATTGATTGTTACCATCATCATCGAGCAGATTTCTAGCTAGCTCTGATACAACATCGCAAATCTGTAATATTTACAAAAAATGTAATTAAGCATTCTGCATTACAGTAAAAAGAAAAACTAGCATTTATTATTGGAATAACATCTCAAGTTTTCATTCTGTCTATAAACCATTCTAACAATCGCAATTAAGAATCAAAATCACTAAATCTTAATTATACAACAGGCGGTCTTAATTAAATAAAAAAGTGCATTGAAAATAGAGCATATCTAATGATTCAAATGATTCAGAATTATGTATATTCATCAGTATGCTTCAACACAATTTTTTAATCATGATTCATTCTCTATAATTAGCACTTTATAAAGTTCCATAGCATATATAAACGTCAAGTAACCTGATAATGTCCGTAAGTGACATCAATGAAAACGTTTAATAATAATAATAAAAAGGGGTTAAAAGGATTATATTACTATCTATTTACCCCTTTGAAATAGTAGGTATCACTATTCATTAACTCACTAATCTTGTACACTTTAATTAAATTAATTGAGGGATCAAAGATACAGAGATAATATTAAGCATACCTTACGACGTAGAGGCTGCGTGACTTCCATCTGCAGTGTGAGCAGCAGCTGTTCCTTGAGCATATTTTGTTGTTCAATCGGTAATTTGGGGAAGAATTCAAAGAACTCTGCGCTAAGTAATCGCCGTAGAAGCACGGCAGCTGTTTGTCTGCACTCCTCACCGAGACCTGCATTCTGTATGGCTCCTACAAGATATACTACCCTAGTTTCTGTTGGAATGTTCGTGTATGTTTCCTAAAAAATAATATTAAAAGATTTTTACACACATTTTAAAAACAACTGAATTTTAAATAAAATTATGCAAACATCAAGTCAAAGACCTCTATCGATGGTTACTTTAGGTCAAGATTTATAACAAATGGAAATCTTTTAGCTGATAAAATATACTTTTTAAACTAGATAAGGTCATATAAGACTGATACAAGTATAAATAGAATAATTAGGTTTATTTAAGACTTCAAAGTTAACAATTGCACCATATGGTTTGGAACATTGTATATAATAGAGATAAATTCCATCAAGGTCATTCCACTATAAAAATATTTCAGACTATTTGTGTTTCCTTAGGGAGATAGCTCACTAAAATAAAACACTAAACCTGTATTGAGAAAAATTTATGTATTACAGACAGTACTATTTTGGGATTTATGTATTTTTTTCACATTTTTTAAGTTATGCTTAGATTCTTCCTCATATTATACAAGGTAATAATCAAAATGCAGAAATAAAATTTGATTCTACATAGTGACTCGATTTTGATATTTTAAGTGTATTTTGACCTATGAACTGATCTTACGTACCTATCTACCTAAGTAATAACCAATGATATAAACATGAAGACATTTTATTTATAAGTAACTTGTTTCATTACAAGTACTAATATTAAATTTATAAAACCGTTTATTTCTATGAAACAACGCAGAACAAAAATGAGGAAAATATACACTAGCAATTATCATATTACATTGATCATCCATCAAACGTTTTCCCGCCGAATTATACTAATGCATAATATGCATAAACATACGAAAACTCAGTACATTTAAAATTTCACTTTAGCATATAACTGTGATATCCAATTAAAACCAAAATAAACCTCGTACAATATATCAATTTGAAAACGTCCTCATCCAACGACCGGCCGTTATAAAAAACAGCGCACTTTTTTACGAGGTCGGGGCGGACATCGAGTTGTACAAGTATATAAATCACTGCTTTTACTTATTTTTAAATGGACTATTCTTACAAAAAACAATAATCTGCATAAGAAATTGAAAGTGTATTATATCGTGAATTTACGCCCATGTTTGATTAGCTCTCGGGACCACCATTGTCAGATCGACCACGTTTTGACACGAGGCCGCATGTACATTTTCACAGTTTTTATGCACTTATTACACCGAGAAAATGTTAAAATTTTAAATAAATAATAGGTTACGTACCTCGGCTTGGGATCTAGCTTCATTTTCCGTTGTTAATAAAGTATTCAGCAGTTGAAAAAATTGCGCCTGATCCCCTGCCATGTTGAACTTTCCGAAAAGGCAGTTTTTTTTTCTTAAAAATTTACATTCCGTCACTTCGGTGCTGCTAGTATTTATATTTTATTTCCTTTAAAACATTAAAATATTTTTTTATCGAATATTTTGTTTATTTTGAGTTTTATTTTGAAATTTCTTGTATTTATTATAAATATAGAATATTTGAAATACAGTAATTTTTAATATATAAGTTGCATAACAGTTAAATCCTTTGCCTTAACTGAGATGCAGAAAAGAAAAAAAGAAAAATTGTGCTTATTTGAAACCTTTTAAGATTTTATTTATATATTATATATGATGAAAAATGTCTTAAGTTATTGTCGTTGTGTGAGTTATTATACCCGGTAAATATGAGATTTATACAAAGCTAAAAGAAAGAAAAATATAAAATAAGAAAAATGGTAAGATAACCTCTAAATTAAAGCCAATGTTTTCTTTTCTCTGTGTTTCATTCGTTTATACAAAAGTATTTTTCAGAGTTCCATTATAGTTGCTGGTCTTGGTATGGCAGCACTTGGATTTGCCGGTCGTTATGTTTTGAGACAGTTACCCAATGCATCAACAAAGTTTGCAGAGGCAATGAAAAGTCTACCCAAGTTTGATGCAGAATCTTTAGCAAATTCAAAATATTATAAAGGTGGATTTGAACCAAAGATGACCAAGAGAGAAGCAGCTTTAATATTAGGAGTCAGTCCTAATGCTAGTAAAGCTAAGGTAAAAGATAATTTTAAAATATGATGCAATTATTTCTCCAGCATTATTTTAAAGCAACATTTATTGTTTGTTTGCAACCTAAAATTACTTTCAGATAAGAGATGCTCATAGAAAAATTATGCTTCTTAACCATCCCGATCGTGGAGGATCACCTCTCATAGCAGCAAAAATTAATGAAGCAAAAGATTTATTAGAAAGTGGAAAATCATCATGAAAATAGTCTGAGGGAGCTTTTCCTTAGATAATTTGTAAATAGCAAGTTTTGTTGAACATGTGATTTTAGATTCAAATATTTTTTTTTTTTTTTAGTTAGCGATTATCCAATCTTTTGTACTGTTACATTAGAAGCAATGTTGTTATCTAATTAGATTGTTAAATAAAATGGCAAATGAAACTTATTTAAAATGTTTTATCATAAAATTAACCAATTAGACAAGAATCCCTGTATCCCTTGCATATCAGTCATAACCCTTCATGTCTAGGACTGTAGATTCCTTGCAGGCTCTTTTTCCGCAATTGCGCAGCCATGGCCGCTCCTTGTGCGTATCTAGGACTTGAAATCTTTGAATTTATTCAAAAAAATATTTTGAATTACAATTTTGTGTATTGAGTTTTAAATAAAATTTTAGATAAATTATTTAGGAAACTTCATTAACTTTCAATTCGTGTACAAGTTTTAGTGTTTTGCTGAGAATATAACAAATATTTAACATGGACCGCACTTTAGCTTTATATCAGACTGACTGTTATATGCCGAGCTACAATTTAAAAAAATTTAAGGCCTTCCAAAATACAGAGCGGCTGGCGCTTGACTGTATTTTTTATGTGCGGGATTCAAACATGAGCGGTTAAAAGCCTATTAATTTAAAATAGTTCAATTAGAAAAGGATAGAGGTAATATTAATGAAAACTCATATATGCAACATTTAAATAATCTATTTCAAGACATGAGTAGGAATATAAACAGTTGATCTATGACAGAAAATACTTCAGAACAATCTAGAAAATAGTAATAACACAATACAGGTCCAATTGTTGGAACCACTGATAACTTATTCCTGCCATTAGGCACGATCTATTGCACACATGCACTTTTTGAAGACCACATTCTAGTAGTGTATAAGTATAAGATGTTATACAAGTAAGTATCATGCAACTTTATCTCCTGTTAATTTGAATTGAAGTTTTATCCAATATCTCTGCTCACCCTATTAAAAAAAGACTTGCATATTTACAAGTACACCACAACTATAAGCACCACAAGAAAAACAATTATTTCAAAAATAATATTGTTAACAGAGATTC
The DNA here is from genome assembly GCA_948150575.1 of Tinea pellionella. Classification (NCBI taxonomy): domain Eukaryota; kingdom Metazoa; phylum Arthropoda; class Insecta; order Lepidoptera; family Tineidae; genus Tinea; species Tinea pellionella. The sequence continues at coordinate 2,747,585 of OX411249.1, read as the reverse complement.
GTGTCTACATAAGCCATATGTGGCAAAGCCTAAATTCTTTTGTATTGGGTGCTGGTATGTTGCTGCCACATATGATGTATGCAAATTAATCAGGCTCAGAACATGTTATTGAATAACATTGAGCGAAAATGGCTGCACAATACGATATAAATTTTCTAAACACCAACCATTAATTAGATATATTTATAATTATTGTCCATATTATAAGGTATGATAAGACAACATGATTTAAAGAATATTTCATAAAGTTGCAATTCTGACAATAATAAAGCTAAATTAATTTTAAACACTGTTGCATAGTTTACACTAAAAATAATTTGTTCATTTCATTTTAATAATTTAAACTTATACATAAATATAAACTTTACACTAAAACATTAATCAGCAAACAACAAGCAATTAAAAATAATTTTAAATTGGTGTTAAAATTTACCTTTAATTTTACTTAAGTTTGTATGTGTCAATCATCCCCTGTTGTTTTACAGCGAGCTTACTGTTAACGACCAAATATGAGTTTAAATTTGATGTGTCACGGCGTAAAGTGGGAAGTCCACCAATCAGACAACATTATTTTGACCAAAAACTTCGAATGAAGCGATCTTATTGGTGGTGAGTTCCCTTTCGGGACCCTTTAAGTGCTCCGATACTTGCTCAATCTTTCCTATGACCTTGTTTATTTGACTACGCATGTAGCTAGCAAAACCATCAAGCCTAGACACAATAAAAATTGGACTGTGCCTGCACAAGACTGAACATGTAGCCAGAGCTTAACATTGATATTCAAACACAAACCTTAAGTTTAAAGGTATAAATACTTTTAAAAAATAAAATAAAGACTCTCAGTCTTAAAATAATGCATTATTACTGGTACTAATAAATCTTATAATTAAATAAAAATTGACATAACTATTAATACCTACAGAATAGCATATTTGCCACTTAGGTACCGCTTAAGACGAATCCACTAGAGACATTTAGAGTCGAACGGTATTGGTACGTACTACGTAGTAAATAAAAAAAAATGCATTTTGGGCGACCACTGTGGGAAGCCACTGTTTCTCCAGACACTAAAAGAGCTTTTGAAATGTGGAGCGGTCGTGATCTTGCTGTAGAGAGGGCACCATGATCGATTAGACCCGTGTTCGAACCTTGCTAAATTGTGACTGGTAACCAGGGTAGCTATGTTATATGTACTTTGGTAGTTTAGTGTTGTATCACTAGATAGAATATTAGTCTTTTCTCAGACAATTTCTTAACATCTACATTACAGTGATGTTTAATATACAGTGATCTTTGATAATTAAAGTTAAACATGTTTCATTACCGTTAAAGTAAGCAAACCACGATTTTAACCCCTCAATAGAATGTCAAGATCCGGTTTCTTGCTAGTTTGGATTAGTACATTTGCTATAGTGGATATCTCTAGAAGACGAGAGGTATGTAAATATCATTTATAAAATAGTCAATAGTTTTCCAACCTGTATTTTTCAAGTTAGATAATACTCCATATAACTGTATAAAAAAGGGAGAGCACCTAAAAAGTTATATAAATAACTACAGTACTATGTTAGCCAACTAAAAATAGGACTGGGAAGAGTGTCAAGACGCCGTTCTGACACGTAATTCGCACATACAAATAAACATAATGCCTTATAAAACATTTGATATAGTAAAAACCACTCATGTGTAACTGCGATAACATTATGATGAATTGTAGGCGTTAATTACATTTTTATTTGGTAAGTACAAAGAAAGCAATTCTTATTTGACACCTGTCAAGTGAAGTTAGCTGCAAGTCCAGTTCTATTCTTAGTTGGCTCGCATAGTAAGTAATAAATTGAACTATTTTGGTATAATGCAGGATTCATACAAGACTGATGCACTGTGTCATGATGTTTTTACATTTACATTAAGTGTGTGAATCCAGCTTTGAGATCAATATCCTTTCATTTGTGCAACTAGGGTTCATAGTGGTCGTTTCTGTTGCTCTCTCCTTATTTTGGCATAATGGGCTCGTAGTTTGGTGATTGTTGAATTTGACAATGTTCCAGGTACTTTGAAAATTGACTGGAAAAGAAATATTTATATCATCAATTAGTCAACCAATGTAAAGACTATTTAACCTTACAAAGTATAATGCCTATTTTTAGGCCCACTTCACATCTAATTGTTTGTTAATATACTGTCTCATTTTTTCATTAATTTATTTAAATTATATCAAGATATCATTTACCAATCAACAGACAATGTTTAATTACATTTAAAAACATACATCATCAATTATTAAAGCGTTTAACACAATAATAACTCCAAATATTGCATCAGAAAAAGTCTAATTACTCAATAACCTGGGGATTTTTTTATTAAAACTTATTAGTGATTATAATGCAAACCTATTTTTCTACAAAATTAACACAAAATTATAACCAACTTTAGAAAAAAATTGTGGGATTATTTCTCTTAGGCGAATAGGCATTATCCTTTAAATGTTTTAAATATCCACTAACCTGCATAAATTCATGACAATGTAAAGCGCTTGCATTCTTAACGATAGCTTTAAAACATTCAGCTAATGAAGAGAAATCATTACATGACATTATTGCAGCCCTATTTGACTTGATAAGCGTTAAACAAACTCTGAATAATATTTTTGATCCCTCATAAAACAAACAATCCCATATTCTTAAGACTGTTTCAATCGGTAGAACTTCAGCGAATAGACAGACAAACCATTTTGTCGTAATTACTGCCCATGGTAGTCCTGTAAAGTTTAAATAAGGACAAAAATATTATTATTATAGTTATTTTTAAACTAATTAAAAAAATCTGACTACATTTTAAAAATAAAATTTATTACAGGCCTGCTATCTACAGAGGCTTTTCATATCCATAGATCTATCAGAAGAACAAATCAGCGTTAATATTTTTTGGATTTTTTTATTATTTTAGCACATCATGATGTTAAGATAGAGTGCGATCCATGAACGGAACTGATCCACGATTGGTCACATTAGACAAAAAGATAATGGAAAATATGGTTTTGTATTAATAGTATCAGATGTAGATTACTACAAGGTTGGTGCAAAGCTTTTAAAATGTTAAATTAAAATAATCTGGCAATAATCTGAGTCCTTTACACAAGTAAAAGACATAATTTTTCCCACTAGAGTACAAAATATATTTAAAAGATGCATTCTGTGGACTGCAGGCATTAGATTAAATAAATTTCAGAATTATCTTTTAGCTTATCATACCTAAGTTTATCACATGCTGATGTACATCGGGAACCTTGATTTTGACTAGTTCACTCAGCACTTCAATGTCAACAATCAAGCCATCCATTGTCTTAGTGTAATAATCTGGTAATATTCGCTCTACCAGCACTTTTAATAACCAAAATGATACTTCTTCACTTTTTGTTGATAGGAATAATAGACCTGGAAAATTATAAATAATTAATAATAATAAGTAGGAACATTATAAACCTTAGGAAGAAAATTACATCATCACAGAATTGACAAATAGAATGCTTTGCCCTCACACGTGTTTCCCCAGTCCTTGGATCTTTCAAGCAGATCAGAAAAAGCACCTCCCAGCCTGGCACATGGAAGAGGTTTTCATTTGTCAATGTTTATGGACCTCCACTGTGCTGACAACCAGGCCAGTCTTGGTTAAAACGACAATGTAAAATATTTTTAAATTTATATAACATAAATTATCTCAAAACTAGTAAATATATATACTCGTTAAGAGTAGCTGCGGTCTAGTAGTACAAGGTGTTCAAATCTTGCTAACTGGTACCAATGTAACTATGTACTTTGGTCGCTCAGCGCTTATAAAAGCATACATACATACAATTGTCACGCCTTATAGAAGCACTAACTTAGTATAGGCATTACAACAAAAATTGAAACATATTTTGCAAACATTTAAAATTGTTACATATTATGGTGTAATAATGATTCATTTTTCTGAATATTTTATCCACAATTAAATTTATTTTATGATGAACAAATATTTAATAGACATTATTTTTTTTATTACTATTAATATTTTAAATAATCACTGATCAACAAATCACATTGGTAAAGGTATCCCTTGTTAACCAGTGTTGGCACAGATACAACTCAGTTACAGCTACTTGTTTTATTATTAAAGATTTACCTGCTATATAATTAAGTCCTTGACAATATCCAACAGCAGGATTATTGTGCGCATAAGCTATGAGTATATTAAAAAGGTGAGTCTGATGGTTAGCCTCTTTGGTAAAATATATGTTATCAGGAAATGTTCTCGGCAAGTCAGTCTTCACCAGATCTACGAGTTCTTTCTCAAACGGTGCATCTAATATTTTATGATAGAGGTCCGGAAATTGGTCCTTCATCTTTTCTGCGCTTGATATTGTCATCCATACTGCTGGACGATGTTCGCCTGTTTAATAAATCAGGTTTTTAAAAACATAATACACACGAGTTAGCATTGAGTCAGTATTTTCTGATAAGGGATTGTAGATTCCCTTGGATAACATTATGCGAAGGTTATACGCATAAATATACGTTTTTACTTACTACCATTAATCAATGACATCCTGTAAATTAGATTTGAAGGTAAAATAAATATGTAAATACAGCAAGGATATGGTCTTAATTATTCCTACAATTTTAATTTAATGATAACTTCTTAATGGTTAACTTACTTGGCACACCCTTTCTCACATATCTTTTCACAGTATTCGTTCGTTGTACTGATTTTCCAGAACCAAGAAGTGTAGACCATTTTCGAGCTCTGGTTGCTAATACTTTTAAGTATACTGATATAAAGTCTTCGTAGCTTTGAAAATCAAAGTCCTCGTGTCTCTCAAAGCCGTATTCATCTACAGTGCTTCATAAATAGAAATATTAAATTGTTGACATGAATTCTATCAACAGTAATTTAAACACATTATACATACCTTAAGTTTGTATGAGCCATTTTTAGGCTGCCTTCTGATAACATTTGTTACATTAACATATTATGTTAGGACGTGCCTCAGCAAACATTCCAGCAATAAAATTGGAAAAGCGAAAATATCCCACGACCACCCCCCCATCACAAAATCAATTCAGCTGTCAAAATGACATTATAGACATTTTCAGCACGGCGCGGGGCGAGCACGTTGTCTAAATAATATTGTCTGATTGGTAGAAACAATTCAAATTACGCTGTGAAATCGTAAATGTAAATACTTGGCCCTATATGGCTTGATTTAGAAGGCTGTATGGGTAGCGAGTTCTTTGCCTTTTAATTTTATTGCAAGGCGAATGGGTGGATTGAATTAAAAATTATTTGCGTGTGTAAATACTTATTTGTACGGTTTGTTTATTTATATTTTACAAATTAGAAAACAGAAAATCAGGATATAACTTTATGTTTAAAAACTTTGCTACTGTGTAATTGTTTAATTTTGGTTTTGTAGAAATTATAGGTTTGTTGTTTATCTTAGACAGGCAGATACTTAATTATAATTTAAAACAATAAAGTAGCCATGGGACCACCTCCTGTAGTTACTGGTATTTCACCCAAGGAAGGTCCACCAGGCACTAGAGTTACTATCAGAGGAGAATTCCTTGGTACAAGCGCCACTGACCTCATAGGTAAGGCTCAAAAGTAAGATAATTACCTTGAATTGCTTCTTTTCTTAACTCATTATTATCGTTTTAGGTTTAAAAATATGTGGCTGTGACTGCTTGCTATCGGCTGAATGGAAAAGTAAGAATAAGATTGTAGCACGTTCAGGCCCATGCAAAGGACGTGGAGATATCATAGCTACAACTCGATCTGGCGGAGAGGGTACTTCTACTGTACAATTTAGAGGTGAATACAATACTAGGCAGATTTGTTTTTGTACTAGCTCAACATGTGATCACATTGCTTAGTAGTATGCTAGAGCGGAAGCCATGAGCGGACACAATCACTACCACAGAGTAATACCTGCAATATATTCTTTTAAAATTTTGTGTTTATAAATTACTAACTGTTTTAACTAGGATACCACGAGTCGGTGGGGCCAGTAAAAGAGAGTGCAGTATGGGTTGAAGAGACGGCACCACCAGCCTTAACTTGGGGACGAAGACCAATGTCACCAGCGGTGCTTACGCCACCTGATCCCTTGGGACTTAATATTGAAGGCGATGAATCCAAGTTCCCAGAAGAAGAATTGCATGAATTATTTCCTGATGGGTATGTGTAACAGTTATAATAATAGTGTCTTTATAAATTTAAATTTAAACACACTACTAGTGATGGTTGCAGTACACCATCCTGGAGTACTGTGGTGGCGCTAGACAAAACCTGAATGTCAGCGATTTCCAAGGCTTCTTCCGATTCCCACAGTCTTTTTGAGCTTGGCATTTGTTTATGTGATGCGCAAGGCTGTCGGCGGTCACTGACATCGATGACGCCTAGCACCGCTGCTGCTGGTGTACTATAGTCTATTATAATGGATAGAATGTGCACCCTTGATTGTGCATATTTGTCAATTTGCTGCCTGCGATATTCGTCCATGGTAGTAATTGTATCAAGACATGGCCCACACTCTAGATTAACAATAGACAATATGATTGAATGTCTACTAGCTAAAAAATTATTAGAATGTTCATTTTGTGTTATGAATATAGAATTTGTTATGTTTTTGTTTTAAATGCAAAATACACTTTCAGTTCAGGTAACTTACAAGATGAGAATTTTCAACCAGGCTGGTATTTATTGGAGCACCACAGTAACACCTCATTTGAAGATCTTAAAATAGGAGCTTTATATTTACAGAGAAAAGCAAGTATTTTTCATATTTTTTATTTGTTACAATATATTATATTGTGTTAGGTACAATCAATTTGTACCATGGTCTAGCGGTATACATTGAACCTTATGATAAATAAAACCTCACTAAATTCTGACCGGTACCAATGTAACTATGTTGTATGTACTTTGGCCGCTCAGTGTCTGTGATTACAAGCTTGGTACAGGCATCTAAAAAATATACTTCAGTGTTTTCTTAGGTTTAGATTATGTTAGCAGATGTGACTGTTGCCTGCTTAGCTCAGTGCCGGATTTAGACTTCGGCGGCCCATAGGCAGAGCATGTCGTGGAGGCCCTCAAATCGTTTGTGGTTAACTGTTGAAAGTTTCTATTAAGGTCAAGGTAAAGAATAGACAAACTGAATAAGTTGGCTAACACAAAATTTAAAACAAAACTCAGTATTTTTTTTCTACTGAGCCTTTATCGATTTAATTTAATTTTTTTTTGTGGTGTGGTCACGGCCCCTATGTTGCCTATGCTTAAATCCGGCATTGTGTTTGCTGTTTCGTTCGTGGACTGCACTCCAGTTTAACACCAGATGATATGTTATCTTATGCTGAGCTACACTAAAAAAAAAAGATTTGTCAAAACAAAATTATTTTATTTGCATTTTTGTTTTAGGTCGAAAGTCAAAAGGAAGGGCAACTTAGTTTTCTAAAAGCTAACACTGGTACTGTGATGGATGAGTTAGATCGGCTGGTAACAATGAAAACAATGATGGATGAAGATAAACAATGTGATAAGGCATCTTTGCTTACTTTACAAACTGCCATTGAAGGTGACAACATTAATTTTGTTTTTGTTTTTAACAAAAAAAGTTTTGTACTGGGGTAGGCAGAAACTATAGAGTGCCAGTGACTCTTTATTCCACATACCACTTTTGACCACATCCATTATTCCCCTTGTGCATGCATGCAGACTGGTTCCACGTCGCTCGGTGCATCTAGGCATTATTAAAGAGTCTGCCGTCCTAGGGTAATACCACCACTTTCAAATTGTGATCGACAAGATCACATCGGGAACAGTTCAAAAGTAGCCAGGTATAATGAGAAGAGCGTGCACTGTCAATCTAGATTGCGTGCACTCCTCAGGCTGGCATAGCGGACGCAACTGCTGCCTACAGAGATTTCTCTGCAGTAGCAGTTGTTTCCGTTCATGAACCGCACTCTAGCTTTACATTAGGCGGAGTGTTGTCACAAAAAAAATTAATACAATATAATTTTTTTTTTCCAGATTCAATAAAACTATCAGACACATTGTTCTCCGAGATATTATCACGCAAAGAGAAAGCGGACAAGACCCGCGCGGCTTTAACACTTCTAACGAGACATAAATTCTTGTTCCAATTGCCTTCCTCGATCGATAGTAATATTAAAAAGAAAGAATATGATCTAGTTGTCAATGATTACAGTCGCGTTAAGAATCTCTTTGGGAAAACTGATATTAAGGTGAGTTTATTATGAAGTTGAATATCATTTCTCCTGCTTATGTCGATCATGGTTTCATCATCATCGTGTCATACCCCATTTCCACATAGTGAATGAAAAGTAGCTAACTCGATATATAACACTCCACCTGATGTTAAGCTAGAGTGGTCCATGAACAGATACAATGGTTACCACGGAGAAATTTCTTCTCTTCATGTCGGCTTGAGGAGATATTTGAAAAACTGTAATGACATGCAATCGACCTTTTTCGGATGGACCATAGACATTGGTGTAGAAAAGGAGGTGGTTAAAAACCTAAGAATTTTATAGATATTTTATTGTCTATGGTAGTAATTATTTATGTAAATCCTAGATTTGTAAACCTTGATGTAATTGTTACAGCTTTTCCAAAAAATCCTCGCACAAATAGACAAAAAAATAGAAGATTTAAAAGAGAAATTACATGAGAGAATTATTAAAATGCCAATTAATATTCAAGAACAAAGAAAATTAATAAGGTACGTAACATAAAATATTTTATTTTATTGTTGTTTTGTTAAAGGCGAAGGGTTCATTGCCCATGCAGCCTAGTCTTCAGTAATATTTTTTCTTCAATTTTTCTTTATTTGTCGGGAAAAATTGAAACACGTGCTTTTTTTATTTTGAATCCTTTCTATATCTGATTGAAAGAGAAGGAAGATTTCTAATTACTATCCTAATTTCACAGATTACTAATAAGTTTATCATGGGAAGGTGATGCAGCATGGGACGCAATCACCAGTCGCAAGGAGTACCTTATTACATTGCTCAACAAAATTAAGGAACATTACAAAGAAAAGGATGATCAGGAGAAAGGGAAAAATAATGAAAAATGTATGTGGCAAATCATTTAAGTTTGTACTGTTTACTTGCGGGCTGGTTTCTGCATCGTGTTTGTCGATTCCTTGCGGGCTCCTTTTGCTGCTCCTTTCGCCTCTCGTTCTGCGTGAGGTGATAAAGTGATAAGATATAATAAAGCGATTTTATTGGTGGACAGCTCTCGCTTTACGCCGTGACAGTGTAAATGTAATTTCATACTTGGCCCTGGAAACGCTACTAGTCACTATCATTGCACAACTTCCTCTCCTTCCTCACATCTAATTCTCTTCTCGCTTGATGGTTAGACTTTTTGTAGATATTTTGTAATTTGTCTATAGCTAAACGCAAATCAACATCGTCGTCCGGTGAGGGTCAGTGGAGTGGGGCTCGTGAGTGGTGGTGCGGAGTATGTTGTGCGGCAGTGTCGTCTGAAGTGAGTGCATTGTGGACTGTGGGACGATGGTACTTCGCTGGAGAACTTGCCGGAGAACCGTCTACTTCCGATAAACAGGATCTTTTTAAGGTACTCTACTAATCTACAACCATTACAATATCACATCTTTAGATCAAAACTGATTCAACTTAAAAATTAAAAAAAAGTTTTGTTGATATTTAATAAACTATAGATAAAAAAACTGATAACAAAAAAATTACGTTTTTATACGCACATGAACCGGCCTCACCGGTTCCGGAACCGGCATAGTGGACGCGACTGCTGTCACCAGACCCCTTTCTCTGACAACAGTCGCTTCCGTTCATGGATCGCATTCAAGCTTAACATCAGGCGGCTGCGTGTTAAAATAATTTTAAAAAAATATTCTAGCGGTAAAGGGACGAAGTGACGATCGATGAGACTAGTGTTCAAATCTCACTTATTGACTGGTACCAATGTGACTATGTTATATGTACTTTCTCCTGTGATACAAGCACCAATTGTCAGATTTAGGTCCTGTTGCAGCAAAAGGTACTTGTAAAGTTACATTTTACGGTGATTTTAACGGTTAAGTTTACATTTACTCCACACGCGTTGCACCATCGTGTAAATTCATATCGTTATCGCTAAAAAGGCGACTAGTGTAATGGAGGTAGGAGTACATTCCCGAAAAAAATTATAGAAAAACATGCTTTGACTTCTTTTCATACATTAGACGTTATTGACATTGGTTTAACGATTACTTTAATTTTGACCAGCCAAAATTCGATGGTTACGATTAGCGTTAAAGTAATTCTTTAAGCAACTCAATTTTATTTTTAACTATAACTTTAACGTAATTTTTTTTTAATTTTTTTTTTATTTTGGCACGACTTGTGACCTCGACTGGTCTGATGGTAAACGCAGTGGAGGTCCATGAGTATTGACGACTAGAGAACCGCTCGCACGGTGGCTCCAGTCGCCACCACTATGCCGGCCTGAGCAGGTGCTTTTTCACGCTGGTTGGTTTTCACGATGGTTAAATTATGTGGTGCAACTTGTTTTTTTTCTTCAGCAAATGATTATAGCTGGCGTCGAGTTATTCGCTGAACATATGCGCGGATGTTTATTGTCTGGCAATGGAGTCGCAGCAGCAAAGACTGTGAGGTCACGATTAGTTGATAATTTACGCCATTTGAGAGAAACATTTGACTGTTTATTGAAAATTGATTTACCTTCTCAGGTATGTTCTTTCTTTTTTAATTAACTATGATTCTTATTAATTCTTTTAAAAATATTCTTTATGGGTTTCTTTTAGGGATATACATACTGTTATAAATCGATCAACAAGTCATAAGGTCGTGTTTTTTAAGAGTGGTAGGCTGACTGATAATGGTTATTACCCCAGGGTAAAAAGTTAAAAGCAAATTGAAACAAAATATATATTATAAGTTCAAATGTAACAGCCGTGAAGTGACCTTGACGCGTTTCGGCAATAGTTTCAATGTAGCCAGGTATAACGAGAGGAGTGTGCACGGTCAATCTAGATGGTACATGCTCGTCTCCTCAAGCATGCATAGTGGAGGCGACTGCTGCCCGCACAGGTTTCTCTGTAGTGTCACTTGTTTCCATTCACGGACCGCACTTTAGATTTACATCAGGCGGAGCGTTGTCACATGTTGAGCTACAATAATAATTAAAATATGGGATTTGACGTTTCACTTGTTACCTAGGTGATAACGAAACGTAAATCTCGCACATTCATACATTCGATTCGACAACTGGCGATTGGCTCTTGACTGTAACCCCAGTTTGTCGTCCTAGGGTAGTACCACCACTTTCGAACGTAACACTCGTGAAGTAACTATGTCGCGTTTCGGGAACAGTTTGAAACTTTGGTCGCTCAGTGCCTATATGCACTTTTAAAGACTGGTAGGCAGACGGTTATTAGTCTTGGGGTAGTACCACCACCTTCGTATGTTACACCTGTGAAGTGACCTTGTCTGTTTCGAGAATAGTTTGAAAGTAACCAGGTATAACGAGAGGAGTGTGCACCGTCAATTTGGCTCCTCAAGCCGTCATAGCGGAGACGACTGCTGCCTGTAGAAATTTATCTAGTAGCAGTTGTTTGCGTTCATTGACCGCACTCTAGCTTTACATCAGACGGAGTGTTGTCACATGCCGAGCTACAATAAAATGTTTAATCAAGTTGTATGTTTTAAGGTTTTATTACTAATTTAAATACTTGTTTATTATTATTTTAACTGTCAGTTTATTAAATAAATTCTTAATTTCAGCCGTTAGCAATAATAGAGAAAGTAATATTCAACTACAGAGTGCTTGGGATGCAGACGTTCCTCCAAATGGCGCTTAAAAATGTTAAAAAACTCTCCGAAGGTGAAACATGGAAGATTGAAGAGTTCTCTGATTATGGTGCTATAACTAAATTGGTAAATATATTCATTAGGTTGTTAGATTCTTGGGTAAAGGAATATGACGTTAGAGATACCATGTAATTATGTAAACTGTGTAAAGTGTTGCTGCTACAGTTTAATTTCTATAGGCAGCAGTTGCCTCCGCTGTGCCGACCTGAGGAGACGAATATGCACCATCCAGATTGACAGTGCACACTCCTCTCGTTATACTAGGTTACTTTCAAACTGTTCCCGAAACAGACAAGGTGTAACTTCACAGGTGTAACATACGAAGGTGGTGGTACTACCCTAAGACAGCAGACTGGGCTAATAACCGTCTGCCTACCACTCTTTATAGTGCCTATAGGCACTGAGCGACCAAAGTACATAAAACATTGTTTCATTGGTCAGATTTTAGTGAGATTCTAACATGGCTAGCTCTCATAGTTTTAGCTGTACATTGTTTATGAAACAGTTAATCATTTTATTTATTACTTTTTCTTCCTCAGCCAAGTTTATTGGAGACTTATATCAATGACGCGTTGTCTTGTATACACGGGTGTGTTGTAAGTTGTGGCAGACGAGAAACGACCTTATTCACACCGTCCAGTGAACCTGTTACTATCTTACATAAACATATACAACAGATATTATTGGCTTATGTATCTGTCTTGGAGAATTTAGCACTCAATCATAGTGATGAGGTAAGAGAAGTTTTTTTAATGTAATTTGGGTTTTTTTTTCTTAAAAGTTCCATACTTCCATATTTTCCCACGCGCGTGCCTGTGCAGTCTTTAGGGTTGTTTGCACCAGAAGGCCGGTTAAAGTAACTTTAACTATTACTGGTACGTTTACTTTAACCGTAATGTAAACATTATGGTGTATATTTACGCCAGACGAGATGCACCATCGTCGCGCCTATCATTTTTGACGGTTACTTTAACCTTACCTGTAACCAGCGAATCTTGGCTTGGTTAAAGTTAAAGTAATCGTCCAACCAATGTTGCTAACGTCAAATGTATGAAAAAAAGCCAAATATGTTTTTCTATTATTTTTCGAGATCAGCCACCCTTTTAACGATAACATAATGAATTTACACGATATTGCAACGCGTGTGGAGTAAATGTAAACGTTCAACGGTCGTCGTCGCCGTAAAAGTAATAGTTAAAGTTACTTTAACCGGCCTTCTGGTGCAAACGACCCTTAGGGTTGCCAGATATAACCGGTAATGTAATTTTACTAATTTTTGAGGTTATGTTATTTGGTTATAAACTTAGTCTGGTTTTTTTTCACATCTGGCAACTAGCATTTTTGCTTGTCGTCTTGCGTTTGCGGTCAAGACGCAGCATGTAGCTAGAGATTTATGCTAGCTGGATGAGAGGCGGACTGGAGGACCGGAAAGCGAGAGGATCACTTAGAATTCCAATAAAAAAATTATGTTACTTTGTAGGAATTCAGCAACAATAGTTTATCAGTAGCATTGGATCAGAGATTGGAGGACATGTCAATAGAAAGTGCTGACACTGGTCGCACGTGGCAACAGAGGTTGCTCATAACGGGAGCGAATGCACAATATACGCGACGTGTCACACTTATTAATATTGCTAATGCTTTTGATGGGTAAGATGGCTTTTATTTATCTAAAATATATCATAATATATACTGATGATGGTTATTAACCCAGTCTACCATCCTGGGGTAGTTCCACCGCTTTCGAAGGTAACACCCGTGAAGTGACCTTGAGCAGTTTGAAAGTAGCCAAGTATAACGAGAAGCACTGTCAATCTAGATGGTGCATACTCGTGTCCCCAGGCCGGCATAGCGGAGGTGACTGCTGCCTGTAGAGATTTCTCTGTTTCCGTTCACGGACCGCACTCTAGCTTTATATCAGGCAGAGTTGTCATATGTCGTGCTATAATAAAAATAACAGTGTCATTTTAACACAGTATTATTAAATTTTACTTGCATGTACTAAACTACTGCTTGTATCACAGGCATTAAGCGATCAAAGTACATATAACATAGTTACATTGGTACCAGTCAGAATTTAGTGAGATTTGAATACGGGTCTCATCGATCGCGAGATCCCTTCTCTACCGCTGGACCATGACCATTCTATATGTTAATTTTTTTAATTTTTTTTTTGAGCTTTTAACACCATTGTACTAATGTCAGTCCTATTGTTTATACAATACACACCATTCTTGCTTTTAAAAATATATATTTACAAAATTAAATAGTATACTAGCTGAAGCAGATTCAATAGCTCGTAGATCTTTTGCACCACAGCAAATGCATAACGTAAGATAAAATTTAACCTTAAACTTACAGATTTACATTCCCAAAACCGACGGCAGCCATACAAATTATGAAGGAAGCGTTAACAACGCTCGAATCAAGTATAGTGGAGACGTATTTGGAACATAAAGGTGACCCGTTAGTTGGTACTATTGAACCTAGCATGTATATGGGTAGATACAAGTTGGAACCAGACGCCATAGTCGACGATGCAAGACCATATGTTTATGAAATAATTAATAATCTTATCGCTGTACATGCTGAGGTGAGTGTTTGTGTTTGCCAGAACAATAAATAAATAGACTATTTATTTATAATTAACTGGATGCAAATATTTGCTTTGAAACTGGCAAACTTTAGAGCAGCCGTGGTCGCTAATTCTGACCGGTACCAATGTAACTTTGTTATACATATGTACTTCGGTCGCTCAGTGCCTATAGGCACTATTAATGAGTGGTAGGCAGACTGATGATAGTTATTAACCCAGTCTGCCGTTCTGGGGTAGTACCACCACTTTCGAATGTAACACCCTTGAAGTGACCTTGTCGCGTTTCGGGAATATTTTGAAAGTAGCCAGGTATAACGAGAGGAGTGTCCACTGTCAATCTAAGATGGGACGTGCTCGTCTCCTCAAGCCGGCATAGTGGAAGCGACTGCTGCCTGCACAAATTTCTCTGTAGTAGCACTTGTTTCCATTCATGGACCGCACGCTTTACATCAGGCTGTGTTGTCACATGCAGAGTTACAATAATAAAAAAAGCTATTAAATGCCATATGAGAAAAAAATGCATAATTTGTTTTTTGTAGGTGGACAGTGTGTGCGGTAACGCATCCTCGCGCTACGTTCGTGATATTTGTGAGACTGTGTGCGAAGAATTAGCAAGACTGGCCTCGTGTGGCTCGTCACCGATGTCTCGTGCCATTGCCTTTAGGGCACGCCTTGAATATACGTTACTGCATTTGGCTATACATACACATTTGTCGAGGAAGGCTGAGTAAGTTTTTTTATTGTAGCTCGTCAGCCATACTTTATGGTCTTTGTCTGCAGTCGCCTCCACTATGTTGATGAGGACAGGTTGACACTACTCGTTATACCAGGCTACAAGTCAAGAATTCAATTGTTCTTAGTATTATTTTTGTCTGACCCACATTAGCTGTTACTGTTAGACCTTTCACCAACATGCAAAAACCTCTCGACGCGTTTCGCCACTCCACGTGGCATCCTCAGGAGACGGGGATGGAGATGAGGATGCCACGTGGATTGGCGAGTTTTTGACTTCCGGGTGTGCTCTAGCTATGCGCAATCACGCAATTTCAATATACAATAATTTATACATAAGGTAATTTTAGGCTTTTAAACAATATTTAAAATAAAATCGTATAATTTTAATTTTAGAGGCTATCTAACTGAAGCATTAGGCAGTCTGCCGCCATTAGAAGCTGAAGATGATGTCAAGTAAGTTGTATTATTTAATTTTAAAATCAACATACTTCACACGTTTACATACTTCTTAACGTTATGAATGTCTGTAGTAAAATCTGTCTAAAGCGGAGACTGCACTAGGGCGGTGCGGCGCGTTTTAAATACTCTCCGGGACACAATTTGATCACGTGGCGCGCCGCTGTAGTGCGGTTACTGTCATATAAACGAAATTTGAGAGGACGCGTTTTCTGCGGTTTTACATAAATACGAATTGTTGTTTCTTTAATTTTTAAAAATCTTTTGGTATATTAAATTGCTCGATATGTTTATTATTAAATTATGATTAAAATTTATTTAGTTGTACGAGTATCTTTTTGTTTATTCAATTTTCTTTGTTTCTTTTGTACCGTTTTACGTTCTGAAAGTACCAGTTAAGATTTAAACGCATACAAAGTTATATATAGTGTACATATATTTTAAATTTTGTTTTCAGACGTATGGAAGCGATCGTTAATGATTTTAAGAAGAAAATGGAGTTACAGCTGGCCAGTCTTAATTTTAATACAGAAATCGTATGAATACGGAATTTTTTTAAAATTAATATTGTTGTATTTAAACCTATTATTTATTTTAAATGTAAAATAATTGTTTAAAATGTCTTTTTATTATTATTTAATGGAAATATAATAAGATATAAAAGGAATATAAATGTTTTTTTTATTTCTTCGCTCTTCTTTTGATGTAGTTCTGAAATATAATGTAATGATTAGATTTTTCGAAACCTCAAACAAACTAAGGTTGAGCGTATACCTCTAAAGCCTGTTTGTAAAGCATGGCAGCCATTGTAGGTCCGGTCTCTGCTACCATTGAATTAAAATAACCTTTTTTGTTGCGTAATAACAAAAGTGGATGATCAAATTCAACCATACGTCCAGCATCTAACACCATTATCTAAAAACAAGTAATTTGTAGTAGTAGTATACAAGAACTCATGATCAATGAGACTCTTGTTCGAATCTCGCTAATTTCCGACCGATGTAAGTATGAATAACAAGATTAAAAGAATTATGAATTAAATAAAAATCTATTAAAAGAGTGGTAGGCAGACTGACGATAGTTATTTGTCCAGTCTGCCGCCCTGGGGTAATACCACTACTTTCGAATGTTAATACTCGTGAAGTGACCTTGTCACGTTTCGGAAGCAGTTTGAAAGTAGTTAGGTATAACGAGGGAAGCACAGCGGAGACGACCGCTTCCTGTAGAGATTTCTCTGTAGTAGCAATTGTTTCCGTTCATGGACCGCACTCTAGCTTTACATCAGGCGGAGTGTTGTCATATATCGAGCTACAATTACAACAAGAGACAAACATCTCTACATTCTAAATTATAGTAATACATTAGGATTACTTTATCAGAATCGATAATAGTGTTCAACCGATGTGCAATAGTTAACACAGTGCATGTATTGAAATGTTGTCTTATTGTGCGTTGTATCAAGGCATCAGTTTCAGTGTCAACATTCGCTGTCGCTTCATCTAGTACTAATATTTTATTTTTCCGTACTATAGCTCGTGCTAGACATACTAGTTGACGTTCCCCTACGCTGAAATTTGATCCTTCTTCCATTATCTTTCTGTAGAGAGCGCCTGAAATTTTAGTATAAGGAAAGAAAGGGTTAGAAAAAAACTGTATTGACGATTTTTCATAGTTCCCTAATCTAAACCGGGAATCGTACAGGCTAAAATGTGAAAACATGTTGGGTACTATTTTTATGATGTCAATTTTTACAGCACTGTTAATCTACTTTGATTTAAAAGATTTTTTTCTTAAAAATAGAGTTTCAAACAGGCATCACTAGGTTGGGAAATAGTGCGTGGCTTGTAATTTACAAAAAAAAAAAAAAAAAACTATTTATCGATGATGAGTTTTGTCGTTATGTTTAAACAATTTCGTAATAAACCTAATATCTAAAGTTTGTTATACATAACATGACTAAATGAGAACTGGACAATTTTGCGTCCCGAAACTTGCTTTGGCAACAACGGGACGGAGTACCCATAAACGGGACAGTTCGGTTTAAAACGGGATGTATGGTCGGTCACAAGGGTTTGAAAAGTTTTCTTAATGTTTACCTTCTGGTTCATCATCAACGTTTTTCAATTCGACAGCTTCAAGTGCTCGTAACAATACCTCATCAGAATATTCATCAAATGGATCTAAATTCTTTCTCATTGTTCCACTGAATAATACTGGTGTCTGTTTTTATTAAATTACTTTTTAAATTTTATATAAATTCTATTTCGTAAAATAAGTACCTACTTATAGAAGATATGCAGACGCCTTGGTGATTTCGCGCCTTTGAAAGGGCTCTATTAGTAATAAACTGAATTATTGTATTTAAGCATACGCGGAAATAAATTATAATAGTACACGAAATATAGTACAATACTATTTATTATAGTACGGTTAGCAAGGCAACTTATTTATCACCAGATGGCCGCCTTTTGGATATTGGTTACCTGTGGTATTATAGATATTTTTTCTCTCAAATCATGCAATCCTATATCAAGAATATTTACTCCATCTATTATAATACTACCACTCAAATGTGCTAGTCTAAATAACGCTTGTATTGTTGATGATTTGCCCGCTCCCGTTCTTCCCACTATGCCTATCTGTGAAGTTTAAAGTTTATTTGATGTAAAGCTAGAATGCAGTTCATGAACGGAAACAACTGCTACTACAGATACATTCCTGCAGGCAGCAGACGCTTCCGCTATGCCGGCTTGAGGAGACGAATGTGCATCAGCCAGATCGACAGTGCACACTCCTCTTGCTATACCTGGCTTCACGGGTGTTACATTCGTGTTGTAGTACAACCCTAAGGTGGCAGACTAGGCTAATAACCATCATCAGTCTGCCTACCACTTTTTAATAGGCACTGAGTGACCAAAGTACACATAACGTAGTTACATTGGTACCGGTCAAAAAGCGAGGTTCAAACACGGGTATCGGTTACGGACCGATGAAGGTCGTGAGTTCACGCGTCTTACCACTAGACCACGGCTGTTCTGGATTTTATAGTACTGAAAATCCGTCACTGATTATAATCGATGTAGGGACGTTATGCTTGTCTTTAAAACAATATTTAGTGCATTATCATTCTCAATTTATTTAACTGATAATCTACTAAATAAAATAGTTAATAAACCTTTTCTTGAGGGTTAATAGTAAAGTTTAATTCGTGAAGTATATTATTTCCTTCCGATTGATATTGTAAAGATAGATTTTCGAATATTATTCCACCTTGTGATGGCCAATCCGAGGGTGGGGCCATTTCAGGTTCCTGTAAATATTACCATCATGTAGGATATTGCAGAATTTTCGTATCAATAACGTATTAAGTTAGGTTTTGGGATAATGAGAGCGGCAATTACAGTAACAGTGATTTATATTTATTATTACATTACATTAAAACGGAAACCGCACTGCAGAGTCGCGGAAATGGCGCGGTCATATTCTCCGGCTTAAGTGCGAAACATACCCCATGTTATTTACAGTAATTCTAACATTACCACGTACACACTTTTTTTCATTTGGTCACACTTCGCCTGATGTTAATTGTCAGTAAGCAGCAGTTAATTGTCTGCAGGCAGCAGTCGCCTTCGCTAAGCCGGATAAGGGAAAAATGTGTACAATCCATTGAGAAGAACACGTTTCTCTCGTAATACCTGGCTCTTCCAAACGGATCTCGAAACGAGGCTAGGTCACTTCACGGGTGTTACACTTGAAATTGATGGTATCACCACTGAATAGCAGAATGTGGTTTAATAACCATCATCATTTCGCCCTCAGTTGAAAATCAGTTCAGGCGTTTGAAGTAACAGAGAATCAACTCATCTCCATGTTTGAGCAATCGTGTAAAATATTTTTTTTATTTTAAAAAATCACATACAGCTCTAAATTGTGATTCAGTTGGTAAAGTCGTATATTCTAGTACACGTTCAACACTCGTCATTTGATTTTCCATCTCAGCTGATTGTCGCAAACCCCATTGGAACACACCAGTTAATGAAATTGATTGTGTTATCGCCAATCCAGCACTACTGCCGTCTGAATCTGTAGAACGAATGGAATACAAAAGGTTCGGCGATGATTTGCAGTTCATTTTGTAGGAACACAAATCTATATTTCTTATCGCCAATCAGTTTAATTTTTTAACCGGGTTTTATTTAAATATTTATAAAACAAGATATTATTTTAGAACATTGTTTTATTAACAAACTATTAGATACCAAGTGGGCCTTGAGATTGCCCTTTGGCTGAAGTAAGGAAGCGTTCATACAATGTTCATAAAATGTTCATAAATGATTTATCTATGAAATTGCTGTTTTGTACGAAATGTTCAGTACTGCAGAACGGCAATTACATAGATAAAGACCTATTAAGTATTACTAATTAATTAATCAGTATTGATTTTGACCAAATGATACCTTTTTTTAGTGTTCTTGGGCTGTTCATTGTTAAATTAATACAAGTTTATTTTTTAAATTTTATTGCAGCTCGGCATATGACAACACTCAACCTGATGTTTAGCTAGAGTGCGGTCCATGAACAGTAACAGAGAAATGCCGCTGTTCCCTCAGACGTACAACAGATTATCATATGAAAGAACACTCACCACTCCGCATAAGACATCCAAAAGTAACGCAAATAATGAACATGAGGCAAATGACATCAAGAAAATAACCAAACGCACGGCTGCTCGTAATAAATAGATACCAAGCTGAACTGTGCAAGTCTTGGTGATTATCAAATTCCGCAGCCAAAAGCTCTTCTGCGCCAAATGATCTTATTGTGGCTAAACCCATTACAGTTGCGTTTAAATGCCCAAAAACAGGACTACGCGCTGTAATTATAAGGTGTAGTTTAGATTCTAGCATGTATCTTCTTTTTTATTGCAATTCGGAATGTGACAACACTCCGCCTGATGTAAAGCTAGAGTGCGGCCCATGAATGGAAACGACTGCTACTATAGAGAAATCTCTACAATCAGCAGTCGCCTCCACTATGCCGGCTTGAGGAGACGAGCATGTACCATCTAGATAGTTAATCTACGCACACTCCTCTCGTTATACCTGGCTACTTTCAAACTATTACCGAAACGCGACAAGGTCATTCATTATACGGGTGGTACTACCCCCGGACGGCAGACTGGACTGTAAACATCATTACCTGCCCACCACTCTTTAATCTACAACAACTTTAATTTAACTTACTATACCCTTAGATTAAAACAAAAAAAAAGGAAGATATGTTTATTATTGAAAGCAATTACAGTACCGATACTTATCATGCACAGGAGACAAAGATAGAAAGACATTGCCAAACTGCAACGCGAGAGAGACAATGCCGTCACTCGTTTACGAAGAAGTATGTCAGTTACACCTAGTTTGCGTGGTCCACTTTTTTGTCGTGCGTGGCGTACCTTCCTCTTTGTTGTTTTAATCTAAGTTTATACCCGGTTTGAAATAAATACTTACTGATCCCTTCAAGGCGTTTGACTGCACCAGTTGTACGGATGTATATAATTCTGAATATATAAAATATTATAAGAGCCGCAGATATAGGTATTAGAAGTGTTATGTCAACTAATATTATCACTATAAGAACACCGGCCATGTTTAACATTATCTGTGAGCGAAGGAAACAAACTTTTATTATTTTCATCTTTTATGCGAACATGTTTTAACTGAACAAAAGATTTTATGCACCTTACTATCGCGTTTATTCGACGTAACGTTTCTTTAAATCTTTACGTCGACTTAACCGTTAATTACTCGCATACTAAAAGTTACACAAACGCTCGTGTGAGGTAATTTTCCCCCTGACGCACTATGACAAAACAATATGGTACAGAGCGGCGCCTGCGACTGTTCCGTGATAGGGAGAGGTATTTAGGCAGCTACTGAAAAGTGTGTGAAAGTGACTTTGAAAATGGCGGAGATATGGCACTTCAAATGTGTCGTGGGGTAAAATATACCCCATGCGAGTAATTAAGGGTTAATCGCGACTACGCTGGCTAAAAAGCGTAACAAGTCGGAACAAATTAATTATAATAATTGCGATAGTAAGCCGCATAAAATCTTTTATTCAGTTATATTAATTTTATTTATTTAAGAGGTATACCAACGGAGCACAAGTTATTTAATACATAAATACATTGCTTAAAAACAAAGGAATAGTTTGAACTTGCACTCCAATTATAGCTATACACAACAAATTTAAAAATGTTTAATCAAAACAAATTATACTTTTATAGTTAGTACTTATACCATTGACTTTTACTTATAATTATACTTTTTTATTTTACATAATAAATGGACAGGGCGAGTCGGATAACAATCTTTATTCAGTTTTTTTGCTTATTATAGTCACTTAGGCATGAAAAAATACTATTTTACCTGAGTACAATCTATCATAGCCTGCGGTAAAAGTTCATCAACAGCACCCATATCTTTACTAAATCTATTAAGAACCCTCCCAGATGGATTTTCATGGAAAAAACTCATCGGTGATTTTGATATGCATTCAAACATTCTATCGTGTAACCTGGCAAATACATAAAAATCAACCTTGATGAATTTAGAGAAAAGAGAAAATTGATTTAAAAAAACATGCAATTTTATTAGATATCTCATATTATTATTTTTTAAGACGTCGTTACTTAGACCGAGTTCCCTCGGGATAAGTTAAGGGTTCTAACGATAATATACATTCATGTGAATGAAATAAGGAAATTTTTTTAATGCTTCTAGTGCACTCACTAAACTCGCTGAAATGCAGCACTTAAAATGAAATTCTTACGTGATAGATGATTTCATGCAAAGGGAAAAGAATAACATAGCCCTTATTAAAGCCACAACAATAGTTGAGAAAGTTATAAATGCAAATATAATGACATAGTGATCACGTTGCAGCTCCTGTTCGTTCCATATTATTTGGTCTGTTGCTAAATCACCAGTCAATTGATCTTCTATTTTACTCCTGTTGGTAAGGTATACACATATACACATTTTATCCTTGAATATTATTATGAAATATATTAAAAGTACCAAATAAAGGGTAATGTCTTTTACATTGTTATGTAGGTGTTCTCCAAGGTAGCCTTATGGTCCATTTTGTTAGGGTTTATTATTGATTCACTAGTAAGTCAATTAAAGAATGGAATTAAAAATGGTACAAGATGTAGCCGCTTTACAGTCAGCATATAAAAACATAACCATCATCAAGTGAGGAAGCCAAGAATAGGTGCGCCATCTTCAATCTCATTCTTTTTTTTTATTTTGATGATTTGAAATTATTTGGGTAATTACCATCGACTAATCCAAAAATCACCCCCAGAAGCACAGAGCTGGGCCAAAACAAACATAATGAAGACTAAAGACACAATGGCACAACTACTGCCTGCTAAGAAATATTCTCGATAAGCAAACCCTTTAACGCGTCCCATTGCTTGCCACTCTACTTGAAGACTTGGACCCTAAAACATTAAATTGTGGTACTAACAAAGTGGTAACTCATTGTAGAGTCAGAGGATCAGCCGGCGGCCTTTGTTTTACATGCAAACAATTTTTTTATAGTATACAGTTAAGTTTTTTTTGCATATCAGTATATCGCGTCTATTTGCGTGAAAATAAATTTTTCGCTTACAATTCTCGCTATGAATGCACAGAGATTGACAGTGCACACTCCTCTCGTTATACCCGGCTACATTCAAGCTGATCCCGAAACGCGACAAGGTCACTTCACGGGTGTTACATTTGAAAGTCATGGTACTATTTCAGGACGGATTTCGAACACGGGTCTCATCGATTGTGAGGTAATTAAAATAAATAATAACCAGAGCTGTAGTATCAAATATTTTAGACATTTTACGTTGTATCAAGCTAACAGCGCTATTACGTGAAGGCATTTTAAGACTCTCAGCCGATGAATGTTCTTTTGTGAGTGATTCCTTTGCTTTTTCATCTATTGTTTTTATTACATTTAATTGTTTCATCTAAACATAATTTTTGCCAATTAGATACGTACGTGTGTTTACATTGTCTCTCATTATTTATATTATAGTACTCGTAGCTTGGCGAATGACAACACTCCGCCTGATGTTAACCTAGAGTGCGGTCCATGAATGGAAACAGAAAATTTTCTGTAGGAAACATTAGCCTTTGTAATGCCGGCTTGGAGACCCTCGGAGTGCACCATCCTTTGACGGAACTCCTTCCGTCACGTGGCTAGGCCACGGTGCAGTGTAACGGTAGACTGCTGTACTGAATCTGTGACTTGTCTGAGACTCGACTATTTTGTGTGCTGAATTAATGTCGCGTGGTCTAATTATTTACGTTAACACTGGTAAGTTGATGGCCGTAAAAGAATAATAATAACCTTTAGTTCACCATAAGTTCCTTGTGCAACGATCTCTCCTTTGTCCATAATAATAATATGGTCGACATTTTTAATAAACTGTATCTGGTGTGTCACTAATATTACTGTGCTATCTTTTAAGAAACTGTAAATGTAATTTGTTAATTGCAAGGATAAGGTCAGGGTCACACTGGAAGTGTTACGTTTAGTGGCAAGAAGTTGATCGCTTAGATGACTCGTCCTAATGAACCGACACAATTCTTGTTATGGGACGCTTAGCATCTCAAGTAACCTTTTGCCACTAAGATGCGGTAAGGCCAAGGAATTTAGCTTTAGCTTCTGGCGGAGAATGTTGACGGCAGAAGAACGGGCAGCAGAAGTCGAAGTCGTCGACTGATCAGCTTGGAGATGATGGTACATTAAACTCTTCACCAGGCTTAGGAGAGACCCATCAAGAGAGAGAAAAGTATTTGGCAGTAAAAGATAGATCGAAAAAAAGTACGTTATTTTTATATCGATATCAAAAGAAACGAATAAAGTAGGTACTAATATTTGATAACGTTATTATCCCGTCGTTGAGTCGACAACCCTATAGCCATATAAAATATAGACAATCGTTACCATTATTCTTTACAATTTATACCGGTATTTAAGTTTTAAGAACGATTTATGTACGTACCCTTTTATGCATATGTCGAAAATATGTTTAGACACTTGAGTGTCAACTGCTGATAATGGATCATCCAATATGTAGATGTCAGCCTTAAAAAAACACAAGATTTTATGCGGCGTACTATCGCGTATAATCCGACGCGATGCTTCCAAAGCTCACAATCGTGGTCGCAGCGATATAAAATAATCGAAATAAACGCGATAGTAAACGGCATAAAATCTTTTAAATAAAATATGTTCGCGAATATCTTATAGAACTTACTTACTTAAATAATGGTAGGTAATACCACCATTTTCAAATGTAACACCCGTGACGTAGGTGCGTGTATACATATAATGCGAGGAGTGTGTACAATTGTCTCCTCAAGCCGGCATAGCGGAGAGGTCTGCTAATTTTTCTGAGGTAGCAGTTGTTTCCGCTTATGGAACTGTCTTTATAGGCTCTTTAAATTCTTTAACATTTAAACTGGACTTTAGTATATACCTTTTTATAAACGGCTCTTGCCAAGTTTATTCTAGCACGTTGTCCACCACTCAATGAAACACCTCTTTCACCAACAATAGTCTTATCCCCGTGAGGAAACAATGATAGATCCCTTTCTAAGGCACAAACTTTACACACTTCCATATAACGCGGTTTATCAAAGCTTTGGCCAAATAATATATTTTGCCGTACTGTGCCTTAAATTTGAATTATTTTTATTACTAAATTATAATGGAAACAAAACTATATTTGGAACCCAAACCCACCTAAAAATAACCAAGGTTCCTGACTAGCATAGCTCATCGTTCCATTAATTTTTAATGTACCCTCAGAAGGTGGTAGTTCGCCCAAAAACGTATGCAATATAGTAGATTTTCCCGAACCAACTGTTCCAATTATAGCAGTTAGAGAACTTGATGGAATTTTCATATTAATATTGGTAATATCATTTTTATTTAGTGATTTCAACCATTTTGTTGCGACATTCGTTAGTTCGATGATTGGTTCGTCGTCGTTTTGCAATTCGTCTGATTTTAGTATTGGTTTTGATTGTGAAGTACTAGGTTGATCTATATTTTCTTGTCTAGATCTTGTGTCTATATTTTCAGCTTCATCTAGGAAAGTAATATTTTTACAGTAGCTCGGCATGTAAGCACACTAGGCTTGAGTGGTAATAAGACAGCTGCTAGCACAGAGAAATGTATGCAAATAGCAGTCACCTCCGCTACTCTAACTCGAGGAGATGAATGTGTACTACTTCTAGCTTGACAGTGCACACTTCTCTCGTTAATTTAAGTGTTAATCATACCCAATATAGTAACACGTTTAGATTCCTTCGGTTTAATATTTAAATGACATTCTTCGCTGAGTAAATAATCCTTTATTCTTTGTACAGCAACGTTCATTTCTGCAAACTATTTATTTCACCTTTTAATTATATTAATTATTTACAAAAACAATGAAAATATGCAGACATAATGCCCTCTATCTATGGTCCAGTGTCAGTGCGGACACCCTCCGATTCGATTCCCATATGCGAAACGAATATTTATTTGTAATATTTGTTTATAAATAAGATATTTAAAAAAATAAATAGATATTTATTTCGGGTCAGTTTTTTATGTACTACTTACAGAAACTCTGCTTATCCCTTTAAGAAATAAAGTTTTTAAAATAGTCGTGATATTGTTTTTTACCTGACCAATTGCTTGAGGAAAATATAATGTCATAGTTTGTTTAGTGATATTATAGTAACACGTCACAAAAAATACTTTTTCAACAGTAATACTTTCTACTTTTATAACGTAAAGTAATATTGTGATAAATATCCCAAAACGTGAAGTAAACATTATGAATGATAAAATTATGCCACGAATGTATGACGTCATTCTTATAAAGTAAATTTCGTTTCTGAAAACAATAATTTTATTTAGGTTTATTTTCAATATGATATAAGTATGCATAGTATTGCGCGAACACGATTTTATGCGGCTTACTATCGCGTTTAAAAGTTAAAGGAATTGATTAAAATACATCATTATTAGACGCTTTTAA
Organism: Tinea pellionella; assembly: GCA_948150575.1. NCBI lineage: Eukaryota > Metazoa > Arthropoda > Insecta > Lepidoptera > Tineidae > Tinea > Tinea pellionella. Next base: position 2,720,782 of record OX411249.1, on the reverse strand, counting down.
TTCTAAAGATAAAGTGTAGGAAAAATAAAATAATTTTAGAGCATTTGTAAACGTTTATGTTGCAATGGTTTTTAATTAGATCTTTTTTGTTACTGAAGACAGTTTTGGTTTTTGCTGTCAATCGTGCTTATAGCGCTGGATAATTCACATGTGAATTGTGACCGCAGCAGTCGCCTCCGCTATGCAAATAAATGTTTTCGCACTTACCGTCTGGCAGTATCAATAATCTTTCTAAAAGGTTCCTCCCAAGTGTACATTTTGATAACTTCGATTCCCATTATAATCTCGTTCATAAGACGAACTCTTTCATCAGTTTTCTCAGCTGTACCTCTTCGGTAATAAGAAGTTTTTGTGCCCAAAAATACTAACAAATAATTTAATAGACTAATAAATTAAACTTAGACTAATGATAGTTATTTATTGGCCAATGGTGTTAGCCAAAAGGACCATAGTTACGGAACTGTTTGTAAGTAGTTTTCTTCTTAAAACAAATAATTAATGTTACTTACTTTGAAAAGGTATACACATTATTAAAGTTAATGTTCCGTATATGGCTGACAAACCCATTTCATAATAAAGATATACAGTCATGAACTGAAATATTTTTAAATGTAAGTTTGGTAGTTTCTGAACGATTCGGATTCTAACAACTTTTTAGTGTTCCCTCCAAAACTTCGACTTCGTGGGTTTAGTAAAAAATAAACAATTTCAAATACGAAAACTTTTGATTGAATTAAAAAAAATTATGCGGCTTACTATCCGTTACTAACCATAGTAAGCCGCATAAAATCTTTTAAATTTGCTAATAGTTGTTCGTCTTAATTTTAGTATTTTTTTTAGCTTGACTGAAACTTGAGTAGACTTTTTTGTATAATATTGAACCTCTTAATGCAATTAATTACTGTTAGGCACATTGAGCAATGTTAAAAAAATATTTATCTGCATTCCCAAAGAAAAAAAACTCGAAGTGAAAAACGAGATATATACTTAAATACTTAAAAAAGATAATAATTATAGATACTATAGTCTCGAGTGGTCCAATCCAAAGGTAGTGTAAGAAGACAGGACCGGTATCAAAGCGGTTGACATCATTAGCCATAAGATTTACCACCTGTCCTGCACTACTTTCCGTCATTGCTTGGTTGCTTACTTTTAATGCCTAGGTTAAAAATAAGAAATAATTAGACAGAATAATATTTTTATTAGCAGACTTTGTGGTACGGTGGTTAGCACGCCAGTCTATTAGATATGTTTATCCGGTATCAATTCCCAATGAAAAAATAAAAATAGATATTGATGTTATTAAAAAATATGCTTGTATTCATCTATCGCTCGGGGTCAGGGCATTGTATTAACGAACTAAACTGGTGGAATTAATCACTAAGTTTTTTTAGTTTTTACCACTGAAATGGGAAATATACTGAAAGCTGTATAGATAATGATACCTTTGCCTTTAATTAAAACATTTTATTATCATTTTAGAACAGATTTTTTACGAGTAATGTAGTTTATAAATACCTTTCTATAAATCAAGCTACAAATTCCGACTCGCATTTTCATTCCGATATGCATAACACCCATTAAATAAGGATGCTGGACTACAATATTGATGCAACTGCAGAAGACAATACCGAAGCAGTAAAATACCGCTTCACCCCAAGTTATTGTACCAGTTACCTCATAATAGTTGAGAATGCGATTAATATACGTATGTGATTGGCTGCGGAAAATACATAATGAGTACATAATGTAATTAATCCAATAGGTAACTTTATTTAAAATAATTAATAAAAAATAAACTAACGTAGAATTAGTCTCGGTGTGGCCTGGACTATAATATCGCAAGAGTAGGCCAAGGAATAAAGGTTGTTGTAACCTGGAATTTAAAAATTAAAAATGACGCCCTTAACGAAATTCCAACAATGCGAGTTTTGGCGGGATCCTAGACGATTCAAAATAAAAGAACGTGTGTTTTTATTTTTCCTTCAAGACTCCAGTGAAAGCATTTTACTAAGATTAATAATTTTAAAAAAGCTAAAGACTAGGCAATGTTCCTTGCAAAATTGAAATATTTTGAAATACTGTATGGTAAATTATCCCATGTCTTTAATAAGTCCACAAATTTTTAGAAGGTGCATAGTTCAAATGGCTATAAGTATGTACCTTATAAGAAACTCCATAGCAGCCAAAACCAGTCCATACAATATAAATTGACTGCCGAATACTTTGATAATAACTTTCCATAAACTAGGCTTCTTTCGTTCATCATCTCTACATAATTCCACTTCCTCGTTCCAAGCTATTTCAACGGCATCCCCTACATTTAGATTATTGATTTAAAAAGATTACGAATTTACTTCATTTTTAAGTTATTTCATTACCCAATATTTTAGAACGATGTTCTGGTAAAGGTTCATATAAATCTCCTTCTTTTATATCTCTCGTGTAACCTAATTTAAATGTTTCAATAGTCCATCTGGAACATGTATGGTTGATAAAGTCATTTCAGATAAGGAGCCAGATAATGCCTGGATAATATGTGTACACTGGACGTACCCAAATGTAAGGATTGAAAATATATTTGCGTTAAAACGTGGATTAATTAGCCTTTTGCGTTTTGGCCCTGTGTTCATTGTTATTATTAAACAAACAAGTGGGCTACGGCAGGACATGGTTGTTTCATATGAAGAGGTCTACAATACTTACCGTGTTTTTGTGTATTTATTTAATAATGCCACACTATAATTATTATTTTTTTGAGTAATCCCGCCAAAAACTTCATAAATCAACCGCGTTAAAAATAATAGTTAAAATAGCTTGTTGTACAAGTTCTTTATGAAATTAAAAAAATAACTAAAGCCAATGAACTTTTTGACAGTTTTGTGTTGACATTTGAAAATTAACGTTTATTTTAGTTGTTGTGTTGTATAGAATTAGTTTTTATTTAGTATTAGTTTTATAAATAGTGGTGTTTTTCTAATTATTGTTGTAGGTAATTAACTAATAATGTCTTCAGATCCCGTGGTATTAGGTGAAGAGTTCAATCGACGCCGCAAACTTCGAATACAACAGGTACGCAGAATTCTACTTTCACAAGCATATATATTATTTTACCTGAGCTATTAATGTAGTTTATTAACATTTAGGTAAGAGAGCAATCTAAAGACATTGCAAAGAAGATTAGACAAAGAACTGAGGTAGAAAAATATAAATCTATTATGGAATTAGATGCTAAAAAAGAAAAGTTGTATTTGGAGCGACAAGAGAAAATTGTAGAAGAATTAGAAAGACAACATGCACTGGGACTTAAAAAAATTGGTTCTAGTCACAGTGATGCTATTAATTTAAAAAATGAAGGTAAGATCAACAAAAGTATGCAATATATGTAGGCAATAGAGTTTTTGTTTCGCTGTACATATTTTGTTTATTATGGGGCAACTTTTTGATAGACAAATATCAGTTTAAAAATATCATCAATGTCAATGACTGAATTAATATGAAATTTATAATTATTATAAGGTAGAAATAAAAACCAATATTTTATAATAACATTTGACACTCTGCTATCATAACATTGTCAAAATTTAAAATTGCGTCACTTTACATTATTTTACAATAAACAATAATTGATTATAATATTTATCAGAATTTCTGATTGCAGAAGTATTAGGCTTAGTAGATCATTCAAAGTCCCGGGGTAAAGTTGCAACTAAAGTACTCCGTGAGAAGAAACAAAAAGATTTGGACGAAAAGAAAAAAATCTTGGATAGGAAATTACAGGCTCGGTAAGTGTGATAAAAAATAATACATTTTACATTATTTTTCCTTTATAGTAACTCTACTTATTACCACAGTTTGTCTGATGTTAAGCCAGAGTGTGGTACATAAGCATTTACAATTGCTTCCACAGATAAATGTCTGTAGGCAGCAATCGCCTCAGCTATACTGGCTTGAAGAGACAAATGTGCTACTCGGATTGACAGTATATTCTTTTAGCTGTATCTGACCTGAAACATGGTGTTTACCATATTAACCATCGTCAGTCTGCCTACCACTTATATTCGAGGATAAAAAAAAACATAGAGATCTTAGTTGCGAGTTTAAAAATGTTATTGAAATCTCTTATATTTTCAGTGAAACTGCAAATGAATTAAGCCGTGAAAAAAGTACATCAGTGGCTAATAAACTAAAATCACAAAGTAAAGAACAAGCAACAGAGAGTTGTGAGAAGAAACAAAATGAAGATACTGTTAAAGTAGACAAGGGAACAGTAAATATGTCTATACAATGCGATGGGGATGATTTGCCAAAGGAATTAGAACCATCTGTACCAATTATACTAGAAGAAACAGAAAAAAATCCACTAAATCAACCAACAACTAGTGGTGGCAGATCAGCTTCGACACAAGAAACTAATGTCTTAAAAAAACCAAACTTATTCGCTTTGAGTGATGAAATGCCTTCTAGTTTACGAGGGACAACTCAACCCTGCATTTGGGAAGGGACTGACCTGTTTAAACCATCAAACATCATCGCAGAACATGTCCAAAATCGGGGAATGCGTCTCCGGGAACCCGATCCTATAAATAAAACTTCATCTGACAATTTACAGAGGATAAAACAAACTATAATGAAGACAAGAGCTACAGAAGGTATTAATAAAATTTGTGAAGTTTTTGACCAATATAAGAACCCTGTACCATCTTGGCAAGCACAACCGAGTTGCAATTTTTGTTTACAAGTCCAAAATTTTAATGATGAAGTTTCTTTAGATTTAGCAGAACAGTATGGTAATAATAAAATAGGTGCAATAATACCCAAGCCTGTCATAAGAGGTTCTAGTCCATTTAAAAGAAGCAAATCCCCTGTCAATTGTAAAAATTCAGGTGAAATGTTGATTTTGCTCTTCACCTAATCTTATTCATTTTCATTAAATTTTTAAACAATAGAATAAATATATGTATTTCTTGTTGTAAACTGTAGACTACATTTATCATTTGAAACATTTTATTGTTAGTTATTACACAATCTCATATCTATTTCATATTCACATAGTTATTTTTCACGCACAATGAGCGGCCTGCGACGAATGTCAAATGTTTTTTGTTTGATACAGGACGATCAGAAAAAACGCAACCATCAGACAGAGGCAATCCTGTAATAATATATGACCATTCCTCAAGAGATACACAAAACATCAATTATAATGAGAAATTAGTTGTCCGAGATGACCAAACTGACAATGATGCTTATTCGCAAGCTGTGAAGGAAGCGTCTATGATATCGACCAGTGTTAGGGATCCCAATAAAATCCTTAATGAACAAAGACACAAAGTTGCAGCTTCTAAGCAGAAAATTCAGAAGGAGTATGAGGATACCATAGCTTTCTTGAAGATGTTGCCGAAGCAAAAGGATACTAGACCATGTGTAAGTTAAATAAGTTCAAGTATCATGAATGTTTAGGGTATAGCTTGAAATTGTATATCTTGGGTATGTACTCCTCTGTCATCAAGCAAGGCTCTAGCCCCTATATCTATATAGGGGCATATAGCTAGGGTAGGAGGTTGTTTGCTCTAGTTTGAACCTTCATGGCGACCGTTGTAAGAATATTCTTACATTTTATGAATTATCTTTTTGATTCTAGAAACTTCCATTTTCATATCATGCAACTTGAAATGGGCTCTCCCTAGAAGTTTTATTTTTTATTGTAGCTCGACATGTGACAACACTCCGCCTGATGTAAAGCTAGAGTGCGGTCCATGAATGGAAACAACTGCTACCACAGAGAAATTTCTACGGGCTGCTGTCGTCTCCGCTATGCCGGCTTGAGGAGACGAGTATGTACCGTCTAGATTGACAGTGCACACTCCTCTCTTATACCTGGCTACTTTCAAACTATTCCTGAAACGCGACAAGTTTTAACCTGATTGGAAGTATGAAAGCATTGGTTATTCTGATATATGTTTGTTTGCAGAGAAAAGCCTACATGCCTGAATGCAGACAACAACAACAAAAAGATAGACAACAGAAAAAAATGGAACAAGAATATAAAAATATAGAAAAGGAATGTAGAAGGCAGTGCATGGTATGTTCAGAAATAATAATTTTAACCTATAAAAGGTCCTGTTTAGTAACATCGTTTCTTTTTCAGGATGGCAGACATTCAAAATCTACTGTTGTTGATGATTGTAATGACGATGAAGTTTCTGATTGTGTTAAACTTTCAACCGATGAGAGATATTCATGGATACCCGTACCTGAGAGCGATAGGTCATTAGCTATTCACAAAATCCCTAATGCAAAGGAGAAGAAAGCTTCACAAAACGTAACGTTTGATGATAATTGCAGTTACCATGAATATAGATCTCGCCATAGACACACGCCTCCTACTAAAGAGAAAGATTGTGTAAAAGAATCAAACAACCAATCCTCGGCATCAGAAAATAGTTCAAGTGATCACATCGACAATACTACTAAAAATAAAGAATCTGGTGGAGCAATATCAGACAAAAATAGGATTATAATATATAAAATAATAGATTCACATTTAGGTATGAGTGATGTGGCTAAAACTAAGGATTCAAAAATGGAGAATGGTGTTGTGACCTCATTAACGGCGCTTGATAAAGAAATTAGGAAAGGTTTGACTAATAAAGAAAAAGTTAATAAGAAATCTGCTGATGTGACAAACACAACAGAAACTAATGTATCTACTTTGCATTCTGTTGAGCAGTTAACTGAAGGTAAATTGTGTTTCTTTGAGTACTTATGTATTATATAATATGCAAATTAAGCTTTTGCTAATGTTAGAGTGAGCATGCTTCTTAGACGATTTGAAAAAGCATTTGTTTTAATTTTCCCTCCACTTGCCCGAGTCTTGTGTGTTTTGCATGCGTCTTGCTCATGCTTCAAGTAATTGTAATTATTAATTTTTGTTTTTTCAGGAATATACAAAGTAGTTAATGAAAAGGGGTAAGTTTATTTCAATTAGTATTCCCCTTAAGTCTTAATCAATAGTTTATCTTTTAATTATTAATAATTTCTCAATCAGCTCTCGTGAAAATTCAATAATGAAATGTCACATAACTAATGTTGAAATGGAATTATGGAAGACAATTGTTCCATCTAAATATTGGTGGTTAGTAATGATTATTAATTTGAAAAAAAAAGCTATTATAACAGATAATTGGCCCTAGTAAAGCGCCCGAATCCGTCGTCACGTTCCACGTCTATGAATTATTGTACTTTATTTGTATTCTTATTTTATAGGGATAACATTACAAATGGAAGTTCTGAAGATATTGCGTCAGTTGAGAAGGAAACTGGTGATCAGATTACTGTTTGCAAATGTGGAAGTTTAAAGGAGAAAAAGAGTCGTAAAGAAGGTATAATAATAATTCTGTGGAGCGGTATAGTAGACAATGTAGTCACAAAATATATTCAAAAGCAATCAAGGGATATTTCGTAAAAAAAATGAATAAATAAATTGTACCCCTCGCTATAGAATCGTTACTTACAGTTGTTGATAGAGAAAATTTAGGAAAATTTTGTCATTAATATAACGGTATTTTTTGTTTTAGGCAATATAGATTTGAAAAACAGTGGCGCTGGTGATTCACAAATACGGTATGTAAATAATTTATTAGTAAAGTTTTTTAATTAAATGTAGTATAGAAATAATTCAGTGTAAAGACGATAAATGTATTGATTTTACAGACGGACCGAAAGCGCCCCAACAGAATGCAATAAATGCGCAGGTGCATCGCAAGGAAAATTAAATAACATTATTCAAAGTTCAGTCGCATCTACTACAACACCCTTTAAGGCTGTAGAAAATATACCAAAACCTGACAAAGCTGATGGTAACTTCTACATTGGTGCATCAGGATATTTAAAAGATGAAGATTATGAAGTAATTATACAGTTAAGAAAGAAAGATATACAAGTAAAAGCTAATGATAAAGTTACTACGTCAGTATCTACTCAGAATTCTCTACATGCGTCTGAAAAAGTTGTAGTGGAAGTACAAACCGAAAAAGTTGTAGAAGAAGCTGCTAGGTGTAATGAACCCATTGTTTTAGATACCAGAGTGATTGAAGAAAACGTCCAAACTAATGACAAACTACCCACTAATAAAGAAGTTAATACTATGGAAAACACTGCGCCTAACTCTGAACCAGTAGTTGAAAATATTAAAGAAACCGATAAAGTAGCTAAATTTGTTGATCAAAAGAAAACAGGAACCTCGATCTGCACACAAACATCATTCAGTACTCCAGCGCAAAAATCCTATTTCCACATGAGTTCCTCGACATCAACGACCTATTTGAGTCCACCAGATATAATACTACCAAAATGTCTAAAGAATAAAAAGTCTCAAAGCGAGTATATAGATAATGTTAACACTCAAATTAATGTGGCTCGTGAAAGAGAAGCGAGAGAGCCAGAGAGTAGACGTAAAGAAAATTATTGTAAAAAATCCAAATCAAAAACACATAAATGCAAGAAATATATGAAATATGCTACGAATAAACGTACATGTATTAAAAAGCGTGGCGACGGAGATGCAAATATCTATACTGTTTTTGAAGAGTTCAATGCTAAAAGAAGTGCTAAATTAAGTGAAGTATTAAAAGGTTATGTAGACAAAGTATTGAAGCTTAATAAAGAGGGGGTAAAAGTTTTTGAAGTAGCCACACAACATTGTTCCTCTGTATCAACGCCCGGAAGTTCAGTCATAAATGTATCAACTAATATGGACAATAAGCCAAACTATCTAGAGGAATTAACCAAAAGAATTAGTCGGGAAATCGTTGAAAAGATTAAAATAGACCAGATAAGTCATAAGCCGAATCCTTTACAAGCTAAAAGTAAAAAACGATCAAAGCCACATAGGGTACAACGTAAACATAGAATAAAATCGCTGAATGTTTCGAGAAATTTAAATAGATATTTTAATAATAACAATAATAATTGTATGTCTAGTATGCAGTCTACGTCTTCTAATTCTTATAAACCCAAACAAGTGCAAAAGCAAAAAGATAATATAAGAACCAAAATTGTTTGTCCTAATCCGTCCAATGACGTGACTTCCAGTTCAAAAACAACAAGCGAAGCTAGTACTAATAACAGAAAAGACATAAATAGGCCAAGTACGAGTAAAGAAACAAAATGTAAAAACAAATGTACTGGAAAACCTAAATCTCTGTCTTCTTCCATATCTTTACAACTAAATGATCAAAATAATTACCCAATAAATACTTCTACACAAACAAGCGACGAGCAGCTACCAAACACAGACGCGATGATGATACAATTAGAAAAAGATAAATTGCAAAACATGAAAAAGATCGCTGTTCTAACGCAAAAATGTACAGAACGCTTATCACATTTGACCAGAGTTTTAGAAGAAGTTCGAAAGAAAAAACCTGCTGTTTATATTTCGACTACAGATACATCTTCGGATTACGAAAGACTTGAATCACGAGCGAAAGTGAATCCCCTGCAAAATATGAGTGTCGACGAACCCCAGAAATCAGACCTTAGAAAAAATATTTGTGACAAAGAAGATTTAGTAACTCTTCCACACGAGACGAGAGAAGAAACGACGCTGACAAGAAATAGATGCAAACCACCACCTGTTCTATCGCAAGCCCATTTAAAACTTTCAGAAGCAAATATTATACCTCATGAATTATCTACAGTACCAGAAGCTGATTCACCACTAAGTTTAAAACATAGAAGAAGTCAGTCTCCAAGTAATTTTTGTAATGAAGATGTATTACGCCATGAAGAGAAGAAAGAAAATAAATCCCAAAATATAAATACTAATAAGTCAAGTTCTGTGAAGCAAAAATCCCAGGATTCCATAGATCAACCAACGAAAATGTTAGATTTGTCCAAGTATAATGAATTGATGCTGAAGCCATTTGTAACTCTTGAGGATTATGCTAAACAATGCAACATGGAGCCACTCGAGGAGGAATCAAATCTTGATGATATTCCAACAGAGGGAATATGTAACGATGAAATAAGTTCATTACATTCTGATGGCAGTTTGCCAGACGTTATTTCAGAGTTGTTAAAACAGAATATTGCATTTGAGCCTTTTAAATTTGACTCAATATCAAATGTTAATTCCACTGCCATATCATCAGACTCGTCAGCTTCAATGTTATTGTTGTCGAAAAAGAAAAAATGTCAATTTGATAGTTTAGTTATGAAAAACTCTAGGAACAAAAGTAAATCAGCTGATACATCGGACTCATTAAGTATATCATCAAACCCAGATTTGGAGAATTCTTTCAAGAAGATGGGAATGGGTTGGGCGTCTTCTACATTAAAGAAAACAAAGGAAAGACTCGCGTTATCCTCTTCAACTAGTACATCAAGCACATCGATAAAAATTCCCCCGAAAAGGTCAGAGAAACAGACTAAAAATATCGCCCAATTACCATTGGACATAGGTGACAATAAAACTGACAATAACCGGTTAATAGAAAGTAATATATCTAAAATCGATGTAAGCAAACATGAAGCTTCATTGATGAGGACTAAGATGGTTAAGGAATATTTGACAAATAAACTTTCAAAGAAAATTACATTTACAAATGTATCAAAAGATGAATCTGATATGCATTATACTTCTTTGTATAGTACAAAATGTCCTGCAGAATGTGCGGATGCGACATCTGATGAACTGGGTGATATTAGTAAAACGCCAGAGCATTTACAACCCGGTTCACGGCAAAGGACGTCGACACCGGTACATCTTTACAAAAGAGTTAATTACAATACAATTAGTTCAAATAGCAATCTAGACGATTTGTCCTCTGTAAAAGTCACATCAAGTTCTTTGAAAAACAACACTAATTCTGAAAAGGATGAATTGAGCATACCAAATTATAGTTTAAGATCGAAAAAAGATAAATCTTAACAAAAAGGTATAGTTTTTGTAAATACATTTTTTTATCAAATGTTTTATTGGATATTTTGTTAATGTTATTAATAATTTTTACTCTTTTAATTATTGTTTTATTTCCTAATTTATCCACAATAATAACACAATTTTTTTAAAATAATTTTATTTATGAACAGTAAGAACATTTTATGATTGATTACCATCAGGTACACTAATATTATCACATAATACAAGTTTTTGAACTATTTTAACAAAATATAATTTTCTAAATCTTTGTCAGATGTTTTTTCTTGCCATTCAACTATTATTTTTTGATACATATTTGTGTATATCGAGAATATGGAGATTCTATGTATTTGAGAATGAGTAGAGATAAATAAAACCTAACATAGATCACAGAAAAATATCAACTAAGCTTACAATAACAGAATAAAATGTAAAATCATTTGTGTATGCACTGTTATTTACAAAGTAGAGCTTATTTTAATATTTTACAAAATTCTTTGATTATGCTAATCTAGAAACTATTCCCTTCACTTTCTAATAAATATCAAATGGAATAAATACTGATGAGATGAAATTTCACTAAAGGAAAATTAGAATCATTCCTCTTTTTTATCTTTGAATAGATGTTCTTTAGCTAATGAGTATGCTAGGCCCAGAGTAAGAGCTCCTACAACAGTGCCCTGTGCTGCCACACGGAGCTGCATTAAATAGACACTGGTACTCATACCTCCGCGATTCTTGAAATTTTTATATCCAAGCGCACATGCAGCTACCAGTCCCGCCAATCCTATGTGAAATTATAGCATAATTAAATTGATTTCTTAAATAAATTGAAATTTAATATATAAAAACTTACCAATTATCATAAAAGGCGAATCTTTGGACTTCCTAGCTAGCCTGTCCACTTGAGACTCATCATTATATTCGTATATGGGATTCCTTTCAGACATCCCTGCTGCAATAGTATTAATATTTTAAAGTTAATCATTATCACAGTTAATTTCATTATATGCCTTCCTATGTTGTATATCAATTATGGATAAATCTTAGAAGCTTACCTCATGCAATTACGATGTTTAACAATTAATTTAAGACAGTCTGTCCGACGTTTTTCAAAAATTGCATCACAAAAATCCCATTACGTCACAAAACGAATGTCAGTGATTTCAATGTCAATGTCAAAAGCGTTTCGAACATACAAATTGGTACTAATGAACATAAGAGAGTATGGAAAAATTGAACAAGCGCTACTTTGAAAACTCGAATTTGTCTTGAAAATCGAATTAATATATTATTAATAAAACAAAACAATTTGAATTACTTAAATGTATTTGATTATATTTCTTAGTATATAAATATATAAAATTATAAACATTGTATAGAAAATATTATTCTATAAAAATATTACAATTTAACATTGATATAGTATACAATGCAATTTAATAATATAATCAGTTAGTAAGTACTAAGTACATTATATAGAATTCACTTTATGGCAAGTCTTAAGGCACATTAACTTTATAAAACATTAAAAGATTCATAAACACCTATTCTATAAAATTGAAGACACATTTGGAACAAACAAAGGAATGAGGTTATAAAAAGTACATAAAAATTAAATAACAAATTACTTAGCCAAGTATAACTTATTATTTGGAATGATGAAATGTATGTAATAAATATGAGATATTAAAAAAGCAAACGGGATTCGATTTGTAACAGGGGCTGAAGTCAATCGACATTTGTCACTTGATCGAATCGAAAACAAAATGTATGGGATTTGACGTTTCGTTATTACCTAAGTGACAGTGAAACGTCAAATCCCATATATTTTGTTTTCGATTCGATCAAGTGGCAACTGTCGATTGGCTTTTAACTTTAGGCCCACTATTTAAATACTATGAATAATATCGTTGTATTTCAGCTAATATTGCTTCGTAACTGGATTCATCTATTATGATAAATCTTTTTGCTCGACGACTAAAATAATATATGTCCCCTGTATAAATATCAAACCAGAGTGCATGTATATGAAGATCATGCCGTTCAAGGCGTTTCTTTAACATTCCGTATGAGGCAACATTTTGTAATTGTTGTAACGTGTTAATCTGAAAAAAAGTTGTCAAATATTATGATTCTAAAGTCGAAAGTTGTCACTTGTTCGAATCGACCACATGTATGGGATGTGCCACACGCTGTGAAAGCGTAAATATGAACTCATACTCAGGCCTCTGGTGACTCATGGTATATATGTATATGAATTTATTGTTTGCGTGAAAAGTATGTAAAATACCTGAGATAATTTATCTTCAATACGAAAATGGTTTTCAGGATCGATATACGCTACAAATTTTCTTTGAGGTGTTTCAGCAGAAAAAAGAACTGGTTTTGTAAAATCACCTCCCATAGCTAAGAATTTATCCAGACTTGACTGTGCATGATTACATAACCAGGACTTTAGAGGAGATATTCTTCTGTTTTCCTATAATATAAAATAATTTTTGACTCAATTGTTATTTTCTTATTAAAATGCGGGTGAATTTGTTACCAGACTTGATTCTTCTTTACTTCTCAATGAATAAAGCAAATTCATAGCTTTACAATCACTGTGTCCACAAACAATAATATGTCTTATATCATTAATAACGCACCCTAATTCCAGGGCAGCTGGTTCACAACTGGTCATTTCATCGATAAAGAACTGTGAGTGCGGTATTACATTGCCGGCGTTACGGACTGAAAATAATAATTATGATAATTGACAACATTGATGTTTTGAATTAAATTTTTCATTCGACATTACATACTGACAAACATATCTCCAACGCTGGTTTCTGTAAATCTCGTTGGAATCATTCTACTGTCCATACAGCTATAAAATACTGCTTTTGGCTGTAGAGTGAAATAATTATTTAATTTACTACCGCGATGTACACGGACTAGGCGGAGAGAGATTTGTTTTAAAAGATGTCATTTGCTAAAAGTGAGTTTCGTTAGTAACTCACTTTTATTTAATTAAAATTTTATAATTACTTTTTCACAAATTCACTGTATATTTTATTCTTTTAAAATTTAATTTATGACAATAGTAAGATTATAAAGGAAAATCTAGAATATGTGTGACATATGTTTCCGAACGCAGATAATTTTAAAAAGTAAACTAAATTGTCATCGATTGTCATGCAAGGGAGTGCATGGTTTATTGTAAATATTTCCAGAGTACGATCTTTATGAGTTGCATGAGGCAACCTTAATATAAATAATTTAAAGAAGTAATTAAAATAAAGGTTAGTAAATATACCTGTGGATTATCGCGCACTTCCTGAAATTGCTTTACCATAGTAGCTCTGTCCAGCACTCGATATCTCATAATTCCTCGAAGTATTCTATCCATGATTTTGTAATTTTTAACATTAGGAGTATATTTAGTTCACTTAAGCGTCTAAGCTGGCGGTCAATGTTTACACTGACAAAAGTGACCTTCGTAGCACATGTTATCGCGCGTAATGTAACTACGGGTGGTCGTCTGAGACGAATAACTAATTCTAGGTCAAACTACCGCGCTACCGACTACAACCAAATCTCATCATTTTATCATACATATTTGTGGGTGGGAAGTGATTTATTACACAGATAGGCGTCCAAGTCAGAGATTACATGTTAGTTATTTCTGTATTTAACAATTGATAAGAGAATTACGATTAACTGCTATTAAAAACAGTAGAAATGATCCTAAGTAATTATTTATATTATAATTGTATTGTAGGATGGAGTGTGCGACCGGTGACAGTAATAAGGGTGTGGTGATACCGAGCACACACAGGTTTTTGCAGCCTGTGAAAGCTGTTAAAAGCATCACCGATATGGGAGTATGGGAGAAATCTGAAGCTTATATGGAGTATACTGGTTTCATTGCCACACTCAACGAGTCAATAAAAGGCAAACCTTTATCAGTAGATTGTAAAATATCAGAGAATGTGAATAACTTCTTGGTAATGCTTGATAAAATTGATAAATTGATAGATGAGTTTCCGCCTGTTGAACAACCGCAGCGGTTTGGTAACACTGCATTTAAGCAATGGCTGGACAAGTTAAATGAAATGGGTACAAGTCTATTACAGGAAGCATTGTCTGAGAGTTTACAAGTTGCTATACCGGAAATACGGGGTTATTTGTTGGAGAGCTTTGGTAATGGTACTAGAATAGATTATGGAACAGGACATGAGATGGCGTTTATTATGTTCCTCTGTTGTTTATACAAAATTGGATCTCTGACGCTGGAAGATAATGTTCCGACCGTATTTTTGATTTTTAATAAATACTTACAAATTGTCAGGCGATTACAGCAAACATACAGGATGGAGCCAGCCGGTAGTCATGGTGTGTGGAGTTTAGACGATTACCAGTTTGTTCCCTTCATTTGGGGTAGTGCGCAATTGATCAATCAGCCTAGTATTTATCCTCCTGCTAAGTTTCTTGAGGAGGAAATTATAGAAAGATTCCATAATGAGTATATGTTTATTTCTTGTATAAAATACATTAAAGAGGTGAAGACGGGGCCCTTCGCTGAGCACTCGAACCAGTTGTGGAGCATCAGTGATGTCGGCTCATGGACAAAGATAAACCAAGGTCTGATAAAGATGTACAAAAAAGAGGTGTTGAGCAAATTTCCCGTTATACAACATGTCCTGTTTGGTTCATTACTACCTATACATAGATTTACAAGTAAACAATAAAACAGTGAAGTAATTTGTTTATAATATTAGGCAGTAACCAGGTGTAGCAAGAGGAGTGTGCACTGTCTACGGGTAGTGCACATTCGTGTCTTCAAGCCGGCATGTAGGAGGGGACTGCTGTTGATAACAGTTGTTTCTACTCAAGGATTGCACTTTAGTTTAACATCAGGCCAAGTTATATGTCGTAAAATTAAGTCAGATGATCCAATGATTAATAAAATCTTATTATATGTGAGAAATATCTTGGTTGGTAACCTAATTCTTTATAATTAGTTGTGTCATTATATTAAAGCTTATTATATCAACTTTCATTTATAACATTAGTGAACTAAGGGCCAGTAAGTCAATTCTAGTGTTTCAAGTTAGTTAAATTTTTTAACTTAGTTAAACTAAGTTTTTTTAACTGTAGTATACAGTGTTTGAAATAAACTAATCTAGATGGCTTAGGGCACTATGCAGATTGTTTTTTGAGTTAATTGCAAACTTAAGTTGCTTTAATTATAAAGGGATTGAATTACTGTCCCTTTTATGATTTTATATGTATTACTAAATACAAAATAAAGTTAGCACCTTTTCTTAATGTTATGCTTGCAAATTAAAAATAATTATTTATTATTTTATTTGAACTATTTTTAATTTAATGTGATCTCTTTTTTTTTTGTAATTTTCCTCTATTTTCCAATTTTAATAAAAAAGCTGAACAATATAATTAATTGTTAGTAATATTTGACTTTTATTTGTAATTTTTTTTTCATAACACAATAATAAGTTGAGATACAAACTCAAGTCTTACAATACTGGACAGTACAAAAAATTATTAGATAATAAATATAGCTTAAATTGGCGTAGCTACTAAGCGTTATAGCGCGAAGTGGTGCAGTGTACCAGGATCCATTGGACTCGGTGCCCGTTGCTCGAGCAGGAAATAAAAAACTGTAGGGGCAAACTAATAGTACGTATTAAAAGACTATCCCGTTGCCCTCACGGCGTTAAGTGAGAACTCTCCACCACTAGGATCACTTCATTTGCTTTTCCGCCAGTCAAAATAATATCTGATTAGTGAGGAAAACACAATTTACGGCGTGACTGAGTAAATGTGAACTCATATTTGACCCTAAGTACTATTGATTTAGAAACTTGGTGGCAAAATTTATTTGCACAATTAAGACTATTTAGCTACGTCATTAACTTAATTTACTGTCCATTATTTGGTATTGGTTTTTTATTAATATAATTGCTATAAATTGAATATGCTACTCCGGCTGTAAGCGCCCCGACAACGGTCCCTTGTGCAATAACACGGAATTGCATTAAAAACACGCTTGTACTCATCGCTCCCTTGTTCTTGAATTGATATATACCGACACCAATGGCTGATACTAGACCTCCAAGACCTGAAACATAATTTCGTAAAAAAAAATTTTTCCACCGTTTCAATTCAAATCACCGATTTTAGATACAGCGAATAAATTCAAGTGAATAAATTCGATTTAATCAAGAGAAATTGTGTGACATCACTAGTTGATCAGAGAAACGCGGTTCTCTATTCAAAAAAACTTGTTCATGATGGTCGCAGAAATTGTTGATTCGTTATAATTTACGTATTATTAAATAATAATTCAAGTATGTATTAGATATCACAGATTACTATCTTTAAAGAGATATATATTATCGTAAAGTTATGGTAAACATATAGTTTTAATTACTTGAATTTTTATAGGTTGCGAAAGATGAAGAATTTCCATTATTTCTATTATTTTTAGCTCAAGAAAGGCTCAGGCTAAAATCTAAGCACTTACCGATAACCATAAACGGTGATTCCTTAGTTTTTCTCGCTAGTTTTTCTGCTTGTGACTCTTCATGGTAATCAATGACTGATCTGATTTCCTCGATCTTCGTGTCAGTATTGTCAGTCATGGCTGCAAAATTACAATTTGGATTTTAAGAGTTTATATAATACATACGTCTCCTTAAGCCGGCATGACGGAGGCGACTTGCGATTGCTTCCTGCAGAGATTCCTCTGTGGTCTCTGATCATGGACCGCTCTTCAGTTTAACATAAGACGAACATTCATGTATTATATTATTTTGAAGTGAATTAAAACTGAATTGTTCTTTGAACAAAAATTGTTAGAGATAGGTATTACTATAGACTAAAATCGGTATGTACAAAGAAATAAAGTTTAAAAACAAACAAATAAAAATCAATATGAAATTTCCAATAATCGTAAATATAATAAAATTAATTTTTACCTGCTTTTATCCACGTGTTACACTATAGATATAAATTCACAAACTCTGCACTTATCGATAATCACGAATAATATGAATAATATTCAAGATACGGGGAATTGAAAATGTTAGCAAAAATCAAACCACACCTATTTTTCAATACATTACTGCCTCACAACTATTTTATTTACAAATAGACTCAACACAGCCAGTAATGTATTGAACAAAACACGAAACGTAACAAATATTTAGTATACTATTCTTGTTTAGCCATCAATTAGATCTTATATTAAATCGCATTTTTGGTAGGCAGATTGATGATGGTTATTTGTTCAATCTGCCGTCCTGTAGTAGTACCACCACTTTCGAATGTAACGCCCGTGAAGTGACCTTGTCGCGTTTCGGGAGCAGTTTGAAAGTAGCCAGGTATAACGAGAGGAGTGTGCACTGTGAATCTAGATGGTGCATACTCGTCTCTCCAGGCCGGCATAGCGGAGGCGACTGCTGCCTGTAGTTTATCTGTAGCAGTTGTTTCCGTTCATGGACCGTACTCTAGCTTTACATCAGGCTCCGTCGAGATCTAGCTGAGCTACCATAAAAAAATTGTTATAATTTTAATTGTAGCACGGGCATATGACGACCTCCGTCTGATGATCCATCCTAGATGCGGTCCATAAAATTCCGCTATTGCAGCTTGAGGAGTAACGAATGTGTTCCATCCAATGATGGGGCACACTCCGTACTCGTTATACCAAACCACTTCGACTTCACGGGTGTTGCATTAGCTGCCTACAACCGTTTGAATTCAATAAAAAAGCATTATAAACTCGATTACAACCCAATATAAAGAACTGGCTGATTCTATCCCATACAAGAATAACGCCAAAGTTTATCTTATTGCAAGTACCTACGTCAGAAACCCGTGGTATTGAAACATCACACGTCCAAAGCAGACATGCGCTATACCCGGAAACCTTGACCTCGAATTGTGTCGATTTTACCCTGATGAACTGATTCTAGTTTACTTTTCAAGGTTAAATGAATTACGGATATTATTTTGACCTTTTTAGTTCTAGTATTAAATTGAGAAGACTTCAAATTCGCGTTGGGTTTCAAATTAGTTTCCTTAAGCCGTCATAGTGAAGGCGACTACTGCTTGGAACATGGGCGGACTAAGGCCTAGGTAACCTAGGCACGTGCCATTTTTGGAGCCCGAAAATTAGGTTTTTACGAAACGCAAAGAATGTATCATGACTGAAAAATAGGTCCGCTTTAACCTTAGTCCGCCACTGTAGTTCGTTGACTGTAGTTCGACATATTGCCTCCGCTCTACCGGCTTGAGAACCACTAATAGGCTAGCGGTTACACCAGGCTACTTTGAAACCTAAACTAGGTCACTTAAAAGTAGTGATTGGACATAAAAGTAGGATAAAAAGAGATTTTCAAAAATGACCTGAGAGCTATCACTTTACGCAGTGACGGCGTAAATGCAAACTTATACTTGGCCCTCAAAATATACTTATATTTTGGTTTGTTTTTCTCATCAATTGTAATTTGTAACAATTTTTTATTTATTAACTTTAATTAATTACTTATATTAAGTGTAGAATAGTTTAAGATTTAGTTTTATTTTAATTTAATTTTTACTAGTAGTATAAGTATTGTGTAGATTGTAATTAGGCTGACTTATTCTTGTTTAGAATAAAGCCTTTAAAAAAATAAAAAAATAAATAATGGTCCTCTAAGGAACCATCTTCAGCCTGCCTAACCTTGAAATAGAGACACGCAATATGTTTGTAGATAAAAGTGACACGTTTTCGAGTATTTGGCTACAAATACAGATAACATAGTCAATTCCCGTAGATACAAGATTAGTAACGAATTTAGCTACAAATGATAACGATATCGTTATCTTCATTAGTATAACGCAATATTTTTTAAATGTTACAATTTGTGTACAGTAGAATTAAATAAAGTCTAGACTTCTGTTTTTGTTAGCGTTTCACTTAGTGATACAAAAAGAAAACTAAATGACTAATTTTTTTGAATGCCATCACAGGTACTGAGAGATCAAAGTAACATATGTATAACTTACCGGTCAGTATTTAGCGAGAATTAAACACGGGTTCCATCCGACTCACTCTAAAAAAATAAGCCTTAAAACTAAATAGGTATAATAAAAACTGAAGGAGTAACCGAAGTTAAATAACAAAACGAAATAAAAAGATATATTGTATTTCTTGAAAGATAGTTTTAAATTACAACATAACAATAATTAATATTTAAAAAAATGAACATAATAATTGATTTAATTACCAACATATTATGTATTATCACCCTAATTGTCATACAATAAATATTTGTAACATCATTCTCTAAAGCGTAGCTTCATAGACACGTATTCGCCATTTTACGCGTTATAATGACAAAAAATATCGGTGAAGATGGGCTTAAATTGCTTAATATAAAAATTCACAATTAATTAAACCCTATCTAAAATTTAATAACTGTTAAACAGTAAAATTATATAAAGACCGTATTTACACGGCGCATAATTCAACTTGTTTCGATCTAGTCTAGGGGGTGTCGGCATCGTATTACGTAAAGGCGGGCACAGACTTATGAAATGTAACATGCAATGTAACACGCAATGAAAGAATTTGCCGTCCACATTGCAACGTAACAGAATTCCCATGCGTACGAACAGAGCATTTCAGCTTGTGGCGATTCGCCATTTGAAGGTTTTTTTTTGCCGAACACAAAAGGGCGCGCAGTGTGCACGGATCGCCAGTGTGGACGAATTGTGTGTTTGTGGGCTGCGGAACGCGTGCGAACAATGGAGGAAGGAGACACAACTACGGCAGAGGCTACCCTTGAACGTCGAAGTCTTCGGCGTTTTTTTATTACAAAATTTACTATTAATAATGAACCATCGACAATCCGTAGCCACTAACTTGGTCGTCATGATCCATTCCCTTCGCGTGTTCTCGGCAGACATCCTGGAAACAGATGCGAGTAGGTACATGCTTGGTTCGTACGCACGCTTCGTCCACACTTATGAAATGCTCCTGCCATGTTACGTTTCGTAAGTCTGTGCCCAGCTTAAGCGAATTCAACGCGACCGACGCGCACTAATGACGTCATAGATTCTTATAAATTATACTATATGTTGTCTGCTTATACAAATAATTTACTATTCCAATAATAAAGATGCGTACACTTGTTAACAGAGGTTGACAGGATACACTCCTCACGCTAGTTCCAAACTGATCCCGATACGCGCTTGTCACTGGTGTTTAACATTTGAAAGTATAACAAACTGTATTAAAAAAAAATAATTAAAAAAGTACGAAAGATTTGTTAGCTACACTATCTACTAGATGGCGCTAGTAAAATTTTACATTTTCAATTATGATAATAAAATAACCTAGGCAACTAGTGCACGTTTTTATTATATTATGTACTAAGAACAATATTTTTAGTCCTCCGTTTTACGGCATTTTAAATAATTACCAAAAATAAATATTGCTTTAGAATTATAATATCAAGAAATGTATTTTTTTTTTTTTTTTTTTTTTATTGTAGCTCGACATGTGACAACACTCCGCCTGATGTAAAGCTAGAGTGCGGTCCATGAATGGAAACAACTGCTACCACAGAGAAATCTCTACGGGCTGCAGTCGCCTCCACTATGCCGGCTCGAGGAGACGAGCATGTACCATCTAGATTGACAGTGCACACTCCTCTCTTATAACTGGCTACTTTCAAACTATCCCCGAAACGCGACAAGGTCACTTCACGGGTGTTACATTCGAAAGTGGTGGTACTGCCCCAGGACAACAGACTGGACAAATAACCATCATCAGTCTCCCTACCACTCTTTAATAGTGCCTATAGGCACTGAGCGACCTGAGATTTTGCAGGAAAATTTTCAATTAATGGACGAGTGTTGCAAGTAGAAATTGGAATTTACATGATATAAAAAATAAAAACACACGATGGTAGATAAAAAAGTTCAATCCATTTACTAGACGTAAAGGAGGTGATATACGCTTAGAATTCTCGTTTAGAAGGATGAACTCGAGAATATTACAATTTCATGCTACATGCACGGAAATTCCTGCAGTGTGAAGATTAGTATCGACACGGCAGGGACACTTCCGAAGATGTGCAGGAACCTGGCCTTCTTGGGAGGTTTAGTGTACCTCGAAATACAATTGCATGCGAAAAAATAGTCAACGAAACTGAAATGTAACGCTTAAGAGTACACCAATATTCAGAGCCTAAAGTCAAAAGCCACAGATGTCACTTGATAATGAAACGACAAATACATTTTGTTGTAGATTCGATCAAGAAGTGTTCGGCGCGCTTTTGCCCGGGAAGGTTGAGGTGTTTTTTATCCCTTTCCTTAATTAGTTTAGTAGTTATTATTGTGTAAAATTGGTGTTATTTTGCGTAATTTTATGCTGCGCATGTGAGTAATTGTGGAAACATTAAAATTCACTATATGAGGCTACGGAAGCACTTTTTTTTGTGGTTACCCCACACCGTGAAAACGCTCATTGGGACGTATTGGGACGTGACCGGGTGAATTGCCGCCAAATACTCCAAGAAAGCGTCAAATTGTAAAACACCATTGCAAAACATTAAGAATTTACTATTCGACATTGGCAGAATTGTCGTTGTTATGACATCTGAGGCCATTTAACAAGAAGAAGAATCGATCAAGTGACAGCTGTCGAATGGCTTTCGACTTTAGCCTCAGCTTATTTCTGAAGTGATACTTTGTATATTTTGTGAATTCGGAGTAAAACCGATATAAAGAAAACCTAATATCAACTTAATTTTTTTGCCAAAGTGATTATTAAAAAATAATATTATTTATTAAGTAAAAGGAACCCACGCGTTTTTATAAGCCCTCATTCATACTGCGGAGGACTTGACGATATTTTTTCTAGTTTTTCAAAATGTTTCCTTGCGTTTCTTATATTGATGAGTGTCGCCTCGGATGGTATGTTAGGATCTGACATTTCAACCATAACATACGTATTGCTCGTAAATCCATCTATGAATGCAGCAAATGAACTGTTTCTTACCTGAAAAAAAAAAAATCACTTTTAACACTTCGTTTATTCATTTAAAAATTCTTACGCGAGCCTACATGCCTCGTTTCCCCAAAATAAAAGAAGTCAGAGCGGCCGTGGTCTAGTGGTAAGACGCGTGAACTCACGATCGATGATTCCCGTGTTCGAACCTCGCTAAATTCTGACCGGTACCAATATAACTTTGTTATATGTACTTTGGTCGCTCAGTGCCTATTGGCACTATTAAAAAGTGGTAGACAGACTGATGATCCAGTCTTCCGTCCTAGGGCAGTACCACCACTTTCGAATGTAACACCCGTGATCTTGTCGCGTTTCGGGAACAGTTTGAAAGTAGCCAGATAGAACGAGAGGAGTGTGCACTGTCGATCTGGATGGTGCATGCTCGTCTCTTCAAGCCGGCATAGTGGAGGTGACTGCTGCCTGTAGAGATTTCTCTGTAGTAGCAGTTGTTTCCATTCATGGACCACACTCTGGCTTTACATCAGGCGGAATGTTGTCACATGCCGAGCTGCAATAATAAAAAAAAAGAAGTACCTCCATGCTTTGGAATTGCGCGGCAAGTTTAGAGCATGATAACTTGAACTGTTTGACAATATTGGAGACCTTCTCAAACCGGTGTGCGTCACGATGCGGTCTGCGTTGACAATGCGATACTACAAGGAATGTTGCACGCTCAAATAATAACACCTGAAACATTATAACAAATATTTCAAATTTAGGAAAGGTTAAGCGCTTAGTGCGCCTCATTTTGCCGCCAATCGCACTTTATGCCGCGGCGCAGCTTATGAAAATATCATTCTATTAATTTATAGGACTGAAACCTGAAAACTGAAACGGCTGAAAAGGCATTACAGAGGTGATTACTGCCTGTAGAGATTTCTCACTCTGTGGTAGCAGTTGTTTCCAGTCATGGACCGCGCTTTAGCTTTACATCAGGGTGGAGTTAGAATTAAAAAAAAATGAAAAATCGTACCTCGTCTGCATCAACAATAATAGCAAACTGACTGAGTGAAGACTCCAACGCTTTAACGTTTGGTATTAATTTGTACACAATACTG
Source organism: Tinea pellionella (assembly GCA_948150575.1). NCBI lineage: Eukaryota > Metazoa > Arthropoda > Insecta > Lepidoptera > Tineidae > Tinea > Tinea pellionella. The sequence goes on along the minus strand of OX411249.1, from coordinate 2,696,724 downwards.
GACCATGCCCTGTAAATAATAAAGAATATTTTAAAGTAAAGATTTATTTCAGCAGTTCAACCAGCTAAAACTTACAACTTAAGAATAGTAGGCAGACTGATGATGGTTATTAGCCCAGTCTGTCATCTTGGGGTTAGTACCACAACTTCCAAGTGCCACACTTATGAAATGACCATCAATCCGGTCAGATCTCCCTCTGCTACACAATTTTATACACACTCTTCCCAACATACCTGACTACTTCGAATCCCATGACCCAATGAGCATTATCAAAGACCATGAAACCACCATAAGTTCGTCTACTGCTCTTAAAAAGGTTTCTGCTGGTCTAGATTAGTGTAGGCCTTAATAAGATGTAGTCAATGGTTAAATAATAATGTCATACTTATACAATGTTTCATCCCAAATACTAGTCCTAAAGCAGGTACACTCTAAAGGTTTTGATGCAACTTTTAAATCCTCAACTCTGTCCCTAAATATATTATCCCGCTGCTCCTCCGGAATCAAATCCATTTTGTGCACTAAACAGAATATTCTTGCTTCTGGTGAGTTCTGGAATTATTATTGGTTTTATATAAAATTTTATACTTTAACAGCAAAAATAAATGTATTCAATTTTTCCAAAGGCTAAATACTTTTTTAAAATACTTTTTTTTGTGAATGCTTGTATAACAAGCACTGTGCATACAGTAGTACATATAACAGAATTTATCAAGGTTTAAATACAGGTCTCATCGATCACGAGGTCCATCCTTTATAGCTAGACCACAGCTACTATATTTTATGAAGAGAGTTTTTAAACATGAATTATTAATTCATAAAATTAACTTTAATAATCACAGTAAGTGATAAAAAAATTGTTTTAATATCTTTAATTTTTTTTTTATTTTATTATTATATTTATATATATATATATATATATATATATAATTATATTTACCTGTAAAATAGCTTCTAAACAAGATTGGTAATAATGATAATCTTTATCCATCTCCCTGCTTTCAACATCAAACACATAAATTAATACTTCAACATTTCTAAATATATTATCTCTTTGTGAAACAAAATAGTTCTCCATAAATGCCTCTTGACCACCACAGTCCCATAAATTAAGGACCAAATTACCAAGAAACCGGACATGTGAATGCTCCACATCAACTGAAAAATATATTTTGAGATAAAGGTGCAAGCTTCATACATCTGACATAAAAAAAACTGTAGACCGCTTCAAACGATTTGACAATGTTGCCGTCAAGTCAAATACTAACTGACAGAGAACCTAAACGTGGCTGTGGCCATGTTTTCTAGTGTCACATTGGGGGCGTTATCACACATCTAGTTCTATATATCAATGTTTTGAGACAGATAAATAAAACTATACTAATATTATAGATATTAAAGAGTGTTTGATCGTCGCCCAATGACGCTAAAGTGGCTCTTGGGAGGATTTTGATGAAATTTAGCATGGAGCAATTAAATTATAGATTATCTTAACTCATTAAAAGGTTCTCTGGGGATGGAATGGGAATGTCAAATACGGTAACACCCCGCTTGTCTTGAGTTTTCCGGGCTGGTTTCCGTACGCAGACCTTCTATTTATTCGCGGTTTCACACGAATTTCAAATTTTGCGCTAAAATGGCTCTTTCAAAGATTTATTCAGGTTTGGGCATATTGCAGAGCATTGCGTGCGAATTATATTACATGCGAATTTCACTTAACGCGAGTTTTTGCGGAACGTATCCCTCATGTAAAGCGGGGTATTACTGTACTATACAGAAAATAATACTAATTAATTGGGGAGATATCAGGCGGCTAGTGCTGCGACCACCTCAGAAATCTATAATCTACTAATTAATTTAATACAAACAGATGATGATCTTCCCTTAAACTAATAAGATTTAAATTCGCTAGTATGCGATTTTTAGTCAAGTACAGCATGCACGTTCTAATATTTGAAAAAATAGATCAATATGTTACTCACTTGTTGCACCCAATCTTTTTGTATCTTTGGCAATATAATTAGCAAAGATGATAGACCTCATACTTGTCTTCCCGGATCCACTCTTCCCCATTAACAATACCTGTAATTTTAATTAGTAAATAATCACTCCCTAATTAGACCTCAGAAATTTATAATTAGGTACTTACTTTCTTCTTCATCTTGACGCGTTAGTTTATTAATTAAGCACAAAATAACACGACAGATAAAACTATTTTAACACTGTATGACCTTTGTTTAAATATTTATTATAACTTTATTGGATGATAATATGTACCGTCATTAAGTTAATTCATATTTAAATTATGCTTTACAATTATATATTTTTGTTTTGTAAGCTATTTAAAAGTAATTATTCAGAAAGTCATCACAAAACACAACTTCAAAATCCATCAAAAAACATCAAAAGGGGACCACAGACTGAAAAAGAATCCACATAGAGGCACACATGTCTGTGGTTTGTGACATACACGTATATAGGCCATTAAAATAAAATAAAGTATTTAAAATAATATTACGTATATTCTCTAATCTCTAACACAATCAGGTTGCAAATAAAATGTTGATTGAGAAAACTATCCACAAAACAACTCACATTTGCTCAATAAAACCCAGAGGGCCAAGTATGAGTTTATATTTACGGCGTAAAGTGAATTATCTCCGTCAATGGGATCGCTTCATTAGTAATTATGCGTGCATTGGAGAAAGGATTCACTTTCACCTTCGTTCATTCTCGCACTTTGAGTCATAAAAGAGATGTCATATTCATAGTACATCATGTCACATTGGGACATTGCCTTAATAAATAAAAATTAAAAAAACATATATGTGTAGTCAATGGTCATGATTCTGTCCAATTCTGTCAAAAAATTCTATATAAACACATGTTAATTGTGATGATTAGTTATAATGATAATTATTTGTGAAAATAACGTATAGAAATATGTCAGTTTCTACCTGACACTTTTAAACACAATGGCTCGTCATCGTAACGTGAGGAATGCTAGCTTTTCCGACGACTATGACTATGATGATGTATACGGTCATTCTGTTGAAGAGGAGAACTGCTTATCACCGAGTGATGCTGCTCAATGGATGTATGATAGATCACGAAATCAGCAAGCTATAGCCAGCTTTTTAGATCGGAGTAACAGCATAGTGGAAGAAGGAGAAGGCGACTCAGTGAGTGAACAGCAAGGGTTAGAGCGTCGAGATTCTAGAGTTGACATACAAAGTTTGAACCTCGACGATGAAAGTCAAGCGAGGTTAATATCATGTTTAGATGAACTTCGGAATGTTTTGGGTGACTCTTTACCTGATAGTACTCTTTTACAATCAATTTTGAAACATAACTATGATTTTGCTAAGGCTTTGGATGAAATCCTATTAAATGATTCCAATAAAAAGAATGAGCCTGTTATACACGTTGAATCTGTGAATTCTCCTTATCCGAGTGTGACACCCATAAAAGCGACAACAAGTAATGTAGATAAAACTCCAAAACTTATCACAACTAATTTAGAACCTAAAAGTGCTTCTGTTGTCAAAGGTTTTAAAGTGAACAATCTTCCCAGTCCGTCTAGTTGTCCAACATCACCTAGATCTCAGAGTCCCGCATCAGGTAGAGTGACTCCTAAACCTGAGGATGAAGGAAGAGTCGCGAGGAAAGAAAATAAAATAGATCCCAAGGCCCAATACACAAATGAAAGGGGTTCAGAAAAGGATCATTTATATATTGTTGTGATAGGTCATGTTGATGCTGGCAAATCGACACTTATGGGGAGGTTGTTGTGTGAAATGGGAGAGGTCAACCAGAGGACACTGCACAAATATGAACAAGAAAGTAAAAAGCTCGGAAAGCAAAGCTTTATGTACGCATGGGTGTTAGATGAGACTGGAGAGGAAAGGACAAGAGGTATTACTATGGATATAGGTAGAGCTCAATTTGAAACTAAGACAAAGAGAGTTACAATTCTAGATGCACCTGGACATGCTGATTTTATTCCAAATATGATCACTGGTGCGGGTCAGGCTGATGTAGCATTATTAGTAGTTGATGCTACTACAGGAGAGTTCGAATCTGGTTTTGATTTAGGAGGACAGACAAGGGAACATGCGCTGTTAGTGCGCTCATTGGGTGTTGCACAATTGGCTGTGGCTATTAATAAATTAGATACAACAAATTGGTCACAAGAAAGATTTGAACAGATATCTAAAAAACTTAAAGTTTTTTTGAAACAAGCCGGTTTCAGAGACTCTGAGGTTACGTATGTGCCCTGTTCAGGTTTAACTGGCGAAAATTTGATAAAGCCTCCGACTGAAGATGAACTTCGGAAATGGTATAGTGGACCATCACTGTTGGATGTTATTGATAGGTTTAATGTACCCGAAAGACCTGTAACTAAACCTCTCCGTCTTTCTATAAATGATATTTTCAAAGGAACGGGTTCCGGATTTTGTGTTGCAGGTCGTGTTGAAACCGGCGTGATAAATAAAGGGGATAAAGTACTTGTATGTCCAATGAAGGAGATTGCTGAAGTGAGAAATTTAAGCATTAATGATATGCCATGTAATGTTGCATTTGCTGGTGATCAAACGAGTGTTACTCTGTCTGGAATTGACATACAAAATGTTTCTGTAGGTTTTATATTATGTGATCTTTACCAACAAGTTCCTATAACATCACGCTTTGAAGCAAGGATTGTTGTTTTTAATGTAAAAGTACCTATAACTAAAGGTTATCCTATATTGATACACCATCAGTCGCTTGTTGAAGCAGGCCATATTGTAAAATTGAAAGCTTCGTTAAATAAAAGCACTGGAGAAGTGTTGAAGAAGAAACCTAGATGTTTAGGTAATAATTCTGTAGCTGTTGTGGATGTGGAAGTCTGCAGACCGATCTGTATAGAAAGGTACAAAGATGTAAAGCAACTTGGTAGAGTTATGCTGAGAGTTGCCGGGGTGACCATAGCAGCCGGACTTGTTACAGATATTTATACAAATTAGCCATTTCTGATTATATTGTTGACATTTTATTAAGTGTAATTATTATTTATATTGTATAATTTCAATTAAATATTTTGTTGATTATATTGTTTTTCTTTTTGATAATTTTATTTGTTCGGGTTGTGGTGGTACCGACTGCTTCCTAGACGTGGTTGCAAGATTATTGGGCAGTCGACCGGAGGGCCAAGTATGGGTTTAGATTTACGCTGTCACGCTGTAAAATGACTTTTCACCAATCAAACAACATTATTTTGACCGCGCGCCATGGTGTAAAAAATTAAATGAAGCGATTCTATTGGTGGAGAGATGACACGCACATTTACGCCGTGACGTCTTAAATGTACACTCATACTTTGCCCTCTCAATGCATCCTAGATACGAACATGTTAAACAACATAAGCAAGGATTTTTGTATTAATGTTATTACTTACTAACACTTCATGTGAACTTACAATAGTAGCAGATAAATTATTCAAAACCATTCAAAACCGAATAATTTGAAATTGACATTCACCAAGATAAGTAAATTATTTACTTCGGTACGTCTGTCTACCCCTTTTTCGAGCTGTTCAATAAAAAACCAAGTTAAAAAATCCTTTAAATCAAATACGCGCTGTTTTAATTGCGAAAATGGCTTTGGACTCGTTGAGATTCAATTTAGATAAGTAGTTTGTCTGCGACAGCTTGTTATGTTCAGAGGACGCCGAGACCGTTCAATGCTCAATCTTTACAAGCAATCATTTCAGACTTTTGTAAAAGTTTTATTTACTGAAAACGTTTTATTTGTTTGAAAGAAAATTGGGTTAAAAGTCCTGTCTTTCTTGGGTTTCAGACAGTTAAAAGCACTAAAAATTTTCTGGGATATTCTGACGTAAGCTAGAGTGTGTTCATGAGCAGAGACGAGTGCTCTCACAGAGAAATCTGCAAAAGTCTGCAGGTAGCAGTCGCCTCTGTTATGCTAGCTTGAAACCCTCCTCTCGTTAATCCGTATGGCATTCTTCCGGGATAGCATAGGATGAGGCTAAAACCATCATCAGTTTGTTTACCTATTTTTTATCACGTGATAAAAACATTTAAGTTATTCAATCCAAAATTCCAACAACTGTATCAATAAAACATTATCTTTCTATAAATTGCTCTTTCATAGTTTTGAAAACTTTGAAAGCGGAATGCAATTTCATTTCCTCTCGATTTCCCATAAGGACGGCACAGGGGATATTTCGCAGTAACCATGTTTGTTCATTAAATTACTTAGCAATTTTCTTTTATTTTAAATTTGTTCATTAAGCTTCCATTAGGCTCGATCCTTGAGTTTTATCGATTTATATGAAGAGGGAAGAGGGTTCTTTGTAATTAATGTTCTTTCTGTGTCTAACGTTTGAAAGGAATAATTAATTTATTAACTCCTTTATTTATTAAACTATTTCCTTTTAAATTCTTAGATATATTTGCATTTTAATCGAAAGACAAAATACTTGCGCCTTAATATAAAAACTTAAAAAGTTTTAGAAGTACTTTTTTCTAAAATTTGCAGGCGTGACAGTAGCTCGGCGGTTCATAAACAACTGCAATCACAGATAAACGTTTGCAGGCAGCAATCGCCTCCACCATCCCATTTTCGAGGAGACGAAGGTCACTTCTTATACTTGAATGTGGTGGTAGACTTTTTTTTTTGTAGCTCGGCATGTGACAACATTCCGCCTGATGTATGGAAACAGCTACCACAGAGAAGCCTGTACGGGTAGCAGTAGAGGCGATTCACTATACCGGCTTAAGGAGACGAGCGTGTACCATGCAGATTCACTCCTCTCATTATACCTGGCTACTTTCAAACTATTCCCGAAAAGCGGCAAGGTCACTTCACGGGTATTCCATTCAAAAGTGGTAGTACTACCCCAGGGCGGCAGACTGGACAAATAACCATCATCATTCTGCCTACCACTCTTTCTGTGGGTGGTAGGTACAGTTTCGAACTTTACGAACGAACAGTTGCTCGATGGCAGACACAGTTCTTTCCTTAGCCTCAATCTATTATAATATACTTAGATGTTATATTGTTTATACCTGGCACTAGGGACCTGGCACTGTCACCTGGCACTGTGAAGCGGGGTACGAAAACATTATAAAAAAAAATCATTTGTAAACATGGCAATAAGCTTCGATTACATAACTACTAACTATAAAGTTACAAACTCAACTTCTAGATTAGTTCGGTTTCTAAAAGTTTTGTCTAAAGTTGTGGAGTAAGAAGTTCTTGTAACATTTCTTAATCAGATTAAGAGGTTGAGCGGGTCAAACAGTATCTTAGGCTTACTTACAAGCTGTTATCTTGCCATCTAAATAATGTATTTCTTTCGTGGTCTATACTATTATCTATATTATTTCTTTATACTAAGAGTTGTGGGCAAACTGATGATGGTTATTAGTCCAGTCTGCCGTCCTGGGGCAGTACTACCACTTTCCAATGTAACACCCGGGAAGTGATTTTGTCGCGTTTGGGGATTAGTTTAAAAGTACCCAAGTATAACGAGAGCAGTGTGCACTGTCAATCTAGATGGTGCTAGAGGCGACTGCTGCCTCTAGAAATTTATTGTTTCCGTTTATCGATCGCATTCTAAATTTGCATTAGGCGGAGTGTTTTTACCGAGCTACAATAAAAAATACCATGTAATTTTTTATTCTTTCATAGCATTGCCTTATAGACAATGTCCAGAGCCGTCTTGAACCCATGGAAGGCCCTCCTATCCTAGTCAGTATTTTGCTACGGATCCAGCGTTAGCCCAAACGCTAATGGTAGCGTCCAACTGCATGATAAATAGCGCGTTAACTACAGCGCGAATTACGGCATTCAAACTATGATTGTAATAAAAGTTAGCATTTAAGGTGTAATGATGTTAATAGATTAACTCGTTAAAGTCTTGCCACTTTAACGCAACGCGTTAATTATTACACTAACTAACGCGTTAAGATACAGGTGAAGCCGTAGCATGAATTACATAACACTAAAAAATAATTAGATAGAGTTGTCAGCTTGTTCATTAGAATACCAAAATAGTTGAATGGTATGTATACTAGAAATAGCCATGTTTATCGGTGATCTGGAACTAGGAGGCTCCATGGATCGCGGTGTCCTGGGTTTGACTTTGTAATTTCTCTGATTTTGAGTTATTTTCCAAGAAATAGGTGCGAAGAAAATCTGATAAATGGAGAGGAAAACCTTTTTAAGTTGATTTAAATAAATGTATTACTAAATTATCAAAAAGTAGTAATTATTTCAAACTCGTAGAAGAATTTTTATTTAGTAACAAAAACGTAAAATGGAACGATTTTCTACACGCAACTGCAATAAAACTACGCCCACTCGTACACAACTGCAACTTTTAAGTACTTTTAAGTGACTTAAAAACTTCCAAGACAGTTTTAACAAGGTTCAAGATTGCACTTAAATTTTACATCACTAGGGTAACTTCATCAATTAGTGGCAGACTAAATTATATTAAAATATAACTACGACTAGATGTTACAGAATGATAATTTAAAATAATTTAGTTAAAATTAAATTTTTGTGACGGGTCGCTAAGAGATACACTTACCTTATGACACAATGCAGTTGCCATTTATTACGAGGAAAATTATTTTACTAAATGTTTCCGTAATTTGCCCGAGTCGAGTCCTTATGCTGCTGTTATTTATTAGGGTAACTACACTATTAATCTGTTCCATTTTTTTTTGTTTTGCTTGCCATTGCTAATTTTTAAATGAAGTGCTTATGCCATCAAATTAAAATTTTAAATAATTATGATAATTTTCAACCGTAAAATTTTTAATTATTTTCTTTTACGCAGTTATTTATTTTATTTTTTTCTGCATTTCATTAATTCATAAAGTTCTTAGTAAGATGTTTTTAATTTAATTTATTATATAGATATGTAATTAATATCAATAATTGTCTTTCTTATTTAGTAACCTTGGTAAAAAAACAGCGCAATGCGGTAAAAAAGCAAATACGGTGCTTCGTAATGGGACAATGCTGCAGGTAAAATTTGTTTCAGCTACCCATATTTTTTAATTTCATTTAACACGTTTGATTAATGAGTATTTGTATAAACTTATTTGAGCATTTTACTTGTTAGTAAAATCTTAAATATATTCATAAATACACGAATTTATTTTGGAAAATAAATCAAGAAATTATCGGTATATTGCAAGAAAAAAGAAGTTGAGATGTCATGTGACCGCACTCCGTCTGATGTTAAGCAAAAGTGCGATCCTTGAATGGACACAACTGCGATCAGAGAAGGGGATCCGCAGACAGCAGTCGCCCCCGCTATGCCGATTATGAGATGCCTCTTCACACTGCGCTTAAAGGATCCCAAATTGTAGGAAGGAGGAAAGACGTGGCTGGGAAGGATGGAACTCCAGAAAAAGGACTGACCGAACCTTAGTAAAACAATGCTTAGTAAAATAAATTTCCATATTTTCATTATTTACTGTATTAATAAAGATCCAAAAAAACAAAATAATATTTTTCTGACAGTATTTTCGTCAACAAAATAATTGTAATTTTGAGCATTGCAATTTTAGTAGATTGCACACGGCGTGTTTTATTGCCAATTTATCTTCGTGTGAAATTGGTTTATTTTGGCAATTCCTGTGTGGATGAATTAAATTTGATTTACTTTATTTATATTTACTCTATATTAACAAAAACTTAACAAAACAAAACATATTAACAAAAATTAAACAAAAACTTTTTGTTTTATTCTAAGATTACTACGACGATAATCGTAGCATTATTTAGTGATAATTGATTCAATCAAATTCGAAATAATTATTATACTTTTTAGGTATTGTGCGAATAAAAGATTGTATGCGGCTTATTAATGCATTTAGTTTGATTCGTTTTGACCATACAAATATATGGTTTTGATCCTACGTTTCGAAACTTTTTTCACCACGACTACGATGCTTTTGCAAAGCTTTTGAAACGTTTCTGATTAAAATTTGTCAAAATAAACTCATTAGTAAGTTGCAAAGAATATTTTAATTCAGTTAAATCATTATTTGTGAAATTATACTAACTACCAATGTTTTATGTCTTTTTATTATTATTAAAATTAACGTATAATACCGTTACAATGTAAGTTACTTATTACTTAGTTTAAATATAATATTATCTTACAACATGAGCAGTATAAACTTTTTTATGAGTCCCCGCCTCTTCATACTGCAGTCTTGCACCACCCACGTCGCATTCACCCAATTTCTAACTAAAGTTTGTGATTGTTTAAGCTATTATAATGATAAAAGTTTTTATTAGATACAATCTTTGTTATTATTTTGTAAACAATATTTTTAAACTGAGACGCTTAGCCACTGATGCACCGTTGCATTAAGTTAGTTCTGAAAGTTCGACGTGCTGAAAATTAGGTTACCCTATGTGCATTAGGACAAGAACGACAGTAACACATAGATTTCTAAATAAATACCTACCCATACCGTTTTTCAAATATTATTATATTTATTAATAAATTACAAATGCAATCGGGAACGAAGCCGAGACCCCGCGTTATATACGAATATATACGCTCCGTTAATTATTATTATTTTTTCAAATTATACATTTATTTTAGTATTTTAGTCTAAGAAGCACAATAACTTTATTTTTTTATTTTTTATTATTAGGTTTAGTTTAATTCTAAAAAAATATATAAAGGAATAGTTTTGACGTCAAGGCAAGATAATGATAGAAATAAGATTATCGGAAGGCTAGAAATCAAAAAAGAAAATACGGGGTAAACAAAGAGGTCAAAACGGACCTGAAATGTAGTGAGAGAAATACGTAGTTTCTCTACCTAAGTAGTGTTGTAACACATTAACTATTCAAGTCTTTTATTCAGTAGATATAAGATGTAATAATAAATGCATCTCTGGTGTAATCGTGGGTGACGTTGTCTTGCATTCTCCTACAGATATTTCTCTATTATATTCTATGCACGGAGTTACTGTATCACGAAGCGTGCGCGCGTCCTCATTGTCACACTTAAGAAGCAAGAATTATCTAGTTCATTGATTTATTATGAGTATAAATTGTTCATAATATTTATAGACATATATATTTTTTTGCTTGAAAAATTAATTATTTAAGCTTAGTATTATATCTTAAATTATTATGTTGAGAAAATTGTGGGTAACATAAATTATGAATAGAAAAAAATTACCGCGCTACGCAACCCGAAGTGGGAATCGAACCCACATCCCCGCGGTTATGTGAGCGCATTGAAATATTCGGAATAAATGAGTATATTTAAATTGTAATGTAATTAGGAGAACTCTTTTAATTTTATTTGTTATTTTAATTCTAAATTTAACCCCTATGTAGTGATAAAAAAGACCCTTTTGCCCAAAAACCCGAGAGATATAAAGTTGGAACATTAAATTTAGATTTTGTTGGAAACGGCCATATTTAGTCGCACTCACAATATAAAGTTATGAATGAAAAGGCATAATGGGCGGAAATGGGCCTTTCAGAATCCACCATTTTCACACTACCCTCATATCTATGCAGTCTGCAAATTAGGAACGGAAATAGGTAATCAAGGCTTAACTGTTGACATGGGGTCGAGTATTCATCATTTTTTAAGCAGACTAAAATAGCTGAATAAAATCTTTTGACCAGTTTTTTTTAAAACTATCCGATTTTAACAATTTAATCTTGTAAATAGATTAGCAATTGCACGTCAAATGTATAGGAGAGAATTCAAGTTCCAGACAGAACTTAGGTCTCAGTTGTCTGAAACCGTGCGATCGCGATTCCAAATTCACAAAAAATAAACGGTTTACGTTACACGTTTAAATCCACGTTAATTATAAATAAACATTTGAAAACATTATAATTATAATTTTATTTTTTACATTCAGTGTTACCAGTAAAATAACGTTCTATTTTTCCTTATTTATTTCTCAATAATTGCTACAAAATTGTCACTGTTACATATTTTTAAAATAATATAATATTAAGTAATATAAATTAAATTGATTGCAATAAACACTTCAAAATGACATGCTCACGCGTTAGGTTGCCGGAACCCTGAGGGCCCGAGTCGAGCTCGTGGTTGACCGGTTAAACTTGTTTACTGTGGGTTTCACATTCCCAGGCGATCCAATTAAATATTTCATAAAATGAAAAAAAAAATGACAAACAGAGGCGCCAAATCTGATTTGAAATCCGCGTGTGTACAAATATTTTATTCGTTGAATCAGCAAAAGGGTCGAGTGGAATGCACCGATACATCTCGATCTTTATATTACAAGAGATATTTTTTAGTATTTTAAACTTGTTTTGGAATCGCAAAGGACTTTATCTGTCGGCCATCGATAAAAGGTTTTTTGTATTCAAATATACCGCCAATATAATGAGTCACACAAATAAAGGCAGAGCCGTTTAATTTATGAATGTGCTAGATTTTTTTTCGGTTTTTGGGCTAAAGGTGAATTTTACTAAAATGTTAATGAATTCAGACTTTAACATAAATATGCATCTAAATTCTTACTTAGGTTTTGTGCGAATTTTTTAAAATAAAATTAAACGATTTTATACGGTTTACTTCTCAATCCGAGACAACCGCGTTTTAAAAATTCCTTTAACTCATTCTTACAAACTAGCTTTAAACAAACAACGATGATTCTGAAATTACACAATAGCAAATGGCTTTCTTCTCATAACTCGAAAATAGACACAAAACATAATGTAAATAACAAATTATCTTAAAAAACTATAGTAGGTGTTTGTGAAGTAATGAGAATAAATAATAATAAAAAATACAAGTCATCGACGTCAAACGACTGTTTCACAATCGATCAATTAACACAGTTTTTTTTTATTTTGGAGAAAAAAGGTTGTAGCCAAGCACGTGCCCGCTTATCCACCTACACTATAATAACGGTGAAAGGTCGTTGTAAAATGACAAGAGCTTCTGATCAATACTACTTGTACTTTAGATTCGCTTTATAAATGTAACTTTTATGAAAGGCAATCTATGTTTATAGTGTACCGTTGGTAACTTTTTATTTGTAAGGTTTTTCAAATTAAATCTAATTTATTTTGGTATGTGATTTCTCAATGGGTCAGTGAGGAAAAATCTTGAAATGAAAAATAAAGAAATTACTTCAAAACAACCATGAGTCGACAGGGGAAAATTGAACACGCAATTCGGCCTTTTAGTTTTGTATTAAAAATGCGAGCTTTGTGTAATGTTAAAAAAGCTAATTCTAATTTAAAAAGTTCAAACTTTAAGAGGAAATCTTAAAGATAGGTGCCATTTTGATAAAATAACGTGTGGGTTTTCACATGGAATCATTAATTTGAAATGAAACAATGGCGTCATTTGACGTTGTTCTCGTGGGTGGTTGTCCGTCACGGTTATCAAAGAAGTGAGTGGGTTAACTTATTAATAAAGAATTGATTCATCATTGTTTTTCATTTGCCCTTTTTGTATTGTTTTTAATAGACTTTAAAATGCCAGTTTTAATAATAAATAGTATGTATGTACACTTTTTTAAAAGTTTTACATGGCATTATTATTATAATTTGCCAGTGTCAAGGTTTGCATCAATTTTTGCATCATGTTAAATAATGTATTTGTAATTATATTATAAGTGTAATTATTATTTATAATGTATATAAATATGTATTTTTTTATGGTGTATTCATCATTATTAAGTGTATAAGTTTGTATATTTAAAAATCAAAAATAGTCCCCTAATTAGTTAAACCTGATCCCTGAAATTAAACTAGTTCAGGAGTCAGAGTATCCGAGTTCTTTATTATTTGTACTAACATTAATATACGAGTAAGTTCATCTCTACTAACCTGTGTGTGTAACTTGAATAAATAAAGATTATTATTGTGCATCACGAGTCATTCATTCATCACACTAAACAGCCAGGTCAAGTCGCAGTCACGTCAAAAATTACTTCAGTAAAGTGGTAGAATCTTTACTGAAACTTCCTAAGGGGTTTTGGAGGGAAAATAGAAACACACGTTCTCTTCTTTTGAATTACTTGCCCACATTTACGCACGTTTACGAACATTTAATGGTTAATAATATATCATTATTACACATTAAACACTCGAAAAAAAAAAGTTTAGGAAAATAATTCAAGACAGATAATCTGACGTCTCAAGATGGCCGCCAAAACTGTCGCCAAAGGTGTCGTTAAAACAAAAGCTATATAAAGCTATGTCAAATATGTAACGTTTCGCTTTCATTCAAAAAGTTTGATGAAAGGAATCTGTGTTAACTGTTCAATACGAGGGAGTTACCCCATCTCTCTCTCTACATCCGAAACGCGACAAGGTCACTTCACGGGTGTAACATTCGAAAGTGGCGGTACTACCCCAGGACGGCAGACTGGGCTAATAACCATCACAGTCTGCCTACAACTCTTAACTCACACTTCCTTTACTTTTTCCTTTATTCCGCTATTGGTTCTACTAAAAAATTACTTCATTTTATTGTTTGTCAAATATTTGCAGTTACAGAATCCAGAAACTGAAAGAAAATAATAAAGTAAAAATCGTATGTACTATGTATGACGTCAGACAAGCCTTACTATACTTTTTCACTTTCTACATTGACAAGTTATTTTACCCCGTCTTCATGTTAGCCCTTTAGATATTCGACCCGAGAGGGCGGCGCCAAAACTTTACCCCTGGGTATTGCAAGGGTTTTCTACCTTGTAAACTAGAGTGATTTGTATATCACTAAAACCCGTAAATTGCCGAGTGCCTTTTGTCTGATTTTCAGAGAAATGGCAAATTTCCGTGGTAACTTAATTGTTTTCTATTTCTATAAAGTATGAAAGGAGAATACCCATTCGCCTAGGAGAATGAGCCCACAATTTTTTTCTCGAGTTTCACGATCTATTTTAGTCAGTTTTGTAGAAAAATAAATCTACCTCCATATTACCAATCTGTTTTAGTTTTTTCATTCGGGTTATTGAGTAATTAGATGTTTTCTGATGCAATATTTGAGGTTGTTATTATTTTAAATGCTTTAATAATTGAAGATATCTATTTTTTATGTAATTAGACATTGTCTATTGATTGGTAAATAATGTGTTGATATAATTAATATGAATTAATAAAAAAATAAGATATTATTTTAGAATATTGTTTGTTACCAAACTATTAGGTATAAAGTGGGCCCAAAAATGGGCATTCTCTTTTAATGAGTATAAGTACTGATTTGCCGAGAGAAATTGTCCTTTGCAGGAAGTAGAGGTAATTTGTAAGAAAATACGCGCCGTATGACAATTCCCCACATATATTTTTTTTTTAAATTGTAGCTTGGCATATGACAACACTCCGCCTGAGCTAAGCAGTCGCCTCCAGTATGCCGACCTGAGGAGACGAGTATACACCATCTAGATTGACAATGCACACTCCTCTCGCTGTACTTGGCTACTTTCATACTGCTCCCGAAACGCGGCATTCGTTATTTTATATTATAATTAAATTTCTCCGATAGAGACAGCTGTAGCAAATACAAATGTAATAAAAGAAATGTTATTTGTTTACATTGTTTGCGGCGTGTGTGGGTTCATTTGTACGCTCAGATTTATTGGTGGAACCTTCGAGAAACATAATATTGTTCGGTTTTGCAGAAATGCCGGCGGGCTCCACTTCTCGTACGACCACTCTGGGGAGGTCCCTCAATTAAGACATAAGTATGTGAATCTAGTAATAGTCTGATATATTTATAATATTAAACCGGTTTTTATTTTAACAAGCTTATTGTACCTACTTTATGTCGCGATCTGAATGCCTAATTTTAGAGTTGATATTGAATTTTAACCCAAACTATTATAGATAGCCGTAAAGGTGTTACGAGATTGAGTTGATAACAAAGTAGGTACCTACCGGCCTTAATTTTGCTAGTTTTGAACTCGGATCTAGTCGGATTCAGTCTACTTTTTTAACCTCAAGTTCAAGACATGTTTTACCAGATGCAACCAAACATTTTTAAAATTAAAATAATGATATGGAATCATAATTAAAAATGTTGGAAATTTCCATGCTATTTACGTTTAGCGTTTGTGTGAGTGAAATGCCAAACAAATGTCCAACGTGTAGCTGCAAATAATGTTTAATTGGCATCGATATACCCACGCATCTGCCTATATTATTCGGTAACCGGTTTATATTGAGGCGCAGTGCTTGCAACGGGATAAATAATCCGTATTTATAAAGTATATTTTATATGCTTGATAACATAACAATGATCTAAAGATCTTCTGACTTAAAGGAGAATGCACATTCGCCTAAGAGAAATGGGCCCACAATTTTTTTCTCGAGTTTGTTAATGATTTTTAGTTAATTTTGTAGAAAAATAAATCTACTTCCTTATTACAAATCAGTTTCAATTTTTTTCACCTGGGTAATTGAGTAATAAGATGTTTTCTGATGCAATATTTGAGGTTATTATTATTTTAAATGCTTTAATAATTGATGATATCTGTTTTTTATGTAATTAAACATTGTCTATTGATTGGTGAACGATGTGTTGATGTATTTGAAATAAATTAATGAAAAAATAAGATATTATTTTAGAATATTGTTTTGTTGACTAATTAGACATTAAGTGGGCCCAGAAATGGGCATTCTCCTTTTATTCTAAAAATGAGAAATTGATAAAGGACGGGGATCATAAAACACACTTTTTAGTAAGCAAGCAAAAAAAAATTTAAATTGTTTAAGATTTTAAGCAAATGTTTTATTAGTATTTAGCGAGTAAATGAAGATAAATTCATTTAAAAGTGGTGTCATATTTTTAGTGTGCAGCTTATAATTTTGTCAAAACGATTAGCAGTGTGTGACGGGAATAGTAAACGTTTGCTTCCGAGGGGCGCGTCAGCACCAACAGCGACTGACGCTCAAATATTAATCATTATTTGACATCTTCAGTAACTTCCGCTATTTTAATTTTTAACACCCAAATAAACATAAAAGAAAACAACGATGGAGACTCGTAACTTTTTTAAAAATTGTAATTCGGCATATGACAACACTCCGCTTGATGTAAAGCCAGAATGCGTTCAATGAATTGAAACAACTGCTGCTACAGAGTCGTCGTAACCGGGGCTTTTTTTGATACTGAGTTGTTTTATAATTTTTTCAACATCCTTCTCTCGCGCCCGCTTGATGTTAATTGTTCTGTCCGGCATTGTTTTGTATGTTTCTGTATGAAGAATTCGCTTGTCACAGTAGGTGTTTGCATTTTTGACACTGTTGTTAAATTCGTCAGCAAATTTGTTCGCTAGCTTCTTCGAAGTTAAATTAAATGATTTTAACAGTATAATATCGATGCTTTTTATTATTCTACCACTTAATCGATTTATTATTTCCCATATTTTTTTACTGTTTTTAAAGTTGTCGCTTATTTCTCTCATAACAAGTAATTTGCTACAGAGTAATTCAACAGTCGTGTCCGCTATGCCGGCCTGAGGAGACGAATGTGCGCCATCTAGATAGACAGTGCACACTCCTCTCGTTATACCTGACTATTTCCAAAACTGTTTCTGAAACGCGACACTTCACGGGTGTTACATTCGAAAGTGGCGACGCGGACGCTGCCCTAGGACGGCAGACAACTGTTTACTAAAAATCTAAACTCGATGTGTATATTATTGCCAGTGTTTCTTTTTCTTCTTAAATAAATAAATGAACTATGGAAATAAAGAAACGCGCACGATCACCTCGTCAGAATTTCATAGTATGTGCATCTAAAACGAATCCACGAAGGACAAGCTCGCGACATACGAAAGTCAACGCTTAGAATGATTTTGGCATACAATATAGCAATTTGTGAGTTTCCTTCTTGTGTAACAAAGAAGGTGACCAAACAAAATAAAAAAAATCTATAAGTAGGAACATAAACTATGAATTCACGTTTTTTCTTGTACAAAATGGCAATATCTCTTAACTGTTTATGTTAATTATGTCCCGACAAAGAAATTTAATAAATCATTTATAGATATACTACGAACCAAACTTTATGGCGCTTCCGAAGTTAGACACGATGAAGGTGAGAGTTCTATTCATATTTAAAATTAACTATTATTATTGTGAACTTGACTGTACCTGCGCGAAATAGCGCCCGCAGCTAACTTCCGAAACGCCATAAAATTTGACGCGACCTATAAACAACATTACGTTTTTACCATACGAAGAATACATAATTTTATTAGATACGTTTAAAAATTTAAAATGTGTAGGTAGTAATAGCAGAATTAGTGCTGGAGTACTTTAGAAAATAATCAGCTCATAGAAGCATAAAACACGCGTCGTTTTATTATTTGCCAATTATGAATTTGATTGTAAACCGATTTCTATTGGTCGATGTTTCGGCGGTCGAGCATGTATTATTTTCTTTTTTTTTTGACATTATAATAAACTGCCAAAGTCAACGTAAATCTTTGCATTAAATTACTATTATTATGCATCACGAATCATTCATTCGTCACACTAAAGTAATAATATGTTTTTTGTAGGCAATTTGCTAAGGTACAAATTTGAAAACTACTATTTTTTCGATGATAGTTTTTTTGATAAGATTTTTGCGAAAAACCGTTTGTTTGTCTTGACTTTTGATCCCGAGTAACATTTTTAGCCACGCATGCATCGACGGGGATATTTGAGATGTTATTTAGAACCCCAAAAGGAAACTTCATTCAAAAATTCAGCTTTCCCTTGATTTTTCCGAAGTGAAATGCTTTATTCCCTGGACTTTTAAGTCCAAAATAATTTCAGAAAAGTGGCAGTGACATCTTTACTAAACCTTCCAACAGGGTTTTGAATTCGTTTACCCACACTCACGCACGTTGACGAACACTTAATAGCTGATAATCCACCAATATTATACATAAACGCTCGAAGAAACACAAGTTTAAAAAAATAATACAAGACAGATTAGCTGTCTCCAGATAGCCGCCAAAAACCCGAGCATGAACTTGTTGAACAGTATAAATTATATAGCAAGCATATATAATCAACCTATTATTTAATTTTAAAATCTATCATTAATTCGGCTCATCTTCCGGTAAGATCCAATTATTATTCGCAAGTGCAAGAGAATAAATGCATTTGTTTTGTGCATAATTAATACACTGTGGTTAGTTTTGTTTTCAAAATGTCCGGCCCCAGCTTTATATTCTTACCTCATTAACAAATCGTAATTAAAACACTACTCTTTAAGGCAGTACCAAAAATAGTAATCATCGACGTATAAAAATGATAATGATCGTCAAGAATTAATTATTGTAATAATGAATGAGTAACATCAATAATCACAGTTTTTTTAATTTAATCCATTCTTTGAATAAAGCGACTATTGTATGCAGACGAATTAGCCCCATATGGATTGTTTGCTAAGGTGAACGACACTCCAATGTCAATGTCAAATTTTAAGTTGCGTTATATGTATTGATATACACAAATAGATAAGCAATAACGCTCTCAATGTGACGCGAGAGAAAAGATAACCGCAGTCACTCTTAGGTTTTCTGTCAGTTATTTAGTGTTTGACTTGACGGCAACATTGTCAAATTTTTAAGCCGCATAGGTGAGTTTTGGCGGCCATTTTGAGACGTCGGGTTATCTGTCTTGAATTATTTTCCTAAACTTGTGTTTCTTCGAGTGTTAATGTGTAATAATGGTGGATTATTAACCATTAAGTGTTCGTGAACGTGCGTGAGTGTGGGCAAACAATTCAAAAGAAGAGAACCTGTGTTTCCATTTTCCTTCCAAAACTCCGTAGGAAGTTTCACACTGGCAAATTGTTATAATGCCATATAAAACAAAAAAAAAAAACAAGAAAGCCGCTTACGCTTTTTTATGTCTGATGTATGAGGCTTGCTCCTTTAGCATATATCCTATGGTTATATGAACAACTATTTACTTTGAAACGCCATTTTGATAGTAGTCCATGAGCGGAGACAACTGCGAGATAACTTTACGCGTGGTAGACTTGAATGTTGCAGTACTACTCCGGGACGCAGACTGGACTAATAACCATCGGTCTGCCTTTAAAATAAATGATCCCAATTAAAATTTTTAGAAATTTTTACACAATCTCGATCTGAGTTCACGCTTTCAACGTATGAAAACCAAGAAATACAATATTTTTCAGTGAGAAATTTACTTTCTCGAAGCTGCTAGACTAGTGTGTATTTTTTCGATAAAATTGCGTAAAATGTTTAGTAATAAACAAATAAAAGAGTTTAATTTAAACATTCAGTGGTTATTTAGTAATTAAATAAAGTTCTTATTTTTGTGTCGTCTGTCGGATTGGCTAAGTGCCGGTTTTCGTACATTGACCCGTTTGTGTTGAATTCCGCATTGTCTCCATATGTAACTTCGTCTCGGAACGTTTAGTATCATGAGAGATACGATCTAAAGTGCTGAAATTGTCAAGGCGTTTGATAAATAAGCCTCCCGTTTATATGCCTTTGCTAATGTGTTAGAACTATTAAAGTTCATTTGTGTAGGGTAATAACTTACATTTTTAAAATACTTAACTAATTTGTTAAGTTTTCTTATGAATTTTACTTAGGTTCAGTTGCACCACATGATTTAACCATTACCTTTACGTTAAAGTAAACGCTTACTTTAACGCTAACCGTAACCAGCGACTTTTAGCAGATTAAAATTGAAATAATCGTTAAACCAATGTCATTAACGTCGAGTGTATGAAAAGAGGCCAAATATGTTTCCTTATTATTATTTCGAAAATGACTGGTGTAATGAGGAGTTACACCAGCCGCCCTTTTATCGAAAACGATATGAATTTACAAAATGGTGCAACTCGTGTGGAGTTAATGTAAAGGTAACCTTAACGGTTACCGTAGTCACCGTAAAATGCAACAGTAACTTTAACGGTAAACTTTTGGTGCAACAGGGCCTTAGTAAACTTAATTTTTCACAATATGTTTCTTTAAGAATGATGATGGTTATTTGTTATGGTGGTTATTCAGGTCAGTAAAGTTTGTAATATAGTTTATATTGTGTCTAATTTTAGAAAGGAGATTGTTAATTTAGAAGCTTTTATTTATACAATTATATGTAATTAATTTTATGAGCGCTATGATTTTATGAGTAGCACAATAACAGCTTCAATTTGTTTCTATTTGTGTGGCGTAATTAATAATATCGTGTGACACCCGTCTCTTCCTCTGTACAATGAAATGGTACAATTTATTAAATGACGATGACGTCAGCTTTTATATTATTACTACATTTTCACACGACTTTCAATCTATCTTCACCGAGGTTTCAAATTACAGTGATGTCAATATAAATGCATTTATTGTAATTCTAGTAAACTAGAGTTGCCTTACCTCTATTCGGGATATTCGAATGAAAAGTAACAGATTCATAATTATGTCTCCTCTCTAAACAAATACACTGATAAACTGAAATTGAAAAATTAGATTTACAGAAGAGAGAATGAGATCTATTGTTAAGATCTACATTTTCTGATTCTATATTAAAATTAAATAAAATAAACAATACTTAAGTAAAAATATCATTTTATAAGAGTAATAATTCGTTTCCAGGCATGAAATATCTTTCCAATCTTTATTCTTCGGGGATACAATTCGAATATTCAATGAATCTGTAAGATTGCTTTTTTATCTTGCGATGAGTTTTTATTGCTGTATTATGGATACGGCTAGGGGGTTATATTTCTATTACATCCATTGTTATTATAAATCTATTACAATTAACTATTTTTTAAATTTAAAAATCGTCAACACTTTGTTCAGTTTTTTTATTCAGTTCTATTAATCGATGTTCAAGTCAAGCGGAGAATGAGCTTGTTCGACACAATTAGTCCTTAAGGTGACACAGCTAACCTTTTGCTGATTGTACGTATGTTCAGGACATACTTCACATGAATTTTGACATCGCAGGCTAAATAGCAAATGAAATCAGCTAGGATAAAGGGTCTGAAATCAATTATAAAATGAACGATCGTAGCTGAGTATATGCAATGATTTTGGATGTATTTGAGTCTTTTACAGCCTATGAGACACAAATCCTACTTTGCTTAATATAGGCATGAAAAAAATGAAGTTGATACTTGTGTTATCATGATAATACATTAGAGACGTTACAACTTTTTGAACTTAATATGAGATGTGGAATTTAAATGTTCAAGCGCGTACATACACATTGCAATTACAAAAAAATTAACAACGGAGAAATTATTTAACAAGACACTAAAGCGATTAAAGCTTACTACTTAGACACATAATTCTTAAATGACAAAATATAATTTAATTTAATTTTTGATAACATTAATAAATATTTCTAAATTAATGTTCTTGCTCGCCCTACTGGGGCTTTACATTATTTAGACTGTATACTAATTAAATTATATATAATAATAGAGCGGCTGTGGTCTAGCGGTAAGACGCGTGAACTCACGATCGATGAAACCCGTGTTCGAACCTCGCTAATTCTGACCATTGGTACCCAATGTAACTTTGTTATGTGTACTTTGGTCTCTCAGTGCCTATAGGCACTATTAAAGAGTGGTAGGTAGACTGATGATGGGTATTTGACCAGTCTGCCGACCTGGGGTAGTAGTACCACTTTCGAATGTAACACCCGTGAAGTGACCTTGTCGCGTTTCGGAAATAGTTTGAAAGTAGTCAGGTATAGCGAGAGGAGTTTGCACTGTCAATCTAGATGGTACATGTTCGTCTCCTCAAGCCGGCATAGTGTTGTCACATGCCGAGCTACAATAAAAAAAATGCAATAGATAAATAAATAATTTTAATAAAACACTTTTGAGATGTTTTCACGAAGACACGCTGTTATTATAATGACTTCAACATAAAATTATATTTCATAATTATGAGATCACGGTACGTACACGAAAACTATGAATTGAAACAGCTTATGCTCGTGAATATTTAACCTCTTGAATAATTTGTTATTATAAAGGATAATATATGGGAGCAAGTGGTGTGTTCGTGACATGACGTTTGAAGTAGGTATTGAGGCACGTGCACACGCCTCTATGTGACTTGATCGTATGTGGCGAACGTGTGAACGTTTATGTTAAACATCAATTATTAAGTCTTCAGCCGATTCTATTATACTTACGTACTTAGAGAATATATAAATTTATGTCTTATTATCTAAGCGCCATGATTGATTGCAAGTACGCTTGTAATGCAATTTAGTATTTTAATTCCTATACCATGATCCTGAAATAGAATCAGAGGCCCCCGTCAGAGGCCATAACGATACCATGAAAAGTAACATTGTTTCTCTGAATTCTAAAAACCGTAATGGCCGTAATGATAATCCGAAAACGAAAAAAAAAACCAATATAACGAGAAGTGTGTGCAGTGCATATTCGTCTCCTCAAGCCGGCATAGTGGAGGTGCGTGCGTGTAGAGATTTCTATGTAGTATCAGTTGTTGCCGTTCATAGACAGCACTCTAACTTTACATCTTTACATGGTATGTTACAATCTATATGTAAATTCCAATTAAACGTATTAGGAGTTAATCTATCATTGATAAATTAGTTGTACAATTTGGTTAAGTTAGGAAGAATTATTGTAAGCGTGCAGAGACATTAGTTTTTCTAATCTTGACATCTGAGTAGCCTCTAGCACAACTTTATTGATTGTAGAACATCAGAGAGCGTCTCATTACTTAAGAAATGATTAATAATAACTTTCACAACGGATTTAGTTAAAACAAATTGTTAATATGTGGGCGGCACTAACTGGATGACAACATCTATTATGGTTTTTAAGTTGTGCTCGTTTTTAAGTGTTAAAAAGTTAAATCCAATGACGTCGAATTTTTAACAATACATACGTTAGATATTTATTAATAATCATGTCTTTAATTTATTATAGATTCTAGATATATATCATATAGATTATAGATATTACAGATTCCGGCATATTCTGGAAATATCTCTGAAACGTCCTAGCCTATCTTAAAAAAATATTGTAATTTTCTCTTAGATTCTGAGTAAAATTGTAATCATATTGTTCATTGCCTGCAAAATATTTTGAAATGTTAGATTAGTATTTATTAAATAAAAGTTTTTTAATTTAGTATAAACAAAAATATTTACAATAGAAGTTCTTCGTAAATGTTTACTAAAAATGCCTACAACATTTTGGAGGGAAAGAAAAACCAAACGTTTTCTGAGGTCTGAGTGTGAAATTTAATTTACGCGTTCACGGAGTCAAGTGAGATTTTTCCACCAATCAGACAATATTAATACGACACTCGAAGGTTGTTCAATCAAGGTTGTAGGTTTGCAACGCCCTTTAAAATACGATATGGTTTTAAAATTATTTTTTAGTTTTAGATTTATTTCTTATAAGAATTTTAACAAATTCACTTATAACGAGAATATTATTAAGTACTTAGATATAAAGATAAATTTTGAACCGTAAACTCTAAATTAACAATTATACAATATTATAACGTGACCCTTTTTTAATTCGACTTTAATTTTTTTTATATTATTATTATTAATTACATTTGGTGGTAAATCATTATATAATTGCGCTCCATCCACAATAACACTTCTTTTTCCATAGTGAGTTCTAGCACCAGGTATTTTAAGTAAGTCTTGCGATATTCCAACATACTTGTAATTATTATAATGGTAATCATAAAAACAAAATGTCCATTTAGAGTAGCGTAGGAGTGCCTTTCTTAAAATTTAGCTTTACTTATCAACATTATAAATAATAGTCAGATAAGGCTTGAAGAACAATAGATTGCATCTCGAAGCTGTGGGTGTTAGTATACCCACGTTTGGTGCATATCAAATGTAAAATTTAAAAAAGTTTACTTTGATTGATGGCTTTTAGAAATTTACTTTGTTAAGTGTCAATAATAATTGGAGGTGTCTATGGAAATCTGTCAGTCTGTTGCGCGGAGTTCCTGGGTTCGATTTCCATTTCACTTGGAAGTAGCCGAGTACAACAATCAACTTGGACAGTACATCCTTGACGACATATCGGGGCGACTTCTGCATGTTTATATATTTTTTATTTTATTTAGTTTATTGTAGCACTGAGTGCCAAGTACGAGTCTACATTTACGCCGTGAAAGCGTAACGTGTGATCTCTCCATTAATCAGACGATGTTATTTTGACCACCGCTTAAATGAAGCGATCCTATTGGTGG
The DNA here is from genome assembly GCA_948150575.1 of Tinea pellionella. Taxonomy (NCBI): domain Eukaryota; kingdom Metazoa; phylum Arthropoda; class Insecta; order Lepidoptera; family Tineidae; genus Tinea; species Tinea pellionella. The sequence continues at coordinate 2,671,480 of OX411249.1, read as the reverse complement.
AGATCTTGTGGTCAGGCCTCAGATTTTCGCTCTTGGCCCATACTCTAACATAAATATATATAAGCAATAACGTTCCCAATGTGACGCGAGAGAAATGATGACCGCAGTCACTTTTAGGTTTTCTGTCAGTTAATATTTGACTTGACGCAACTTGACGGCAACATTGTCAAATCATTTGAAGCGACTTACGCTTTTTTCGAGTGTTTGGCCCGGGAAGGTTAAGGTATTTTTTATCCCTTTCCTTAATTAGTTTAGTGGTTATTATTGTGTAAAATTGTTGTTAATTTGCGTAATATTTATGCTGCGCTTGTGAGTGATTGTGGAAACAATAAAATTCATTCTATATGAGGCAACGGAAGCAGTTTTTTTTGTGGTTTACCACGCCGCGAAAACGCTCATATTGTGACGTGACCGGGTGAATTGCCGCCAAATACTCCAAGAAAGCGTCAAATTGTAAAGCACCATTGCAATTTGATGCAAAAACCTTAAGAATTTTACTACTCGACATTGGTAGAATTGTCGTTGTTATGACATTTAACAAAAAAAGAAGGTTTTCCGTCAGTTAATATTTGAATTGACGGCAACATTGTCAAATTATTTGAAGCGACCCACGCTTTTTTCTTGTTTGCTCCTGTAGTGTATATCTCTATGGAATGCGCAATATTAATGGAAGGCTCAATTTTAATCGAGATATTTATTTAATGACTTCATCAAATAGAAGAATCATTCTTTGCCCAATATTTTGTTCGTACATTGTTAAGTAAATTAAGCCTAATCAGTGCGAACAATTAAATCGACCTTCTTCTCCTTTTACAAATCGACTGTTTGATACTCCTAACTAGTCCTAACTTCGTGTATTTTTAGTTATTTATTATACGTAATTTTTTATTTTGGACTTTTTATTAATTTCTAGTATTTTAAAACATAAATTTGCATTAATATTAAATTACAATAAAAATAGAAAATAAATAAATTATTTAGTACAAAATTTTATACGATGATTTTTACGTTGATTAAACCAAACCGCCTTTGTTATTAATAAATTATCGCGTTTATTAATTATTTTGATGATTTTCATTCGACGTTTTGAAACGTTTGCAGCCCAATAAACGCGACAGTAAGCCGTATAAATCATTGAATACGAGTATATGTGAAACTTGTTCGTGAATAAATCTAGAAAATATATTTTTATTATGATAGATAATGGAGAATACCTACAAAATCCAGGATAAAATTTTTTCTTTGTAGTTTCCTGCTTACAATTATGGATTAATTTTGATTAATTATTAATTCTGTGACGTAAATCAAAAATATAGCAAAGTAAACGTAAATAACGTTCCCTAATTAGCAAGAATTGTTAATGCTGAATTTTAAGAGTCGAGGGTTCGCTCGTTAATGAACAAATATGTAAAGTAATTTACTTTTATGTAAGTACTGGATTAACATTTTGGTCCCATGTTTACTTTTGCTTGAAATACGTATTTTCAAAATTAATTGTACACAGATTTTCAGCGTAAGTGATTCAGCTAATGAAACAAAGGAAGATCATTGTTTCTGTCTGAGACTAATAGCGAAATACTAAGAAAAACATAGATTTTTGGACAGACTAAAGATGGTGATTAGTTAGTCTAGTCTATCACCACTTTCGAATATTTAAATAAAGGTCGCGTTTCAGGATAAGCTTGGAAGCAGCTGAGTATACAGATATCACTGCCAACATTAGACAGTGAACATTTGAAGAAAACAAATCTTAGTTGAAACGATCCCCGCACGAGCTAAAAGGGATCTTTCAACAAATCCGGCATAGCGGACGCGGCTGCTGTCTGCGGATCTTCTTCTCTGACAGCAATCGTCTCCGTTCATGGATCGCACTCTAACTTAACAACTTAACACCGGGCGGAGTTTGATTTGATTTGAGTTTTTTGAACTGTAGTCGCATACAAAATGAATACAATACAAATACAATTTTCACGCCTTTTTCCACAGGAATAGGCAGAGACAACGGAACGCCACTTACCACGATCTTGACACAACACCCTCGCTTCCCTCACATCCACAATTCTCTTCATGCACGACCGACGGTTATGAGCACTATGCAGCCCAGCCTTCATAAGGATGTCTCCGATTTGATCGGAAAACACCCTCCTGGGTCTGTTTTGTTTAACGCCTCCATTCACATCAGATTTATAAATTCCTTTCATCAATCTCCTTTCACTCATCCTTTCCATGTGCCCAAACCATCGAAGCATTTCTTTCTCAATCCTCATCACTATCTTTCAAACCACATCTATCGCGCACAACAGTATTCCTCGTTGTATCCGCTATCGTGACTCCACATACACTCTAAACTAAAATGAACGCAACTGTAAATCACAAAGTACCTACGATAGAAAGTCTTTATCAACAGAATACAACTTTAATAAGTATTTGTCAAACAAGCATTAAAAATAAAGAGTCAAAAACTAAACACTTAATACTAAATAGATCATTAGATAAGTAGGCAAACATTTGCTTATAGTTGGTTGCGCACGCGACGGTGACACTTGACACTAAATGTCAACAACAACAGTCCAGTAGCTGCACACCTGTTACCTTACGACTTTATGATCGATGTGCTGGAAATAACAAAGGTGCGGTTTTTGTATCTGTGTTTGTATGTATGTTTAAATTTTTATTAAGACAAAAACACTTTTGCAACTCTAAAAAGTCAATTAAGTTGTGTAGGTTTCGAATGTTATACTTGTGGTACTACCCCCAGACTACGCTAATAACCCTCAATTTATTAGTAATTACCTCAAAAAAATAGTAATGGTATCTAATGTAATTCTATAGGCTAGCTATATATTTGCATATAGGTAACAATTGCACAAGTGCTGCGACTCTACGGAAACGAACTGGTCACGAAGGTGACACGAGTCAGCACCGTACGCCCCGCCGACTTAAGCTGCCGTTAATGTATCATCTTGTTATTCGTAGGTCATTCATATAAGTCCACTCGATGATCAATGCCGAGATGTAAAGAAGACCTAACCTTATCTGATATTTGTGTTGAATATTTTTTTATAATAAAATATTATATTAGATTTTTTAAATAACTAAAATCGAATAAGCAACATTCTAAATGTTATATTTATAGATATATATCTAGATTGTAGGGTTATCAACATTTTCTGCGCGGATTATAGTATTTTATAGTATAGTATTATATATTTTATATATAAGAATTATTGTATTTATTAAAAAAGGAAAAGGTCGATTCAAATTATTAATTCAATTGATTTATTTACTTAAATTTTCATATGGTTTAGGATTCATTCTATCAATGAAATATATTATTTTTGCGTACTATATATTTCTTCACATTTTATATATTTACTTTTTCTTTTATGTGGTCTCCGTTTATGGTGCTATAGTGTTACATAATTCACCAAATCGATTATGTGCTAATACATTGCAATATCTGCTTATAATATAGGTAACTTCGTGGTAGATAATAATCTGACATTAACCAGGTATTTTGTCATTTGAAGACAATGCTCTGCATGCATAAAATATGTGAACGAGGAGGGCGAGGTCTCTGCTATACTATTTACGATCGACTTTATATTTCAAAAGACTCACGCAATTTTAGTGCTTAGCGAAGCCAATACGGTATACAATATGGTACGAGTTAAAAATTATGAGTACTTAACTCTTGTGGAGTAGTGAGAGAATGAAAGTCGAATAAATGCTGTAGAGATTTGATGCTGAGAAGTGTGCGTGTGTGTGGAGGGTCCTTAAGCGAAACAATCGTAAAGCTTCTTACAATGAAGCATTGTTCAAGGACGTGGTCAGTAGAGTCTTTTTTTTATTATTGTAGCTCGGCATGTGACAACACTCCACCTGATGTAAAGCTAGAGTGCGGTCCATAAATGGAAACAACTGCTATTACAGAGAAATCTCTACGGGCAGCAGTCGCCTCCACTGCCGGCTTGAGGAGACGAGCATGTAGCATCTAGATTGACTGTGCACACTCCTCTTTTATACCTGGCTACTTTCAAACTATTCCCGAAACGCGACAAGGTCACTTCACGGGTGTTACATTTGAAAGTGGTGGTACTACCCCAGGACGACAGACTGGACAAATAACCATCATCAGTCTGCCTACCAATCTTTAATAGTGGGCACTGAGCGACCAAAGTACATATAACAAAGTTGCATTGGTACATGTCAGAATTAGCGAGGTTCGAACACGGGTCTCATCGATCGTGAGTTTACGCGTCTCACCGCTAGACCACGGCCGCTCTTTAATCGAAATAAGTTTGACGAAACTATCAATCGAGACAATAGAACTAGAAATCGTCGAAGGGACTTGCGAAAGACACCATATTGTCTGTCTAAATAAAAATAAAACAGAAAATTAAAGGTCGTTCACGAAGGCGTTTCTTTTAATTACAAACATAAATAAATTTTGCCTCGCTGGTCAGTGGCTTAATTATTTCGAGTGAAAGCATTGCTTCCTTTTACGCTTGTCTAAACGCCTTTGAACAATCTAATAAAATTAATTAATTGCCAAGAATGTAGTAGGCTTGAAATTTCAGTCACAATTATGGTGATTAAGATCTTTATGAATCTTAATTGTATAAAGTTGTATTCTATATTAATTCAAGGAAGAAGTTATTTTATAGCAATAATTAAATTAATAGAAAATTCGTTTAATTATGTTTTGTAAGAAGGAATTCTATATATAGGACTTATAACCGTGTTTTTTATTGATGTAAAGCAGTCGATGAAAGAAAACAACTACTACTACAGGCAGCAGTCGCATCCGCTATGCCGGCTTCAGGAGTCGAATGTGCACCATCTAGTTTAACAGTAAACACTCCTCTCGCACCTGGCTACTTTTAAAACGCTCCCGAATGGCGATTAGGCCACTTCACTGGTGTTACATTCGAAAGTGGTGGTACTACCCCAGGACAGTAGACTGGGCAATAACCATCATCAGTTCACCACTACCGTTAGGAGGGAAAAGGGTATTTCAAAATAAAAACAATATTATATTTTTACACTATATATATATATTTAGATTTCCTCATATATTATAACAGCTACCTATCATATTTCATATAATATCATTTGAAACGCATTCTTCACACAAACTAACAATATTTACAAACATATAGTTTTAGAGGTTCCTCTTTTATCTGAATATATATATTATTGCTGAATCTAATAATAGAGAGGTGTGGGCAGTGCGTTATGGCGCTTTTATTATTTTCCATAAATATTCACTAAGCGTAAAAGAACAAATGCAATAAATACTTAATTATTGTGATAGTGACGTAACACACACTGGAGCTACAGTTAATCGACTCGAAGATGGTGTCACAACACTATAAAAACCGATGTTACTAGTTAGTGCCGTTCAGCATTCAGAGTTTACCTATGTCGTGGTCCACTAACTTCCAAACTGCATAATCTACATTTACAAAATGAGTCATTAAATGACAAATATTTTTACTAACATTAATTTAATTTTTAATATTTATACATATATTTTCTTAATATTTTCAACAATCTAATTTCTTTAAGCTTATGTTTTTACATTTATTTCTTGAAAAATTAACTAAAAAGTGTAAAGTTTGTGAAAAGGGTGAAGCATCTAAGAACGGTAAATATTATTAAAAAAAGTCCTGGCTTCTGAGGAAACGGACATATTAGTGATAAAATAAATTCGGTGAATTTTTAGCCGTGATCACATTAATTATATCTATGAATGCCGCACAGAAATGTATGCAGGCAGCAGTAACCTCCGCTATGTCGCTAAGATTTTTAACGGCTAGATTGATAAGACACTCGTCTCGTTATACTCCGAGGTTATTGCCCGCAGGATATTTTTATATGTTCTATTCATATTTAAAATTAATTTTATTATTGTATACTTGACTGTACCTGCGCGAAATAGCACCCGCAACTAACTTCCGAGACGCCATAACATTTGACGCGACCTACTCGTTTTTTTAAGTATTTTACTTAGTGAATAATATCTACCATTTTCAGCTTTATTATTGTCAGGTGACATGATGAAGCCCGGACTTAGTCTGACACCAACATTAGATACTTATTTAGTTACACATTTAATTACAACTTTATATTATATTTAAGTAAAGAATAAATATGAGTAGACATTTAAAATACATTATTATTTTATTATACAAACGATACTGATTCAAATAGCGCTCGAATTTATTAAAATTTGCTCATCTAAATTAGAAATAAAAATGTAATAGTTTTAGCTAAATAATTTATTCAATTTTAAAACACAGACCATTTATTGATTATGAAAATATTCGAGCATAAAACGTATCACTAACCGCATAATTTAATTCTGTATCACATAATTATCGCTTAACTAATTAATATAAATAATATTCATAATATTAATTTAATATGGCAACAAAATAAATGTACTAGCTAAGCACCTAAATATTTTAAAACTATTTACAACATTTTCTACATCGAGTTTTGCGCCATTTTACTTTTGCCATAATTTATGCAATTTTTTCCAAAAAATAGATTCTGTTTTTTTTTCGTGGCAAAGCGTCTATACTCAATTTTTTAAAAAATCCTATTGAAATTAGTTAAAAAATAAAAATAAATAAATGCGGTCGAGTCACACACATGTATACAAAACGATACATGTAACTAATATCTTTAAAGTTGATTTATCATAATTTTCATAATTATATTTTAGTGTATTGTGCACTTTTCGAATTGCACGCTTCGCCACTGATACGTATCAATAATAAAAAGGCGCCAAACTTTAATTTAATTAAAATATGAGATTATACATCACAAATTAAAAAATAAACTTTTTCCTAAATACATATTTACAAACTTAAAACTTTGATATGCACTGTACAATTATTAAATAACTATAAAATTAAAAATATATATTAAATGCACAATAATGGCAAAATGAGAATATTATTCCTTTTCCTACATTTTTTTTTCATACAATTTTTGAAGTATTCATTCAACTGGACTAGTATTTTGGACACAAAGTTTTGTACATTTCGTTCAGAAATATTTCAAGTAGGTATAATAAAGTGTTTAAATTATTCTACGTAAAACTGGGGTCTGATAATGATACCATGAAAAGTAATGTTTCTGATTATTTTTTTTACTGGTATTCCAAAAAAGTATCGATATTTTTATATCGATAAATTGCGGAAAAGAGCCCGCGAGGAATCTACAATCTACCTCTGTCTTGGAGTTTACAAACAATAGTCATGAGAAAGAGATAGATAAAATGAGAGATATAATTATTTATTAATGGTATATCTTGTAGCGTTACCTATTATTAAAGGCTGTTTGAGTCCCTACGTAAAACTAATTTAAAATTCGTGACTCAAATTATACCTGATTGAAATTATTATTTGAAATCAATGCGACAAACAATATAAAAAAAAGATATACGGATGTAAAAAGAAAGGGGGCATCCCCGCGAACCAGAAGTTGTATACATCATTCTGATACTGTATAAGTATCTATTTTTTTATTTTTGAGATCATATTTTTTTTAAATGCTTCTTTCAACTGACAGCCGATCGACGACCGAGCGCGTTTGCCTTAGCGAAGTTTTATGACATTGCAGCTTGATTTATTTAAGCTAATAATATTTTTTTTAAATCTAGCAATAACGTTTTAGTATAGGTAATATAACACGCGGTTAAAGGAATTGCCCGCAGTCCTTTTACATCCAGTATATCAAGAAGACACGTTGCTCCAAAACAATTCAACTAACAGTTGAAGTATCAAAAATTTAAACAAATCACTGGATTCTCAATAATATGATATGCAACTGGAAAATCGTTGTGTAATGGTCGGGCCACAATAACGCGTACAACGGGTGCACTCTATGAAAACGTTCACATAATAGTCCTATGAAATAGGTGCCATTGGGTGCCTAACGTACGTCTACTTTACCTCTCTTTACCTAATTACCGTAGCAATTATATTTTTATTAAAATACTGGATTATGAAAGAATATAATAAACGTATCACTCCGAAAAGTCATCATAGCAAATGTAGTTTTTGAGTTGTAAAATACAAAAAAAATAAATTAATAGTAACTCGGCATATTATGGCAACACGTTGTTGATAAAGCTAGAGAGCTGTAAAGCTGCGGTCGCTATGCCGGCATCAAAAGACAACCAGGTTGACAGTGCACGCTACCTAGCTACTTCCAAACTGATCTCGAAACTAGATTAGGAGACTTCAGGACGGCAGACTGGACTAATAACTATCATCAGTCTGCCTACCATTCTTAATTGATACGGTAATCAGATGAAGACGTAAAATTGGGGAATTACGCGTATGTGGCCTAATCATTACCTCTTAAATTATAATATTTAGGTGACGCTTTTTAAAATAATAGGTAGTAATGAAAAAATTAATATTTCAGGCCTTGATAACGTAGCTGCATCAGTTGCTGGTTTGGCCGGAGCGCGTGGTTTGCCACTGTATGTGTTATCACCTAAAATAGATATGTTTAGTTAAAAACAATTCTTTTATGCATCAAAAGAAAATAAAATAATACTAATGCAGGATTGACATTAATCACAGGATGGTGAATTTCCTTTTTAGCGGAGTGGCCCTGGTCTAGTGGTAGAGAACGGACCTCTTCCTCTCGTTATACCTGGTTACTTCCCATCTGTTCCCGAAACGCTACAAGGTCACTTCACGGGTGTTACTCGTACATTCGAAAGTGGTGGCACTACCTAATGGCGGAGACTGGGCTAATAACCATTATCACTGATTATCAGACTGTCTACCACTCTTTAATAGTGCCTATAGGCACGGGTTCGAACACGGGTCTCATCGATCGTGAGTTCACTAGATCTAGACCACGGCCGCTCTTAAATTTATAACGTTTTTCCAAGTTTATGTGATGTTTATTAAGAAATAAGCTATAACTATTTCTTACCGATCTTTCCAACACCTGATCCTTCACCGGAGCCCTCGCTGTCATAATATGAATCATCACCGGAGTATCTATGATCACCGGAGCCCTCGTCTTCTCCAGCTTGGTCTCGCAACATTGCAGCATCTCTTGGTAATAACTCATCATGTAAGTATTCTTCTACAAACCACTGTTGACAATATTATAATTTAATTACGCTGTAAATTATAGCTTAGTAATTATAAATTAATTAAAAAAATAAACGATAGCACTGTGCGAGCCTACAAGGACTGGACTTGCAGCTAACTTCACTTGACAGATGTGCACAAATAACTCAGTACCACCAGCAAATAAAATCTGAATAAATCCGATTGCTTTTTTGTACTTAACAAATAAAAATGTAGTTAACGCCTTGAATTCGTCGTAGTGACATTTTAGTAGTTACACATGAGAGGTTTTCAATGCATTATGTTAATTTGTTTATATATTTTTTTTTTGTGCACTTTACATATCAATAATCAAACACTTGCAAATTGTGGAACAAAATGGAGTCCTATTCTTTGTTGGATCGCATAGTAAATAAGAATTTAAATAAATGCATAATAATTATAAGGTTTTTTCAGTAATATCGTGTTAATAGCATTATATTGATAAATATTAATCGAGTACATTGATTTCTAAATATAATACAAAATAATGAAAGTTGATATAGAGTAATATGAAAGGCATATATCTGGACAAATTAATCACTAATTAAACGGAAATCTGTCTTACCGTTCTAGCGTTCTGCATACGTACAGCGAGTTCAGTAATTTCAGCATGTATCTTTTGATTGTAAACTTTCACTTCAGGGTTATTCTTTTCTACCGATGATACAAGTGCCTTTGTGTATCTAAAGAAAAGCGTAAACTTATTGTTGTTGAAACTACCTTAAATATCGCTTGGAAGTAGCAGGGTAAATGGTTATTAGCCCATTTTGCCGTCTTAGAGAAGTACCATCACTTTTAATTGTAACGTAACAACAGGGTTGATGTGACCTAGCAGCTTGGAAGTGGCAGGGTATACGAAGACTGTGTTCGAATGCCTAAAGTCTGCCTAAAGTCGGCATGGGCGACTGCTGCTTCTAGATATTTCTCTCTGGTAGCTCTTTTTTCGAAGACAATACTCACTCTCCCACTGAGTCTCCTGTCCAGCAATTAGTATTGTTCGAATGAGCCAAATCAGGATCATCACAGATGCGATCAGACAAGTTTTCGAAAATTCTTCGTTTTTCAAATAATGATGCTAAAAATTCCATCATTTGGGTGAAATGTGGCGGCTCTCTGATCACGTCTCTTCTCAGATGTACTGTGTGTGATAAAATGGAAACTGGACTATCTAATGTGGTCGGTTTTCCACATTCTTTTTGTACCTGAGAACAATGTGAAGTTATTATAACTGTGAACTTTGTGAGATGAGTTATGGAATGGGATGGGGATAGAGAATAACGATAGGATGGTCAAAATATAAAGAATAAGATTGAAGATCGTGATATGTTTTTAAGTCACCCCATACTAGTAAGTCTTGTATTATTATTTTTTTGTAATTCTTTTTCCGAGCATTTTTTTTTTGTATGTGTCTAATTATATTAATGTTAAGTGTGCATTTACTTTCATCGTCTATCACCCCTTATTGAAATTTATTAAAATCTTTAATGGTTTCGTTTATTAATTTGCGGGAGCACTATTTAAGTACACTATGCAAAAATATAAACTTTAAAAGAAATTTACTGAATTAAAATTCAATTAATTAACAATTATCATTATTAAAAATATTTTATAGATAACAAACAAACGGAGGTACTTTAATATTTATACATTATTGTATATATTATCATTTATTATTGTGAAAAAAATATTGTCATCCATATACAAACATGCACAAATAAAGAGGGCAATATCATATAAGTCAGTCACAAATATGTATTTCATATTACGTATTGACACGTGTAATGGCACTTAACAAGTTGATATGACATGAACAAATGAAACATCACGCAATCTTGTTCGTCAACAAAAAGTTTTGCGTTACCAACATGAAGGAAAGACATCGGAATTCTCGCTCTCGGAAATAGCCGTCGCGTCGCATGTTTGCGGTGTGAACGCCCGCGACGACGTGCGTCTTTGCAAAATAAACGACACTCTTGCATTCGACAAAATGTTACGATTATTTCTGTAATACCTATCTTATTTCATATTTACAGCAGTGGCGAAAATACAAGCTGATACAAGAATGAACACATCGCAATCCTGTCGTATATTTTTTTTTTTTAGATTTTTTTTTTTTTTAGATAGATTTAGAATCTCGATTGACGCCTATCGCATATTAATGAATTTAATATACAAGCTCTACGACAAGTCATAAATCAATAATTATTTATTCTATATAGCATTTTTTTGGCATATTTAAACGTGGAGGAAATTCCTGAATGTAGTATATTTAAAATGTATAGAGGTCCATTTCTATTACTTTCATTTCTACGAAATTTGATAACCAATGGGGACTACGACTTCTTATTGGTTAAAAATATCGTAGAAATAAAAAGTGAATGAATTTATACTTTTTAAGTTCGAGAATTTGGGCCTTGGGGGTTGTTTATTTTTATTATTGTTATTATGATAAAGTAATTAATTATTATTAACGTGAAAGCCAACACCTGAGAGTCCATACATTTTGTATTACAACATTGTTTGAAACATAGCAGATTTATGTTGAAATTAAGTAATTTTAGAACTTTCTCAGCACTAATTTTTATCGCAAATCACTATAATAAACAAATAGCTACGGCACAGAATATATAAAACGCATTTAAAATATTTTATATTGGTTATATTTCACAAGCATTTTATACTCGTATATTCTGTGCTGAGAAAGTTATATAAATAAATATAAAAAAATAAAGTGGTCAATACTAAGTAACTCTTAGCTTTTAATCTATTGGTTATCGATTGGAAAGTAACTTTTGTAAGAAAATAAAGTTTTTCAAATAGATAAAGCGAGAAAAGACTTGTTAGTTTCAAGAAGACAAAGAGTTTTAATACATTAAATAGTTGAGTCACGTATTTGTGTAGGTAAGCTATCACTTGTCTGAAAGTCCGCTGAAACAATTATTGTGTTGAATTTTCTTTATGTTTTTCCAGACAGTTTGACGATTTAAATTTTTCAATTTAATATAAATAACGTAATAACAATTTTTTCTTTTTATTACAATATTATAATGCAAAGAAACTATAAAATAATTTATATGAAAAAATAAGATTTTGAAAGTAGACAATATTAATATCTATATTATATAAAAAATCAATTGCTGTTCGTTAGTCTCGCTAAAACTCGTGAACGGCTGGACTGATTTGGCTAATTTTGGTTTTGAATTATTTGTGTAAGTCCAGGGAAGGTTTAAAAGGTGAGTAAATATGAAAAAAATTCTTGGAATATAGTAAAAACAACAATTTCGCTTTCCCTTAGAAACTATTCCTTTGGTTTTGAATGTCAAACATTTCATGTTTGCCGGTTTGCCCCGTCGTTCAGAAATCAAATTCTGAGGCGGTACGAAGTTTGCCAGGTCAGCTAGTTAAAATATATTAAATCCAATTATAAGAATTAAAAAAAATTTTAATCACGGAACCACTCACTCGTTTGCCGTACTGCGGCGGTAGTATCCCGAATATTTTTTCAATAACTTATCATTTTACAAGACAAAATTTTCGTTTCCTTATATAATGTTTTTTAATAAAATTAAGAAATAGGATGTCCATACCTGGGTCGCTGCGAGCCCTAGATTACATGATTGCACTATGGCTACAATAGCTGTAATGACGCCCATAATGAAGCGCACTATAGCTTAACATCAAGCGAAGTGTGGTCACATGACGAGGTACTATAAAAAACGTATATGTGGTTAGATAAAGTGAGTTGTCTAGTAAAGTTATAAATATTAAAAACATATCTTTTAAATTGAATAACCGGCTTAACAGCAGAGCGTAGTAAAAAAGGATAAAAAGCGGTGTGTGAACATCATGATATTTCTATAAATTATTCCATAACTATAATTACAGAGAATATAATAAATGCAATTCTGTGAAAAGATATAAAACGCATTTATTGTTCTTATCGAGTATCATAGTCCGGCTTAATATGAAGCTACATTGCGATAATGAAAGCGGTATCTGATCAAATAAGTGTGGTTACTCAGTACTCATGTACCCAGTTTTTTTATAGGGCACTCTCAATCTGATGTTAAGCTAGATTTCATGCTCTTACAGACAAATGTTTAAAAGCAACAAACGCCTCCGATATGACGGCTTGGTGACTAGTGCACGGTGCAGGTTGACAGGGCAGACTCTTCTCGTTATATCCGACTGTTTCTATGTTAATTCTACTAATGTAGGTAGGCACTAGATAAATTCAAAGATATGTTTATACAAATAAATCGCACTATAATAGCAAATCGCGTCATAGCCTAAATTTTTCATTGCATTTTGATATAGGTAATTGATATTTTTCTTTCATATGAGAGTAGAGTTAATAGATAACAGACGCGGGTTCTATTTGATCTTAACATTATAATACATATAACAGTATTGTACAATATTATTTGATTATCAACACAGTCTTGGGGTAGTCCCATCACTTTCATGTGTATAATACGTATTTTAGAAAAAACTTTGATCAATTTCTCTGTTGTAGCAGTTGTTTTCGTTCAACCTAAACAGCAGAGGGCCAAGTATCCATTTACATTTACGCTGTCACCACGTAAAGTGAGACCTCTACAGCATCCAAATAATAAATTATGACCGCCGAGGTTAGAAAATTTCTGGCAAAACGATCGATCACGATATTAGTGAAAAACTTTACGTCGCGACAGAGTAAATGTGAACTCATACTTGGCTCTCTAACGCGACGGAGTGTCGTCATAAGTCGAGCTTCATAAAAACGGAGTTGAAAAGGGACTTAAGCCTGTCACGGTTTAACTCCGCAAGTGTAAAAATATATCTAGGTACACTGAGTATCTACAAAAATATGCAAAATAATGACGACTTAACATCAAGGTCGTCTGGGAATCCCGAAAGTAAAAAAAACTTATTGCGTAATAAGCATAAGCAAAATACATTACAAGAAATAAGTGACTATTGATTTCATATCCATTTTTTAAAGATCTTTGTATCCATATTATAAAGAAGAATAATTTTATGAAAACTGTATTCGAATTGATTGCAGGCAAGAGCCTGAAGGTGGAAAATAATTAAAGACTAGTTGTTTGTCTCCTTTACGTTTCGCAACTATCAGCAGCAGTTCGATTTGTAAAATTATTTTTTTATTACACTTTTTTGGAATAAACGCAGATGAATTTTGGGGCATAACTATTTTATCCCTACAAAAGGTCCCTGGGAACAGGAAAGCGTTTATGAGTTACTCATAATGAGTAGCTCGGCATATGACCCCACTCCGCCCGATGTTAAGCTTGGCCACATAAATGTCCGCAAGTAGCAGACTGTAACCTCCGCTATACCAGTTTAATCTCCCGTTATACCCCTCTACTTCCAAATGAATGAAATGAAAATCCTTTATTAACGTAGGCATGGACTTAGCATGCACTTGTTCATCGTCAGAATCTTCTTTTGGCTTCGGAAAAGCATATGACGAGAAAACAGCCATAAGAAAGTCGTCAATTATTACCTGTGTTTATAATAACAAAAAAAAAACTGAAATATAAATTCACAAAAAAATAGTCGTAACTAATTTAACAAACATAACTAAACCACAATATGGTGATCCTGAAACGCGACTATATTCTCTACTGAGCCAATAACCACCAGCAGTCTACATACCACACTTATACATTTATAATAATTATTCGATTCATAAAAGTAGACAAAAATAACAACCAAAATGTTCGCTTAATTTCGTATATGTATGTACTTGTATGCTATAGGAATTTCAATAAACTCTAAAGGATGTATGACTCAAAATTGACTATATAGAATTTACAACAATCGGCTTAATTAACACCAGTAACAGCGGACATTCGCATCCTATCGTCTCATATACAATACCTACAATCTACATACTATAGAAATAGTATTATAATAAAAATAAAGTAAAAATTCTTTATTTCAGATCAACGATCCATAATAATATTTAGTATTAAGAAGTGAAATAAGAGCAAAAAAGAGCAAATAATAAAATAGAAAAAGGAAGAATAGCTATCTTCAATAATTTATATATATTTTAGTTTAATAAGTTTTTAATGCATTTATTGTAATAGTATGCCCACAAAAGAAATCATGTTTGTACTTCTACGTTGAAATGGGCTTCATTTTGAATTGATCTAGCCAAACTAAATATTGTTTCATCGAAACGAAAGTATTACTATAGTTTTAAAAACATCATAGACAAGATCCGTAATTAATTTCCTAATTCGTAACTGAACAAAACAACCCAATTTATATTATGTGTTCATTTTAATTGAAATTCTATTCAGAACTGTTAAAATATTGGTTTTGATATTCATGTTTTCCTGTGATAGTTTATGAATAGAAACGTATCGTTGTTACCAATATGATTATTACAAAATATTATATTCACGTAGTAGATATCTAATAATTAAGTAATGCCCTGATCTAAAATAATTATGAAAGTTGTGTAAAAGTAATATATTTTATTACAGTTGCGGAACGACTCTATCTTGCGTCCATAAAGAACCTATTAGACACCAATAAATATGTGTAATACGGTAATAAATAAATAAATCGTTCTTCCGATCTGTGGTTATTGAGATGAGGCTGTATGCCTGCGCCTACGCATGGAGCGCGAGGCGGGCGCCTCTTCGGCCAGAGGTGAAAGCACCTTGACATGATAAATGCGTGGGTTGACGCATATTGCACACAAGTAGGAAGGCAAAATTATCAATTTATCTACGCTCGTGAGAGGTCAATAACCAATAAGATGAAAAGATATACTAAAAGTAATAAAATTTAATTGTACAAAAAACTCGATTTATTGTTTAAAAACTTGACACTTGGATAATGTCTTTGTCAAGAAAATCAAGAAAAAATTATGTAGATACATCGATCTTTATTAATAATATTATAACTTTTTAAAAAAACAAGTTTTATTTCTATGTAATGAGAAATATATATTTATTGCAGACATTAATTTAAAGATGTAACGTTTATATTTTTTCATCGACCTCTGTGGCGCCAATCGGTTTGTTACGCGGAAGTCCCAGACAAAACATATATTTATAACATTATTTTAAAAAAGAAAGTATAAATATTTTTTTCTTATATTTGTACAGAAGTACATATATTGTCCTTATTCTGATGGGCATCATACAGGGTATCTTATATTGTGTATAGGTACACATATTAAGTATGTTTTATTCATTGGAAGTTTATTTAAAAAAAGTTACGTGTGTGTGTGTGTATTTGGTGGGTGTTTAAGCAGAGTAAGTATAATGTGGATTATTATATAATATTTCGGTCACGCTCCCGAACAAAAGAGTGGATTTGCATAGTCATACGTTTGATTCATCCGCGAATGACATCATTATTAGAAAAACTATTTTGCTATAAGTTAACCCGATAGTTGTCGAATCGAACATAACTTAATTTTCTCAAATGAATTCCCGAATTGTACAATTATAATAATCTGAGAGGTCTAGTGGTCTAGTGCTTAAGGATGGACCTCACGATCGGTGAGACCTGTGTTCTAACCTTGCTCAATTTTGACTAGTACCAATGTTGTATTAAGCTGTTATATTAAGGGATGGTTATTAATTGGTTCCAAATAATATTTTAATTAGAAAGCCCTGTGTTTTCTCAACACACTTAAATAAAAACATAATTAAAAAATAATTAATTATAAACATATTTTTAAAACATTGTTTTTGTGTAAAAACGGGGAAAATATGATAATTTCTTAAAAATGTCATAATTTTTAAACCAGAATGTATAAAAAAAAATTACCAAATTATATTGTAGATATTGAACCCCTCTATCTGTAGAATACCGTTGATACCACTACTTACGGGTCGCTCAGTGCATTTAAAAAAAAATACGTTGAAGCACTGTATTATTTAGTGTGGGCAAGAAATATCGCAAAAGCTCATATTCGAAAAATATAAATGAAAACGATACGTCAAGTTTTCAATCACTTGACCCTAGCTCGTTTAAAATATTTGCTTGTTTCACTAATAATGTAATATACATAGGTATAAGATTACCTAATAGCTTCTGAGCAAAAAATAAACAATGTTCACTAACCTCACGATTCTAATTCTGATTTTTATATCTAGTATTAAAAAAACACCGTTCCGCGTGTTACATGAAAAAGTATAAATGTTTTATAAAGAACTATCACAATGAAATCGTGCTACGAACGCAAAAGTGATCCTAAAGTAGCTAAGCCATCATAAAACATAAATCAAAACTTTTGAGTTGCTTAATTTTTAAAAATTATATTAGGTGCTTACATATCAAATTGGCGTTTTTCGTACTGGCCACTTTAATCACGATTTTCTCCTCTTTGGTAAGGAATTCCAAATTCAAATTTTCACAGCTATTTACTCATGTATTTATCCTTCGATGACCGTCATTCATTTGTTTTTTTTCTTCTGTTTTTTTCTGTTTGCGTCACTCATTTTACAAAATGGAAAACTTAAAATATCGCATTATTTACGAGTACGAGTTCCGCCGTGGCACTAGTGCTGCGGAAACGACTCGAAGGGTGAATGATGTGTATGACGGACATGTCGCAAAAGAAAACACAGTTCGTTTTTGGTTCCAACGTTTTCGTTCTGGAAATTTCGACCTGCAGAACAAGCCCCGTGGACGGCCTGAGACCCAAGTTGATAATGAAGTATTGAAGGCTATTGTGGAAGCGGATCCATCGCAAACCACGTCCGAGTTAGCTGCAGGCTGCGGTGTTAGTGATAAAACTGTTTTAATTCACTTGAAGCAAATTGGGAAGATTAAAAAGCTTGAAAGGTGGGTACCTCACGAATTGACTGAAGCAAACCGGCAAACGCGCGTCGACTGCTGCGTTACATTACTGAACCGGCACAATAATGAAGGTATTTTAAACCGAATCATTACCTGTGATGAAAAATGGATTCTTTACGATAATCGAAAGCGCTCAGCGCAATGGTTGGATCCTGGCCAACCAGCCAAATCCTGCCCCAAGCGAAAATTAACCCCAAAAAAGTTACTTGTAAGCGTTTGGTGGACTAGTGCCGGTATTGTTCATTACAGTTTTCTCAAATCTGGCCAGACTATTACGGCTGATGTCTATTGTCAGCAATTGCAAACCATGATGGAAAAGCTAGCGGCTAAACAACCTAGGCTGGTCAATCGCTCCACGCCACTGCTGCTTCACGACAACGCTAGACCACACACTGCACAACAGACGGCTACCAAATTAGAAGAGCTTCAATTGGAATGTCTAAGACATCCTCCGTACTCCCCGGACCTTGCTCCAACAGATTACCATTTTTTTCGAAATTTGGACAACTTCTTGCAAGGGAAAAAATTCAACTCTGATGGGGCAGTCCAAATCGCCTTCACAGATTTTATTGATTCCCGTCCGACTGGTTTTTTTAGTAAAGGGACCAATGAACTACCTATGAGATGGCAAAAGTGCATAGAAAACAATGGTTCATACTTTGATTAATTAAATATATTATATTTAAAAATATTCGACTTTTTGTTCCTCCCATACAAAACGCCAATTTCATATGTAAGCACCAAAGATAATATATATCCATGGTAAGCACCTAATATTTAAGTAATTTTCATTTGCAGATTTAAACGACATTTAAACTAATTTCATTAATAACGTTCTAAATTCTTTCTTAGATTTTGCGCGAACACATTTTAAATAAATTAATAATTAATTTAGAATATTAATTAATTTTATGCGGTTTATTATTATCTTTATAGATTAACCGAAACAATAAAATAAAGCTTACAGTTATTAAAATAAACGCGATAGTCAATAGCATAAAATATTTTAATTTCTTTTATTATATGAAATATAATAAATAGTATTTCTTGATACTTAATTTTTGAATGAAAATATATTTTTTATTGTAGCTCATTATATGACAACACTCTGCCTGATGTAAAGCTAGAGTGCCGTCCATGAAAGGAAAAAACTGCTACTATACAGAAATCTTAACAGGCAGCAGTCGCCTCCGCTATGGAGGAGACGAGTATGCACCATCTAGATTGACAGTGCACACTCCTTTCGTTACACCTGGCTATTTTTTAACTGTTATTGAAACACGACAAGGTCACTTCACTTGTTTAACATTCGAAAGTGGTGGTACTACCCCAGAACAGCAGACTGGGCTATTAACTATCATCAGTCTGCCTACCGCTTTTAAATTGTCCTGAAATGCTTAAAGGTAAATAAATTTCTAAGAAACAGTGACCAATGATATAACAAACTCGAAGCGGTATATCGTTTCCGCGATTTCCATTGTTGATGATGAGCATTGTGGGCGGTGGACAGGTCTTCATCGGAGGGTTCATCCGACCGAAACACCCACGAAATGACCTATTATGACCTCGATTTGCGACCCACGTTATAAACTCTGCAGTTTGTAATTATTAATAAGTGTTACTAACAAAATAGAAGATAACATAAACAAAATATGTTTTCTCTTGTCTTCCTTTTTTTTTTGTTACGGCATTGTAACATTTTGCCAGTGTGGTTATTGTTATGGTTATTTGTACAGTCTGCCGTCCTGATGTGGTACCACCACATTCGAATGTAACACCCGTGAAGTGACCTTTCGATTAGTTTTTTTTACTAAACAGTCAGGTCAAGTCTCAGTCAAGTCAAAAATTGCTCCAGTCAAGTGGTAGAATCTTTACTAAAACTTTCTACGGAGTTTTGGAGGGAAAATAGAAACACATGTTTTCTTCTTTTGAATTGTTTGCCCACACACACACATGTTCACGAACACTTAATGGTTAATAATCCACCATTATTACACATTAACACTCGAAGAAACACAAGTTTAGGAAAATAATTCAAGACAGATAACCTGATGTCACAAGATGGCCGCCAAAAAACCCTCGATTAGTACTGTAATAAAAGTAACTGTACACAGTTGACAGAAGAGGCCTTGTTTAACAATTTATTACAGCAGCGGGTAGTAATTTTGCAAAATGCTATGGAAAATACAGATCTTACATCTTATGATTAGTTTCACAAGTTGTCTAACCGTACTAAATCATAGTAGACTGTAATGAATAAAACTTACAAGTTTATATTTTACTGGACGATTTAACCTAGATTTAATTACTGTAATTGAATCATTTTTATAAATACATGTACAACTAATCGTTTATGGCGTATTTCGTGAGCGCTGTGGATAGTTTTGTAGCAGATTTTTTTTAGGTCTCGCAGACCCCCGGGAAATGCTCTAAGAATGAAATGTCAGTGAGTGTTAGCTTCGAGCTTTATATAATATGATTGCTGACTTCCAAATACTGTGCAAGAAGAAGGGTACAACAAACATTAAAAACCCATACTTACCCGAAACCTACATATACAAACAGAAAGAGCTTAGAAGTGATTTGCCTACAGACCATATGTTTTGGAATTTAGGGTTTATGTTGTATTAATTAACGGCGACTATCCCCAAATAAAACTACAAATACACAAACATTAAAACACTCATAAAATATATAAAAACACTTACTTTTTCCTCTAAAGCAACACCATTTCTTAACGATTGTAATACAGCATCGGAGATTTTGGTGTCGAGGGACGATAAAGTTGTCTCTCCTGTGTCACTACGAGTTAATCGTTCCAGGTCTTCCACGTACTTGCTCCATTGGGCATCCAGTTCACCTAGATATCCTAGACAACTGTAAACAAAATACTAAGTCAGGATCTTGTAGACCGTTGTTCAACATTCTCAATCCATCTCTAAGGAATCTTTTATATGGGAAACCAAAACCTCGAAACTTTCTTTAATTAACGGACTATCTAATGCAAACAGAATTTTCCAAATCGGACTAGTAGTTCAGGACTTAAGTTACTTGGGAAACGGTAATTTTTGTAATGTCTATTGTGTCCGCCTGATAAATAAGCTAAAGTGCGGTTGATAAGTGAGAACAACTGTACACACTGCTCTTCATTATTATACCTGGCACTTAACGGATGTTACGAGTACTCTTAAAAGTGTGATACCACCATAAACTGCAGACTGGACATAACCATCATCAGTCTGCCTACCACTTTTTAAAAGTACTTTAAAAAAGCGAAAGTCGTAGTTGTGAAAGTGGATAAAGATCATGAAATCAATCTATCCCCATTCCAAAGCAATTCGAATATTTCATAATTTTAAAACAGTATTTATATGAAAGAAGATGTATGTCTTCTAATTCTGTCAACAATTTAGTTGCCTACACCAGCGATCGATTAAGGAAGACTTAGTAATTAAACTGTAACATATCTTGGCACTTAATCCAAACAGAATAATTTCCGGAGTGCTGATGCGTGGCAATGCGGAATGATTGCATCCCTAATGGTATCTATTTAGGAATTAGGTCTGCTAACAATTATGGCTAAAATCAGGTGGTAAACTAACCTTAGTTACGACCTCATCTTACTAATAGCACTGTAGTGGTAAAATTATTGAAATAAAGTATTTAGGAAGAAAGCGGTCTAAGTCTTTGTTTGAGTTAATAATTGCAGACTAAGGTTGCCTTGTGATTAAGTAAGGATTGAATTACCAGGCCTTAGATACGCTAATAAAGCATAAAAAAGATATCTATACATAAAGTAGAATATAGAATCTTAGTATATGTTAATATAAATGCGAAATACATACCCTCGAACAACATTTAAGCAATAATTCTTGCAGGGTCTAGCATTAAGTCCTTTACATCTAGCGCAGGCCGCAGCCCTCATTAAAACATCTGAGCAGTAGCTATCGTCATTCTTCTTGAGTAAATCTGCACTCGTCGACAATACTATAGCACCATAAGCCAATGCATGCATCAGAGCTTTAGCACCTTCTAGGGATTTCTGTAGACTTTTGCCCAGCTGTGTAAAATTTAAAAAAATATATATAATATCACTCATTTATTTGAATTAGTTGATTTTTTTGTTCAATTTCATCATAATTTAACAATAATAAATCTAACAAAACCAACCTTTTCCGGTACATCTCCAAAAGGCTGCACAGTGTAATATGCATCTCGTAAGCAAAGCTCATATTCCGGGGTCAGTTGTTTCTTATCAAATTTAAGTACTTTATGATATGCAACAGGGAAAACATCTCGAAAGAATTTCGTCGTACTCGTTGCTAAATTTTTGGGATGTGCAGCCATATGCGTTTTATGTATGGTTAAATCAGATCTTGTTATTAAAACTTCTCTTATATCTTCATAGAAGGCAGCGACGTGTGCCCGCGTCCTTATTTCATGTTCTCGATACACCTGGGTGAATAACTGCGTAGTTTTATTCAGTGACTGTCGCGATAGTGTCGTTAAATGTTCTGGAACAGAAAGAATTTGTTTTAGCCATTACTTGATTAAAAAAATAGTAAAGGGCGTCCTAGGTCTTTCTAGGACCAGATTGACAAGGTTTATGAATTAGATGTGGAACGTGAAATGTCTGTCAGTCCTCCTGGGGACATCGGGGTGCTGCAGTGACACACAATAAGCAGTCATAACCGCTTAATTGTTAGAAAACAGCCTGTCAGGAATTTACAATCTAGGTAAAAGTGGTGCTATGATAATAATACCTCTTCATTACTAAATAATCTCAAATATTTATTTGAGAAAAACATCTAGTTTAAACGATTTAGTTTGGGATTAAAATATTTTCAAAACAGTCACTCCAACTACATTTTTTCATCTCCAACTATTAAGTAAAATATGTACAATGTCAACACTATCTGTGACAGTTACATTGTAAACAACTGCTTATCTATGAACAATATTATCTAGGTCGCTTTTATCTGGAAGAATGAAATCCCAGCCACCTCTGAGTGTCTTGCTTCATTTCATCTTATGTGGTATAACTTTATTGTTTGTTAACTTTAACTTAAGTAAATATTTTATACAGTTTAATTTTTTATAGTAGCTCGGCATTTAATCGCATTTCACCTGATGTTAAGGCGTGTTACATAAATCGCCTACGCTATGCGCTAGATAGTGGTTTTATCCAATCTTGAACGTAAATAGAAAGCAAAAGTTAAATTATAATACATTATTGTCGATCGAACACAAAATATTTAAGTTAAATATCAACTAAATCCAACTCTGCAAAAGAAGTTCTATAACTAAAGTCAAAGATTTTATACAGCGTACTATAGTTTATTTTGATTTATTTTATGCTGGACGCTTCCAACGTTTCGAAAGCTTTAAAGCCATCGTGGTTGCGGTGAGAAACAATCGCGAAAAATAATTAAATATCAAGATATACTATTGAAAAAAATTAGGTATAATTGTCGGTTATTATTTATTAATTTTTTTGGCAATTGCATTTTCTATTTTCTATCCAGTTTTCATTACAATTTAATAAGTAAAATCTTACAGTTCAAATAAATATAGTAAGTACCTATCTACGAGAATTAATTGTAAATTTAGTTAAATACTAAAGCATTTTCAATAGTGAATAGGTTCTTGTACGTTACGTAAAAGCTCTATCGATTTATACGTCGAACAACCACATATTCTAGCTGATAAAAGTTTTAAAGAGGTTTTCATCGTATCGTGGTTTCCAATAGAATTTTATATTGCACTAGCTATTTCCTATAACGAAATCATTTTCAACATTTTAAACACAAGTGTTTAGTTTAAAAAAAGTCCCTAAATTTAAAATAATTCTTATAATAGATTTCGTTTTTTATAGATAATACAAAAAATACTAAAAATATAATTAATAAAATTTTAATTTGTCTCGATTTTCTATATATAAACAGCCCACGAAGGATGAACCAACCAACTCTCAATTTTCAAGTGCAAATCTGTTATGTTGTAGAAAAAATGCAGAATGTAAATTGAATAATATTTATATAAAAATATTTTATGCGGCGTCCTATTAATTATTATGTTGGTAATAATTTAATTTAATGAAGTTTCAACTTAGTAATAATAATAATAATTTAATTCATAAATGCAACATAACCTATTATAATTATAAATTGAATAAAAGAAAACAAATGAAAAATTATACAAAAAAAAATCTTATATGTACTTTAATGCAAAACTAATAAGAAATAAAATACAAATAAAATCAGATTCAGACAGATAATTAAATAAAAATAAAATAAATCTGTATATAAGTACAAATACGTGAAGCGACCTTGTCGCGTTTCGGGAATAGTTTGAAAGTAGCCAGGTATAAGAGATGAGTGTGCACTGTCAATCTAGATGGTACATGCTCGTCTCCTCAAGCCGGCATAGTGGAGGCGACTGCAGCCCGTAGAGATTTCTCTGTGGTAGCAGTTGTTTCTATTCATGGACCGCACTCTAGCTTTATATCAGGTGGAGTGTTGTCACATGTCGAGCTACAATAAAAAAATTAAAAAAAAAGTAGATGTCAAAAGGAGCAGTGCTTATTTCACAATTATTTGAGGTTTGAGTTTATTAATTATGTAACATTTACCTTCCGCACTAGTTTTAACTGTGTTGCGGCAAGGCGACACAAGGCGATTAGTAAATAACGTCACTCTTCCTAGCATAGAATTGACATGCACATTTATTATTCATAAATAACTCAATCCCATTGACAAATATGAAGTCGACGTGTTAATAATGCGTTTCTCTTTATAATTTACTTGGTAGGTACTTTATATTCGAGAGCTGGGACATATTATATTAACATATGAAACGATATGAGCATAAAACTACACCTTCATTCATATTCACACTCGTCACACGGCTAAATACATCTACTAGAATGAAACCGGATAAATGAATTAATTTGGTAGGGTTGGCACTTCTACGGTTTGAGAAAATGCAGTCATTTTGGAAAAACAATGGCGGTAACCATAATAAAAACGATCCACAAATACCTATACATGTATTAGTGGGTATCGCAATTAGGTAATATTGTATCAGAGCTGCCGTGGTCTAGCGGTAAGATGCGTGAACTCACGATCGATGAGTCCCGTGTTCGAACCTCGCTAAATTCTGACCGGTACCAATTTAACTTTGTTATATGTACTTTGGTCGCTCAGTGCCTATAGGCAATATTAAAAAGTGGTAGGCAGACTGATGATGATTATTAGCCCAGTCTGCCGTCCTGGGGCAGTATCACCACTTTCGAACGTAACACCCGTGAAGTGACCTTGTCGCGTTTCGAGAATAATTTGAAAGTAGCCAGATATAACGAGACGAGTGTGCACTGTCAATCTGGATGGCACATGCTCGTCTCTTCAAGCCGGCACAGTGGAGGCGACTGCTGCCTGTTAACATTTCTCTGTAGTAGCAGTTGTTTCCATTCATGGACTACACTCTAGCTTTACATCAGGCGGTGTGTTGTCACATGCCGAGCTACAATAAAAAAAATGTATAGAGAGATTACAGAATGAATTTATTATTTGGAACTGAATAAAAAAAATTACGGCCTACTGTCGCGTTTATTTTTCGTTACGTTTGGAAAGCTCTGCAGCCATCGTGGTCTCGGTGACATACGAAATAAAAACGAATAAAAAATTATTTTCTTCGATTTCTAGTTTTTCTTTTTAATTACATATTTACTTTTATTGTATTTTAAACCGTATCATTATCGTAAAGAAAAATTTGTCATCAGTTGATTTGCGACAACCTTAATGTATTTCGTCTGCAATGTTACTGTATACCGACTGGGACCTCTAGACGCCCTTCATGACGCGCCTGCGAACTGATTCTCTAATATCTAATACAACCCAATAATATTTATGGCCGTCTTATACTACTTACACAAGATGTCAACCGTGCGTTTGGAGCTAAAACCTCAATTTAATTAAATTTACCATGTCCTTTTTTTCTTTTGTTTTATACAATTACAGTAATATTAGAAAAATTGATTTTTCTTTATCAAATTGATCTTAATTCGACATGAAAGACGGATTGACCGAAAAAGCTTTTATATAAGTAATTATTACTACTAAAATTCACATTAATTATCCTTAAAGCTTTAGTCAAAACAACTAAAATTATTGTAGGTACGATAAAACCAAACATTGAACGTGAATCGATTTAATAATAATCAGATTTTATAAAACATATTCATTGTCTTCTTAACAATAGATGTCATTATGGTATATTTAAGTTATAAAATATGTAATGACTGAAACTAAATCAATTTTCCTGTTTATATTTCATCATCAAGCATATTATAACAAAATTGCGACTGAATAACGACCGAGATAACAATATTCAGTTATCCGGGCGCTTGGTTAGAATCTAAAAAGGGATTATATTATATATCAAATACTAAGAGAAGAAGAAAACATTTCTCCTGATAAAATGTATGTACAAAATGATATGCAAATATTGTATAATGAAAGATGTGCGTGTGGTTTCAACCGGTGTAGTAGGACAATAGAATAAAACGTAACCCTTCAGCAATTCCCTTCGGGTAGGTGAAGCACTCTTTGTTCTTGCTTTAACAAGCTGTGCATTATAGTTCACTATAACAATACTACTCGCTATTTTTTGCTACAATTGCTGGAGTATCGTTTTAATTGAAGAGCACTCTCAGAAGGAGGTGAGCTTATAATTGGTTCTCGATTTTCTTTAGTGAACGCTCGCGAGGGGTAATAGTTGTCCTGTTGTACGAGTAGCGAGTACGACCCTTTTTATAACTAACTCGAGGGGAAAAAGGGTAGAGAAATATTACAACTTTTACTGTCTATACCTTCGGTTTGTCGCGCGACGTCTAGTCGATATCGATTTGGGGTATATTTTAAGACATTCTTATGGGAGCCAAAGCTGTCGTCAATTGCTTTTCTATTAAAATATTAAAGCGATCAGTCTCTGTGACGTAGTGGTCACATGGCGCATTAAATTAAACGTATAAAGGTTACACGGATAAAGTAAATATCCCATGTGTATGAATTTCAGGTCAGAGCATTGTATTTTTAAGTACCAGGTACATATTTATTATTATTTTATTTCCAAATGATGCACGTAAATATAAATAAAATAGTGTAAAAAAAATTGAATTAAGAAAGCGATTGTGTCCTAAATCCTAATGGTGATTTGTTAATTCCACATATGTACGGTACGTGTCCCAATACCAAAAAGAAAATTATCATAACATTGCTAGCAGATGAAGAAACATGTGAAATATGACAAGTTTAAATTAACGTTCACTTACTAAAATTTTCCCACGAAATGAATGTATCTGTATATATCTGTAATTGAATTTGACATTCAGTAGTTGATTTTAACAGTTTTACGAATATTTAAATCTCTGTAAATTAAAAGTTTATTAATAATTACAAACAAAATAATTATTACAAAAAATATTAATATAAAAATCGCGTATGTAAGAGCTTAGTTTAAGGCTCTATAATGGCGATTCCAGTTACAACACGAGTATTGGGAGAATGGAATTGTGGACCGGTCGCGTCTGCATCGGGAACAGTTAAAGCTCTCATTCAGATTATCGTTCATGATAACAGATATACAAATTATCCTAATGAAAATAACATAATATATTTTATTTTAACGTGTAACATATACAGATTCGATTTTTTTTTCGTATTACCAAGTTAACTGTTTCTTGTTGTTTCATCAATGGCAATGAGATCTTTTGTTTTCTTTTTCAGTAATACTAATATGTTTCAGAAGACCTTGTCTTCAGTTTTCTCTTCAATTTATTTATTGATATAGTGGTACAATCTTTATTGTTACTTTTAGAGCAGATTTAGATGGAAAATGAAAACAGAAGCTTTTTTTTTCTATTTTGAATGATTTACCCAAAATAAATGAACTCGAAGAAATACAAGTTGAAGAAAATAATTGAATTGAAGAAAAAAATTGTAATGGACTAAGTTTAATTATGAAAATAAATAATTATTATTAATAAAAAAAACTTAATGTACAAGTCGAAAATAAAACAAGAAGAACATACATTCTAAATTGCAACATAAAAAGGTTAATTTGATTAACTTTAACACACATGTCAAACGGAAGTGTATTCAAGAGGCTATTATTTAATAAATACATTCTTAGGAGTTGTGAAATGTTACACGAATAAATACTATAAAAATTGCACAATGTAACATTATCATTTACGATTTGATTCTGATGCAAATTGTATTGTAATGGAGTTTTGATGTTCGCCAGTTTTGATCTTTCAATATACTTCAATCTTATTGTAGTTATGTCTACATTACTTTTTTAGGTTAAAGGTGAATATTCGACTCTAATGTTAACCGAAAGTGGTCTCTCAATTTCGTATGCAGGACGATCGCTTTGTGATCAGGATGCGGGCGAGATTTGGGATCTTTACAAGACTAACATCCTCAAACAAGACCCTACACGTGTCTCTCCATGAAAGGCGTGTTTACATTAGACGAGCGAGCGATACTGCGGGCTGCGGCCATGAGTCGTGTAGTAGATACCCAAAGCATACAATGTACCCAATTTGTCTGCACGTTTGTTCCGAGCGCGGCGAGTGTTTGTTAAACAACTATTGTGAGCCATGAATTACACCCCGTTATCTCTTGATGAGTTTATTTATTATAACATACATTAAGGCTCAAAAACCCGTCATTATAGTGTTACTAAATTATGTTAATACTAGTTATTATATCTAGAAATGTGACGCCACGAAACAATAATAATATATCGCTCAAGGTCCGACAATTACCGTCATTCTGATATAAAATGTTCACAAATAACAAGTCTTTATTTACTGCGACTGTTAGCTACTTGAAATAAATATGGGAAATCGACCACTCGTAAATAGAAATTATTTTAACACTGAACTTTTAAACGAAACATTTCAAAAGTCAGAGATATGTAAACAAAGATAATTAATGTTCCAATCTGTGTGGGCAACTGATAAGTTAAACGTTTAAACTGATTAATTACCTTGAAAAGTATCATGCATAGACATCAAGAGATCGTTGATCGGTCTCAGCGAAGACACCGTTCTCGACACCATTTTCTTTCTTATTGCGATTCTTAATTCTTCTTCTCGACCTCGTCCACAACAGTGACCGCCACACGCCGCTCCTATGAAAATGAAATAATAACCCATTATTATTGATTCGAGTAGTTTCTTCGAAGCATTCCGAGAAACATATCCATATGATGGTAACTCAGGCATAACCTATTAGACATACCCACACCATCAGAATAATTGCAAATTTAAAAAGTTTATTAAACAAGCCCCTTCACATTCGGAAAATTTTAAAATAACAAAAGCGGCTTTAATGGGGCGAAGGGGAAAGCTCGGAGTGACAGATGACAATCGCAATCTCTGGCGACGCGGTGACACCGACAGCGTGACGAGGGTCTGACCCAAAGTCCACTCTGAATTAACTAAAACCGCGAATGTTTAATCACTGATATAGAACCTTTCATTTTACATAATCCAGGCGTTCAGTTAATAAATATATTTGTATCTAGGAAATGTATACTGAATATTTCATCGATAGAGGTAATATTAAATAATGCATAACTGTGACATGTCGTGGTTGCGGGCGATTTATTTTGACTATACGACTTGGATATCGTCCAAACTGATGCCGGACGAGCGTTTTATGAAATGTGTGAAAACTGGCTATCTGCCGCCCGGTCTGCGTAACTTTAGGAATTTGGCGCGTAGACATCACCCATTTGTCCGTGCATCCGTGGGTTCAAGGCTGGCGGGCGTCGCGATCCGACGGCTAGACATGCTGGTGCCTCTTATCAAATAATAATCATACATCAATTTCCGATTTAGGTAACTATCGATAAGGGACATTGACCTGCAAATTATCTTTGCAAAATAACCAATATTTGTATTATCATGAGATATTTCCGCCGCTATCTCAAATTTAACGATTAATAACAGATTTTTCAGCTCTGGTTTTGTGTTTATTTTATAGTTATTTACGTAACATTGACAGGAAACATAAATAATGGAAATCTCTAATAAACCTTAAAAAATTACAAAATTAAGAGAATGATGTAATCAATGGCGCGTGGGTTAATTTTTTGGCTTTGGGTGTACCTCCTAATGAATACGTATAATTAAATACCACTTATAAACATCCGTTTTAGTATTTTACGATAAATTAAATGATGTCGAATCTTTAATAGAGTGTGTTTATTTTTGTTCGCAATAAAAACCCGAATTATAGGTAGATGCAATTTCAAACAGATGGTATATAAGATATAAGGTGGCATTTTCATTATTAAACCTGTAATATTAAATTTAACACCGGTTTTTAATATTATAATAAAAAAGATGTTTGCTAAATTAATTATTATAAATTTAAACGTTACTTCTTTATGGTTTTTTTAATCTTAAGTAGTCTAGATGTTTTTTTATTTCTAGAATAACATTCATCCTATTAAAATATACTAAATTGGCGCGATTAAAGATTAAACCAAGATTTTTTGACTGCTGCCCGCACAGGTTTCTCTGTAGTAGCAGTTGTTTCCATTCATGAACCGCACTCTAGCTTTACATCAGGCGGAGTGTTGTCACATGTCGAGCTACAATAAAAAAATAAAAAATAAACTATAATCACTTGACTTTCATATGCATAAATCATTTTTAACTGAATGCATTGCATGACCGTCAAAACAGTGCCCTAGCCACCCAAAAGGCTTGGAAAATCATCTCTGTCGTTCCAGTTAAACGACCTTCCCAGCCCGTCTTTCCTCCTTCCTAAAACCTAAGTATAGTGGATGTGACTGCAGTCGTCTCTGCATAGACCATAGACTCTGACTTAACATAATAATAAAAAGTCGTGAATGTACTGGGCGAGTTTATTTCAACATTTTTCTAGTAAACATGCCTTTTTAGTTTACATTGAGCTTTAAATTTACTTTCTACCTGAACGATAAATTGTAACGCGTTCTTATCATACATTAGTGATGTGTTAAAGTATTTATTACATTTCAACGAACAGTAAATGATGGACTGAGAGTGAAAATAAATTATTAACACTATTAAAAGCTTTCAACGGTTTAAAACTTAAACAACCTTTTTACCCCATTTTTTTAATTATGCGACTATAAAGGTAATCTACTTAAGTATTACAAAAACATACACACATCCCTGACTACGATATCCTGTAGGACGTATACTATTTATAATCGGGCCTGAGTATAAGTTTGTATCTACGGAGTCACTGCGTAAAACGAATCCTCGCCACCAATAGGATCGTTTCATTTATTCAAGATTGATTTCAGGTTATTAAACCTCGGCGGCAAAATAACATTTTCTGATTGGGAGATAATTCTCACTTTACGCAGTGACAGCGTAAAACTTATACTTTTACCTTCTCATCGGTAATATCATGAAAACTTCCCTTTAACTGATCAACTCGCTAATCCCTGCCCGAACATTTTACGGTATACATTTTTATATATAAATGCTTTTCAAATGGGCTTATAAAATATGTGTAAGAGGTTGAAATGTTGCACCAATAGCGATTCAACTATTTCATTAAAACTAAATATCAAACACTATAATACAATAAACAAACAGAGCGTGAAAAGCACCTTTTCAGGCCGGTATTGTAGTGGCGACTGGAGCCACCGTGCGAGCGATTTTACCACCAGACCAGTCGACGTCACATGTCGTGCCAAAAAAAAAAATACCATCTTTGCCCAAGTATCAATAGTCACTACTTATTTTAATATATTTTGGCATTTAAATAGATTTTCATGTAGCTAAAAGTTAAAATAGAACGGTCCTTCCTAGAAAAATATATTCTCGGCAGAGAAAAATATTACAAAAATAACATTTTTATATTTCAATATCGTAAGCACCGGACCTAAATATAGCAAATGCAAATGGTTTCAAAGTCAAACCCATTAAAGTAAAAGTTATAAATTATTTATATTTACTAAGTTCTACCCGGGATTTCTTACGTTTTATTACCGCCCACTATCTTGAGTAGTATTGACCCATATTTAATTTCTTTACTTTACTTTACGAACTTACTACAACTTCAGTTTAAGAGAACAAGTACTTGTATCGGTTATTCCCCAGCTTTCAATTCATTTAGGATACAACAATGTGTTTGGAATGCAAATATATGAAAACGATCCTCCTCAATATAAGAATAAGATACTGTATTAAATTAACTAAATGTCTAAGTAGAAACGGGAACAGTTTGAAAGTAGCCAGGTATAGCGAGAGGAGTGTGCACTGTCACTCTAGATGGTGCATACTCGTCTCCTCAGATCGGCTTAGCGAAAGCGACTGCTGCCCGTAGATTTCTCTGTAGTAGCAGTTGTTTCCATTTATGGACCGCACTCTAGCTTTACATCAGGTGGAGTGTTGTCATATGCCGAACTACAATAAAAGAAAATTGTAAATTAAGCTAAATATTAATTATTAAACAATTATCTCTGAGACACCAACGTACACATAAAAAAGTTTATTAGTACATTTATATTTATGTTTTTATTATATTTTCTATTGCCTGATTGGCAATTAACAAATTATTACTTTTATCGTTATTTAGAAGCAATAATTAATATTCAATTTCGACTTGTTCATTGCAAAGACGGCCTTTGTGGCGCAGCGGTTAGCAAACCAATCTGTTAGGCAGAGGTCTAAGAAATGTTCAGTTCCCGGAAGAATCAAACATTTATTTCTTATTATAACATCTCTGCTCAGTTAAAACCGAAAAACAAAAGAATATTTCAATAAAACAAATAATTTTAATAAATAAATGTTTATTTGTAGCATAAATATAATTCAGGCACAATAAAAAATGTAATTTGTGAAACGTTAGTTCTTTTCAGTTTTTTCTTGATAACTTATGACACCTTTTTCAATTAAATCTGGAATTTCCACCGCTAACCATGGACCCAACTGGAAAAAAAATCGCGTTTATTTATAATTGATTCAATAGCAGAGTTGAAGGCGATCTGATAATGGTTATTAGCGTAGTCTACATCCTGGGGTAGTACCAACACTTTCAAATGTAACAAAAAACACCCATGAGTTGACCTTATCACCTTTTGCGATAAGTTCAGAAGAAGTCAGGTATATCAAGACGAATGTATACTGTCAACCTGCAGAAATTTGTCTATAATAACAATTGTTTCCGTTCATGGACCGCACTCTAGCTTAACATCAGGCCAAGCAATGACATATACCGGACCACAATAAAAAAAAAAAAATGTTTTAAACATTGTGGTAATTGAGAGATGTTTCAATTATCTCATTGGGCTGTATGGACAAGTTTTAAATATTAAAAAAAAAACAATAATTACCCCTAAAGCCATAGCATGTGCAATTCCAAATTTAGGCACATTTCTAGCCCACAATGGTTTAAAATGATCAGTCAGACAAATTTTTCCACCACGATACATTTTTGCTGTTTTACCATCAAGTCCGGGGAGAGCTATTTCTGGTGCTGTAGTTGGATATGTGACTGGTATCTGTTAAAATTGGGAACATTTTTAATTTTCACTGTATTCTTGCTAAACTTAATTATTTTTATTTTTTATTCTTCTTTCACATACTTCAAATAAAAATCTTGCGTATAAATATAGGAAAACTTGCTATATCAAAGGAGAATGCCCATTCGCCTAAGAGAAATGGGCCCACAATTT
Source organism: Tinea pellionella (assembly GCA_948150575.1). Classification (NCBI taxonomy): domain Eukaryota; kingdom Metazoa; phylum Arthropoda; class Insecta; order Lepidoptera; family Tineidae; genus Tinea; species Tinea pellionella. Next base: position 2,637,743 of record OX411249.1, on the reverse strand, counting down.
GTTTCTCGAGTTTTCAATGATTTTTAGTTCACTTTGTCGGAAAATAAACCTACATTCCTTATCACTAATCAGTTTTAATTTTTTAACTCGGATTATTGAGTAATTAAACTTTTTCTGATGCAATATTTGAGGTTATTATTATATTAAATGCTTTAATAATTAATTTTGTCTTTTTTTTAAATGTAATTAAACATTGTCTATTGATTGGTAAACGACGCGTTGATATAATTGTAATAAATTAATGAGAAAATAAGATATTATTTTAGAATATTGTTTTGTTAACAAACTATTAGATATCAAGTGGGCCCAAAAATGAGCATTGTCCTTTCCTGTGAATTAAAAAGTAGACAGTCTCATAATGGTTATTAGCCCAGGATGGTAGTCCTGGGGTAGTCTCACCACTGTCTACGTGTAGTCTCGTTTGGGACCAGTTTGGAAGTAGACAAGTATATCAAGAATAGTGTGCAATGTCAACCTGGATGGTACTCATTCGCCCTCAAGCCGACATAGCAGTGGAGATGGCTGCGTAAATCTTTCTGTGTTACATGGACTGCACTCTAGCTTAACATCGTGTGTCGAGCTAAACTGCTTCAACCTCATGAGTGCCGTCTATGGCCGAATAAAACTGTTACAACATAATACAATACAATGTTATGAGAAAAAGACTTACATCAAATTCAACGTCAAATTCATATTTGAGCAGATTATGAACATACCAACATTTTCCGAACCATCTCGTTCCAGTTTTGTCAGATTCTAATCGGAACCAATCATTACCTCCTTCTTTATTGTTATTTACATACTGAAATATATTACTCTGTGTTTATTTGTAATATATTTACAAGAATTAATCAATAATAAAGTTAATTATCAAATTTAAAAAATTTGAACAGTAAATATTTCAATATAAGATGCTATATATTGTATTTCATTCATTTATATAGTATACACGAGTAAAAAAATATTCTATATACGTAAAAGTAATAAGTAAAAAAAGTCACTTACCTTAATCAAAGCTTGATATTCTTCTTTAAGTCTATTAACCCAAAGATCCTTGTCTCTAGGACCTGCCTTGGTTTGCAACAATGGAATACTGCTTAAAGTTTTGCGTGTGCCTTCATCAACCATTTTTATTCATAATATTGTAATTCTAAAATCACAAAGTTTCAACCTTCAATAACACAACCGAGAAACACAACTAAATTTTACTTGCAATTGTTGCCGACATAAACTTTACTTACAGCATATATTTCGGTTTTTATTGTTCGTGAAAAACAATTATTCAAAGGAAGGAATCAATGTAAAACATTTAATAAAAAACGTAGTCGCAAAGCCAGGAAAACAGCTGTGATGTCAACTTCAAAATGACGTGTCAAACGAGTTTCGTTTTCGTATAAGTACTTGTCAATATTATACGACAAAATTGTGTTGCTATAGCGATATTATACGACAAACGTTTGAATCAGGCACGCGTGAATTTGAAACGTGAGTGGTGAGTTAAATAAAACTTGAACATACATATTCGTATTTACTGATGAATATAACATAAAAAAATATTTTCATATAGGGTATTGTAATTATGTTCCTTTAAAGATTGCGAGAACTATTTTCAATGCGTGCAAAATGCACGGAAATTATTATGTCGGGGCATTTGCGCTTTTATTATCATGGTTATACGATACTCTAAAGAGGGAAAACAAAAGGCTAAACATACAAAAGAACAAAAGATCTGGAGGTTCATTATTCAAAATATCATGTTAAAAAATATATTTTATAAGTATAAAAAGAATGTAAAGATAAAGGATAAAAAAGTATTAAAAAGGGTTGTTTGGGAACATTCAAATAAGTTTACCAGTAAAATATAAAAGGTTATTTTAGGTCCAAATGCACTACTTGACTTAACTATTACTTTCACGTTAAAGTAACGATTAAAATTAAAATTGAGTTGCTTCAAAAAACTTGTCAGTTTTGACGCTTACTTTAACGCTAATCGTAACCAACAAATTTTGGCTGGTCAAAATTAAAGTAATAGTTAAACCAATGTCACTAACGTCAAGTGTATGAAAAGAGGCCAAATATGTTTTTATATTAATTTTTCGGGAATGAACTCCTAATTATATCAGCCACCCTTTTATCCATAACGATATAAACTTACACGATAGTGCAACGCATGTGGATTAAATGTAAATGTAACCGTTAAAATCGTCGTAAAATGTAACAGTGAAAAGTTAAAGTTATTAACGGGCTTTAAAGTAACTTTTGGAGCAATTGGACCTTAGATGTTCAAAGATAAATCTAAAGTGGTATTTTTAAGTATAAGTTGCATAATATTATAATTCATCTATGCATTATTCCATAATAATTATGCCTATGCAAATAAGTATAAGTTATTACAAAAAACATACATTTTTATGCATTTTTGTCATTTAATTTTGCATGCTAGATTATGATTCTGAAATGCAAGCGAGAATTAAGAGTAGGCTCTCACCCGCGGATTATGTAAATTTCTAGTAAAATATGAACTATGAAAATGTAATGTGGAAGTCATAGTCAGAACAAAAGTATAATAAATGGTAGAATTGTGCAAATATTCAGATGCTAGTGAAATGGTGCATATTTTTTTTGTTATTTCGTCTATTCAAACCTAGAATGAAATTCGGTCCGGGGAAAAGATTTTTACATCTCTATTGAAATTCGGATATAGATACATATTTTGTTCTGAAATCAAAAATATTTTGCAAAATTTCTAATTATTTACTTATTTATAAAATATATAACACTACTTTGCAACTAATTTCAAATAATTGTTGTGTTTCAAAATAACTTGGTCATGGATTTCCACAAAGTAACGCCTAATACTATTAAACATATAATAATATATAAAAATATGTATATTATAATAAAAATCAATGCGTCTTGAGACAAAATTTTACTCTACCTATCATATAATGACAAAAAATATATATATTTTTTATTGTAGGTCGGGATATGACAACACGCCGCCTGATGTATAGCTAGAGTACGGTCCATGAACGAAAACAACTGCTACTACAGAAAGCCTTACGGGCAGCAGACGCCTCCGGTATGCCGGCTTGAGGAGATATGTATGCACCATCTAAATTGACAGTGCACACTCCTAATATTCTCTATTGATAATTGTCATTAAAAAGTTATATTTAGCACCTAAGTTTATTCCATTCTAAAAACAGTACTTTCACAATACATAAATGTTACGTACGAGTACATCAAGGCATGTGTTTATGAAGGAGTAATAAACGATCCGTAAGGAAACAATTTCGTTTTACAACACTCGGTTCTTGGTCCTATTGATTTTGTGATTCCAGTTTAACGAACACAGTAAAACGACTTTTGTATGCAATTTGCAATTTTCTTTATTTTGCATTGGAATTTGAGAATTGCATTCACTATTGTTTTCTTTGATGTTAGAACAAGTTTAAATTTTACCGGTTTTTTTTATGCAACACACATTTGAAGAAAAGTTGTGTTTTTCCTTTCTATTTTCCTTATTATTTAATTCCTGATTTATAAAATTAAAAAAAATAATAATAATCACTTATTAAATGTGGCCGTGGTCTAGCGGTAAAAGGCTCACGCTTTTTTAAATGTTTTGTTTAAAAATAATTTTCTTCGTGTCTATCGCCGTTCAAATTAATAAACGTGAGTGCAAACCGTTTTAAAACTTTAACCATTTTAGTTAGAGATAAGAAGGAAGTTAATTGACAACAGGAAATTACATTTCACATTAGCACTAATCTGTTTGGCAGCTAAGTTTCTTTTATTATAAGAAAAATATATGGTTTTTTTTATTGGAACTCGGCATATGACAACAGTACGCCTGATTTAAAGCCAGAACGCGGTCCATGAACGGAAACAACTGGTGCTACAGATTAATTGATACAGGCATCTGTCGCCTCCGCTATGCCAGCCTGAGGAGACGAATATGCACTATACTAGGGCCACTTATTATAATATCTAACAGTTTGTTAACAAAACAATATTCTATAATAATATCCTATTAATTTATTTCAATTATATCAATACATCATTTATCAATCAATAGACAATGTTTAATTACATAAAAACATATATCATCAATTATATTAAAGCATAATAATAACCTCAAATTTTGATCAGAAAAAGTCTACCCGGTAGTAAAATATTTTTTACTGATTGGTTATAAGGAATGTAGATTTACTTTTCTCTCTTAGGCGAATGGGAATTCTAGTTTTATTTTTATTTTACGTGTGCTTTGAATAAATAATAATAATAAAACCTAATAAATTAACTTTTATATGTACATTTTTCCCTCATGACGGTAAATAAAATGGAGCATTACTAGGCATTAGGTACTGGTAGCATAATACGATGTGTAGAAAGCGCGTCGATAAACCACGTGATGGATGCGAGGCCGTCGAGGAAAATAGGGTGTAAGGACATGTCCCCGCTATATTGAATCGGCCCTAAATTGTAGCTTTATTTAGTACTTTTATACTAAATATGGCCACAATTTTGCTTGTATTACTTATTTTATATTGTTATTATATGTTATTGCTTTTTTAATCAAATATAATAATAAATACCAATAAGAATAATTATAATTACCGACATTCTCTGTAGTGGATTGATTTCGCACTTATCTATCCCGGGTTCGAATTCCAATAGTAACAAAAAAATATTTTTGAAACTGTAACCTTTAACTATAAAATGAAATAATAATTAATATACAATTATTATTATTTATATAATTATTTATTATTGCGCAGTGCTCAATCTTCTCGTCATACCTGGCTACTTCTGATCCGAAACGCGACAAGGTCACTTTACGGGTTGTTACACTTGAAACAACCGAAACTGGCTCAGGACGGCAGGCATAAGTACAATTTCCGCGTCATCTTCACGACTTTTTTCAGTACTTGTATCGATATTTACTCATATTATGTAACACACAAAATATGTAACTGAAATCGTATTGAAATAATAAAAAATGTAAACGCTTAAATGGTATTATACTATACTATACAAAACTGATTAATACTAATTGTAAAAATCCATTAACTTAACGGAATAAAAATGTTAAAAATATGCACGGAAAATTGCTTTTTAAACGATATGTCTATTAAAAGCATTTATTCAAAATTATTTTATTAGCTAGATCAATTATCAAAGAATGATATCGGTATATCTTGGGAGCTAATCCGCCTACGTAAACGCTTTAAAAGTCCGGTGTTAATTTACAACCACATGCATATTTAGTTCTATCTAACGTAGGTAGATATAATATGTAGGTACTAAGTAATAATTTGAAACACGATTAATTTACACAAAATTTTATGACCACGTCATTAAAAGCAGAATTTCTAATGCGATTTGACATTAATATATTGATAATAAACATATTAAAGTTTTACGACTTTTTGGGTAAAAGATTTGCTGTGATTTCTCGAAATGTTTGTAATTAAGTTTTGTTATAAATTAAAGTAATAAATATATCATAGGGCAAAGACGTCGTCCACGACGTCACCATCGGCGATTTTCTTCGTGTATTGCTCCATTTTTGTTAAGGAACTCTTTGAAGTTTTTATGATTGACTTCCATTTGGAAGCCATGATTACCAGGTGTATGGTTCAATAGCTCGAAGGACCAAATGTACGGATATGGACCGTACTAGTTATTGTTAATTATTTATAGAAATAATTTTATATTGAATTTAAAATAAAACCACCATTATCGAAGTGTCAATTTTAAACTTATATTTTTTAACGTCAAACTTGACGTTTTTATTTTTATTTTATGTTGTGTTCACATGTTCGCAACAAAGACGACACGGCATTTTATTTATTTATGTAAAGGATATCAGCATATATTTCATATATACCTCTTTTATTGTAAAATGCAAATTACAATGTAGTAAGATTATAAACAGACTCCTGCTTTTGTCTCTTGTCAAAGGCAGACTCTTTGATCATTCCACGGTGACAAACTTCGAGACAGAAGACAGGAGCTTCCTTTATAAACCTAGGTACATAAAGTAACACAATGCATTGAATTTGAACCAATTTGACTGTTAAAAATTGACCTAATTTATTAGCCCTTGAATTTAGTATTTTAAAGACAACATTTTAAAGGAAATATTTTTTTTTTATAAAATATGAATATTAAACAGAAAAAGCATTCTCTAATTTTAGAAAGGCAAGAGTACAAACCCCATACAGTCTCGTACAGCCATTATATTTTTTTCCTTTTGTGCATCGCATTGCAAGTAAATTATTATTTTAAAATGGAGTAGTCAGGGTACAAAAGGTCTTAAAATGTGATTACCTAAGCCATGAAGATCAAGAAGACTAGATTGACTAAAATGTACAAGTATCTAACTAATAAGAGTAATACGGGTTGTCAAACAACGCTCGGCACAAGTTTTAATTTAATTTATCTTTGTGTTACAGATTGTTGAATTCTTAATTATATTTGTCGAGTTACTTTAATTTAGTTAAACTTTAATACAAGTGAAAAGCTCCTATGCTAGACAAAGTACAAAAGCGATACATTTATAACTGCGCCACAGAAAGTTCAGGGTAACATTGTGGTAGAGATTTAAAGTTAATTTTTAGATCGTTTTCATCAGACGAAACAACTTTTTTTTACAGTAGCTCAGCATCTAACCACACTCAGTCTGAGAGAGAAAGTTGACAAGGCATACTCCTTTTGTTATGCTTGACTACTTCCAAGCTGATCGAAGCGCAACTAGGTGGGTCGCTTCATGGGTACGCTTGAAAGTGATGGTACCTTTTTGGCACACTGAGCTAGAACTATCATCAGTCTCTCTACCATTGTTTTGGAGTCGCCGTGGTCTAGTTGTAAACGTGGAAGACCTAAACTCTTCTCTTATGATACAATACAATACAACCTGAAAATCGTGTTTAATGAAATAACCATAAATATAAATACTATTATCATACGAAAGAAGAGGGGTTAGCTAACATCTTTAATTAAATACTAGTTATTAGTATAATAAACAAAGCAATATTAGAAGTTTCCTAGAAATCTAAAGCATTGCCTATAGACTAAATAAACCGGGACTCCGAAGGTCACAAACATCCAATTTGGTTAACCGCTAGAATACTAAAGATGCTTAAAATAAATCCGAAAGGGCAAACTAACTTTGGACAGTATTTGAAGTTTGTTTCTCTCCCGTTATAGGAATAGAATTACGCCAACCATACACCAGAGCGCCACGTCATAGACGCGTACAAATTATATAAAAAATATAACTAAGCTAAGAGATTGAAGATGTAACGCTAGGGAACATAAAATTAGTTTTTTTTGTTCATATTTTCACAGTTTTTTCTTTATATTAGAAAACAAGACTTAAATGGGCGAGACTTTACTAACCCATAACATGCTGAAGAAATAAATAACGTAAAAATAAATAAATAAAACAAAATTATTAATTAAATGTTAAATATTAAATGTGATTATGGTGAAACGGATAATACAGTTTATTCTTAGTTTACCTAACAATTTTTAAAGTTTCTGCTATTAGTGTTGAAAAGTAATAAACAGTATAGCCAAGGCCAACGTTTAACTACGGTTTCTTCGCTATTAAATATACAAGAGTTTCCTTTCAAAGCGGGAAATCCAAGCACCCGCATCGATCCACCTCACTAGACGCCCGCCCGCCTACTAAACACGTGAAGCATTATAAAAATGTGGACATGACAGTTTTTCAAATTGTAATCTATGTATTACTGCTTACCCCAAAAAAGGAAATTATAGTAAAAATTGAAAAAAAAAACAAATCAATAAAAAATAAACGATAATTTATAATTTTTTTTAGAAATAATTTCCTGAAATAAATTAATACTCGTACTTAATGAATTATGAAAAAATTGTTTTCATTCATAAAAGAAAAAAAAAATTTAAGTAAAAATATGTTTTAAAGTTTTTCTTATTTATTTTGTCATTATAACAATTTGCTAGTGTTAAGTATTTGCATCAACTTAATAATGTTTTTCACGTGTCAGTCAGGTCGAGTTTCAGTCAAGTTAGAAATATCTTCTTCCATCAACTTCCTAAAACCAACAGAGTTTTCGAGGTAATAACATACACTTTTTTATTTCTATTAATTTCTTCATATTCTCGTACAGCAACACAACAATCCACAAATAAATAACACACGAAGAAACACAAGTTTAGGAAAATAATTCAAGGTAACCAAGTGTGAAATGAATAAATAAAAAATTAGTGAAATGCTGATATTGAAGTTGTTATTTCTGGCTGTATGTACAGACCGTAGTCATTATTTATGTAAGGTTAAAAGCGGCAACTAATTATATTCATGTTTTTAACACGAAAATTTATTGTGTAACGATGAATAAACTGCTAATTTAAGCTTTTTTTGCTAACTTGAAACTAACGCTTAACTGCAGTATCATAACTTTTGTACTTACAGTATTATTTCTTCAGATTTCATAAAATAATTACACTTTAAAAAAATTAAGGTTAATAATGAGGTCAAATACAAATTACCTACTGCAAATTAATTACTTTTTTGTAATAGTCCGGGAAATGATGGGATTGCATGATTTAAGGTACGGTACTAACCCGAAGCGGCCTGAGTACTGTAACCAAAATATACCTAACCTACTATTTATCCTGGTCACGGCACCACTGTAACATAATCGTCCCTACACCTAATATTTATCCTAACACGGCGATAACTAATTATCCTGGTCACGGCACCACTGTAACTGAAATTTTACCTAGCCTAGTATTTATCCTAACAACCCTCTACCCCCTTATGAACTTCCGCCCGCCTATGTGGAAATCCATCCCTTAATAATATAAATAATATATTTAAATATGATTGGCCAATGATTTGTGATCGTGATCGTCTAGTTTAAAGTGGTAGGACTCTACGTTGTGAATTGTCTAGTTTAATACGGACCATTACGTTGTGTTATTTTTAATATTACAAGTTATTGTTAAGAAATCATAGAAAGAAACATAGAAAGCACAGTTTAAGTGATCACCTGAAAATTTACACATAAAAGAGAAAATTTAAGGAAATAATGAATCGAGAAGAAAACATGCAACTTAGCTTTGTTCTGCTACCTCGTACTCGGCTCGCTCGCGGATATTCTTGATCGTGACGCGCGGATATTCTCGATCGGCGCGCGACGGTTGCACTCGCGAATTTAATACGCACGGTTTACGCGAATTTATACGGATCGATTACAAAATAATATACGAGTAAATTAATTAAATATATCAGCCTCCCTATAACAACACCTGTCGAGTGAAATGAGAATAATATAGAATAAAATATGGAGCAAGAATGGAGCCTCCCTTCCAACCTACAGCTCCACCACCTTAGCCTGCTTGAAGGTGAGGACGACCTTCGGCTAGGTCCGACAGAATCCAGCGCAAGACCTAAGCTAAACAGGAGAACGAGCGGTTAGCCTAGTGGCTAAGTTTAAGGGCCCTACATTCTGAAAAAGAGAAAGCTAAAAACAAAATACCTGTATGGTAGAAAGAAAGCTGTGGAGAAAAATCCTGTTTGGAAATAAAATTCGTAGAAATAATGTAGAATAAATATGTTGAAAAATAAAATAGTCATTGACTATATTGTGGATTGAAGTTTTGTAGAATAAAATCGCTGTAATAAAATATGTAGTCACAGACTACTGAAGAAGTCGTTGAGAAAATGCTGTGAAAGAAAAAACCTGAAAACCTAGAACAATGTGGAGGGGACCTGAAAACCCTAGGCTAAAATGCGAGGCTAATATTGAGAAGACCTAACATCCTAACAAATACGTACGCGACGACCTACTTACGGTAATTCTGCTCATCCGAAGCACTGAACACTGACTCTAAACGCAAACGCACTATCCGCGATAAACCGTAGTTGATCAACTAATATCCGCGAAATTGAACGCAACGACCGAAGGAAGGAGCTGTTGCTCTCTTCAAAACCAGAGCCCGAGTGTCTTGAGCCTAATTTCAAAATCTCTAAGGAGACCTGCGTCCCCCGCCCTTAACCCGGCTTTTTGTGTATTTTTTTGTTTATTCGCCCATGTGAACCTAATAAATAACAGCGCGCTGCAGGACTATGGCCGTGCATTTAGAAATTTGTAGAAAAGCTTTTGTCTTCGCACATCTGGCAATTCGTCAGATTGTTTTCTTAGACGCAATTGCACCTAATAAATGTTTATGCAGACAGACTATTACAATATGAAACTTTCAAACAATCCCACCGACGCCCATATGTCTCTTTCTATGATTTCGGTCCTTTTGTATTTAAAAATGCAATAGTTTCAGAATTGCAACTATTGTTCCTAATTTCTTTTATTTTTCTATCCTATTGAACGTTGATAAATTAGGGTTCAGTAAACTAATAAAATTAAAATCCTTAATAAAATATTTAATTTAAAATATTGATGTGACAACAGGATTGTTACAGACGCCCCTAAATTTTTCAGACTTTTGTTCAGCATGGATAAAAGTATGTAAAATTTGATCCACTATTAATAAGTAGTTTTCATTTGTCCATAGATAATTAATCTAATAATATTAAGGTAATACATAAACTCAGCCGCTCCTAATCATACATAAACTTCGCTTATTGTTTCATAATCTCATTCTAATTTGTGTTGTGTCCTATTAGAACTAATTGAATTCCTATTAGACCACTTTATCCTAATAATTAGCATGTTCTTATACTCGGCTACACCTGAACATGTGACTAGTTAGTCATGTTCTAATTTACATACACTATAACATAATCTTCAATTATGTATATATCTCACTCCTAATACATAACCTTATTTGTTGTTCAATAACCTTATCATTAAGTATCTCACGCCCTTATGACATTAAAAACCTTCTTTTCGTGAACACAACCAGAGTTCCTATTGGAAACATTTTTTTAATAGTAGAGAATACGCCCCTAAGACTAACAGAACTATACAATACTCTCGCGCCCCTATGACCTAAAAGTTCGTTTAATTATTCTTATTCCTTTTTAAAACTAATTTATATATCCCACAATATTTTCTGCAAAGATATAGAATAATCATGCGCAAATTATCAAATATACCTGTTGGCATATTCGGGAGAAAAACACAAAACAATTTGAGCTAAGCGTGATGACGGTGACTTGGCAGTAGGCACAATGACTGATAACCCCGAGCGTCGCAACCTTCACCACGACATGACATTGGCGTGCGGGGTCGTGAATCGGGAACATTCGTGAACGTGAATTCATATCTCAAAGCAATAATTGACGTATAGTGAAGCATATAGCTTTAGAATAATAAAATAAACTACTAAAAGATACTTCAGTTAACAAATGAACTCCCCCCTAAAGGAGACCCCACCCCAGGCGGTGGAGATTATCAACCCTTTATATAGGCCGCTCCAATGTAGGATTTCGAAGCTCAAGACAACCTGTGTCTAAATTACTAAATTACTACTCCATCTCAATATGACAATGCTTTACAAACTCAATAATCAAGAAAATGTGTGCATAAATCCCAATTCGAAATGTCCCTATAAGAATTGATAAAGTAAGTTGCAGAGAATTTGTACCTGTGAAAAGAAATTGCTGAAAAGAAAACCTGTAGGGAAAGAAAATACCTGTAGGGAAAGAAATTTTTGTTTGTTGTTGAATAATAATATAGTTTTGTTGTCGAAGATTCTCTCTGCAAGTACTTTATGCAATTCCTAAATCTAACATTAATATAGAAATATATAGTTAATGCTAGACTATAATAATAGCTGAACTAAACCAACCCCATACACACAAGTTCTCAAAGATCAAGAAAGTAATTAGCCAAGATACATCATCAAATTCGGCCGGACATCGCATACTTGCTAATAAAAATAAAATAATTGTAAATAATGTTGCCTTTGAACTGAAATTCCCTAATTCCCCCTATTTCGCAGAGCTACCCCCTCCCAAATCTAGTATCATATTATCCATTGATGATTTATTCAAATCAATCGATCGAAATCAATTTGCTTTTGTAGTATTTAGTATCCCTTATCTTAGCAGAACTACCCCCTCCCATATCATCATAAATGTAGTTATGTTTTGAAATAAATGATAAACATGAGATGATAATCTATACTTGACGAAAGTACTCATTACCCAATACTTAGCAGAACTACCCCCACCCATATCATCATAAATGTAGTTATATTTTGAAATAAATAATAAACATGAGATGATATCCCTATACTTGACGAAAATACTCGTTACCCGATACTTAGCAGAGCTACCCCCTTGTTCCCATACTTGTCAGAGCTACCCCCATCTCGTATTCTCCAATCAGGTACATTGTATGCATTTATATTCAATTACTCGAATATTTTTTTGTTTTTGAGTATTGTTCTTAAATAATAACATTCCCAACAATCATCCCAAATGTGTTCACAAAAAAAAAAGGTAACGCCATAAATTAGTCCCCTTCAAGTGTTGCATTTGTGATAAAAAGTTCATCTCGTGTCACATTTCACTAACACATAATGTTCCAAAATTCTAGCTAATTTCTTAAGTGGGACCACTTGTTGTGCTAAAATTCTTTCGAAATGCAAATTAAGAAACACATTAATTATACTCCTAAATATGCCTGCTATTAATTTTTGTCACACTATTCCTTGAATTTTTGTTTTGTTATGTGTTAAGTGTGACCTTTTTTTTTTTTTCACGGACTTTATAATAATCGAGGTAGGCAGAATCCGTAAGTTTACTTATGTAGGCAGAATTTATAATCGTCTATCCTAACACTTAAAATTGAGGTAAGCAGCATCTATAAATAATATAACTTATGCGCTTTAAATGTAGGCAGAATTCCTAGTTGAATATCCTAACGCTGAGAATTGGGGTAAGCAGAATCCATACGTAATTCACTGACGTGTTTTATGTAGGCAGAATTTCTAAATAAATAGTCAGTAATAGTTTAACATCCGGGGTAGGTAGAATTTATAATTAGATATCCTAACGCTCAAGAACAAGGTGAGCAGAATGTCCATATAGCTTAATAATGTTTGTTTCTATGTAGATAGAATTTCTAAATAAATAGTCGGTAATAGCTTAACATCAGGGTAAGCAGAATTTGACATATAGCTTAGTAATAACCATTTATAATTTAGTACATCAGGGTAGGCAAACGTTATAAATAGATTTATGAATAAATTTAATAATTTTAAAACACCTTTCAAATATAAAGCTCAACATCTGTGGTGGTCATAATTGCGTCTATTTATTTTATGTACTTTGAAAGTAAAACTGACCACGATATTACACTAAATAATTTATCCTATAGTTTATATTAATTTTTATAATACTCTAGATCCTATCGAAGTTTTTCTAGTTTGAAGATATGGACCATAACTTGAGCCAATAAAAAGATTTGCTAATATTTAATAATTAATTTATCTATTTTGAAAAGCGGCAACCTATCCTAGTATTTATAGTAATAATAACTCTCTTTCCTAATTAGTCTTGATTTTTTTTTTCTTTACATCAAATCATCAAGTTTATGCACTCGAACAGTACTAGCTCACACTCACTTTTAAAGGTTCCCTAACATATTATTAAATTATGGTAATAGTTGAAGAGGCGAACAAATAGCCAACAACACACAGCAACTCTAACCGAGGCAGGAATCGAACCCACGCTTCTTTGCTATGCATGCGAACACTCTAACCACTAAACTTCTTAACCTATTTTATGCATTTTGAATAAAGCACATTTTACTCTCGTAACATATTATTAAATTATAGTAGTTGTTAAAGAGGAGAACAAATAGCCAACAACACACAGCAACTCTAACCGAGGCAGGAATCGAACCCACGCTTCTTTGCTATGCATGCGAACACTCTAACCACTAAACTTCTTAACTTATTTTATGCATTTCAAATGAAGCATATAGGTATTACCCTCGTTTATCCTAATAAAATTTATACCTATTTATCTATTTCTATCTAATAGTCACTAACTCGTATTCCCCTTTAAAACATTTCATAAATAAAGTGTTAGAAAGATATCAACTCGCACACAACGCCCCTAATTGAGGTAGGAATCGAACCCACACTTTTCGCATTGTGCGCGGACACTATGACCAATAAATTCCCTATCCCATTGTATCTTAAAAGAAGTACTATATTAGACTAGTTTCATTTAATACTTTTTATATCTATTAATCTATCTATTTTATGTGCTTAAAGACCCAATGCCGGTCATTATTATATTATTGACTTATTATTTATTATAATATATTTTTTTATATAGACTTATCAATTTTATGTACTTTCATTGTTTCGATAGTAACCCAAATTCTTTTAAAAACGTTTTTGCATCCGGAGATACAAAATTTAATGACGTTGATCCTGGTCACGGCACCACTGTAACATAATCGTCCCTACACCTAATATTTATCCTAACACGGCGATAACTAATTATCCTGGTCACGGCACCACTGTAACTGAAATTTTACCTAGCCTAGTATTTATCCTAACAACCCTCTACCCCCTTATGAACTTCCGCCCGCCTATGTGGAAATCCATCCCTTAATAATATAAATAATATATTTAAATATGATTGGCCAATGATTTGTGATCGTGATCGTCTAGTTTAAAGTGGTAGGACTCTACGTTGTGAATTGTCTAGTTTAATACGGACCATTACGTTGTGTTATTTTTAATATTACAAGTTATTGTTAAGAAATCATAGAAAGAAACATAGAAAGCACAGTTTAAGTGATCACCTGAAAATTTACACATAAAAGAGAAAACTTAAGGAAATAATGAATCGAGAAGAAAACATGCAACTTAGCTTTGTTCTGCTACCTCGTACTCGGCTCGCTCGCGGATATTCTTGATCGTGACGCGCGGATATTCTCGATCGGCGCGCGACGGTTGCACTCGCGAATTTAATACGCACGGTTTACGCGAATTTATACGGATCGATTACAAAATAATATACGAGTAAATTAATTAAATATATCAGCCTCCCTATAACAACACCTGTCGAGTGAAATGAGAATAATATAGAATAAAATATGGAGCAAGAATGGAGCCTCCCTTCCAACCTACAGCTCCACCACCTTAGCCTGCTTGAAGGTGAGGACGACCTTCGGCTAGGTCCGACAGAATCCAGCGCAAGACCTAAGCTAAACAGGAGAACGAGCGGTTAGCCTAGTGGCTAAGTTTAAGGGCCCTACATTCTGAAAAAGAGAAAGCTAAAAACAAAATACCTGTATGGTAGAAAGAAAGCTGTGGAGAAAAATCCTGTTTGGAAATAAAATTCGTAGAAATAATGTAGAATAAATATGTTGAAAAATAAAATAGTCATTGACTATATTGTGGATTGAAGTTTTGTAGAATAAAATCGCTGTAATAAAATATGTAGTCACAGACTACTGAAGAAGTCGTTGAGAAAATGCTGTGAAAGAAAAAACCTGAAAACCTAGAACAATGTGGAGGGGACCTGAAAACCCTAGGCTAAAATGCGAGGCTAATATTGAGAAGACCTAACATCCTAACAAATACGTACGCGACGACCTACTTACGGTAATTCTGCTCATCCGAAGCACTGAACACTGACTCTAAACGCAAACGCACTATCCGCGATAAACCGTAGTTGATCAACTAATATCCGCGAAATTGAACGCAACGACCGAAGGAAGGAGCTGTTGCTCTCTTCAAAACCAGAGCCCGAGTGTCTTGAGCCTAATTTCAAAATCTCTAAGGAGACCTGCGTCCCCCGCCCTTAACCCGGCTTTTTGTGTATTTTTTTGTTTATTCGCCCATGTGAACCTAATAAATAACAGCGCGCTGCAGGACTATGGCCGTGCATTTAAAATTTGTAGAAAAGCTTTTGTTTTCGCACATCTGGCAATTCGTCAGATTGTTTTCTTAGACGCAATTGCACCTAATAAATGTTTATGCAGGCAGACTATTACAATATGAAACTTTCAAACAATCCCACCGACGCCCATATGTCTCTTTCTATGATTTCGGTCCTTTTGTATTTAAAAATGCAATAGTTTCAGAATTGCAACTATTGTTCCTAATTTCTTTTATTTTTCTATCCTATTGAACGTTGATAAATTAGGGTTCAGTAAACTAATAAAATTAAAATCCTTAATAAAATATTTAATTTAAAATATTGATGTGACAACAGGATTGTTACAGTACTAATTTGAATTTGTAATTTATTGGCAAAATTATTCGGCAATATATGACGATACGCTTCAATAGATATTGTAGTAAGCGTTACAAAACTAGTTAATAGCAAGATGGCAAATGTCAAACCTAAAGACATGCTCTGGGAACAAAAGACTGTTTAAACAAACGTAGTAAAATTATGTTTATTTACAATTTTGTTTTTGTTAATTGGTTTAAATTGTAAGGAGCTCGTGTGAATGATGACACCCGCTGTGAGCTGTCTTTTTTCCACCCATACAACCTTTAATTACGACGATAAACCTCTTAATTGGAAGGATGGCTGTTCCGATTCACCGTTGAAATTCAGTTAGTCGTTTAAGACTTTTTTCTGTACCATAATAATATAATGATTTACTACCAATTATTAGCATACGAAGAACTTCTATTTATTACCTGAAACAATATAAAAAATAACGTTAGATTATTTTATATCATGTAGAACAATTTAAAGAGTAGTTGGCAGTTAGTTTAGTAATAATAAATTTTACATTCATGTCTTCAAGCCAGCATAGTGGAGACGAATACTGCCTCTGTCATTCTACCTCTGACAATTCGGATTATAGTCATGAATTTTTGTTATAACAATATCAATATAATTTAGAAGTAAATAACATGTAAGAATTTATTACTAATAAAATAGGGTTACATATAACTTTGATAGCTCATTTCTAAGTAATAAATTATGGTTAAACGTAGTAATAATATATTCCTTAAACAGTTAACCGAGGTAGACTGTATGGCGTTACCAGTACAACGCACGTCGATGAATTCTAATTTTGTTTCACAAGGCACGTACAAGTAGTCAGACGTGAACTCGCCACCACGCAGCCGCATGCAAAATTAATACCATACGTAATACGCCGGCAACCGCAGTCGCTCAACATTAAATTATTTCCAGAAACACTTATAGATGTCATTACCAGTTAGCACCCTGAGAGTTATGACATTTAGAAATGTTTTAACGGATTTGCCGGTTTCTCAAATATATAACTGTATATAATTGTGAATAATCCACAACATTGTTGAGACAGAATCTACATAATACAAAAGCATGCCTCAAGGAGTTAGTAGTTTTTTTACATTTTTGCGAGTGGAGAGCAGAGCGCGCACCGACTCGTTTGGCACACTGCACGGGCGGCGGCACTTTATTTGAAGATCGAACTTTGTGAAAAAAGTTTACGAAACGATACGAAGGCACGCAGATTTGTATAGGAGCAACAAGACCATCAGGCGGCGACTCGAACGGGTTTCATGCGTGAGAAAGCACACTAATGTATGCGCCTATAGCAACACAATAAGTCTACCGCCTCTTGAATGCCTCACTGGTGACTTATGTGCCTTCACAAACGTCATGAAAGTTGGTTTCAATTATTTGTCGATTTCTAACGAATACGATCCTGAGAAAAAATCAACTTTTCGCACTCCTAAGTATTTTTATTTAATTTAAAAAGTGAAACACGAGTGCGACAGCTGAACAGTGAGGCGAATCCGTACAGTGTCGCGTGTGACAAGTGCTCGTCGGTTCGTTAGAAGCACTGAATTAAAATAAAACTCTTTGTAGATGGAACAAAAAGAAAACTCCGCTGCGGTGCCGAGTAGACGCTTGACACATACAATAAAACAACTTAACAAGTCCGTCAGGCTGTATAAATTGGATCTTTAGTCGGAGAACACAGAGTTTAATTTCACACAAATTAAAACGAAACTTTTGTGACTTTTTGTAATGTTGTTGCACCAAACTGCATTGCACTCACGTTTATTTTCAATTGTATATTTGCGAATTGCCCTATTTCGAATTGCATTTTTCAATCACATCAAGTGGCTGATAGTTAAAGGCACCCCAACTTTTTGTAAATTTATTTTTAATTTAAAGTTTAATTAACTGAATGCAGTACTTTTATTGCCTTCGTTATACCGTTTAAGTCATAATTAATTGAGTGAAATTGGTATTAATTGTGGGTCAGACATTTGGATCAGATTACACATACACTACGTCAGCGCGATTTTCTGGTTCTGTTGACACAATGCGGATATGTTTACATGTTATTGTAAATTTTAAAATAAATATCTTACTTATTATCAGTTCATATTTTCTTGAAAAAAATATTAAAAGGTCGATGTACTTTTTTTTTTAATTCATGGATCGCCCTGTGGCTTAACCCCTGGCTTTGCAGACAGCAGTCGCGTCCGCTATGCCTGCTTTGTGAAATACCTCTTCAGACTGCGCTTGATACTATCGTGAACCTTACTCCGCCTAATATTAAAGCTAGAGTGCGATCCATGAACGGAGACAAATGCTACTTCTAAACATATCCCGAAGTACGATTAGGTTTCTTCACTACTCCAGACACCAGACGAAGCTAAATCAACTACGTGTGTTATTGACCTAATACTAAATTATACAATTTAAAAACATAATTGACGCAGACTAATAATTAAATGCAATATTATCAACAAAGAACGAACCGCTCCACAAAAAAAGTGACTATATCTAATCTCCTCATTTAAAAACACGATTCCGCACAAAAAAAAACTGGATTTGCGACGGACTCGAGAATCGGATATAAAGACAAACGGTCAGTCTGGGAGCAGTTTTTATTGATTGTGGCCCTGACCGGACATCGACCGGAGAACCCACTATGTGTAATTATTTACTTAACTTTAACACGTTTATGTCACACACGGAACTCTCTTGCAGGGAGATAAGGTTACACGTGGTCATGTTTTTATGTGACTGGACGAAAAAATAATGCTTGAAAATAGTTATTTATTTTGGAAATTTAACAACATACAACATAATATTTAGCCTTTATTTATACAAATTAGATACACCAACAGCGAGTACATTGGACTTATTCTATAACATAATAACTGATGTACCAGCCAATTACTTGTGTACACACAAACGTTTGCAAGAATTGATTTTAAAACTTATTAAAAGATTAATTTAAAACTATAACAACAATACGAAAATTATAGATTCATTATGACAATATATACACATGCAACAATCAACAATTTATTTAAATAAATACATAAAAATAGATCAATTCGTACACTTGAAAGTTTTTTTTTATTGTAGCTTGGCATGTGACAACACTCCGCCTGATGTAAAGCTAGAGTGCAATCCATGAGTGGAAACAACTGCTACTACAGAGAAACCTGTGCGGGCAGCAGTCGCCTCCACTATGCCGGCTTGAGAAGTACTTACTTGTACATACTCATACCAGGTTGACAGCGCACTCTCCTCTCGTTATACCTGGCTACTTTCAAACTATTCCCGAAACGCGACAAGGACACTTCACGGGTGTTACGTTCGAAAGTGGTGGTACCTACCCCAGGACGGCAGACTGTACAAATAACCATCGTCAGTCTGCCTACCACTCTTTAATAGTGCCTATAGGCACTGAGCAGCCAGAGTACATATAACAAAGTTACATTGGTACCGCTCAAAATTAGCGAGGTTCGAACACGGGACATCGATCGTGAGTTCACGCGTCTTACCGCTAGACCACGGCCGCTCTACTGCTCTTTAATTAATGCCTATGTTATACCGTAGGCACCGAGAGACCAAAGTATAACATTGTTACATTGGTATCAGTCAGAATATTTAGCGAGATTTGAACATGGGTCTCATTGATTGTAAGTTCACATTTTTACTGCTAAACCACAGTGGCTCATATTAAGTAACAATATATGAAATGAAATGAAAATCTTTTATTAACGTAGGCATGGACTTGGCATGCACTTGTTCATCGTCAGAATCTACTTTTGGCTTCGGAAAGGCATATGATGAGAAGACAGCCATAAGAAACTCGTCAATTATAGCCTGTGTTTATAATAACCTATATAATAATATAGATATTATTATAATATAACTTAGACCTACCTATTTATTGTATAATTTTTTTTTAATTGTCCTGTTTGGATTCCGGAATTACAAGTTACAGTTATTGTATATCTTTAAAAGGGGCGGAACAGGTCGTTATAAACAAAATATTAATTATACGACTAAAGAAACAAAGAGATAAAAAAAATAGTTTGATTTATAAACCTATATCGATTGTAATAAATAAATAAATAGATTACAGAAAGAGCAGTGCGTAAGGTGTGAGGAATCGTGTTTTCTATGTATGTGGTAGTCGCAACTCGTAACTAATTAATAAAATATAATTTAAACCTAATTACAAATCCTAATGTACCGTTTAATTTTGCATGTGTGAGAAAACCTCATTATAATTTCACAATCGAATGTAAATTTGTCAAATCCTGTCAATTAAACAAACATTTCAAT
Organism: Tinea pellionella; assembly: GCA_948150575.1. Taxonomy (NCBI): domain Eukaryota; kingdom Metazoa; phylum Arthropoda; class Insecta; order Lepidoptera; family Tineidae; genus Tinea; species Tinea pellionella. Next base: position 2,617,198 of record OX411249.1, on the reverse strand, counting down.
GCTCTCTGATGTGACGGGGTACGGTACGAATCACATACGTGGTTTGTTTTTAATTAGTTTGGTGAATACATACATAAATGATCATGTTTTTGAGCGTCAATGACTTCTATTTTTTACACACCTTTTTTGTCTATTATAATATCGATTCTTCTTAATTGGTTTCTAAGAATTGTCTACATGCAGGACGCACCTTCACTATACCGACCTGAAGAGAGGCGAATTTCCATCGCCTATTGTTAACAGCGCATACTCCTCTCGTTATACCCGGAATAGTATAAATTTATTAGGACAAATACACACAAAAAAAGCTGAAAATACCAAGTAGAATTAATTCCAGTTAATGGGAAATGTTTCTCATTAATTTAATTGTAACATTCAACTGTAAGATTCAATTAACATGGAAACCATAAAGAGTGCATTTTACGGTTTTCTCACTTCATTTCCTGAATAAATTTCTCCGCGAAACCAATCACTAAGGAACACTGGATGTCATAAAATCTAGTAGCACTTTCTTAGCTTAAGATGTCTTTCCACTACAAATGAAACTACAAGAATAAGTCTGTACCACTAGAATAAGTAAAAGCCTAATTTTTTCAAGTTTAAAACCCTTCAAGTGACCTAGTCATATTTCGGGATCATTTGAAAACCAGGTATAACGAGAGAAGTGGGCATTGTCAATCTGGATAGTGCACTTTTGTCTCCTCAAACCGAGACATAGCCGAGGTGACTAGCTCACACAGAGTTTAATAATAATAATAATAACTTTATTTGAAATAATAATGTTTACAGGGTTTGTTTACTGGTGGATCCCACACTAGGTCTGGCCTGTCCTGTGGGATCTAGTAACAGTATGAGTTCACATTTACGAGTTCGCGCACTAAGTTGTTATTACTATAATACATCACTTAATTGCTAAAAGGGAAAATATAGAAAGGGGGACGGGGGAAGGGGAAAGTATATAAAAGGCGATTATATAAATAAATATTAATGTGTAAAAATCTTAGCTAGGGTTTGTGTATTTTTATTTTATTTTACTTTTTATTTATTTATTTTTATGTCACTATATCTAGAATAGCTTCAGTTTCAGCGTAATTCAGACCAAGGAGGTGTTGCTTGATAATTCTTTTTGCCGCTTGATTAGATGCCCGTACGAGGTCATTTTCTATGGCTGATATATAGTTATATATAGTTTGTTTCCGTTCTAGCCTAATATCGGACGGAGTGTTGTTATATGCCGAGCCACAATAAAAAAACACCTAATAAATAATTAAATTACTTTTTAAAACTCTACAAGTTGTTTTTTTTACCTAATGTAAAGCTAGAGTGCGGTCCATTAATGTAAACAACTGCTACTATAGAGAAATCTTTACAGGCAGCAGTCGCCTCCACTATGCCGTCTTAAAGAGACGAGCATGTACCATCCAGTTTGACAGTGCACACTCCTCTCGTTATATCTGGCTACTTTCAAACTATTCCCGAAACGCGACAAGGTTTTTTCACTTCACGTTTTTTTAGAGTTTCTTTCCAGAGTTTTTATCTTAATAAGGTCACATTTACTGTACCTACAAATTTTGTTTTTAAATTTCCGAAATATTGAATAGATATAGCTTGCTTTTTGTCTTATAATAGTTATATTTCGCAGAAATGTTAATCTTAGTGGAATGGCATCCTTATACTCGTACAGTGTTCGCTTTATTCTCCGCCAGCCTATTGAGTTTGTACAATAAACTAGCAGTTTTATGTTCGGAAACTCAGCAGTGAAGTACGAAGTTCTCTGTGTACATAATTATGACCGTACACGGTGTGGTGCGAATGTTTATGGAACTTTTATCGTTTAATACCGTTTCTTACACCGTCTTTATTGAAATTAAAGCGGAAAACAAAATTGATCAGCTGAAGAGATATTTATTTTTTATTGTAGCTCGGCATGTGACAACACTCCGCCTGATGTAAAGCAAGAGTACGGTCCATGAATGGAAACAACTGCTACTACAAAAAAACCGGTAGCAGTCGCCTCCACTATGCCGGCTTGAGGAGACGAGCATGTACCATCTAAATTGACAGTGCACACTCCTCTCGCTATACCTGGATACTTTCAAAACTATTCCCGAAACGCGACAGTCACTTCACGGGTGTTACATTCGAAAGTGGTGGTACTTCCCCAGGACAGCAGACAGGACAAAATAACCATCTACAGTCGGCCTACAACCCTTAAGTTTGTTGTTAATAAAAGTTAAATATAAAATAAGACAAACAATCCTTATAGACTCTACGAAGCATTCTGATTATAGAATATTTTTTTCAAGGCGGTAATATAAAAGGGTTTTCCGGACATGTTATGAATTAGAACAATGAAAAAATAAACAAATTAGAATAAAGTTGTAGATTTAAAATTTACTTATTAATATTTTTTGAATTATGAACATGGTGCTGAAAATGGCGCGGACATGAAATTTTAATTAATGTATACTAGTTAGTACCGCTTAGTTACTTATTTGATATTTTATATTAATTGCAATTGTGAGGCAATCATCTATTGGATCGCAATAATTGTCTTGTTTACGTACTATAATTATTGTAATTGACATATATTATTAGCATTCAATTCAATCTTTTTCTAATATAAATTATTGTAAAGTCAGTAATAATATCTAAATAATAGAATTACACAAAACTTAAGAGTGGTAGGTAGACTGACGATGGTTATTTGTCCAGTCTGCCGTCCTGGGGTAGAACCACCACTTTCGAATGTAACACCCGTGAAGTGACCTTGTCGCGTTTCGGGAATAGTTTGAAGGTAGCTAGGTATAAGAGAGGAGTGTGCACTGTCAATCTAAGATGGTACATGCTTGTCTCCTCAAGCTGGCATAGTGGAGGCGACTGCTGCCCGCAGATATTTCTCTGTAGTAGCAGTTGTTTCCATTCATGGACCGCACTCTAGCTTTACATCATGCGGAGTGTTGTCACATGCCGAGCTACAATAAAAAAAAACTATTTAATTTTTTTTTAATACCTATCAAATGGTTATTACTAAATATTAAATAACTATCAAATGTTTTTTGTAAAAATAAGTATTTAAATCTGCTTTTTTTCCTTTCAAATGTAATTATGTAATCTATTTTTTATTTAGGTAATAATAAATCTATTACTATTAGCAGGGCACACAGTATTTTATCGCTTTTTAAACTAATATAATAAATTCGTGCAAGAAATAAATGAAAAGCTACGATTATAAAAAAACCTATATCCCATACATAACCAACTAAAAAAAAATACCACGAAACGCTATTAATAACTTATGTACCTAAATATATTTTCAAATTGCAAGACTTTTATTAACTACACGTTTAATAAACACAAATAGTATAAATTCTGCTATAATGGGTATTTTCTGATCACGTTTACCAATATCTTATCGCAATTTTCCGCCACGATCGCTTGTTTTCTTATTTATCAGTCATCTTTTATGCTACAAAATATTTTTAATATAAAAAAATAAGATCAAGTACAAGAAAAGCACGTAACGGATTATCTATATTTGTTTCGTTTACTTATTTATTTTTGTTTACTGAAAGACGAAATCTTATCTAAAATCACACATTCAATTTGTGGGAATTTAAATTTATCAGATTTACAATTTTAGGAGCTATTATTATTTCTGTATATCAGTGGCGTGGCTAACATGGGACGAAGCTCGTATGGTCACCTCAAGTAAAAAAGGTCCTTAAGTCAAATTTATTTTTCAGATTTTTTCAGGGTCGGGTGTGTCAAACCCAATCTGGTGCACACGGGGCGGGAAACCATCCTATGACACTGGACATAACAGTTTAAAAATTAGTTATTTAACAATGATTTGCAAGATCAAAAATTCGTAATTTACGAGTAGTAATTTTAAAATAAATTGTTTCTTAATATTAAACGTTAACCAATCTTTACAATATACATAAATAAGATCCCTACTAGGGTAAGTGCTCTGTACTCTGAGTATCAGGATAAGGACAACACAAAAACATCACATTCAAACCAAAAACAAATGCCTGCAATATTTTTTTAATTTATCAATAAATAAATAAATAAATAATACCTACCGATATGTATATTAAATTTACACTATCAGAGGCAGTCAAAACAATTAAAGCAATTGTTTTTTTAATACTGATAATGATTCAAAGTCAAGCATTTTTATATAAAATAAAGGTATTCAATTGATTTTATGTATCAATTAATTGAGTTTTAGGTCAATCTCCATTAAGAAGCTCTCTTCTTATCCAGAAGGTCGTATTAATTTACATGAAATAACTCAGCGTCTCGGAGTGAAACGCTTTCTAGAGCACTCGCTTTACAGAATATTTTAATGTAATCGACATTATAAAAAGCACTTAGTACTTACTTTTTAATGTACATTTTATATTTATAATCTTTGCTTTTTGACTCACAATTAATTAATAAACTTAATAATCTTGCTTCCATGTTTCTCCCTTTTTCTAACGACTTGATTGAAAGTTCATCAAGTTAATGTTGTGCATTATTCAATCTCAGTTAAGTCAAAAATAGCTTTGTAATTGAATCTAGTCTGTTTTCTGAATAAAAGATTGTCTCCACCCCGATCGTTGCAAAGCTTTCCAAACAACAGATCAAATTATAAAACTTGAGTAAAGTTTAGGATGGAAAATAATAACACATAAATATAATAATAACACATGTTTTCAGGCACTTTTATAAACACCCAATAAATTATTATTACACATTATCACTCAAAGAAACAAAGAAGAAAAATAATTCAAGACTGACAACATTTGTCTCCATATTCCCGCCAAAACTTTCCCGCTATAATTTATTTAGTTTTTCTTTTTTAATTTTATATAATTATATGAACAGAATCACAATGGTAAAATTGTTGCTAGCAATGTTTATTTAAAAAAAAAACAGTACATATTTGTTAGTTTTTAAAATACAAGTAAACTGCTTTATAAAATTAACAGATTACCTCCCAAGTGCTTCGCCAATTTGTACACACTCAAATAGTTAATGTAAACATGTTAGTTGTGAGTTGAAATAGCTGCCCAAACTAATAAGTAGCCGACACGTAAAATAGTAAACAAACACAAAGTCCGTATGTACTTCACACTTATAAATGTTTGTTAGCAGGAGAAAATTGTATTGCTCGAAATACTAACAACGTTGGTCGTTAAAGTTGAATAACAGAGTGATAATTGAATACTAGTTGAGATATTTCCGATAATTTCTTTTTTTTACATATGACTACAATACGACTGATGTTAAGCTAAGAGTGCGGTCCATGGCCGGACACATCAGACAACTGATATCACAGAGAAATATCTGGAGGCAGAAGTAGTGAAGGACAGTAACCCCGCTTGAGAATACAAATGTGCACCATCCATTGCTCTGTGCTGCAATCCTCTCGCTGTACCTGTGTAACCCAACGTCACTTCACGGGTGGTTTATACTTGAAAGTGGTGGTATTACCCCAGAAAGATAGACTGTGATGACGGTTACAATTTGCCTAAAATTCGGATGTATATTTTTTGAACTCGACATGTGAGTGCACTCCGCTTGATATTGAAGAGTACATTAATAGAGACCACTGCGGTTGCTGCTCTTCACTATGCCGGCTTGGGGAGACAAGATGAGCGTGTAGGCGACCAATTCCGAACAAAACACGACTATAACAGGAAATTACTTCCACCATAATTATGTCTATCTACCACTTTTAGAAAAGCTCCCTTATGTTATTTTTTTTTTTATTGTAGCTCGGCATGTGACAACACTCCGCCTGATGTAAAGCGAGAGTGCGGTCCATGAATGGAAACAGCTGCTACTACAGAGAAATATGCGGGCAGCAGTCGCCTCCACTATGCCGGCTTGAAGAGACGAGCATGTACCATCTAGATTGAGTGCACACTCCTCTTTTATACCTGACTACTTTCAAACTATTCCCGAAACGCGACAAGGTCACTTCACGGGTGTTACATTCGAAAGCGGTGGTACTACCCCAGGACGACAGACTGGACAAATAACCATCATCAGTCTGCCTACCACTCTTTATAAGAAAGATAATAATGCATATATTATATTATTTTCTCTCTAAATCTTAAGAAATAAAGTTCAAATTGCAACAAAAACATTAAACATTTGTTACTTAATTAACTAGTATAATGTCCTCACGTTTACTTATTGGAACTCATCCATCGATGCAATAGCCACATTAATCACCACCTTATATGTATAATGCATGTGCAAAACCGCACTGTAAATATAATTAAAAATCATTCTTATTACTTAAGCCATTAAGTTTATATTTATTTATCTTTAATGACCATCTGTTAGATTAAAGATGACACGACTTCAACATTGATTCATACAATCATCAGGTGGTTTTAAATGTTGTTTAATTATGTATATTAATATCTATTATGGATACAGAATGATGTAATTCAATTTTTATATGTGTTTCTCTATTTTTTTAAATACATAGACTAAGCTAATGTTTCTTTTTTTATTGTAGCTCGGCATGTGACAACACTCCTCCTGATGTAAGCTAGCTAGAGTGCGGTCCATGAATGGAAACAAAAAAACAAGACAGGGAAACCTGCCTGCAGTCGCCTCTACTATGCCGGCTTGAGGAGACGAGCATGTACCATCCAGATTGACAGTGCACACTCCTCTCGTTATACCTGGTTACTTTCAAACTATTCCCGAAAAGCGATTATTACACATTAACAATGGTAGAAACACTTCGGGAAAATAATTCAATAAGCTGCCAAAAACTCCTAATAAATGAGTTTTAGAAAAATATGTTTTAATTGTTACAATATAAACAAAAAAAGAGACCGGAAATAATTACAGTAAACCCATAAATTATTAGGATATAGGATTTTGGAGCACAAACAGTGTTGGTATTCACAGAAATTGGTGCGTGAACAAATATATATGAAATATTACCTCACCGACTGATAAAACCATTCCATTTTCTACGAACTTCATTTTCATAGTTTCCACCTAAATTTATAGTATTGAGTTATATTTCTTTATACTTTGAATCGGGGCCAACGCTAAAACTCGACGTTGCCGTTCTTACGTGATAGATTGTAAAACTATACAAGCACTTTTATACTATTTACGCCTTATATGTACATACTTTATAGTCTTCTTTATAGCTCTACCTTTGTTATGATAAAATTTAAAAAAAAAAAACAAGTTTATTGTGATTATTTAATAGTATATTAACACGATAATAATTTAAAAGTGGTAGGCAGACTGAAGATAGTTATTAGCTCAGTCTGCCGTCCTGGGATAGTACCACCACTTTCGAATGTAAGACTCGTGAAGTGATCTTGTTGCGTTTCGGGATCAGTTTGGAAGTAGAAAGTTACAAGGAGAGCAGTATGCACTGTCAACCAGGACGGTGCGCATTCGTTTCCTCAATCTGACTGCAGAAATTTATCTACGGTAGCAATTGTTTTAGCTTAACATCATAAATGTCGAGTTACTGTTAGAGTTACTAAGTTAGAAATAAATAAATGAAGTACCCAATCAATCTCAATTTTAAATGGAAGATTCCTATCTACTATTATGTAGGTAAGTACCTAATAGAATGCATATGTATGCACATAGTTAATGTACCAATGCAATAGTAATAGAGTAATTGCGGATTGCAGAATGTGGAACGTCTGGAAGGTCTCACGCGATCCTGTACGCACTATGAATTCTAACTGATTGTAATCATTGTATGACATTGATATAATTGGTTTCTTACTTGACAGAGATCAATTGATGTGTTAGTACAATTGTCTGCTTTTAACCCTTTATTTGGGTGACGCATAAAGAGACACAAAACAGGGAAAGTCCGAAATAATCAATAAAACCTTTTAGCGCTTTTTTCATAGTACTGTAACTGAATTTCGAAGAGTGGTAGAGAGACCGATAACATAGTTAGTCCAGTTTGCCGTCCCATGGTATTACCTCCGCTTTCTACACCCGTAAAATGACTTAGGTAATGAATTAGTTTTGGAATCAGCAGTCAACTCAGACGGTGCAATCTATTTAAGAGTCCTATAGAGTCCAGTATCCCCTTTATCATACGGTTGCTTCGATCTTACACGTAAACACGCAAAAGGCCTCATTTGTTTTTTTATTGAAACCGAGAAAAAACGCATCAAAAATCAGGATTTCTTCCCCATATTTATAAGACGTAATAGCCGGCAAAGCGAAAGCGACTGGTGCTTGCAGACATTACATGGATCGCACTTTCCTTCTAGCCTAACATCAGGCGTAGTGTTGTCACATGCTGGTAAAAAAATTTAAAGGTAAATGTCCATTTATGGGCCCACTTGATAGCTAAAATAATATTCTAAAATAATATCTTATTTTTTCATTAATTTCAATAATATCAATACATCGTTTACCAATCAATAAACAATGTTTAATCACATAAAAAACAGATATCACCAATTATTTAAGCATTTAATATAATAATAACCTCAAATAAAGCATCAGAAAGAGTCTAATTATTCAATAACTCGGGTAAAAAAAATTTAACTGATAGAAATAAAGAATGTAGATTTATTTTCCAACAAAATGAACTAAAAATATTTGACAATCTCGAGAAAAAATATGGGCCCATTTTTTTAGGGGAATGGGCTTTCTATGTAATTTTAAAATATTTGCTACCACATTTAAAAGTAACAGAAGACGTAGTTTTTCTATAACAAAAGCGAATGTAGATTTTAATATCCGTACATTTCATATTCCGTCTTTTACGACGTGAAAGCCTTTTTCGTAGATTATACCTACGTGAACACGACTGCAACTAAATCCGTATCAAATCATGTTGCATTTCCCATTTCCCTAGGCGACATACTTAAATAAATATAGAAAATGACATTATTTATTTTTATCGAATTTATTGCAAATGTTATCTATAGTTTTTATTATTCCTTATTAAAAAAGAATTTTAATCATGTATAATCGGATTATATCAATCTCTCTTCCTTTAAATACCTATCTCTATTTTAGACAAACTATAATCTTTAATTTCCAAATATTTAATGGAATAAGTCAATAATACAATCCACTTGTTACAATTTTATTGTATAATATAACTTTAATATAAAAATATAACTTTTAGAAATTTTTCAGTGTCATGTGGCCCACAAAAAATAGAATTTAGGTATTTGTATGAATAATTATGTGGATTGAAGGATCAAAACCTCGGTAGGTACTGTTCCGTTATTTCTGACTCAACTTTTAAAACATCAATGTTTCCGTTAACAAATGCAAATAAAACGAACAATGCTATACTAAATTTTAATACAGATGATCGTGTATGCAAAGGCCACAGGACATATTCAATGTTTCCGGGCATTAGTGCTGTTGGCAATTGTGCAACAGCCAACAGTTCCTAGAACACGTGTCGTGCTAATAATCAACACGATCTACTCGAGCCCACTAACTGCGCTCTCACTACTCGGACGCCTTCCTGTCACGCGTTAACCTTTATTAACCCACATTACAAATATCTGTTAATCGTCACTATCGTACTAAATTAAGTCGTCATATAAGTTAGTAAAGATTTCGCCTATCTTCAATTAGCAGCACATCTCGTTCCCATAGAGTTTATTAGCAGCGATGTTTACCTCGAATGAGGTCGTTATTATTTGGATACGAGCGCCACGGAATGTTGCATAAAAATAATAAAAAAAAGTAATGAAATATGTGCGCAGGCGGCGATCTGACGAGGGTTGTTTTAATTAAAGTCAAAGGAACGATAACGCAGCCGGTGCCTGTGGTGGAATATAAATCGTTTGCAGATAATGGGTAGTGATAATTCGCGCCTCCTGCCGGCAGAGCGCCGACGCTATTACCAGCTTTAACTTGAGTAAAACCACTAAATAAGGTAATACAGAAGAACAAGGCTCCGGAAACCCAAATACGGATTTGTAACTTTGACCTCACCATCTCGTGACAACTAAGTAATATAAAGAAGTACAGATATATCTATTTAAACGCATTTAAATTAGAGGAATGAGCAACTTAGATGTCACATTCGTCTCTTTAAGCCGGCATAGCGGAAGCGACTGCTATGTTCAGAAATTTATATGTGGTAGCAGTTGTTTCTGTTCATAGACTGCATCTAGCAACATCAAGCATGTTGTCATCTGAGCTGAAATAACAAAAAAAAACTAACTTTTTATAGGACACAAAATGTATATTTTATAGGGTCGATGTCTAAAGCGACAATTTGTAGTCGTACGCAAATATTTGCATAACTAAACCATACATTATTACATTATTAACCTCATTTAAGCAAAATATTAAACGATATAAAAAAACCATATAGCTCGCTAGCATTAAGTTCAAATATTTATTATAATTAATAAGTAGTCGGTTATAATATTAAATATTATAATATAAATAATTTTGTATATTTTATAATCATCTTGGCGCCCGCCAATTGGCTTCCGCCCACGATTTAGACTGGCCCTGCTGGATATTTAAAAAACATATTAATGTGGTTCTACAACAAAAATACAGTTAAAAATCTTAATCAAAGACAAAGATTTTTATGTGTTGTTAAATGAATGAAAAAATCCTAATAAAACATTCTCAGAGCTTTCCCGCAAGTTCTGTTAATAAATAAATTTATAACCGCGTCGAGAGCTTAGAATAGAACGTTGTAAATGTCAAAGTATGGTATTTACATTTCTATTAAAAGACATTTCAATTTGATGATAGTTATTGAGAAGAAATAAAATATGGCTCTTTGAATTGGAAAGATGAAATTTTATTAAAAATATGAAAAGCTTCAATAAACAGCGCAACTTAATTAACGCTTTATTCATTTACTTTTTGAATGACTATATGTAAATTGAATACAGATAAATAAAAATGACAATTAAGATACCGCTGTCATTATAATATGAGAAGGTGCGCCAATGTTTAGTCTGATCTAATCAGCTAAAATTATATTAATCTTGTCTGAGTCAATGCTGACCCCAGTGAGTCATTTTGTGCCTGTTCTGACACGTGATTTTTGGAAGGGTTATTCGCCTTTACATCTTATTATTAGCTTTGACCAAACATATTGTTCGTCCCCATAAAAGTGCGGATATAAGACGATCTTTGCGATGCAGGGTTAAGTCTACTGTTTGTTGCGCGGAGGCCCTGGGTTGGATTCCCGATTATATGTTAGGTACATGTTTGTGTGCATCTTGATATCTATGGTACTGGGTATCCTAGTTTGACTCTGTATTTCTTTATTATGGCATCATTTGTAGAATCAAAAAAAGTTCGACCACCCAATGTTTGTAATTAATTTGTAACAATTAATACTAGGCCTCAAGTTTATGTGTTTTAAACACGATAAGAACATTGTTTACCAAAAATATCATAGAACTAATAAATGATGTGGGATCAACACTTAACTAGGTCACCGGTAACCTGATTTCATGTAAACGCAATGATTTTACGGCAAGGCGCGCACATTATTTTAGGTTTCGTGATAAAACTGTGAATTATAGCTGAACAATCCATTTTATGAGCCTAACCGGGCGAGGCGCGTCTACACACTTATGAGGAATTGTGAATATACTTACCTCTAATATTGCGTTTTATTATTAAACGAAGACGCGACGGCAAGGTTCTTTAGAAAATATTCCCCGTATTACTGAATTTTTAATGTCTTCCTTTTCATAAAAAAATAAACACAGAGTTAATAATTTCATAATTTTTAATTTTTTAAATTTAAAGTTAATAATTAAATTCAAAGTAGACGTGGTGGTATTAAAAAGCATGGTAGGCGGAATGACGATGGCCCAGTTTGCCGTCCTAGGTAGTAACACCACTCCGAAATGTAACCCGCAAAATGATCTTATCGCGTTTCGGAAGTAGCCGGGTATAACGAGAGGAGTGTCTAGACGATGTACATTCATCTCCTCAAGTAGCATACCGGAGGCGACTAGCGTCTGCTGCCTGCAGATATTGCCTTATGGTAGCAGTTGCATATTATTCCATGATTTTCTTCAACTATTGTTTATAGTGATTTTCTGATGAAAATGTACATTATACAAATAAAGGAGAATGCCCATTCGCTTAAGAAAATGGCCCCACAATCTCGAGTTTCACAATAATTTTTCAGCTAATTTTGTACAAAATGAAAACCTACATTTCTTATCACCCACGAGTTATTGATTTAATAGACTTTTTTTTTTAAATTATTGTAGCTCGATGCAATATTTGAGGTTATTATTCTATAAGATGCTTTAATAAATTGATGATATATGTTTTTTATGTAATTAAATATTGTCTACGTTGATATAATTAAAATAAGTTAATGAAAATTTAACATTATTTTAGAATATTGTTTTAATATCAAACTATTAGGTATTAAATGGGCCCAAAAATGGGCATTGTCCTTTACGACTCGACACAAACAATGCAATTCTATCTACATTTATTTACATTGTAAATGAGAGACAAACATTATTTTAAGAGTCAAATTTACAATACTTGATACCTATAGCACACAAAGGTATGCAGATTTGTAAATTACAAATTTATTCAAATTCAATTGCTGTATAGACAAATAGTACCTTAGTATACGTATTTCGTAAATGTTATTTTGCATCATGAGATTTAGGCATTTATATGTCAGGCTTAACTCCTTAATTCATATTTTGTATAGTTAAGAAACCGCCGCGCCAGTCGGTTTTGAGTATATAGTATTTGAATATATGCTTTCAGATCTACTGTCGAGAAGGTCGAAAAGCGGCTTTTTGTATGGGAACTTGAAAGTGGAGGGGGAGTGGGTGTTAAAACTTAATAACTTACTCCACATGTTTTGCAATTGTTTTCTTTTATTTCAGTAACATTCGTGGGACCAGATTGAAAATAGACGGGTATAGCTAGAGGACCGTCCACACTCTTTTACAGAAGCCTGCACAGCGGAGACAGCACCCATACCTATATCTATCTTAACATCAGGCGGAATACGATTACATGCCCTAAATGTTTGTTTTTTTTAAATTTATAGCTTATTTAATTTTTTTTTTAAATATTTATTATTTTCAATAAATGATCAGTTGTTCGGTGTACTGGCCAAATCGACTGATCTCGTACAAATCTTGTGAAATGGTCTTTGTAATAATTATTCATGGCTTGACCTAAGCAAGATATACGAGTTAGTGGTGTTATCGCCGTAACTTATTGTTCACAAAATCATATTGTTCGTAGTGGAGCTAATATAAATGTATATCTATTTGTCAATATGTTATACGTTATAATATCTATATCTAATATTAAGAGAGGGACTGTAATGCCATACAAGTGTGTCATATAGTAGTGTTTCATACAAGTTTTATACATATTTACTTACCTATGTATATTTTTTACAGGAATTTTTATCATATTCAAATGTTAGTTTTGTTGTTGTTATTATTAAATTATAATGAAAATTAAACAGAAAAAAAGGACGCCGCGCCACACAGTGCGATCACATTGGCGTCAGAGCATTCGACACGAGTATAGAGCATTACTTTATCTGGAAATTGGGCGACGAGTTCGATTCTCGTAAGATTCAGTACGATTCGCACCTTAGCTCGGGCGAGTATATTTTCATTATGATTTAATTATATCAATATACAGTTTATTATAAATATATGATAATAAAACTTAAACGTTATAGTAAATAAGTACTTAAAAGATATCTAGATTTAACGTAGGTAATGATAAAACATTATTGGACATGATAATAGGAATGATGGATTATTTACATTATTTGTAAATATTCTTCTGTTTTAACGATCGTTTTGTTTTTAAATTAGTCGTCTAATTGGCAATGTTCCGCGACGATTTAAGTAGGCGTTTTACACGCGACGCCCGCGCCGACATTAAAAAAAAAACAATAAAAATACGCCAAAAAAGTAATGGATAATTAACAATTAATGTTAATAGGACGGAGTTTGTTGAATTTATTTCAATAAGAACTTACTAACCTACATTGTCAATCCTAATAATACAATGTATGAAAATGAAAGCCTTCAGACTTACAGGGCAAACTTTAGGTTTAGGATATAGTACCGCGTGCACTGTCCACATTTCTTCAAGCCGGCATAGCGGAGGCGAAGCCTACCTGCAGACATTTCTCTTTAGCTCTCCGCTCTGAGCTTAATATCAGGCAGGTCTACTAAGAAAAGTGTATACTCGCTTCCTGACCTTAATTATGCTGGAATAAGGTCACGAGTTAACAAATTAATCTAAATCGTAAAAGTGGGTTTCAATAGTGGGCGAGTTGAACGTGCTAAAGTAATCCGCTACACACGACCGCTAATGTTACGAAATATAATACAACGTATAAGTACCTAAGTATAATAAATCATATAATTATCTAATAAAAAAAACATACAATATAATTTATAATAATTTATCGAGTAGTCGTACTCTACTATTAGAAGTGCTTTGTATTGGAAAATTAGGTTTAAATATATAAAGAGCGTATTTTTTAAATTGCTTTAGTTTTATTTGCTTAGTCCGTGATAAATTTTAGTAAAACAAAAGCTATCGAAATTAATATTTTATTCACACAACCAAATCGCTAAAAAAACAAGAGACCGACACAATTTTTAACAATCAACCACATACGTTTAAAAATAAATAAATTATTACAAACCTCACCAAACCGGTATAGCGGAGGCGACTCTTATTTGCACTCTGCACAGACAGATTCATGGATAATAAATTAATATGACCACACGCTAATTAACAAAACTAATTAACACAAATGATTTGAAATTAAATATTTAAATATCTTCAACCTACAAAAAAGAACCGGCAATAATTGTTATATACACAAAGAGTTTGTTACAAACCATGCGCGTACGCAGGTTGTTCAACCTACAATTGTAATGTCAATATTATTTTTTACGATAACGACCACCTATCTATCAACGTAACACACAATGTCAAATATTAACTTATCGTATAATCTAACACCACTTGACTTCATTAATTTAAAGATAATCAATTTTAATAGTAACTGTGGTGAGCAGACTGATGATCGTTATTTGCCCAGTCTGCCGCCTGCAGCACCTGTGAAGTGGCTATTTTGCGTTTCGGGAACAGTTTGGAAGTAGCCAAGTATATCGAGAAAAGTGTGCACTGTTAATCTAGATGGAGGAGCACGGTAGCTAACCATCAGACGGAGTATTGTCATATGCCGAGCTAGAATTTAAAAAAAAAACTGCTACCCATTATTTTGTATGTACACAATTAGTATTACGCGTTCCTAGGGAGTCATTTAAAAAAGACAAACCTTCCTTAATAAATAGGTTATCTAACGCAAAAAGAAAATACTCTATAATATCTTATCCCATAATCTACCTCTATGCTTTGATTTGGTATTGAGCGTGTTTAGGGGACAAGGGATTTTCGCATTTATAATATTATCTAGATAAATGTTTTCCTAGAAAAATTTTGTCCTAAAAAATGGACGTTTTTATATCTGTTTTATGTTATATGAATATTACCGCAAACTCAACGTGGATCCGCTAGATAATTTTATCAGCCGTACAAAATAATTACGGGACGATAACTATTAGACATCTAGAGTACCTTGTAACAAGATGACAAGGACAAAATGGTCCATTATTATTGGTTTTTTTTTATCTAAGCGAAAGGTAAAAAAATGTGTAATAAATATGTTAATTAATTTCTTTCAATCTTTTCATCCTAATTACAATGTATTATTTTTAATAAGTCTCCGCAACGTGATCATGCTGTCGATCAATCGCTTCCGCTATACCGGCTTAAAGAGACCGTGGACCGTCCAGACGATTTTGGCCCTTGAACCTTGATGGATTTTGATTATATTTGGGATAGTTTAACATAATCTATATCTAGGTCTGTACGTATTGTTTGTTTTTTTTATTTATAGAAAACTGGTTTTTTTTTTTCGACCTTTTGATTCGTACTTTTTTAAAGTGTGTTATACACTGGGACGCGAAACTGAGCTAATAATTATCATCAGTCTGTCTACCACTCTTTTAATGTTTATTATTTCTTAAAGTAACGTTGATTTAATTCAATTTCTAGAAGTACGAAGTATGAAAACGCAGCCAGGTAAAGTTGAACGTTGCTTGCTACACTTTCATAGTTAAAACTTTATTCCTTGATTTACCACTCAATCATTAATGAAATTTGTAACTAAATTTTCTTAAAACCACAACGAATCTTTCAACGTAAAAGAAATATAAAAAAACTTTATCAAGGTTTACAAAATAGATATAGATAAATAACGTAAAGAATAAATTATTGGTTACTTTTATATTTTAAACTAGTTTTTTGGGCGCGCTTCGCGGCGCTGAAAAAGTTTTTTTTCGGGTAGTTTTGAAAAAAAATTTTTTTTTGAATAAACAAATTATGGATTTCGATATTAGAGGGCATTCCCTACAACCTTTGTTTTGGGAGTTCGGCCCTATCTCGTTCCGTTTCCGAGATATCGGCGTCGCTTCCGGTCCAGAGTCCACTTCCGGTCAAAGTCGAGGTTTTCCCGGGGTCGCGGGAGCGCCCTCTACACGCCCCAAAAAGAATCATCTCTCTAACCCCCCGGCAAGTGCTTCATAATATATGTCAGTCAGTCAGTGAGTCAGTGAGTGGTAATCGAGCTTTATTACTTTTATATTTTAAATTTAATATATTGAAATACTTAATTTGTTATTATTCAATTATTATTATAAATCAATAAATAAATTATGAAACTTTAACCGAAAAAAGCGCATCGCTGCGCAAAGCGAAGCAGGTGGGCTAGATCCCCATTGTAGATTTTTTATGTCTAATTTTCATCTTAAGTGAATAATAATAAAGATGTTAATTGTTAAATAACATTTCGAACACACAATATTTTTGCCGCATTCATTGATGATGATAATGATGAATATATTTCATTTACAATGTATTTCCAATTTACAATGCTAATTTAAATTTACAAAATTAATAAAAAAAGGAACAAAACCATCACTATCCATCAAGACCATAATTCGACGTCCCACACGTCTTGTTGAATAAAGAAAAAGTAAATACTTTTTTAATGCGTAAAATAAAATCTTTTAATTAATTCTTTCTTTATTCAGAGAGGTCAGTACAATTAATAACTGTAGAAAAATCAGTCAAACTTATATGAGAAGTGGACTTTTGTCTCTGCCTGTCCCATTTAATTGCGAGTACAAAACTTCCGTACAATTTAACAAGACAACAAAACATAAATAATTGCGCGCATTATATGATATGTTTATGTATACATTTTTGTTCCTCTATACTTTTAAAAAGGAAGAGGAAAAATTTTGATGTCTACAATAAATCTACCCTAAAACCTTACCCTCATTAAGTAGAGAAACGAAACAATTTCTGTACCATGCAGGAAAAATTTCTACGCCCAAAACGAGACGTTTATATCTGTAGACACCATCTGTGCATAATGAGAATAACAATTGTTCTGTACATACGTATATATTTTCACATATGGGTGGGTAAGCTGCAAAGTATATTACACCTACCTATGTATAATAAAGTTAATTACACTGATACCGGCTAGAATTTTGGGAGATATGAACACGGCTTTTTTTTCTTTTTTTTTTTATTGTAGCCCGGCATGTGACAACACGCCTGGTGTAAAGCTAAAGTGCGGTCTGTGAATGGAAACAACTGCTACTACAAAGAAACCTGTGCGGGCAGCAGTCGCTATGCCGGCTTGAGGAGACGAGCGTGTACCATCTAGATCAGGGATGCACAGACCGCGGCCCGCGGGCCGCATGCGGCCCGCCGGTCGAATACTGGTGGCCCGCCGACAGCAAAAATAATACTCTCGTACATTTGAAAAATATTGAATTCTATTCCAAAATAAAACAAAAAAAAAATGTTAGAAATTATCGACATTCAAAACGACCAAGATTTACGCAACAAATTCAACGAAGGAGACTTGCTGATCTTTTACCGCTGCATTGATAAAAATATGTACAAAGAGTTGCGCATAAACGCTCTGAAAAGTGCCAGCTTATTTGGTTCTACCTATATGTGTGAACAAAAACCTTTTCAATACTAAATAATAATAAAACAAAAAATCGGAACCGCCTTGCAAATGAAAGTTTGGAAGCAGTTTTACGTGTTGCTACAAGTAAATTTGAGCCAAATATAAAAAAGATTGTAAGCACTATGCAGTGCCACGCTTCAAATTAATAGATTATAATTTTTCAATTTTAATACATTATTATCAATACTTTATTGTCTTTAATTACCTATACTTCTGGCGGCCCGCCATCAGTTCATGATTTGCCCGAGTGGCCCCTAGTCTTAATAAGTCTGTGCATCCCTGATCTAGATTGACAGTGCACACTCCTCTCGTTATATCTACCTAGCAATGATTGCTTTCATGCTAATTATCTAAAGCCTTAAAAATAACCTTAAATGCATCAGCATCTTAGCTATTTTTAAACGGAAAAGCTGACAAAGCTATGCTGAGCGAAGATAAGAATATTTAACCTAAGTGATACTTATTTAGCTAGAAGCAATCTTACTGATGTAAGATTACTTTTTTGTCTATAAAATTCTCTGAATATACTTAAATCAAATTATCATGAAAATTTAACACATGTTGTTGATTTATTTAGGTATTTATTTTGTCACTACATTTGTTTTCTATTTAATTTTCATCATAATGTAAAATATAGGTACGTTACGTTACCTTTTTTAAATTTAAAAAATAAAAAATTTAAAATAAACCCTTATTGCAAAATTTTTACAAATGGTTAAAAAACAAGGCCCCTGAACTAGGCGTAAAACTCGTATCTCAGGTTGCCCCTAAATTTTTATTTTAAAAAAATTATTAATTTTTTAGGCAAACAAAGTCGATACGTATTATTTTTTACAGAATAATTATCTTATTAGTATACATATAATAAGTAATGTTAATGAACTTACAGACGTCAAGGTTGCATTTAAACCAATTATTACAATAGTTTTAACGAAATATTTAAATTTAAATAAGACTACGATCATGTTGGACACAGTTTGCGGTACACCATCCGTTAGTATAACGCACAATGGTTTGAATAGATAATTTAGAATACGCGTAAAGTACGCAATTTGATGATAAACGCCGCTGACTAACGCGCGTCAACTGATTCCTGTCACACGAATATTAACTACCCAATTCGTCTCACATAAACCTAATAGGATTTCAGAAGTAGCGTTTGTTTTTATTTTTCTAAAATATTAAACAAAAAAGCAGAAGTACAAGAAAGAAGAGGAGATTGGCAGTTGTAGTCAGTACATAGAGAAATAGGAACACAAGGTTCATCGCGTTGATTAGCCCCCAATTTACACCCTGTATAGAGTGACCAGCAGACACTCAGCCGCTGAGCTGCCAGCTAGAATAGGCATAACTTTAATTGTTTAAGACTTTATTGTAGCTCGGCATATGACGACACTCCGCCTGATGTAATGCTAGAGTGCGGTCCATGAACGGAAACAACTGCTACTATAAAAAAATCTCTACTGGCAGCAGCTTGAGGAGACGAGCATGTACCATCTAGATTGACAGTACACATTCCTCTCGTTTTACCTGGCTCCTTTCAAACTATTCCGGAAACGCGACAAGGTCACTTCACGGGTGTTACATTCGAAAGTGTTGGTACTACCTCAGGACGGCAGACTGGGCAAGTAACCATCCTCAGTCTGCCTACCAATCTTTAATAGTGCCTCTAGGCACAGAGCAACCAAAGTACATATAACATGGTTACATTGGTACCTATCTTTAGCGAGGTTCGAACACGGGTTTTATCGACACGTCTTACCGCTAGACCACGACCACCATATTTCAGTTACAAATGACATTGTAGGTTCTGGTAACAAATAAAAAAAAAAAAGATTGCAAATAAACCTTTCAAATTGTTTGCAAGTGCTCATGAAAAACTAGAATGAAGTGGACGAAAAAACATCGAATTATGTCGAAGGGGTCAGCCCGTTTCACATAAACAAGTGAAACATATAAAACGTGTACGGAATGCCCTATCGTGGAATGTCGCAACCCTGCTTCATGGACAAGACATCCGCCCGGTCCGCCCACAAACGTCTGCCTCGGCTAAATCTCTCTTCGATGTCACAAACGTAATAGAAAGCATGTTATAGTGATTTTTATTTTACAACAGTATCGGCCATTTTTCTTCAAGTTAATGTCAATTAATTTTGCGTAGATTTTTTCCTTTTTCTCATTGTAGCTCGGCGACAACACTCCGCCTGAAGTAAAGCTAGAGTGCGGTCCATGAACGGAAACAACTGCTCCTACAGATCTCTATCAGCAGCAGTCGCCTCCGCTATGCCGTCTCGAGGAAACGAGTATATTGATATTGGCAGTGCACACTCCTCTCGTTATACCTGACTACTTTCAAATTGCTCCCAAAACGCGTCAAGGTCACTCCACGACGGCAGACTGGGTTAATCACCATCATCACTCTGCCTACCACTCTTTATTTAGTACTTATTATTCCGCTTTTCATCACATCACTTTGCCTGGTATCAAACTATAGTGTTTATCAGTGTATCCATTAGCAGAAACTGATAGACCCACACTATGTCGTACATAGGTGACTACGTCCAAGCTAATCCGCGCACGAGACTTGTCTTACTACTCTTTAAATCCAAATTGAATTAAAAAAGAAAAAATCTAGAGAAAGTACTAAAATTCGAACGAAACAGGAAGAGTCGCACGATGTCGTTTCACAATATTAACATAATGTCACTTAACAAAATGACGGTTTACTTACAGGCTATTTGATTGAACGGCTCATATCCAAGCCGCCGAAAGCCGTGGGACTAGGTATAGAGCTAATATCACATATTACAAACGCCCTTATAAAGAAAAGAATAAAGTTCAGAATACAATTCGTTTAGGGTTCAGGCTCTCCTGATTGATATTGATTACAGCTATTCTGTAAACTGCCTAATATTTGATACAATTCATGTTGCGATATCGCGATACCTTTTACCGGTAACGTTTAGGGACCATTCGTTTGATTACAATGACTAGACAATCTTCAAACAATATTATTAGACATAATAATAATATATATTTCGTTATCTCTTTGATGCTAGATTCGTATCAATAAATACATAACAAAGATATACTATAACATCTGTATAGAATTAGGTAGCAGAAATATTTTTGAACAGTAGACACCTCCACTATGCCGGCTTGACGATAGAAGTGTCCGATGTCCGAAACTCTTTTCTCTTATTGTAATTTATGTTATTGTTAGAAGCGGTCTAATGCGTACTTTTCACCTTTCATCTCTCAAGCCAAAGCCCTGTCTGGCCAATATAGAGGAGGCTACTGCTGCTTGTAGAAATTTATCTGTAGACTCATGGACCGCACTAAAAAGTTATATTTTAAATTGTATTTCCTCCATGCATCGTGAGTATAAAAATAGCACTTTTGTGTCCAAGTATTTATTTTGCCGGCATCGATGACCGTCTCGCTAACTTTTAACAGCTTTCCTCGTCGCGTCATTAGCATCGACTCTTTTGAATGACAGTTTTAGTTTAAATATTCAGTTCTTAATTAACTCTCTTTTTAACTATTTTTAGCAAATACATAAACGTAAAAATTCCACAAATAATTTCAAGTAATCAGATGAAATTAATTTCAAAAAATCTAAAACTATTTTTTATTGTAGCCGCCTGTGGCAAGAGCGGAAATAACTGCTACTACAGATAAATTTCTACAGGCAGCAGTAGCCTCCTCTATATCGGTCTGACAGGGCTTTGACTTGAGAGATGAAAGGTGAAATGACTTTCTACTGATTTTCTTAAATTATAATCGAATTTATAGAACAGTTTAACTATTTTTAGTTACTTTAAAACCACGGCCGATCGCAATCGATAACGTGTTTGTATTTCCCAAAAATCTATCTCCTAAAAAGCATCTCGACCGATGCCAATGTAAATACTAAATACTTTAATCATTTAGTACCTTTATGGTACAACTATATGATACAAATATATACACCTAGTAGCATATTTCGTTCGAGTTTAGTTTTACGGTCAGTTTTTTCAAACTTATTTTTACATTTTGTGGGACGGATCATTATGAAGCTCTGCGGTAGACCAGCGAGGAAGTTTTATAGTTATCGTCACTAACTCCAACTCGGAAAATAGCACAAACAACCATCCTCTATGTTGCTGGTTAGTTGTTTTCAATGTGTGAATCATTAACTATGTTAGAAATTCTAAACATTCTGTTTTGTTTTATCATTGTACTTATGCTGGAGAAGGTCTTCACTTATGAGAATAGGCGACGTGGTACGCGATAATTTATAAACAAACTTGCTAAAAGTACCTCCCACTATACTAACGCATTTTTGTAAACCGATATTAAAGTTCTTACTTATATAGTCCGTTTCAAATATGTACTCTACCAGTATACCAAAAGGCATTAAAATTAGTTAAGGCATTAAAATCAAAATTAGCGCCTGTGACATAAGTACATATAACATAGTTACATTGGTACCGGTCAGAATTTAGCGAGGTGTGAACACAGGTCTCATCGATCATGAGATCGGTTTCTATCACTAAACCGCGGCCACTCATAAATTGTTGTCCCAAAGATTACAAAAGATATTTTATAACAATATTATTTATTAAAACATTAGCATGAAATTGATTCATTGTATTTGTATAATGAAAATTAAAGTCAATTTATATGTGCATGTAGATTTGAATAACGGCACATGCAGGGCGCGGCGAGGCGCGGTGCATCCATGCAAATACTAAGTAAGCCCGCACTGCGACCGACCGAACGGCAGCTAGACTTCACTGCGGGTGACAACCGTTCACTACCATGTGACAGTTACGAGATTTAACAGAATTATATGTCACAAATCTGTAGCTGAAAGCGTTAGAATAAAATTTAATTCAGTCAATAAGATCTGACTAATTTAGGTAAATTATTAAGACAACTCCAATGCCTATCTATACTAAGCTACCATAGGCACTGAGCGGTCAAAGTGCATATAACATAGTTACATTGTTACCGGTCACAATTTAGCAAGGTTCGAACACGGATCTCATCGATCGTGAGGTCCGTCTTCAACCGCTAAAGTCGTTCCCTACACAAAAAAAAAACATCCTATACCACATTATCGAGACAATTTATTGCAATCAATATAAAGTAAAATTTAATTCAATTTCCGGTCAAGGCAACACATGTATTTATTTAGTTAAAAATATAAGAAAAAAATATCTCAAAGAATGTTGTTTAATAAAATGAGCATAAACTTAATCCACTCGTCACATTCCAATAGCATATCCTAAACTCATTAGACCAAGACCAAAAGAGCTTAGAATTCGCATATTCCATTACGTTCTTACCGTCGAATGTCAAACCGTTGCGCTCCGATTGCACCGGCATGCGACCTAACGCGCTTCATTGAAAGGTCTCTTGTACCCTACAATCAAAATCTCGTTAACGTTTTTCCAAAAAAAGTATGTAAAAATCATTTACAGGTTATCCACCTTTAGTGTTTATTCGTAGCTTCAAAAGCCTATAAGTATATTTTAAAAATCATGCTGCGTCTACTAGACCGATTTGGGTGAAAAATATGTAGAGTATACTCAAAATTTGTAGGTAAATAAGATATATATTCGTATCAAATACTTCGATATCAAATCAAAATAATGGAATTTTTATAAGTAGTATTTTTATAGGGAGTTTAAAAGACAATGTTAAAGCACAATAAAGATTTTGAGCTAACATAGTTCTAACAGTTCTAAAACAAAAGAGTTCTTGCTTCTAATAAAATAAAGCCGCGTCAGGTGCATTGTAAATAAACAAAAACTTTATGACTGTTGCAGGTAAAGATATTTTATGGTTAAGAACTAGAAGTTTTAGTAGATACACTTAACTATGCGGTTTTTATCTATGAAAATAACTTTTAAAGTAATCATTTTATTCTTGAAGTTTTTTTTTAATATTTCCTCGGCATGTGACGAGACTAGAGTACAATCCATGAGCTGAAATAACTGCTACCACAAATAAATGTCTGCAAGCGGCAGTTGCCTCCGCTATGCTAGTTTGAGAAGACGAATGTGCACGATCCATTGACACGGCACATTTCATCGGTTATGTTTGGCTACTTCCAAGTTGATCCTATAACCTGAGATCTTAACTGCTGGAAGTTGTCGGTCAACTATGATTTCGTGTGTGAAAATATAAGTGTGATAAAAAACAGCTTTGTAAAATAGTGTATAAGTACATGGTATATGCTAAAATATAATCATTTATTCTTGAAGGGCTCTGAAGTTAAGGACTCGTTATTTGTTTATTTATTAAAAAGTGGGATATCAATTTCTAAACTTCCCGTTTTTATCCTCAAAACGTGCCACAGTGTTTCCTATTCTATATCAAATTACAATAACATGGAGTTAATTTTAGGTTTCACCTGGGATCAAATATCCATTAGGGTTCTATAGGGTGACAGGTGATTCAAGTAATCATGTACTTGATGTCAGTCATGTACTTCTACAATGCTGATTTATATTTTCTTTTATATGATGAAATGATGAAAATTGTTTTTTTCCTTAATAGGTATGTCTAAAAATTTGGATTATTTTTCAGGAATTTTAATGGATTAACACTAGAATATTGTTTGGCTCGTAGATGCAGCATGCATCATTAGATTTATCTGAATTCTTACCATTTAAGAAGTAAGTCGACAGTCACCGACAGGATCTCGGGGGTAGAGCAGGAAGAAGCCCATTTCACTGTCAGGGATAAATTGATTTAATCTAATCAAGCGACAAATTGGCCCCTACTCCAATGATATCCTTCTCAAACGAGATTCCACGAAGATTTTACGCTTTTTTTATTAGACATTAGATTAATAGACAATTATTATATTAATTTCAACAGCTGTTGAGAATATAAAATAAGAATCTGATCCTGAATTCGCCGTTATGTTAACGTGAAAAGGGAACTCTATAATGTTTATAATAAAATTTGTTTAATGATATAATTATTGTAGAAGGAAAGTATGCAGAATGGGGCTATACTGAAATTAGGGTTCTAGGAATATATTGGCACAAGAACAATCAGTTTTCAATAACATTTTATTGGTATTGAGCAATTGCTTTCAGTGCACGCCTTGTTCATACTATAATTAGATACGAAATAGTTGCAGAATGTGAACTAAAACATAAAATATATTTAGCAGATCCGTTTTTGACGTCATAACACGTGCGACGGGAAGCCGCAGCCAACCGTACTGTGATTTTACGACGTCGTTATTTTCTTTAATACAATTAATTACTTTTTTCACCTAAATAATATTCAAAGAAAATGCAACAACGACAAAATTAGCTTCAATATATTCTTTATTCATTACGAAAACAAATCTTTTGTAGTAATTTCGGTTCAGCAATGCACACGATGTACAAGAATTACTTCGTGTTCGAATGATAACCCTTCTATCTCTGTGTCGAGGCAATAGGGAGAGAAATATAGCTCAATAATTAGCACGACCGCTTTATCATCTCCTTAATTAATTTCAAGTCCACAGTTTGAATTAGGTAGCTTGCAACTTAATTTTAAATGTAATGGTTATTATTTCATATAAATGTAAATTTGTTTGCTTATTACTATTTATCCAGTAAGTTCTACTTAAATAGCTCCATATAAATAAGACTGTTTCTAGAAACCACCCATACCCGGCAGTTATTTAAATTACTCATTATGAAAAGGCATAAAAATAAACAGCTTTTTAAAAGTTGATGAATTCCTACAGTTATGCTTCTTAAACACGATATTAAGAAGTTGAGGGTATTCTAAATTGGGGTAGGTTCTCATTAAAGGGCGATAATGGAGGAAAAATACATAATCAAAAACTCCGTCCCATGAATAACAATTGCTTGTTCCGGAAGTCTTCGTGACTTGGCATTCGCCGGAAATATTCTATAACATAAAAATTGTATTACCGTTTTTTGTGTATTTCTGTCCTTGATATTTCCGATGTACGAATCTTGTAAATGATTCGACGTGAATTGTGAGGTTAAACTGTCTATGAACGGAGACTGCTACCACGGAGAGATGTCTCGCCTCAACTATGCCGACGTGGGAACTCTGTATCAGGCTACTTCTAAGCCGATCTCTTAACGCGACTATATCACTTCACAGATTTCGGTTCTACACCAGGTCGACGCCGACGACGATGTGTGCCAATAAACATCACCTGCCTACCACTCATTAAAATATTATCTAAGCTTTCAGTTATTTATTGATTCGCTTCAGGATTAACTTCTATTAAAACGTTAGGGGCAAAGTCATATTGATAATTTATTAAATATTCCGCTTAAATTTAAATTAGTATGTTATATCGCTCTAATAATTCTGTGTAGTCTGATTCTGACAATAGCGTGACAATAGTTTGAAAGTAAGGGCCGGTAACTCAATCCTTTCTTAATTAAAAGGAGACTTTAGTCAGCATTTCTTTTTAAAAGACACTCAAATCACTTTCTTATGATATTTTAAGTATCAGCTCCATTAAGCGCTTAAGGTCGTTTTAGATTACATTATTTCCCGTAGCATAATTATAGTGTTATCAATAAAACGACCTTAGTTTTGTGACATCTGCCAATGGAGTTACCGGCCTTAAAAGTTTTACAAATAGTAGCAAATTTCTTTCCAACATAAAACTCAGGAAGTCGGCTCAATCAACAAACAGAAGTGTGTAAGTAACTATAGAAACTATTGAATACTTACAGATACATATGAAAGCAATGAATCTACCACCAAAGTAGACAATAATTAGCAAGGCGGAGCGTGAACGTTTGTCAAACAACATCACATAGAAAAAAATGTCCGTGTAAATGTGTTACCAAGTTGATCCAACGAGATACCTGCGCAGGTACAATGTCGGCGGCAACAATGGCATTCCGAGCATCCGAAATGAATCAAAATTCAGCAGAGCGCCGATGACTAAGTTCCTAAAGCCGGTTTCCTTCTGATAAATTACAATCATAATACCCCTCGTATTGTTATTATGGGGGATGATTTCATTAGGTCGTGCCGCTACACGGGCAGGTGCACATCAACAATCTACATTCTTAATGTTTTTGTTCGCCGTTAAATGTCAAACCTCTATTAGCAATTTAGATAACGTTTATTTATATTTGTTAACATTATAATAAATATTGTTTCGTTTTGTAAACATTTTTATGACTTTTCTTTATTAAAAACATTATTACATATATTAAGTATTCCTGAATTCAAACCTTACTAAATTATATAAATGTATGGATATTAATAAACATTTAAGATAATAAAGCCTTCCTTCTCTCATAATTATTATAATAATTTGAATACCATCGAGTGGAGAGTCAGGGCGTAAGACGGACTGGTCCCATTAGTGCGGCGACCTCCCGCACCGAAGGGAACAATGAAAGTGAGAGAAGGTAGGAATGTCTTCTGGGTCGAGGGGGTGTCGGTCAGGACGGGGCGGGGAGAGATGTTCCCGGTTCCCAGGCGAGGAATGCCAGTGCGAGCAACAAAGCCTGCCCGCCGCCATTCAGCCCTCCCCGCTTTGCTCGTCGCACCTAGCGGTTCCACTCTCTCAGACGTGTAATTTTTCGTAACTTTCCCTAATAGCTTTTAGGATTGCGAGGATCAGTACGGAGAAAGCTCGATATTCAAATGTATTCTTACGCGAAAAGCATTGTTTATTGCTTGAAATGTCGCAATCGTACATCTATTTTCTGGCTAAATGCGAGTTTAAAGCTCCGTGGTTCTTTTTGAATTGATTGTATTAGGTCTTATATACGTTTTATCAGACTTTAGGAAATCTAAAATAAGACAGATAGATATAGATATAGAATCAGATAAAGCTTCTGCGTGCCTATGTAAGGTCGTCATCGAAGACGTCAGCTGACGAGACGATATCCGACACTCCCCCGACAACTCATATTTAAATGATTATATTCATTATTTAACTACTTACTATAACAACAATAAATATACTTTCGCTTATATTCCAAAATAAAAATAATACAAGATAATGAAGTCTATCCCAGGCGAATACAGAAAAGATTTCGTTTTCCAAGAATATAATAGAATCAATAGGTGGCTACTTAAATAGGCGTAAAAGCCTTTAAGCTTCTTTTGGTTAATCCGATATAAGCTGCTAAAAAAATTAAAATATTGTGTTGAAACTAATAAATTACAAGTTTATGGACATAAAGACACCTAACAACCAATATCTTATCTAGAACTCTAGAAAATTTATACCTATTCATAATATTTACACATTCATCCGATAACCTCGAGTAATTGAATTTTGCCCTAATTAAATTCATCACACTTCATAAATATTATTTATTTATTTTATATGTTGTTATTAAAAACAAAAAAAAACAATTCTTATCTTGACAATAAAAATTGATTTTGAATTAGATATTATTTGGGTAGTTTTATATTTATGTTCGTAGTTACTATACGCGAACACCCCGAGCGAACGTAGCAATGCTACGACACACTAAATATCGTAAATCCATAAGCATAGGTTTAGAAAAGCTACTAATATTATATTTATGTATTATAATATCAATCACACCTGTACCATCTCCGTTATCAGCTGTTACATTCAGGCTCCTGAAGTAGTATTCAGCGTGACCACAAGTACTCGCAGCAATCGCCATTCCAGCATACATCACTAATAAAACTAATGACCACTTCATGTTCACAACACTATAATTACTATTTATTTAATAATTTGTTTTTACACTCGCGACCGTACGTATGAGAAACGATTGGAAGTGAAATGACGTGCGCGTAGTCCAGCGCGCGGTTCTACACTGCCGCTCGCTCGCCTTCCTCCACACTGCTACACAAATAAAAATTAACTTCGAGCATGAAGGAGTCGTTCTTTTTTATTAATTGACATCGCAAACTTGTACTTTGACTTCTTTGGTAATATTATCGATTTGAATTAATAATTAAATATTTATTGAATCGTGTATAAAAAGTAACTAGTTTTGTTTTCAAAATCTTCTTCAATTACTTATTAATTAAACTACCAATACCTGAATAAAATATGTCTCAGCTTTCAACATAAATAACACTTTGGCTACTTTAAAATAAGTCTGAAAATATGAAAACATAAAAATATGTCCCTGTAATAAGGTCAACAAATATTAATAAAAGCAGCAAATAAAATCACAGATTCCTAATCAAAATCATATCGGTTGTTAACATCAAGTCGTGTTATATTCCCGCAGGTCAGGGGAGAATATGCGCGCGCAACAATCGAGCGGCGCCAACAGAACCTTTTACATAGAATTCTTCTTGAATGATGAATGCTTTTGAACTGCCATATTTTTAATTTATCACCTAATAGATAATCCTTCTCAGGTAGGTGGAGATGGTTTTTACGATCGATTCATTGAGCTCGGTGTGGAGTCAAACGCGAGACGCCGACAGTCACACCTATTGTCAGCATTCCTAAACGTTACTAAAAAGATATTTCTAAAACTTTTACAACAAACTTAACTACCACTAAAAAGGACGTCTTACTTATTGTTGACAAATATTTTTCTCGTGAACTGAACCATTTATACTTTAAGGAAACAAAATACCTCATTTGAATAATAACGATTTTTTTTTAATTTATCCGCTTTTTTTCAGGAATTCGCTGCAATTTCTTCAAGTCTGCAATCTACAACATGAACTTCTTAATTCCTAATTTAAAAAATGTTACGCCCTGATCCCAAACTCGAATACCCCGGGTATTGGCGCATGGGTAGAAACAAACCTCTGCAAAATGTAAAAAGTATAAACTGGAACGATGAAGGTTTAATTAATTACGAAATGTGTTGTGAATGAAAGAAAGGACATGTAATTATAATTTAATAAATGGTTGATTTTCAATTAATATTCATTGATTGCAGCGGGTAACGATGTGCAGGCGCATTCTTGTCCCTCGTAAGAAACTGCATCGGTGTTTTTTCAGCATTTATAAAGCTTCGTTCCGAGTCTATTGAGTTTTGTTGACGTTAATTTTAAAATATTATAATTTGTTTTAACTTTTATGCAATTATATTTTCTTTAAATTTATTATTTTATTTGCATTTTATTTATTCACTACACCTGTAGAATTTGTAGTGTGCTTGACGTTTCTACGTTTCTTCAAACAAGTTCGAAAGTATAAGCCTGTAAGCAGTGTGGTCACATGACGAGCTAAAAATCCATAATTATCCTACCTCGTCTTATAATTATGTAATTATCCCTAATTGCATTTGCATAAGTTCACTAAAGACTATACTTAGTACTTACCTGTCCCACTAGCTCTATCGTTTATTTATTGTGAATCACGCCTAAAAGCTTTCTTGTTGTTTAAAAAAGCACCAACCAACAAATCAGTTCATGTCGATACAAGTCGTTACTGTGAACACAAATCTTCGACAACAATAAAACACAAAAAAAGTCAAACAATGTATTGTTAACGTTCTGCCATGAATAATTGCTTCTAGCGCCAACAATTTCATTAAGACTTACTCTACTCAACATCTAATCTATATCTCATATTCATTATACTTATTATTTGCATTAATCTATATTTTGAATAAATAAAGTTAATAATTTGAGTACAGGTTCAATTCTGATCATATAGGATTGAAGGATATTTAATTAAGGGACGTTTGGAGTGATAGGAGACACTCCATTTAAATAAAATATAACATGTTGTTGCTCGAGCAAATTTATTTTTCTTACTGCATAAAAAAAAAAGATCGAGCTTGTCATATTTCTGACATATTACTTTATAAAACAAAACTATTAAATAGAGGTTGCCACAGACGTATAAGGGCTAACATTCTTAAGTGCGTAGGTGTCGTGGTTTACTTAATTTCATACATCACCAATACAGTGCTATAAGTAAGATAACCTTAGTTTACTAACTGAATTGACTTACCGGCCCTAGGTTATCAATAAAGTCTAGCTTAAATAATAAAGTGCCGCCCGCTTTTCGTTCCGCACGCTTTCATAATATGCAAGCATATCTCACATAAAAATAAAATATCTAATGTGTAAGAGCATAGACAAAATATGCTTGAATGAATAATAAATAAGTAAAAAAAAGTTATCTTAAAAAACTCAAAGTATTGGCCCTAATATAATTTTTAATTATACTCAAGGATAACAAGTTATTCATTGTGGGATAACCCCTCTCCCGCGAGTGATTCAGTCACGAGGAATGTGGAATAACATTGACTAGCTAGCTGCACAGCCTCCGGGAACCTGCCCGCCTGCGTCCGTACATGCTTTGGTATATATAACGTCACTTGTGTTTAACAATGTATGGAGGTGTTTTTACGTTATTATCATGTATTTTATTTTTAAAAAGATAATTGTTCAATCAACATTATGATATTGTTTATTTTATAAATATGATTTTTTATTGCATTTTTTTATATATATTAAATTATAATAATGAAATATTTTATTTTCAATTTTCATCATAATAAATTATCATATTATATAAAGCTCGATTACCACTGACTCACTGACTGACTGACATATATTATGAAGCACTTGCCGGGGGGTTAGAGAGATGATTCTTTTTGGGACGTGTAGAGGGCGTTCCCGCGACCCCAGGAAAACCTCGACTTTGACTGGAAGTGGACTTTGGACCGGAAGCGATGCCGATATCTCGGAAACGGAACGAGATAGGGCACAAGTGCCGGAACAAAAGTCGTAGGGAATGCCCTCTAATATCGAAATCCATAATTTGTTTTTTCAAGAAAAAAATTTTTTCAAATTACCCGAAAAATAATCATCATATTATATAAGCTCGATTACCACTGACTCACTGACTGACTGACATATATTATGAAGCACTTGCCGGGGGGTTAGAGAGATGATTCTTTTTGGGGCGTGTAGAGTGCGTTCCCGCGACCCCAGAAAAACTTCGACTTTGACCGGAAGTGGACTTTGGACCGGAAGCGATGCCGATATCTCGGAAACGGAACGAGATAGGGCACATGTGCCGGAACAAAAGTCGTAGGGAATGCCCTCTAATATCGAAATCCATAATTTGTTTTTTTTTTTTTTTAATTTTTTTCAAATTACCCGAAAAATAACTTTTTCCGCGCCGCGAAGCGCGCCCAAAAAACTAGTTTATATTATATAAAGCTCGATTACCACTGACTGACTCACTCACTGACATATATTATGAAGCACTTGCCGGGGGGTTAGAGAGATGATTCTTTTTGGGGCGTGTAGAGGGCGTTCCCGCGACCCCAGGAAAACCTCGACTTTGACCGGAAGTGGACTTTGGACCAGAAGCGATGCCGATATCTCGGAAACGGAACGAGATAGGGCACAAGTGCCGGAACAAAAGTCGTAGGAAATCGAAATCCATAATTTGTTTTTTCAAAATTTTTTTTTTTCAAATTACCCGAATAATAACTTATTCAGCGCCGCGAAGCGCGCCCAAAAAACTAGTTATGATTATATTATTAAATTAATAAATGTATAAAATGTAATTGTTAAGTCAATTACAACAATGTAATAATAATAATAAATTGTAACTATTAGGCACTATTAAAGAGTGGTAGGCAGACTGATGATGGTTATTTGCCCAGTCTGCCATCCTGGGGTAGTACCACCACTCTCGAATGTTACACCCGTGAAGTGATTTGTCGCGTTTCGGCAATAGTTTGAAAGTAGCCGTTCATGGACCGCACTCTAGTTTTACATCTAACTAGAATTTAAAAAAGTAAAGGTAAGTTCTTACAACTTATAATAACGGTAAAAAAGGACACGTTAAATAACGAGTTTTCAAAATACTTTATTGCAAGGTCGGATTTCTGTAAAAGTTTCATGAAAGTGTCTAGAGTCATTTTTTGTCATGGAACTTTGTAAATGAGGGTAAGCACCTGTAACACATTGCCGGGTAGACGATAAAGTTTTGTTAGAACCATTAATCATAGACCAAAAGCGGCAACTAAAGGTGGATAAGTCCCTCCGCTATTTTGAAGAATAAAAAAGCAATTTTTATGCATGAGTTATTCGAACTTTTTGTATATTTTTTTTTACTATCATGATATGTGACTGTACTCCGCTTGTAGGTACTGTTCAAATGTTTATTTGGCAGATAGATTAGTACTTATATACTATGATTTGCCATTAATATAAGTATAAGTATACGTAGTATAAGTATAAGTAAGTACGCAGTCAATTTAGAAAACAGACGGTATAAAGCGAAGTTTTTTTTTTATTGTAGCTCGGCATATGACAACACTCCGCCTGGTGTAAAGCTAGAGTGCAGTCCATAAACGGAAACAACTGCTACTAAAGATAAAATACGCTTCCGCTATGCCGGCATGCGGAGACGAATATGCACCGACTATATTGACAGTGCACAATCCTCTCGCTATACCTGGCTACTTTCAAACTGCTCCCGAAATGCGACAACTTCACGGGCGTTACATTCGAAAGTGGTGGTAGGTGGTAGGACGGCAGATTGGGCTAATAAACATCATCAGTCTGCTTACCATTCTTTGTGGCAATACAAACTTGTTGAAGTAAAGTTAAAGTATGGACGACCGCCTCGTTTCACGTAATCATAGGTCTTCACATTTCCCGTTACTGGGACTCTTTGAAGTTTTGCAATCTCGACCAAACTCCACACACACTTTTCTCAAACCCTTAAAACGTGTTTCTATTTATACCGCAGTGGATTTTTCCTCTGAGAATTGTAAAGCGACGTTTGTGCTTATTGGAATAGGTATAGCTTACAATGGGATGACCTCGTTATAGCATGTATTTTTTTTTAAATTTCTAACAAGTATCAGCGGTAAGCAGCGGTATATTTTTTTAGTAATACAAGAAATATGTATATCAAAAATCTTGAATGGTCGTAGTCTAGCGGTAACCTCACGATCGATAGGACTCGGGTTCGAGCCTCACTAAACCATTTCTGATTTTTCTAAAAATTCTGACCGGTTCCGATATAACTATGTTATGGCATCTCATCAAGCCGGCATAGCGGACGCGTCTGCTGTCTGTAGATCCCCTTCTTTGACGGCAGTCTCCTCCGTTCATGGATCGCACTCTAGCTTAACATCAGGCGGAGTGCGGTCACGTACTAAAATAAAAAATATATTATATGTATTTTTATCGCTCAGTATCTCTGATACAAGGGCTAATTTAGTACAGGCATAAAAAAAATCATATCATTTAATCAGATTTATTTAAAGTAAAAAAGAAATACACAGATTCACACATTTATTGAAAAATCTTCTTAAACGAAGGTAAGTTTTGTTCTCACTTGATTAATTTGCCACACGTTCAAATTTTCATATTGTTCAATGCACGCGTCCACCTGTTAAAAGAGATTTATTTAATATAGATATTTAAAAAATATTATTCATAATAGATGACCGTTCCTTCTTTTAGTATTAACCAAAGAAGATAGTGCAAAATGTAATGTCAGATTGGTCAACTGCTCAGAAAGGGTCAGATGAGGAGCATCTTCAACGAACGTTCTTGCATGAGAAGCGAGCAGTATGTTTCGAGTTCTTTTTCTCAATTTCCCCCTAAAAATTTGTTACAAATAGAAAAGATTTTATTTTTGACTTGACTGGAAATCGACCTGACTGTATAGCGATGAATGAATGAATGAATGACGCGTGAACCCTATATAACTTGTTGCATATTGCGAACTCGCCTAAGAAAAATAGGCCCAAAATTTTTTTCTCTAGTTTGTCGATGATTTATAGTTAATTTTGTAGAAAAATAAATCTACTTCCGTGTTACCAATCAGTTTTGATTTTTACACCCGCGTCATTGAATAATTAGATGTTTTCTGATGCAATATTTGAGGTTATTTTAACTACTTTAATAATTGATGATATCTGTTTTTTATGCAATTAAACATTGTCTATTGATTGGTAAATAATGTGTTGATATAATTAAAATGAATTAATAAAAAAATAAGATATTATTTTAGAATATTGTTTTGTTATCACACTATTAGGTATCAAGTGGGCCCAAAAATGGGCATTCTCCTTTGATAATATATTTCCACTTACTTGATCAGGCTTAAATCCTTTGTCGACACATCTCTCAATAAGATCAGCAACTTTGACAGTTTTGCTTGAACCTGCCAAATCACGAACGATTGCAAAGATCCTATCCGTTGCACTGATACCTCTGCAAATAATAAAAAAAGGAGAATTATCCTGAGTATTTTTTATATACTAATAACATTAATTTTTAAAGGTTTTAAATGTTTATTTATTTATTTATTTAAGAGGTATAACAACAGAGCACAAGTTATTTAATACATAAATACATGGCTTAAAACAAAAGAATAGTTTAAACTTGCACTCCAATTATAGCTATACACAACAAATTTAAAAATGTTTAATCAAAACAAATTATACTTTTACAGTTTTACATAAATTATAGTTACAGATGTTTGTATGTTTGTCTCCCAATAACTGTTAAATGACTGTCGGTTGTGTTGGGTCGGAACTGAGAACCAGACGGATAGAGAAGAAAAAATTAACACCTGTATTGGTATTAGGCAGTTTTTATTCTGCCCCAGCGGTGTCATTTAAAGTTCCAGGGCCTGCATAAAGATGAGAAAAGTGTGTTTAAAGTGGCTAAATATAGGAATAGTGGAACAAACCTCTGTGTATTAAGCTCATCTACATGTTGCAAAGACTGTTTGGACATGTCAACTAAACGTATCGCTTCAGCTACGTCATCCTTCTCTACGACATCGGATAATCTGATAATATTAAACATATTTTATTAAGTCACGATAGCGGATAGAATGAGGAATAGTGTTGTGCGCGATAGATGTGGTTTGAAATATGATGTAGTGACGAGGATTGAGAAAGGAATGCTTCGATGGTTTGGGCACTTGGAAAGGATAGGTGAAAGGAGATTGACGAAAGGAATAGATAAATCTGATGTGAATGGATGCGTTAAACAAGGCAGACCCAGAAGGGTGTTTTCCAATCAAATCAGAGACATTATGAAAGATGGACTGCCTAGTGATCATAACTGTCGGGAGTGCAGGAAGAGAATTGTGGATGTAAAGGAAGCGAGGGTGTAGTGTCAGGATCGTGGTAAGTGG
Organism: Tinea pellionella; assembly: GCA_948150575.1. Taxonomy (NCBI): domain Eukaryota; kingdom Metazoa; phylum Arthropoda; class Insecta; order Lepidoptera; family Tineidae; genus Tinea; species Tinea pellionella. The sequence goes on along the minus strand of OX411249.1, from coordinate 2,581,001 downwards.
CGTTCCGTCGTCTCTGCCTATCCCTGTGGGAAAAAGGCGTGACAATTGTATTGTATTTTATTAATTATTGTCACACTAGTCTTCTCAAGTCGGTATAGCGAAAGCGACTACTGCCTAGAAATATTTTTGTAGTATTAGTTCTCTCCACTCATTTTGAACTTCACTTCAGTGCTCAGAATATAGATTCAAGATATACATTGGATAATGAATGGATTTGCAAGCCCGGCAGGACGGCAGGATGCTCGTGTCCTGTTCGAGACCTGCAAACTCCGCCCTTTATTTGCAGGACAATAGGTACGCGTTCTGCTTGATAGAACGCAAGGGTATGGAGTATGTCTTAAGAAAAATTAATAAACTCATCCCTGAATTATTACTTGAAGATGAATTATAGGTTAAATAAATGTAGAAATATATTATTTACCAACAAAATATTTTTTAAATGAATTGTAATGAATTTTCGCCTACCTAAGACGCGCAAGTGCAGTAGAAAGTCGTAGTATAGCGAGCAAATTACGTGCAGACGTAAATGTGACGTCACGAGCGTTACGAGCCTCACGACGTAATTCCACATAGGATGCTGAAAATTTAAATTTATTATTATATTTTATTTTTTAACTTCCTATTAATTTTTTAATCATAGTTGCGACCATAGAGATATATACTAGAGGTGTAAACTTCATACATCTGACATGAAAAAAGCAGCCGCTTCAAACAATTTTACAATGTTGCCGCCAAGTCAAATACTAACTAAAGGTGACTGTGGTCATCTTTTCTCTCGCGTCATATTGGGAGCGTTATTACACATCTAGTTGTATATATCAATGGCCAAATTTGTTACAGGAAATCTGTAAATAGCATACGTCTACGCTATGCCGGTTTGATAATAAAATATGTATGTAACAACTTGCAAGGCAATCCTAAAATGCAACTAGGTCATTTCACGAGTGGGACACGAATTTATATTGCGTTTATTTTAATAAATCTTTCCCGTTCATGGACCGCACTCTACTTTAACATCAGGTGGAGTTTTGTCATATGCCGAACTACAATAAAAAAAAACTTACAAACTATATAATCAGATAGATTATTGGGTACAATAGGTTGCTTCCTTTTAGTGAGTGCGATATATCTTCTAACAAGACGCATAGGCAGTACTCTTGTTGCAGTCTCTGGTTGGGTGCAATGTTGATGGACGTACGCTATGTGACGAGCTAACTCCAAGTCTTTCTCCCTGTTTAAAGTAATTTTAAAGTATTTATTATTCTCCCTTGAGCAGTGCTTTTTGTAGTGGTGGACGCAAAATAGGGTGGAGCCCTTTTTGAATAGAATTCTAAGAAAGAAAAACAAGGCAAGAAGGTATAGACCCCCTGCACTCGTAGCACGAAACTTTTAGTGGTCCCCGTAAACCCTGCTGTAGAGGGAAGGGTCACAATAGAGATTGTTAGCTCTCCCGTCTCTGCCTACTTCAGAGAGACAAGGACAGTACATACCATCCTATATTACTCAGATTAATGTAGTCTACTAAAGGCGCGGAATCAAATCGCTTCTTCTGCATGCATCCATCAAAGCCAAATTGCACTGTATTACCATGTAGCAAGTCAGAAATTGGCTTGACGTGCGATGCCTGATTCACCTCAGCTAGGTGCCTTCCTAATGGACGCAGTCTCACAGTAAATATGCGTGAACTATTTTTGATTTGGCGAGCCTAGTGGACGCCACTCGTTAGGACGTTTCTTTTTTGAAATAAAATGTAATACATAGTTTGTTTTTATTAACCTGTTAGGTTTATCTTGAATAAGCCAAAGTAGATCGAATCGTGATAATAACGCTGCTGGTAGTTGAATATTTTGTTCTATTGTCCTCTTTGGATTGTAACGACCGTACGCTGGATTTGCAGCAGCTAATATTGACACTCGGGCGTTTAAACACGTCATTATCCCGGCCTACAAAGTAAATTATCATAATATTAAAGAGTGGTAGGCAGACTAGCTATCATCAGCTATTAGCCCAGTCTGCCGTGCGTGTTTACAAACCCTTCTTCACGTCAACGCTTGTATGGCGTTATGCTAAAGAAGCTTTCGGGCAGGCAAATTCTAAAAACGGGCTACGTATCCTTCTACAGCCCAACACACCGACCGTGTTGAGGCAAAGAAGGGATTGTATTCTATTTAGCGTATTACTACGTTCCGAACGCTTCTTTGGGTGAACACTGATTACCTCTCTATACCCGCATTCTTAAAATCTACTATAACGGTGTTTTTTATTAAATTACAAAACTTCAAAAACCCAAACTAACTACTTGGGATTGCATAAATTTAGACGTACATTTTTTTGCTAAATTATGAGTTGCTTGATTTTGGTTCTTTCGTTATTAATAGGGATTGTACTCTCTTAACACCGTTGGCCAGGCCTCTCTCTTTGCTTCTGGTGTGGACGTGGATCGTAATTTAATGGTTTTGGATCTCTTGGGCATAGTTTTATGAAGTATAAATATTTCTGCTTGTCCAGGAATTTTCACTCCCTCAATGGAGCTAGGAAGTCGTAATACAGCTTTTGGAGTAAGAAGGCGGTGCATGCAGCGTTGGGCAATAGAAGCATTCGGAACGTAGTAATATGCTAAGCATCACACAAACCCTTCTTTACCTCAACACAGTGGGCGTGTTGGGCTGTAGAAGGATTCGTGGCCCATATTTACAATTTGCCTGCCCGAAAGCTTCTCGAGCTCAACACCATCCGAGTGTTGACATCAAGAAGCATTCGGTAATACGCGTCTGCCGTCCTGGGGTAATACCACCACTTTCGTATGTAATACCCGTTAAGTGAAATAATACCGGTGAGTATTTTGAAAGTAGTCAGGTATAGGCAAGAGGAGTGTATACTGTCAATCTAGATGGTGCATACTCGTCTCCTCAGGCTGGCATAGCGAAGGCGACTGCTGCCTGTAAATTTCTCTGTAATAGCAGTTGTTCCTGTTCATGGACCGCACTCTAGCTTTACATCAGGCGGAGTGTTGTGCTGAGCTACAATAAAAAAAAAATATCTCTATTAGGTTATACCTTAGCAATACTAATAGTTTGTTGTTCCATAACTTCGTGTATTGCTGTACGATCAGCATCGGCCATCTTGTCAAACTCATCAATGCAACATACACCTTGATCAGCAAGCACTAATGCACCACCTTCTAACATCATCTCGCCTGTGAATGGATCCTAAAATATATGAATTAGGTAAGAATTTCTTTTTTAAATCTAATTTAATTCTCACAAATGGTATTTATTCTATTTGAAGAGAGTGTATTATTTATTTAATGTTTGGCCCTACTATATTGTCCTAATTAAAACCTTATTAACTCAACATAAAGCATAATATTGTACACACCTTCATAACAGCAGCAGTAAGACCAACACCGGATGATCCTCTTCCAGTAGTGTATTGACTACGTGGCGCCAGACGATCTATATAGTTAAGTAACTGCGACTTTGCCACGCCAGGGTCGCCCATCAAACATATGTTTATATTACCACGAATCTTCATACCGTTTGGACGCCTTTATAAAACAAATAAATATAATTTATTTCATAAAATTCAACTTAGCCTAAAACAAAAGAAACATGTATGCCTTGTTAATGCGCTTTAGATATTAAGGGAGAAAAATATAGTATGGAACAAACTTTATGGCAGTTCCAAAGTCGCACAAGTCGCTGCGCAGTACACAAATTAAGGTATCAGCAGGGCTCGATGAACGTGAGTGGGAAGAGCACACCATGCAGATTATTTTTATATGTTCTATTTATATTTAAAATTAACTCTTAATGTTATTATTGTAAACTCGACTGTAACTGCGCGAAGTAGTGCTCGCAGCTAACTTCCGAGACGCCATAAAGTTTGACTTGACCTCTGTTACTTTTTAAATGACTATTTGTGTTTTTGTACAAGTTGTACAAGTATGTAGTTGAGTATTATATGGCCATGTTTTTAGCTTTTAGTACCAGCAAACTATCATAACATAACTCTTTAAAACTTGACTAAGCAAAAATTGTGTGCATAGTGCAGTCTTATTTATTTATTTGTTTTATTTATTTCTTCTGCCTAAATCTTTGATTTCTGGACATAATATTAATTGTCTGAGTTCTAGTAGGTCAAAAACGTAACTATAATTTTATAGAAAGAATAATATTTTAACAAAGAATAATAGCATACTTATCAACGCCACCGACAAGCAACAATAGAAGTGCCTTTTTGACATCTTCATGTCCATATATTTCCGGTGCGAGACTCCTTGCCATACGGGAATATAAATCATCATCAACCAACTCTGCTAATTCCTCCTCAGTTAGAGCTTCCGCACTGTCAGCTTCGTCACTATGATTTAGACTTTGTACAACCTTTAAAGAGAAAAAGTAGCCTTAGCATATGACTTATATGGATGAGAATGCTGATTAGCATTAAGTTCGCCTTTCTACGCTAAGCTTTAAATAAATAAATAAATATATTGGTGCAGGAAGTCTGGTTTGATGAAAACATGAAGACGAAGGTACAATAACGTATTGTTTCTGACTTGAACTCTGAACTTCTTATCTGTTGTATAGTATTGAAAGCGGACCAGACACTATAGTACCGATACTCAAACTCAGAAGACAAAGATAAAACGACATTACCAGACTGCTATGCGAGTGAGACGGAATGCTGTCACTCTTTTACGTATGTGTGTCAAAGTATGTCAGTTAAGTCAGTTTGCGGTATCCACTTTTTAGTTGTGTGTGCAGCAGATAGCAGTCACCTTCACCATACTAGCCTGATGAAAGTTTCATGTGCAGCAGCCAAATCAAAAAGGACATCCACCCTCTCTTTTAAATATGTCTTTAATATTTTTAAACAGTTCCAATGTGCTTATAATAGATTCATTAAAATAAAAAAACAAACTAAATATAATATAAATACAGGCCATTTAAAATAGATTAAATAAAATACTCACATGAGCTTCCAAATAAGTATCAGATAACAATCCTTGCACCAATTGTTTGAAACCAGCATTGTGCAATGGTAGGAATATACCAGTAACAGCGACATGGTCACCAGGCTGAGCCCTACGACAGGTCTCACCGCGACAATACACTGATAACTGACGGGGAATATGACCTACTGGTACTTGATCAGACTGAAATTAATAACTTTTATTCATTGAGATATATTAGAATTTAATTCTTAACAAATTTATCTATATGTCGGAACAGTCATGAATACGGACTCTAATTTGAACAATTACGGAAACTAACTTGGAACAAAATGAATACGTGGTCATGAGTACAAGCACTAACTGAATATGAAACAAAAGCGTCGTTACGCTTTCACAGAGTCTCTGAAAACACACGACGCGGCGAACACGTTGTGACTTGTTTGTGCGGAGGAACTGTCGTGTTTCAGCATATTTCAAAATCAAAATCAAAATCAAAATCAAAATATTTATTTTCCTTCTTGCGAGATGTTCTGCAAGAACCCCGTTGGGGCACTGAAAAAATAAAAACTTATAGATACCTTACTTATTATTATACAAAAATTCACTTAAACTATAAAAACTATTATTTACTAAAAATATCTTTAATTTATTAACAAACTTATTATAATTAGACTCATCTTTTATATGGCCAGGCAAACTGTTGAAAATCTTTACAGCCATGGCATATGGCCCTGCACTGTACATTGACAAACTTGACTGTGGTATCGCTAATGTGTTTTTATTTCTTAAGTTTCTGTTATGTCTGTCTTTTGCTTCTATGAACAAGCTAAAATAATTCTTCCTCACAAATTTACTTAATTCTAAAATATATATTGAAGTTAAAGTTAAAATGTTTAAATTAATAAAATGTTCCCTACATGTATCTGTTTGTTTAATGTTGGCTAAGATTCTAATGCATTTTTTTTGTAAAATAAATAATTGTTGCGCATCTGTACTGTTTCCCCACATAATAATTCCGTAACTGAGCCATGAGTGAGCATACGCATAGTAAGCCATTTTTGCAGTCTTAGTGTCAGTTGTTTTTTTTAAGTGTATTAATGCATATGTAAATCTAGATATCTTGCTGTGTATTTTCTGTACGTGACTTTTCCAATTAATGTTTGTGTCTATTGTTATTCCTAATAAATTAAAGTTATCGACGCATTCTAATTGTGTACTATCTAACATAATATTAATATTTAAGGGTTCTTTTTGATAAGGTCTAAATTGCATAATTTTAGTTTTAGAATAATTTATTTTTAAGTTATGATGATCGAGCCAGGAATTGACACTACTTAACACATTATTTATAGTAGTATTCAGGTTAATATCATTTTGTGACGCAAAAACCACTGATACGTCGTCCGCGAACATAATACTTGTACAGTCTATTATTTTGGGTAAATCATTGATATAAATTAAAAATAATATACACCCGAGCACACTACCTTGAGGTATTGACTGCGTTACCTTAGTTTTCTGTGATCTTACATTTAATATTGTACTTGTTTTAAAATCATAATATTCTAATTGAACAGATTGTGTGCGATTTTCCAAATATGAGCGGAACCATTCATGTGCGATGCCTCTAACACCTATACCATATAATTTTTGTAATAATATTTTATGTTGAACTCTATCATACGCCTTGCTCATATCGAGTAAGATGCCAATTGCATATTGTTTATTATTTATGATACTTAAAATATTTTGTATATATTTATATACTGCCAGTGATGTCGATTTGCTTTTCCTAAATCCATTTTGGTTTTCATCTAAAATACCGAACTTTTCACAAAAAGAATAGAGACGTTTTGACATAGCTGATTCAAATATTTTTGCAAATGTCGGCAAAAGTGCTATAGGTCGGTAATTATTTGTATCATTTGGGTCATCTTTTTTTAATATGGGTTTTACAATAGACATCTTTAATTGATCTGGTACAAAGCCCTCAGCGAACGACTGATTTATTAGGAAAGTGAGTGGATTTACTAGTTCTTCAGCACATTTTCTTATTAAACTTGGCGGCAACTCATCAATCCCGTAACTATTTTTATTTTTTAGATTTTTTATAATTTTAAATATTTCTGAAGTCTCTACATTTTGTATATATATTGAGTTTTTTAAAGGTTCAATAACTGGGTGGCAAGCAGATAAGGGAGCTGTTTCGGAACTTTTAATTTTTTCATTGCCTATTGATATAAAAAAATTATTAAACGTATTTGCAATTATAATTGGGTCCTCTATAAGATTATTTCCGACTTTTATATTTATATTTTTTCTTGCTTTTTTCCTTGTTTTATTTGTTTTTTCTGCAACTATATGCCACATTGTTTTAGTAATATTTTGAGACTTTCTAATTGTATTTATATAATTTAGTTTTTTCGATTTATTAACAGCATTTTTAAGTATCTTTTCATATTTTTTATAATAATTATGAATTATTGAATTGTTAATTTGTGTATCCAGTATTTTCAATAATCGTTTATGTTTGCACGATACCTTTAAGCCTGGAGTTACCCACGATTTCTTCTTTCTACTTTTAATTTTTATTTTAATTTTGGGAATACATAAATTTAATATTCTTTTTATATTTTCTATAAATAAATTATAATTTTCGTTAACTTTATTTTCTTTGTGTAATATCTTATCCCAGTCTAATTTACCTATTTCTGATTTAAAGAGAATAATATTTTTCTCATTAAATCTTCTTTTTTCTTGGTACCATATATTTTCTTTTTTATTTAAATTTTTATTGTATATAGTTAACAATATACCTTTATGGTCTGAGAAACCATATTCATTTACAAGAGTAAATAGGTTACAACTATGTAAATTGGAAAATACTAAATCTAAACAAGTCGCAGATTTTTGCGTTATTCTTGTTGGTTCATTTATAAATTGGTATAGATTATTAGTTTTCATTGTATCTAAAAGTTTTTGTGTTAATTTATTTCTCACCAAAATATTTATATTAAAGTCACCCCCAATAATTATATCTTTTTTACTATCTTTTGCTAATAAAATTTGCAACAATTTCTCAAGTGAACTAAAAAATATTTCAGAATTTCTTTGTTTTTCTGGCCAGTATAATACAATAAGCACAAGATTTAAATTCGGTATTTCTACAGCACATAATTCAAATATATATTCTATACTAATATTATCAATATCTCTACGTTCTTTATATTCTATTTTTTCCCTTAAAAATATGCAGACACCACCTCCTTCATAGTTTTGCCTACAGAATGACGCTGCACAAATATATCCTTCTAATTGCAATAAATCTATTTTTGTAGTTGAGATCCATGTTTCACTTAAACAAAGAGCTAATAAGTCCTTTTCTTCTTCTACAGATTCTTCAATTAAATGCTGTTTGTTCTTAAAGCTACGTACATTTTGGTATAAAATATTTCTACGAGTTTTATATCCGAAAGGGCATTTTCGTATCAAGTTTGGTACTATCGCTGGGTCTTTTGTTTGTATCAACATTATGCAATGGTACATAATTTTTTAAATCATAATTTTGTGATATAATTTCCGGGTGGTTTTCAGATCTATTTTTATCGTCTTTTATATCCTGGATAGATTTATATTCTTGCCCATTTATTATTAATATATTATTTCTTATAATAGCATGCTGACCATTTCTTCTCGCTTCCTTCATTTTCTCTATTAATTTTTTTCTTAAATTCAACTGTTTTTCATCCATGTATTCATTTATTGCTAGGCCAGTGTTATTAAAGTATTGCTTATTATTAAGCAAATATTTTGTAAATCTTTTGCTCCATAATTCTATCATTAATGGTCTTTTTCCACCATTATTTCCTTTTCTCCCTATACGTTTTATTTCCTCTATATATTCATTCATATTGACATTTAAGACATCACCAAAGATATTTTCTACTCTATCATACAACTCTTGTTCATTTTCCCAGTAGCTCTCGTTTAGACCATACAAAACTATTTTTTTGCAGTTATTATTGTAATTTTCTGTTTCAATGTATACCTTCTCAGTCTCTTCGTGTTTGAAGGTCATATTATGTAAATTATGTATTTCTGTTTGTAATTCATTATTATCTTTTTGTAGTTTAATAATCCATGCGTTTACTTCGTTTAAGTCTTTCTTTAATTTCTTTTGTTCCGAAAATAATGTACTAGTAGTTTCTTCAGTTTCAATTTTAAGCTGCAATATTGTATTGTTAATTTCCGATAATATTGTTTTTTTCAATTCAAAAAGTAGGTCTTGTTTATATGCTTCTAACTTTTTATCTAGCAGTGTTTCTAGTTGATCAATTGATATATGAATCTGAGATTCAAAATTTGTTTGCTGGGGAGATGCATCAACTGTATCTCCCAGAATACTTTCATTGTCAGATATTATATATGATTCATCCTTAGCAACATTAATTTTTTTATTTCTAAATGTGACATTATCCTGGTTTTGTATGTCATGTATTGACAGTGGTTGAGCTCTTACTGGAGTTTTTACATTTCCTTTTGAAGACTTATTTCTACAGATTCTACATTTCCAAGTTTTCCTGCGTTCCTTGTCTAATGTATTATAAAAACGCATTGTCGACACATTTGAACATTCAAGATCATAATCTTTTTTACAGCTCGAACACGTTAAGAATTCTTTATCTGGAATAACCTTTAGGCAACTAGCACATTTGGTAACCATCTTAAATTGTGTTATTCAGCAGTTACTTCGTTCAATTACTAAAATGTATCCAAGTGTTAATCTTATTGGTGTCCTATTCAATTTTATTTATAATAATTTTTACTAGATGGCGCTCATTATCTTACGTTCGGCAATGACCTCGAGAATTGTCGTTAAGCGTTATTTGACGTAGTATTTCTTATGGCCTTCACTAGTGGCGCTGTGTTGATTTGAGATTGTTATACTTTTTTAAAAACAAATCCTTCTGCTTTTAATTGTAATAATTCTTATCCAGCATATTTTATTATTCAATTATTACTTACAGGTTAACTATATCTTATATTTAAACACTTCATCACAAATTCACTTTTACAATTTATAACCTTCAAAACAATCAATTTTTCACTTTCAAGTTAGTCAATAGTTTATCAAGATTTTATTACCGTTGTATTAATGAACATCTATATAATATTGCTATGATATTGTTATTTTACTATAGAGAGCACTTATTTATTTTTTATTAATTATTTACCACGGAGCGATGTTTACCGTGCACACTACCGCGCGTTATATCTAAAACTTTAGCGAGGTTATATTGTGTAAATGTAATTAGCGAATTCTGTATAGACTAGAGAGTAGACTAGCAGCACTTGTGGATGACAATAAAGTCTCAACTATATGTTAATTTGCTTAGTTATCGCCCACAAATGGAGGATAGAAGCCTTGGACCGCTCTCCCGTTCTGTCATATACAATATATCTTTTATTGGCCCAGTCTGCCATCCTGGGGAGTACCACCACTTTCAAATGTAACACCTGTGAAGGGAGCTTGACACATTTCGGGAACAGTTTGGAAGTAACCAGGAAACGAAAGGTGTGCACTGTCAATCTGGATGGTGCACATTTGTCTCCTCAAAACAGCTTAGCAGAGGCAACTGCTGCCTGTAGAAATTTATCTGTAGTAGCACTTGTTTCCATTCATTGACCTCACTTTATTTCTACATCAGGCAGAGTGTTGACATATGCTATGCTACAATAATTTAAAAAACTGCTAACATACATGTTCCTGAATTTTGAGTTCTTGAAACTTCTGGAATCTGGATCCTCTTGTCTGTAGATGCAATTGCCCAGCAGTCTTATTGGTGCGACAGTCTTCAGCAGAGCATATTGCAGGTGGGGTGAAGTGCAGGGAATGTACTGGCTGGTATGTCTCAGCACCGCAAGCTGCACACGAATATGTCGCCACTGATAGCAGGGGCTTCACCTCCGTGCAACGAGTCACTATACCTGCACAACAATATTATACTTAGTTAATTCGAGTTTTATAAATTGGAGCTGAAAACAATTGCAGCAGAGACAACACCGATGTTAAGCGAGTGTGGTTCATCAATGGATATAACTGGTGTCATAGAGAAATGTTTGCAGGCAACAGTCACCTCCACTGTGTTGGCTTGAGGAGGTGAATGTACACTCGTGAACCCAACTAGGTCACTTCATCATAGCAGCATCTGCACATAGGCAGCCATCATCATCTCTAAGTGATCAAAGACATCCACAAAACACCACACCATTCACTAGAAATAAACAATTAAGATTCTTTACTTTTTTTACTGAATCTTGGCACATCTTACCTCTAACGGTAACTAATTTTCCAATATTTTCTGCCTTCACTTCTCTTATTGGTACAATCTTAGTTGTTGATAAGTCTTTGAAGTATACCTCACTGTTTAAAAAAAAATATATAAAAATAATAATTATTAAAATACAATTAAAGCTGCAAAACAACCTCATTAACTTGAGTCAGTAATCATTTTAACTTGAGTTACTAAAATAAAAAAATAAAAAAGTGATTCCATCTCTAATACAAGATTTTTTCATCAGTCCTAATCTATGACTGCCACCTTGCCCTGGAGCGGGTTTGCAGCACTAATCATGTAATGCTGCAGTGGATTAAGAGACAGCGAATCTGGGGAACGACACTGCAGATGAGCTCGCCCGTCGGGCCATACCCAGTTGTCCCACTGCCATTTCAATTCATGAGACGTTGGTTGCATCAAAAAAACCGCCAAAAAAGCACAATCTACTAGATTTCTACAAGAATTCTACAATCTACTAGATTTTTCATTAATATATCATTGAATGTTAAGTTAATTTATTAAAACTAGCAATGTCAGCTAGGAACGTCGTGAAACAAAAGTTGCCTAGCGACGTGTTTTAGTCTTTATTATTATATCCTGTGAACTATATTATTATATCCTGTGAACTATAAGTTTTATAGTGTTGATATATACCTTCTTATTGTTTTACGTTTGATATTGACTATTTCTGTGAAAGTCCTATGCTACTATTGTGCTACGCTTTGCAAAATACCCCAGCTTACAACATAATTTACATTACAATATATGTTAAAACCATTTTAATATTAATTTAATTTAAAATTCTTACAATCTTCTAATGAGTTCGGGTGGATATCTATTCCTGGGGTCTCTCATTTCTCCGGGAATTCTGTGGTTTCTGGCTTCCAATATGACACGATGCTCAATATAGACATCAAGAGCATCTTTGGCTACTACCTATACAAATATTATTATTATTTTATTTAATAATATCACACTATTTGCAACAACCTGGTAGATCCCAGATGACAATCGATTCAACAACATGCCTGTTTTGTCTATAAACATTATTTATTTATTAAGTTAATACATTGAGAATAAAATACAATTAATTTACCTCCTTTTTCTTATAGTCAGGTAACATCTCATATACAACATCAGAAACAATATTTGTATAACGTCTTGTGTTATGTTGCACAGCTTCTGATAACTCATCATTGTAATCTTTCAAATCATCCAAATCCACCACAAATGCAATCTAAAATTGAGTTAATCATATTCACCGAAATAGTAAAATTAATGGATATAACCTAAACAGCAGTTTTATACCTGTTCCCTGTGAGCAACTTGAGTGAGCTGTTCGGCATATTTAAAAACTTTGCGCCCCTCATCATCTCTTTGGCAAAAATCCACAAAGAAACTCTTGAATAACTCTGAAAAAGTCGTTAACGTTAGATAAGACACATCGCTACAACACTTTATTTTGTACTTAAAAGTTACTAACCCCTATCAGCTGTATAATCACGTAATTTAGACATTGTTAAAGTATTTGGGTTCCTAAATAAAATAAAATCCCACAAAAACTTTGAACACAAACTTTTTGAGGCTAGCGAAGACAGGTAGAAAAACAGGCGAACTGACAGCAAAATTGGCGCGAATAATCAGCAGCAAACATTAAACAATCAAAAACCATAAACAATATTTTTATTATTTTGCAATCTACGTGTTTTGTTTTTAGTTTAGCTTTTATTTATATATTTAATAATTTTGTTTAGTTATTAACATCTCGTTATATCAATTTTGATTTCAAGTATAAAAAAAAATCTTTGGTGGATCATATAGAATACAACGCCAAAAGCATATGAAAAACAATAAATAATTCGCGCCAAAATGTAAATGGCAACTGTCATAGTTTTATGTAGTCTTCGTGAAGTTGTTCGTTCTATAAAATAGTTTATTTAGTTTTGTTTGTTGTTAATTATATTGGCTTGTGAGATGGGCGATTCTTTAGGTTAATCATAATATACACTTATTCTTAAACTTTATTGGTTTTCAAAAAATACTCATTATATGCATAATATTGTTTTGACGATTTCAGCCGCATCCCGAGCAAAGAGGCAAAAATTGGATAAGCATGGTCGACAAAGTGCTCTAGACAGATTAAGACAGTTAAAAGGGTCGAAAAACAAATATGCTGTTGATAATCTTCAGAATGTTTATGACACTGTGGATGAAAATGAATACACCGAACGTGTGTTGCAAAGGCAAGAAGATGATTGGATCGAGGACGATGGTATGCTTTAATATAGTATTATTAATTCAATTAAAGTAAATCAGGTTCTGTATAATTTCCATTTTAACATGCCTTTGTATTGTACCTTGTTTTAACTAGATGGAGCCGGTTATGTTGAAGATGGCAGAGAGATATTTGATGATGATCAAATTGAAGATTCATATGTTGCTACAAGCAATATAGAGAGTACTGGTAAAGGACGAAAAAGGAAAGCTCGGGTTGCTGCCCCTGCAGGAAAGGGTAATATTATGAATATGCTTGGAAGTATGCCAAGTAAGAAGAAGGAGGTAGGTTTCACATTTCAATTGTTTAGCTGGTGGATAAGACCACCACCTCATGCACAAGTTGTGTCAACAATAGTAAGCCTGTCATAATAATAGTAATGTTTGAATAAATTTTATTTTTTAATAGGATGTAAAGACTTCGGATGACAATATATTATCAGATATAATATCGGACTTAGACTCTAATGGCAGCAAAACAGTAATAAAACCTAAACCAGTTCAGCAAATTCAAACTAATTTAGATTCAAGTAAGAAGGATGCTCAGAACTACTTTAAAAAATTAACAAATATTGTAAAGAAAACTCCTACATTTCGAAATTTAAATGAAACTGCAGTTGCTAAGGAGGAAAAGGTTTGTTAAACTCTAGAAGGGGTAAACAGAGAAATAGAATTTTGTTACTCTGTTATTTGAGTGTATGTGGAGTCACGATAGTGTATAGAATGAAAAAAAGATGCTATAGTGATGAGGATTGAGAAAGGAATGCTTCGATGGTTTGGGCACATGGAAAGGATGAGTGAAAGGAGATTGACGAAAGGAATATATAAATCTGATGTGAATGAATGCGTTAAACAAGGCAGACCCAGAAGCGTGTTTTCCAATCATATCAGAGACATTATGAAAGATGGACTGCCTAGTGATCATAACTGTCGGGCGTGCATGAAGAGAATTGTGGATGTAAGGGAAGCAAGGGAGTTGTGTCAGGCGTAGTAAGTGGCGTTCCGTTGTCTCTGCCTATCCCTGTCGGAAAAAGGCGTGTCAATTGTTATTTTTGTTTACCACCTTCTCAATTTTGTGTCAATTTAAAAAAAAAACAAAGTTTAATTATTATTATTAAATATAAAATATTTACAGAAAAAAGAAATTGATGAAAAAGTAGTAGAAGTATATAAAAAAGAAAAGCAATGGACAATAGAAAAAGACATGAAAAAGGAACTAGAAGATGGTACATCACTAGTTATCGAAGAGTTCCCCTCACACCATGTAGATTTTGATGATGATTTTCATGATGAATCACCACCTCAAGAAGCCCATAAAGAAGACCAACCGATCCCTAATTCGTTAACTGAGGTTGCTGACGAATTCCTAAATGACAATGATGACTTTGATATATTCTTTAAGCCAAAGAGAGAGAAGGAATTAAAGAAGTTACAGAGCACTTGGCCAGAACAAGCAGCAAATGATCAAGTAGCCTCAGTCCAAGTAGATGGTAACCAATTACCATTACAAACAAATGAAAATGGTGATCAGATATTGAAATTCTATTGGTTAGATGCTTGGGAAGATAGGTTTGTGAAGCCCGGTGTTGTTTACTTGTTTGGTAAAGTAGCTGCTAAAAAATCTGGTTTTGTTTCGTGCTGCCTTGTCGTGAAGAATATTAATAGGAAATTATTTCTATTGCCTCGGGAATATGTAAGTTCTTGAATTAATATTTATGATACCTAGAGAGGAGACAAAAAGGCAACAATTGCTGCAGCTATGTCAGCTTGAGGTTGACAATACACACACTTGAATCAAAGTTGTACCAACCCTGAACATTGAACGAACTGTCAAGTTGGCTGTTAGAATGAAACCACTAGAGCTTATTGTATGTCTCATTTCCACAAGAGCGGCTGGGGTTCTAGCGGTAAGACGTGTGAACTCACGATTGCTGAGACCCGTCTTTGAATCTCGCTAATTCTAACCAGTATCAATGTAACTTTGATATATGTACTTTGATCACTCAGTGCCTATTAGGCACTATTAAAGAGTGGTATGTTGCTGGGGCAGTACCACCACTTTCAAATGTAACACCCGTGTAGTGACCTCGTCGCGTTTCAGGAATAGTTTGAAAGTAGCCAGGCATAACGAGATGAGTGTGCACTGTTAATCTAGATGGTACATACTCGTCTCCTCAAGCTGGCATAGTGGAGGCGACTGCTGCCCGCACAGGTTTCTCTGTAGCAGCAGTTGTTTCCATTCATGGAGCACACTCTAGCTTTACATCAGGCGGAGTGTTGTCACAAGAGCTACAATAAAAAACATCTTCACTATGTATCGATTTTTAGACATAATTATGAATAATTGATGATATAGTTATAGGCCATTCTGATTGGTTGTTTTTTAAAGACAATTTTTTTTTGTTTTCAGAAACTTGATCCAATTACGTTAGAAGCTACGGACGAGGAAGTGACTATGACAGATGTTTATGAAGAGTTTAATTCCAAAATAGCAACAGAGCTTGATATTAAAGAATTCAAATCAAGAAAAGTGACCAAGAATTATTGTTTCAACTTGCCTGATATTCCAGCACAATCTGATTATTTAGAAGTTAGATATTCTGTATGTATTTTTACATGTTCATATATCCTTTAAATTTCTAAATGAGTGCATAAAATTTATTATTTCTTGTACTTATTTATATTTATACTGCAGCAGAATGGTACAACAAGCATAGTAGTATCATCAATGAGATAAGACCTGTTCAAATCTCATTAAATTCTGACCAGCACTAATGTAACTACCTTGTTCGTTCAGTGCCTATGATATAATTTAATTAAAGAGTAATAAGCATGCTGAAGATAGTTATTAGCACAATCTGCTGCCCGCACAGGTTCCTCTGTAGTAGCAGTTGCTTCCATTCATGGACCGCACTCTAGCTTTACATCAAGTGGATTGTTGTCACATGCCAGCTACAATAAAAAAAACATCCTAGGGTAGTACCATGACTAAGTGTAACACCCATGAAGTAACCTTTAACCGAGGATCAAGTGTTAACTTGGATGGTGCACTTTTGTTTCCTCAAGACGGCATAGCGGAAGTGACTGCCGCCTGCAAATATTTCTCTGTCGTAACAATTGTTTTCGTTCCTACACTGTATTTTAGTATCAGGTGGAGTGTTGTCATAGGACAAGCTATATTAAGAAAATTAATAGAGTTAGCCAAGCTGGTTATCAGTTAAAATTCTTCAGTTACAACTTGTATTGATGCTAATGAATGTTTCAGGCATCATTACCTCCTCCCCCAGCGAACAAAAAATACACAACGTTCACACACATATTTGGTAGTAACACAACATCATTAGAAACATTCTTACTTGAAAGGAAAATCAAAGGGCCGTGCTGGTTAGAAGTGAAGCAACCAGAAAACGTATTAGCAAAAGTATCTTGGTGTAAATTAGAAGCTAATTGTGATAAAATGGAAAATATACATGTTATTAGAAATGAATCTAGTTTGGAACCACCACCCATTGTTATGGCCACTGTACGTATTTCTCAATTTACCAACTTTAAATTAATATATTATTTTGATGCTATGCCGCCCTGGGGTAGTACCACCACTTTCGAATGTAACGCCCGTGAAGTGACCTTGTCGCGTTTTGGTAACAGTTTGGAAGTAGCCGGGTAACGAATGCACATTCGTCTTCTCAAGGCGACATTGTGCAGGCGACTGATGCCTGTAGGAATTTTTCTGTGGTAGCCAGTGCCGGATTTATGTATAGGCAGTTGCCTATGGGCCGCCACCACACCACAAGAGTTTTGTTTTAAATTTTGTGTTAACCAACTTATTTAGTTGCTCTCTTCTTTACCTTGACCTTAATAGAAACTTTCAACAGTTAACCACAAACGATTTGAGGGCCTCCACAACATGCTCAGCCTATGGGCCGCCGAAGTCTAAATCCGGCGCTGGTGGTAGCAGTTGTTTCCTTTCATAGACTGTGGAGTCATATTACCTACTTTATGATATTAATTAAATGAATAATTAATTATTGACAATATTTTGTTATATCTGCAGATAAACATGAGAACAATAATGGATTTAAAAGCAAGAAAAACTAAAATAGTAATGATAAGCTGTCTTGCACATAATACATTTCAGTTTCATAAATCTGCTCCAAATCCACCTTTTCAACAACATTTTTGTGGTAAGAATATAATTAGTTAATTTTTGAATGGAAATGTAATTATAAGCGAGCGGCCGTGGTCTAATCAGTTAGAGGTGTGAACGTGAACCCTTGTTCAAATCTTACAAAAATTCTAGCTGCTACCAACCCTATTTGTAACTTAGTTACTCAGTACCTATAGTATAATATAGGTAATAATCAAGAGTGATAAAGAGATTGATGATAATTATTAGCTCAGACAGCAGGTCTGTCACTTTCAAGCGTTACACCCAAAAGGTCACGTGTCGGGACCATCTTGGAAGTAGCCTTTGAGTAGCTCTGCTCGGCACAGCTTGCTGCCTGCAAACATTTCAGCGCGTGCACTTAGCTTAACATCAGACCTAAAAAATCTCTAATTTGAAAAATACTAATTTGTATATTGGTTTATTATTTTGCAGTAATGACGAAGTGCAATGACCTGTGGCCTCTAGATCTGAAGCAAGCCCTTCCTCAATACACAGGAACAAAATTAACAAAATGCGACAGTGAAAGGGAGCTCCTTAACTACTTTATGGTTCAATTTTGGAAACTAGACCCTGATTTGGTTGTAGGTCATGATTTACGGGGTTACCAGCAAGACTTGCTCATTGGTAATGTTTTGGACCTAAACATTCCTAATTGGTCTAGGTTAGGCAGACTGAAAAGGTCTGTAGCACCACAAAAGAAGTTTGCAGCTAAAGACGCTTTTCTGGGAAGATTGGTTTGTGATATCAAGTTATCCTCTATGGAATTAATAAGAGCTCGAAGCTTCGATTTGGACGCCTTATGTGTTAATGTTCTAAAATGCAAGGAAGGTGAACGTGTTGAGGTATTGCAAGAAGATTTACCTCGTTATTATGAAAACAGCAGAGATCTCCTGCAACTTGTGTCACTCAGTATGCAGGATGCTTCATATGTTCTTAAAATTATGTGCGAATTAAATGTCATTCCCTTAGCGTTACAAATAACACAAATAGCTGGCAATGTCATGTCACGAACTTTAATGGGTGGAAGATCCGAAAGGAATGAATTCTTGTTACTGCACGCATTCACTGAGAAAGATTACATAGTTCCTGACAAAATATATGGCAGAAAGATAATAGATGATGTAGACGTTGAAGAAACTGCAGATACTTCTAAAAAACAGACGGGGAAAAAGAAAGCTGCATACTCTGGAGGTCTAGTATTAGATCCAAAGAAAGGCTTTTACGATAAACTGATCCTATTGATGGATTTCAACTCACTATATCCGAGTATAATACAGGAATATAACATATGCTTTACAACAATTAAGAGAAAGAATGCGATAGGAACTGATGATGATATAGCCAATCTTGTTCTACCGGCATCTAATGCTGATTTTGGAGTATTGCCAACACAAATTAGAAAACTTGTAGAGAGTAGGCGCGAAGTAAAAAAGTTGATGAAAACTCCCGATACAACATCTGAACAGTATATGCAGTACAATATACGCCAAATGGCACTCAAGTTAACAGCCAACTCGATGTATGGTTGCTTAGGTTTCGCACATTCAAGGTTCTATGCTAAACCACTCGCGGCTCTCGTCACTATGAAAGGAAGGGAAATTCTAATAGACACCAAAGAGATAGTTCAAAAACTCAATTATGAAGTTGTATATGGTGATACCGACAGTTTGATGATTAATACAAATTGCTTGGACTATGATGCTGTCTTTAAAATAGGCAACGATTTAAAACGAGAGATCAATAAGAAATATCGTCAAATTGAATTAGATATTGATGGAGTTTTTAGATATTTACTTTTACTTAAAAAAAAGAAGTATGCAGCCGTCCTTATTAGTAAGAATAAAAAAGGAGAATTCGTCACGACTCAAGAACACAAAGGATTAGATATAGTTCGACGTGATTGGTCACAATTAGCCGCTGAGGCGGGAAAATTCATTTTAAGTCAAATTCTCTCTGAACAGACACCCGATGAGAGGTTGGAGAGCATCCAATCACATCTGAACAAGTTGAGAGATGATTTAAGTGAAAACACTCTACCTCTCTCGATGCTCACTATTACAAAACAGCTAACAAAGAATCCCATCGATTATCCAGATAAAAATTTACAACCACACGTCCAAGTGGCTTTAAGACTGAATAGCAAAAACAGTAGACGATTTAAAAAAGGCGATATCGTGCCTTACATTATATGTGAAGACGGCACAGCTAACACGGCGACGCAGAGAGCTTATCATATTGAAGAATTAAAAAGTTCTGAACACTTGAAGGTAGATTATAAGTACTATCTCGCTCACCAATTACACCCTGTGATATCGAGAATATGTGAACCCATCGAGGGGATGGACCCGGCCTGGGTCGCTCATTGTCTTGGCTTAGACCCTTCTGGATACAAACAGACTCTCAAAAAAGAAATTACAAACAGCGATACATATGAAATGGAGAACGAATATGAGAAATACAGATATTGTAATGATTTTGTTTTCATTTGCGCAAATGAGAAGTGTAAGAAAGAGAACAGCATCAGGGAGACGTTTAAATTGTGGGGAAAGGAAAATGTGACATTTTTGGATCGCTGCCAAAACGACGCGTGTGGAGTGCGACCGGTGGATTATCTAGCTCGAATACAAAATCAATTGACCACCGCGATACGAGCGGCACAAGGCAAATATTATAGTTCCAAGGTATCATGTGAAGATCCCGCCTGTGGATATAGCACAAACAAGGTGCCGCATCAGTTTGTAGGAGGACATCCACTATGTAGACAATGTGAGAAAGGTCTTATGTTTAGAGACTACACAGAAAGAGACTTGTATCTGCAAATTAACTTTTTTCATTTTCTCTTTGATGTTCATAAACATAATTCTACAAAACAGAGATTGTCACCACAAATAACATCTGCATTCCAAGTGTTAAAGGAGATGGTCGAAGATTGTCTCTCCCGCTCTGCATATTCTATCATTAATTTATCGAAACTGTTTAGATTTTTCGCACTGGACACTAAAGACGGTGAAAAAGTTAAATTGGATACAGAACTTTATGTTTTACCAGAAAATGAACAAATAGATGCTATGCTGGAAATGGGTATATATTGAAAAAGGTTCATTTTATAAATTTTGTAGCCATAGATGTCAAAATATAACTTTAAATAACTATACAGTGTATTTTCTTCATTAAAAATTAAACTCCAGAAATAAACCTTATAATTTTATTGTACTAAAACATCTCGACATTACACAAAATATTTAAAAACGTCCTCTCCTGCCCTGTGGCCTTTTTCGACCTCTGTTGTTACCACCGCGGCCTCTAGTGCCGGCATTGTTGCGTGCATTACCTCTGTTATCACTTCTGAAATGATTATTCCTTCCCCTTCTATTATTAGCCCCCCCTCTTCTGAAGTTCTGATTGCTAACATTTACATTATTAAAAGTCTGGCTATCTATGTTACCAGTGTGATCATTTTGACTGCCATAGTTGTCGTTACTGAAATTATTCAGACCGTCGTCATAACATTTGTAATTGTCTCGACTCTGCTCATTCTGTTGATACAAATCTTGATATGGATCACGCGACATATCTACCGAGTCTTCCGTCACATCCTGATACACATCTTGTGTGTCAACAGCCCACGACTTATCATCGTAACTATTACTATCTACTTCATTCGGATTGTTTTGCGCAAATGAAGCGTCGGGTGCGTTAGGGACTCTATCGAGCAAAGGTTGCGGTTTACTAGTCGGAAGGGACATGAGCGGCACGGGCTGTTGTGACGGGTCGCCGAATGATATCGGCTGCGTGTTCGTATCCACCAGGGCGTCTGGAGCTCGCGTATCGGTCGGCAGTTTGGATGATGCTTGTATAGTGGCCTGCACTATCGCCAAGAGATTGGCTGCGGACGAAATGTTTAGTTCAGGAATGACCGGTATAGTCGGCACGACCGTTGTCGTTGTAACGTCTTCCGACACCGTTCTCGATTCCAATGACTTTTTAACGACTTCCAACTCCTGACGTATCTTGTCTTCTTTCACTTTTTGAGTCGCCGATTGAAACACCTAAGGTGAAATCGGATTATTTTATGTTTTTTCTAAAGATTTAAATATGGAAAATAATTATTGTAAAACACTAACCTCGTCGACTGTATAATCATCGTCGTCGCTATCCACGTTGATGTAGGATTGGTTATCACGTGGCGGGGGAGCGGGAGCGGGAGCAGGTGCGGGCGCCGGTACTGGTTCCGCAGCTGCTGGTTTCACTGCACTAGGCATCGGCGCTGCCAGACTCACGTATTCACGCAACCTATTTCATTAAAAAAGTGTTTCTGACCCTTATTTTTACACTAAAAAACTCTACGAAATAACTAACCTTTCGACTCGTTTTGGATCGAGAGCTTCTAGTTTTTTAAGATAAGCAATGAGACTGTGTTGTTCCTCAGCCGATAGTTCATTGAAGTTTTTCAGTAACATTTCCAAATCAGAATCTGACAGTCCATCCATTGCATCTGATGCTTTGTCTTTTTCTTGAACCCTTGTAAGAATACAAATTACTTTTAAAGTTGCACTATACTAACATGTAATATATTGATCACACTTACTTTTTATCTTCATCATATGCAAATTGTAATAGTTGTAATGCCGAGGCAGACGGTGTTTTTTCTTTTATTGGTGGCGGTGGTGGTTGTTTGGTTGAGGTTTCAACTACAGGTGCAGCCTTCGCGTTGAGTTCTTCTTTCTTCTTATTAGCTTTTTGTACCTTAAAACGTTTATAATTTTAAATAATACGATCTTACGAGACATATAACTTAAAATAACCATGAAACATACAACTGAATCAACTAAAATCTCTAATTCTTCAGAAGATATATCTGTTTTCCCCTGTGCGATAAGTACAGCTGCAATCTCCTTCGCAATCTTTGCACGATCCAATTCAGGCTTCTTAGTCGGCGTTGGGGACCGTTTGATTTCTTTTGGGCTTTCTTTTAATTTACCAGACAACTCCAAATTCTACAATAAATTAATAACAAAATTAGATTATAATTATATTGTAACAAAAAAAAATTGCTAATTAAACGTAACCTGTTTCTTTTTTGCGCTCCTGTTATCGGCATGATGCAGTAACGTGGCCACCCGCACTATGGCTGATCTGGCCGCAGCTTCTCCTCTTGTGACCAATCCCGCTTGTACTGCACCCTTTAACTTTTCCTTGGCAGTTTCTAGTAGTGTCACATAAACGTCATTGTCTAATATTTTCTCAGACGAATTCGGACAATCCTGTAATTAGGCAATGAGTTTGACTGTGTTCAAAAATAAATATGTAAATAGTATGTAGTTTAAAAGACCTTTTCCATCTTCAAAGCTGCGGTTAATACGTCAACAATCTTCGGTCCGAGACTACCCAGATTATCCTCTAATGCCACTAATATTCTAAGTGTACCTACGACGTCGTCGGCAGGTCCTAGATCTTTGTACGTCGAGCCAGAGTCGAACTTACGTTCAGGTGACTTAGCTTCGGGCAGCGAACCTAATGACTCCATACTGTCAGAATTCCATGGTGATGTGTCTCTGATGATCAATACCAATGTAATATTAAAATATAGTATATTATTAGATTGCTGTTTGTATGTAAAGAACACTAAAACTCACTTCATATCATCATCGCTCACAAGTACAGTTTGGAGTGTTAATGATTTTTCAATAGGATTATGACTGCGGATGTCGTGGCTGCGTCGACTCAGCGGACTCAATTGTTTATCTCGGGACCTTAATATTATATTATTAAAAATCATATTATGTATAAAATTAAATTAAAATGTAAATTTTTCGCTCACCTCGGGCTTCTAGATCTTCGACTCTGTTTAGAATACCTTAATGATTGCTCAGGTGATCTGCGTCTGGAGTCTGGTCGTCGTCTAATTTCCCGTGATCGCTGTCTATCTACTGAACGCTCTTTCGAACGATTGTATGGCATGCGGTGTCTCGTTGGAGACCTATGTCTGTTTAAATAAATATACTTATATTCACAAACCATAAAATGTTGGTAGAGGCCGAAATTAATAAACTAAACTACACTAGAACTTTACCATTTTACTGAGGCTATTTTTGACTTGACTGGACTGACCCGATGAATGATTTTAACACTGGCAAATTACTAGATGCATAACATAAAAAAAAAAAACATATACCTGTCATCAGAGTGATGATAATCAGTGTGATGTCTTTCTGGATGTCGTCTTTCAATGGAATGCAGTCTCTCAGTAGAACGCCGTCTTTCGACAGAGCGTTGTTTTCCTGACGAGTCGGGTTGTGGAGATTGCCTTTGTCGCATGTTAGGTGCAGGAATACATAACTTGCGATAAATCTCGTTTACATTTTGTTGTAGTTCCTCCAGATGTAAATCCTTCATTCGGTTAGTCCAAAAAACTATCCACTCTGGTTTAAAATCATGTTTTGACGGATCCTTGCCCTCTGCGATTATAATTTACATAATTAACTAAAATTGTTGTAAATATCATTATGTGTTATTATATGAGATTTATTTATACAAACCGGCTTGTAGCTCCTTGTAGCGTCTGTTCCAAAACTTCTTCCATTCTTCAGGATACAGAGGGTGTTTCTCTGGATTTTTTTCATGGTAAATTAACATTTTTTTAGCAGAGTCTTCAGCCATTTTCATTTTCTCAAAAGCCAACTTTTGCTTATAGTCTTTTTGAAATTCCTTCTGAAAAAAGAAAACAATTTTTTTAACACACTATTTTAAAGATTCCTCCTTATTCGCGATTCCTTATTTGAGTTGTCAATGATTTTTAAGTTCATTTTATAGGAAAATAAATCAACCTCCCTATTTTGTTATGTAGTTCTATTTTTTTTATGTAGTTAAACATTGTAACAATGTGTCGAATAATTTAATTTAATTAATTGAAATTAATAAAAAATAACATATTATTTTAGAATACTTATTAACAAGCTATTAGATATCAAGTGGGCCCAAAATGGGCCTTTGGTGTATAAGTTTCAGGTCATCAGATTTTACGATTGTATTTTAATGCGGTCTATGAATGGAAGCAACTGCTACTGCAAAGAAATCTGCAGACGAATAAGCATCATTTACATTAGCAGTGCAAGGTCACTTCATTTGAAAGTGATAGTATTACCCCAGGATGACAGACTGGGTTATACCCATTATCGGTCTGCCTACCACTCTTTAAAAATCTTGTTACTTTTTAGTCTTCTATTAAAACACGAAAACAACAGAAGCGTGTATCAAGTTCATACCTTTGTGCGTGAGGACTCTTCAGCCGTCTTATGACGAGGATAAGGCTCGAAACGGTTACTTGAATGCGAAGGATTTCTGCGCTCCCTAAAACAAAACAATTTGTATTAACATACACCATCTTAATTTATTGTATTATGTTTTTATCATACATGTACAATACGTGTACTCGGCATGTGACAACACTCCGCCTGATGTAAATCTAGAGTGCGGTCCATGAACGGAAACAACTGCTACTACAGAGAAACCTGTGTGGACCGCAGTCAACCAAAGTGCATATTATTATAACAAAGTTACGATGGTACCTATACCACGGCCGCTCAAATGTTTTGTTTTGTTTTGATCTCGAAATGCGATCGAAGATACTTAATCTGTGTTACTATAATAATAAATTCACAAAGATTACCTGTAAGATTGAGTATCCTTCACTTGTCGCATTTTCCGTTCATCTTCACTGTCGTCCGACACCGTCTCCGTGGACATCACACGACCGCGAATATTCTACAACACCAAATATATATTATGAAAAGATTTTCATTGGCTATACTACAAGCGATATGGAAGAATTAAAAGAAATAGTATGTGTATAACTACCTTTTTATTAACATTGTTGATTGTTTCGAGTTGTTTTGCTTCAGCGCTGTTAAAAAAATAAATATAAATAGCATCTGTAATGATGAAAAAAAAAATTACATCTAAGGAAAATACCTCTCTTTTTGCTCCATTTCTGAAACAAAACAGAATCAAATGTTAATTTAATCATCGGTTATTTTTGTAATAATTTTTGACATTTTAAATACTAGCTAATAAAAATAACACGCTCACAACGACCTGAGGTGGAGTGGGATTAGAACCCACTCCTTGTACTATGCACACGGAAATTATGTCCACTAAACTACACATGGTCCTGTCAAAATACCTCTATTCTATCTTTTCATCAAGAACCGCAGCTGGCTAATCCGAAACTATAAGAGTGAAAAACACTAAAAAGTGCCTGCCTGGATGATTTTGAGAAAAAAAAACCACTGTATTACTGCACCATCCTAGTGTCGCTAATAAGGATCAAATACTGGTAAGTTATCATTAGTTATCTCTTATAGTTTCGGATTTGACCATCCATGCCTACATAGAAATTTCCTGTATAGTACTAGGTATTTATTACTTTAATTAGGAATATATTAATTAGCGTCTAATAAAGCGTACATCATAGAGAATTCCATAATAAAATGCATACCAACTGTACGCAGTGTCGTTATCAGATCAACGTCTACAATCTCCTCAAAAGTAGCACCAGGACACTCGGCAGCATGCGGACTTTTGTAAATCCAAACGCATATTTTTTCTCTGCAAAAAAAAAAGAAAAATATTTCCAAAATAAAAACAATAGTTAATTAAAATTACTTTTCAGTCATATGTAAAAATCGTGTAGAACTAGATCGAATATGTCAATAATTCCTGGCGTTCACTCTTTTGTGATAAGATTTCACGCAAAAATGTCTTAACTGAACAAAAGATTTTATACTGCTTACTGTGTTTATTTTCATTCATTTGATACTACTGTTTCGAAAGCTTTGCAGCAGCCATAATGGTCAGATCAAATTAATCAAAATAAACAACCAACAAGTTACTTAGTGGCAAATAATTATTTCAAAAAAACTCACTTTTCCTTCTCATATTCGTCATAATCGATCAATAGTGGTTTCATGCGTCCATGTTTGTCCTCGATGCATTTGGACAGTCTGTTCAGTATCAAACCGACGGCGTTACGTTGAGTCGTACGAGTGTAGGGCGACAACAATGCCGCCGCTTTCGGGAAATGTCGGGACTGCCAATCAAATGTTTTATAATTAAAAAATATATTTGAAAAAAAAAAGTATGACATCATTTTCCTATTTAGATAACTTTGGCTTGGTTTAGCTAATTGTAAAACGTGACCGCACTCTGCTTGATGATAAGCTAGACTGCAGCCATGAGAACAGACAACAAAGAATTGGAGGACTGGGTTAAAAACCATCATCAGTCAGCCTATATATTGAGGTGTCAGTGTACTCGAGCCAGAGCAAGGACGCACAATGAGCGGCTATAGCTGCCCAATTGTGAAGGAAGAGCCTGCAATGAATCTAAACCTCCAAGAAGCCTACTGTATAAAAAAAAAATAACACTTACCAGATAAGAATATCTATGCCAAAAGCAGGTGACATGGTTAATGATTGTACGCGGATGTCCCTGCTTCTGACACAACACGCACAAGTATCGCCTCTCATGGTGCTCC
The DNA here is from genome assembly GCA_948150575.1 of Tinea pellionella. Lineage (NCBI taxonomy): Eukaryota > Metazoa > Arthropoda > Insecta > Lepidoptera > Tineidae > Tinea > Tinea pellionella. The sequence goes on along the minus strand of OX411249.1, from coordinate 2,553,729 downwards.
TCCTCCGGTGGAAATTCCAATAGATACTCCAGACCGAGCACAGGATACCTTACAAAAACAAATTTAAAGTGTATTACATTATTTTCACAGGAAAATGACCATTCTTCTCAGAAAAATTAGCCCGCAATTGTTTTCTCGATTTTGTCGACAACTTTGTAGAAAAATAAATCTACATTCTATATCACAAATCAGTTAGTTTTATTATCCGGGTTATTGAGCAATTTGCCATTTTGTAATGCAATATTTGAGGTTAATAATATGTTTTTATGTAATTAAATATTGTCTATTGATAAGTGAACATGTGTGATATAATTAAAATAAATTAATGAAAAAAATAATGTACTATTTTAGGATATTGTTTAGTTAACAAACTATTAGATATGTAGTGGGTCCAAAAATTGGCAATGCCTTTACGAAGCCCGGTATAGCGGCGTCGGTTACTGCCGACAGACAATTCTTTGTGGTAGAGTCTTCATCAAAGTTTTGCTTTATGCCAGTCTAGATTAAAAAGAGGAATGCCTACATAAGACGGAACTTAATACATTAATACTCACGTCAATGCATCGAGGGCTTCTTGTATAGCCGTGGGCCGCCTGAACTTGCCAAATTTTTTCTCCAACTCTGTGAACTCACTGTCTGATGTTTTTAACTTTTTATCAACCTCATACGGATGATTCACATAAATATCAACGGGCCACGATGTTCTGCTACTCAATTTGCTTTTATGTTTCTTCCCCGACATATGGCTCTGGTGACATTTACAAAAAAAAAAATATAACAATTAAATTAATGAACACAATTAAATAAAAATATAATATAACAAAGTTACAGTAGCACACTGACAGAGTCACACATGCACATTGTCTTGTTACTATTATTAAAATACTAAAATATTTTTTAATAACAATTGTATTCTTTTGTTTAATTTTTTTTATTGTAGCTTAACATATGACAACAGTCCGCCTGATGTAAAGCTAGAGTGCAATCCATGAACGGAAACAACTGCTACTGCAGATAAATTTTTACAGGCAGCAGTTGCCCTAGCTATTCCGGCTTGAAGAGACAAATGTGTACCGTTCAGATTGACAGTGCACACTCCTCTCGCTATTGTTTCTGTAATGTATTAGTTACATTAGTCTGTAATGTATCGTAATGTTATTACCTGTAGCATAGCCTCTCCACTACATGTCGCGCCACATGGAAAACACAAATAGATGATCTTCCCCGAAACATCTCGGTTGCGCCTCTCCACCAACTTGCGGACAGAGCCATCGTCTACGCGCAACTTCAAACTTTCCAAATGCTCAATGAACTCTCTCTCCGCCTGTCGAACACAAAAAAAAACCGTATTACAACACTAACACAAATTTGTTGAAATTTATTTTTTAGTGAAAATAAAAGTATAATTTTCACGATTTCGATTATTCGACTCATTTGACGTTTATAAAAGGACCCCCCGCACGTATATTCAAAGAAAAATAACTTGAATATATAATAAAATACACAATAAATCCACCTGGATGTAAGAAATAAAATAACACAAGAGAATTCAAGAGATATTTATTTTGATAATATATTTCGTGATTAATACTTACCTTAACAACCTGCTAGATATAATTAGATTGAAACTTTTTTTAGCACGCCATACGACCGCACTCCGCCTGATGTTAAGCTAGAGTGCGATCCATGTACGGAGGCGACTGCTGTCAGAGAAAGGGGAGACGCAGACAGCAGTCACGTTTATTTTTAAGCTACTTTAAAACCGATATGTATACTTAAAATCACACTGTTGTAGAATTGTGGAAAGGGTAGGCAGACTGATGATGGTTTTAGTAGCACCACTTGGAAGTAAAGTTGCCGGGTTCAAGCAAAAGAGTCTCCTCAAGCCGGTGTAGCGAAGGTGACTGCTGCCTGCAGATATTTGTCTGTGGTAGCAGTTGTATCTCTCTATAAAGCGCACTCTATAAAAAACTGCTTATACAGTTTAAAATGTGACACCAGATCAACAAAGCATAGACAAAACTTCAGTTTGTCACACTGCATTAAATAATAAAAATAAGAGTGTTATTACTCTAAAATCAATGACGTAAAAAGAGGTTTAAGCTTAAGAGGTAGTTTAAGCGTCCATGGCAGAGTAAGTATAAAAACGAAGGCTTTAAGTTGACACCCGTCATGTTGGAATCTTAAAAGTACTGATATAACGTTGCTATATTATATACTTTGGTTACTCAGTGTCTGTAATACTAATTACACATAATAAAAATGGTAGGTGTTTTTAGTAATACATATTATAGGTTAATTTCATATTATACTAGCTGAGTAAAACAGAAAATTCAACTGAAGCTATTGGTAAAGATCACTTTATGCCGTAACTGTGTACATCCCCATACCCACTGAGACAGACCGTATGCCTTGTCAGTCTGTCTAAGTAGATGAATACGGCAGGCAGTACAATTTATACAAAACTGTTCACATTTAGAGGAAAAACGGAAGTTTTATCATTGTGAACAGATATCTAAATGCATGGAGTCAGTGTAGTGTGAACAAATCCTCTGATGACATGGCACTGAATGTAATCCACTAATCCTGTAGATTACCCTGCAGACATCATTCTAAAATAGCCGGGCGCCGACTGCCGTTTAAACAGTCAAGTTTAAGTGGGAACAAGGAACAAATTAAAAACATTACACACCTTTCTATGTGAGTATTTAATATTATACGTTTTAGCGTTTCCTTTCCAATACTAGAGAACCTTTTAAAATTGCTTTCACTAATAAACAAAAAATGATGTCTAACGCAAATTTAAAAAAAAGTATCCTATAATTTATTTTAGCCCAAAATCTATGTCTATGCAATATTGGGTTATAAACAAATAATATTTATACACATATTGTTCACATTTATAATATTACCATAGATTCATATTATATAGACAGGTATAGATTTGAATGTTGAATTCATGAAATATAAATTTTTCAGCTTTACAAAAATAACTATCATGAAAGTACCTATATATGAAAAAAATCCTGATCGAAATATTTAATAAAGTTTCATGATAAAGTTTAAAAGTGACTTCTGAGGTTGTATTTGATTTTAAAAAATCAAACTAGTGTATCAGAAAAGGTCATTTATGAATAATATGGATATAGATTGAAAGAAAAATTATCTTAAAAAGACATAAAATAATAAGTTTTAAAAGATTGCTTTTAATAATCTCAAAAATGTATTATTTCCAAAACTAGAATTTATTTTCATTTAGATTACACATTGATATGTCAACAAACACTCCAAATCCGCATCCAAATGTAAAAAATAAAATAAAACTGTTATTTACCTTATTGGTGTCAGTATGGGTATCTGGCACAGGGCATGTTTCTGGCACTTTGTGCCTCAACATTTTAGTGACATCCTCTTCATAACCCTCCGTCCCAGGAGGGCAATCGGGAAGATCCATCTTCACACAGTTAATGATTCAACATCAAAAACTGTATTCACTTAAACAAACACAAATTCTTCTTCTCTTGTCTCAAAGATCACAACTGAAATATTAAATATCATCTACCATAAGATGTTGAATAGTATTTATTATCAAATTAAAACACTATTATTGTATTATACTTACTCTCTTACACTAGTAAAGAAGTGTATACTAATTTACCTGTCAGCGACCTTTGCGATCACTCTCTGTTAACGAGGTGGAAATAATACTTACTGTTAAATTCCTGGTGGTGAAGCGCACCAATTACGACTACCATTGAATTTATTAAATTAAACAGACATGAATACTGCTAAAATTTATTTTATAATAGCAAATAATTTAACTTTTATTCAAAGTAGGATATATTTTGCTACTTTAACCATAGCCAGACTTAAAAGAACAGATTACTGATTAATACATTTAGATAGCAATGGACTGATCAGCCGTAAGTGAACTGTACTGCGAGATAAAGCGAAATTAAACAGTAATAACGAATTTTTTCTTTTTAATGTAGCCATTTAAAGGGATCAGATTCTGTCCATCTACGAAATAGGCACATAATCGCCGAAGTATACGTGAGCAACAAGTAATCAACCACACACCGCCTCACATTTTGCAATTATTTACTGTAAATAGTTCGTGCATGAAGATTTTGCCACATTGTTCAAGACAGGACAGCAGGGGATAATGCTTAATTTAATAATATTATAGTACACGATAACACATATTCTTCGAAATTCTTACAACCAAAACATTTGACGTAGGAAAAATGCTCATGATGACATGGTAAGAACATGCCTATATACCTAGTTAACTAGTGTATTCAAATTAAAAAATATAACGACTGCGTCGACCATAAGAAATGCTGTATAATCACGTTATTTAGAATGATTCCAAAATCAGCCTCATATAAAGTTTATAAAGTCATTTAAGTCACACCAATCCTGCATTCTCATATTATAAATCATGTTAAAATACTTACGTAAACAACACAGGAGCTGGTAAATTACTGTTTTCTTGACCAAGCTGCTTAGTATAGCTTTACACATTACAAGCAAGCAATCAATTGTAATCGATAAATTCGTAGCGATGCGAACACGAAACACAAACCCTGCCTACAAGAAAAAACTCGGCCATTAATTTATAACTCGCACAATTAATGAAGTTACGAAAAGAAGGCATAGACAATATCAAATTCTATAAAAAAAATATATTTAATATAGTCGGATAATACCGGATATATTTTTTTTTTAGATAAAGGCTAAAGAATAATTATATGGAGCCAGTAATATTTTATCATTTATTATTGTTGTCTTATAAAGACGTTATTATAATTATGTATGTTAATGTATGTCTATGGAAAACATTACAATATTCTGTTATCTTTTTAATTTTTTTTAAATTGTAGAATCTTTACTAAAACTTTCAGCGGAGTTTTGGCGGGAGATTGAAAACACACATTCTCCTATACGAGGAATATATTAACTTCATAGTGTGCCTAAATTAAATTATACTTTTTGGATAAAACATTGTTTCTTACATCTATCCTAAAAATAACACCCACAATAAAATAATATTATAGTAGAGAATATGTTTTTCCTAAGTAATATTTGCAGTTATATTTTGTATCTACATATTGCCTCTAATCATTATTGAAGATAGGCAATGAGTAAACTAATGCATAAAGAAGTTTATTATACATATAGGCAGTTGCAAAACAAACGTGATATGAATAATAATTTATAATTTGGCATAGCTATAACTTTATGAATTTTATAGCGGGCGTTCACCGAGACCCGCAAGCCTCCGGGCGTAATGCTAATTAGACACGAAGATTAGCCAAAAGTTAGCAGAGGTCGTGCGGTGGAGTGCGCAGCCGGCGATTTGTGACCACCGCGCCGTGGTGACCGGTTGCGCTCTGCCGCGGATCGAACGGAAAACATGCCGCGCGCGATTTCGATTTTCGTAATACAATTCGCGACAGTGATAGCAGGATCGGACTACGGAGTACCTATAGAAATTCAACTATGGGATACCGGCAGATCGCCATTGGATCACATGGTGGATGTTACTAATCAATTTGGATTAAAAGTTTTAGCTGAACATAACTTTTTAAACGAGAATAACATAGCGTTCTCTCCGTACGGACTGACCGGGATCATGGTGGCATTGTATGAAGGTGTAGACGGAGAATCGTCGTATCAAATCCAACGAGGAATGCAGTTGCCATGGAACAGAAATGTCATGAGGGTGGGATTTAGGGACATACATCGAACTTTGAAGGTTTTAACAATTGTTTTATTAATTAATGGAAAAAATTATTAGTTCCGATAACGGATATAGGCAGTAGGCACATACTCTATCATTATTGCATATTTTATAGGATGCTAGGTGAACAACCGTGTACTCACCTTTTATAGATAGTTAGCGGTATCCTTTGTAATTCCCTTGGTTTGCGAACATAATCAACATTGTTAAAAATTAGCTGAATATTATAAGAAATGTATATATTTTTATGATAATTTCAGACATATTTCGTTCCCGAAGAAGGATTCCTCGCAGGATTAGCGCTTAATAACGAAAACGTTACCTTTAATGACAATTATAAAAAAGTATTGCGGTTTTACGGTTTTGATTTGGACAATGATCAATTACCGACATTACCACCTCAAGCTAACAATTCAACTAATGCAACAATGAATGACATGACGCCTGCAACAATGCCAGCTCGAGAAGACGCATCTACCGCTTCTAATGCGACACCGGAAATTGAAGAAACTACACCCAGACCGAGTACAGAATCATCTACAGACGTCGATGTCCGTATACCAACATCCAGTACTGCAGGTCCATCATTAGCACCTAATGCTGAAAGTACTACGGAAGTGACAACTACACAATCGACAGTCCCGCCTACTGCTCCTCAAATTATGAGTACAGATAGTGTGGTCACGACAACTGAAATATTGTCAACAGTATCGAGCGAAACGCCGACAACTGCGTCTGATCCGATGACTAATTCACCTACAACAGTAGAATCTACTAAGACAACAGAAACAACAATAAACAATGAGGTGGAACTGTTGTCGACTTCTGAAGCAACGTCTTCTGCGGCAGAGACTTCAGCTGATTTCACAATGTCAACAGCGACGACTGTGGCACCAGAAACTACGGAAACATCAACAATCGAAACAACTGTGACAAATACAGAATCAAGTAAGCCTACTGCTGACACTACACCAACGATAAACGAATCAACATTAGAAACTTTGGAAAGAAAGAAAAAATCTATAGTCGATTTTATATTTACGAATCCCCCTTACATGCAAGACTTGGGTTACCACAGAGCTTTCGATATCGGCCCCGAAATTGGAAACAAACCATTTCTCGTTAATGGACTCCGAAATATGCAGGTGATACTTTTTATTATTAATATTATTTTACTGTAGCTCATATGACAACACTCCGCCTGATGTTAAGCTAGAGTGCGGTCTGTGAACGAAAACAACTGCTACGGGCAGTAGTCGTATGCCGGCCGCAGGAGACGAGTATGCACCATCTAGATTCTAGATTGATAGTGCACATAGAACAATCATGTCAATCCAAAATCCAAATTGCTCCACTCCTCTCGCTATATCTGGTTACGACTTTTTCAAACTGCTCCCGAAACGCAACAATGTCACTTCACGGGCGTTACATTCAAAAGTGGTGGTACTACACCAGGACCGCAGACTGGACTAATAACCGTCATCAGTCAACCTACCACTCTTAAAGTTTTTTTATGTTAAAACATTCCATAGTCCATCTTCAGAAACGTTTGTACGAATAACAAGTATCTAAATACTAAAAATAATTAACTAAGTAATGATAAGGATCACAAAGTCATGGACGACTGAATTTGTTAAAGATTTATTGTGGTGTGGGTACTCTGAATTTTCTCACAAGGCAATCAGTTCAATTTTTAATTATTTCCTCAGGTTACCTACATGCAATACGACACAATATTAGAACATGCGTATCTACCACATTTAGAGGCGTCAGCTCTACGTCTACCCTTAGATAGTGATCGTTATTATCTCCTCGTGGTTCTACCATCTCGAACAGGACCAGCAGAATTAAGCAGACTTATCGCAAGAATGGCGAGAGAGTCAGATTTAAGAGACGTTCATGCCACTTTGAGACCTAAAAGAATACGGGCGTTAGTTCCTAGTTTCACTGTTAAAGGGCATGTTGCTTTAACAACCGATTTGCAAAAGGTGAGAATCAAAATCACATAGTAAGATAGCATATGCGCCTAATTTACATATTATCTGCGTTACGATAATTTTTTACTTATAGAATCTGCGGGACTAACCCTATTTTCTAGTTTATGTATCTAGGTCATTTTAGGTTTGTGATTTTAATAATTATATTTTTACGTGCAGTTAGGTATTCGAGATGTATTTGAACCACGACAACATGATTTCACTCCTATGGCGTCAGGAGCAGGTGTTTATGTCCGCAGCGTAGAACAAGCTGTGAGCGTCGCCATTCGAAAGTACCAGCCTGATGACCATAAACGGAATCGTAAGTAATCCATCATCACTTTATCATTAATCATTATTAGGGTAGGTTGATAAAATATGTTGGAACAATCAATGTAGGTGCGCTCACGCGTTTATTTATGGGATCGCTAAGTGCATCAACCCGTAACATCTATGGTTCTCGTAAATTACAATAAAAAATGTAGTGAAATAGTGAATTATATTAGAGATTGCGGCTATTGTTTTTATTTAAAATTAAGCGAGGCCACGGCCATAAGGCGACGCTACTCGTATAACACATCCGGTGCGCTCCACTTAATTATACCACGAATGATGTGAGAGCTTCGAGGGGGTCACAAGCACGAACTCCTCGACCGCTTCACGCATCATGACACCCGCCGGAAAATCCTTGGCGGACATTGATGCGCTCTCAAAAATTACAAAATTGATTTTTCACAATTAGTTAAATTGACAACCGTGAAGGTCATGATATGGCGCTTCCCCATGCAAAGTGCAACTCACTAATTCGAGTCGCAATTCACATATCAAAGGTCGCACTACCAATTTACAGTAGCATCTTATGCAAATAGTAGCTCCATAGCCTCTCATTTTCCAGTCGAGGAACGAGATAAGTGTCGCTAAAACGAGTGTATAAAGTGCGAAACAGCGAGAGTAGTTCCGAGTACGCCATTGTCTCTAGCGGGACATGGCGCAATACTCGGCGACACGCGCATTTACAATCATTGATGCGCGTACCAGTCCAGCGTACCTACCACTCAGTCTACCAATTAGTTAAATCGCTCGATGCTCTGCTGCACTGACAATACTGCGACCTGGATGCCTAATCGTGAGATGATAATTATGATTGGCTGATACCAGTATTCAATTATGTAAATAAATTATAGGAGTAATTGCGGGACTCTGTTCAATTTGCCCTTTATTCTGGTACGAGAGATAAACATCAATCGTATTAGTTGAATTGAAATACCGAGGTTATACATGACAATAATGATGAAATAACTAAAATATCAGACGGGGAAAATAGCAAATAATAGCAATTATGGGAAGTTATTTGCGATTTAGTCATTATATGCAATGTTGTTACGTTATTACCCGCTTTTTTGCTATTATATTTTAAGACTATTATTGAATTATGATTAAAATTGAATAGAAAATAATACTACCTCAGCTCAAGTTGTGTGTTGTCCGTTAGTACTTTTTTTTCTATAGTTTTCATCATAATAAACAAATCTAACATTTCTCCAAAATTTTATTTTATGACCACTAAACAAAAAATCAAATTATTTATTTTCTTTGCAGGTTACGTCAATAATAGATATCCTATACATTTTTCAGCAACATATCCGTTTTTATATTTCGTAATGGACTCGAGTATACATGTTTCGTTGATGGCAGGGAAGATGGTTGACCCACTAAATACAAGAATATTATAGTACAAATAGAAGTTTTATTGCACTAACGGCCATGTCTGTCTATCCCAATTTTTAAAACTGATATAACCCGCGCCGATAAAGAAACGATTTGTAAATCGCGTCTACTCTCATGCTATCTCGTTCATATTATATCTCCGTCCACCGCGGTAAGGTTTCCAAAAAATATTCTTTAATTAGGCAAATAAGCATTGCTATCCAATTCTGTCTTTAATGATTCTTTTCATAGAATATATATCTACATATTAAATAGCAGTTTATAAATTAAATAAATTATAATGAATAAAAAATTCTACACACATTGCAATCATAAAATTATTTTTGAGCCTTCTTTGCTGACCGTACTTTAAGATACCAAGCCGTAATTTAAAAATCGTTTCTTTGTTGGTGTGACTTATACAAACTTGTCTAAATATCAACCTCAGATTTTTGTTGATTCACGCGACCTAGATTGGCATACGAGGAAAACTATATCTATAAAGTAATATACTATATCACATGAAACATTCAAATTTCTATTTGAATGAAACGACAAATGATCGATGTGACAAGTACCAATGTAACTGTTATTTGTACTTTGGTCACTGTGCCTTTGGCATAAGCAACTTGTGATCTTAGTATAAAACCTAATTAAAGTGGTTATTAAAACACAGTCAAAATAATTTTTATAAATTTATTTTACTTAACACATCATTTCGCTCTCTTAGACTTGATCTTCCTCAAGTAGAACTCTAACTCCTTGCCTTCCAATACATAACCATCGGCACGTCCGCATTGGCCAGGTCGACTTGACACACAAGCTGAAAATATAAACAATTACTACAAATTAGGTTTAAAACAAAAAAAAAACTATATTCAACATTTTCTAGTTTAATTATCAGAGTAACTATGACAGTTAAAATCATACTACCAATGGAGTATTCCCAAAACGGTTCAACTCTTAAATTTGGCATCAAAACTTTTATTTTCATCATTAAACCTGTACCTTATTCAATAAACAAAGAATAGAGAACCGATAAAAAATCCAATTAGTTTTAATTGTTAAAAAAAAGTAAACTACATTATTTTGGAGATATTATTTTTCTGTCAAAGCAAATTTAACATCAATTTTATTCCAATAACTTTTTATAAATAAAGCACATAAGACAGTTTGGCTATAACTGCAATACAGTTGTTTTTATAGCACAATTTTACACTACCAGATCACAAAACTATATGTTCAAATGAACAATCTTTCTTAGGGTCCTTCGACGCTACCTCAATTATAAGTTCACAATTCTTGGATCAAAAAGTGGTTACAAGATATTTTATAGTATTATAAGCTTTCTTAGTATTGAGTAACCCGCCTTTGATGTCCCTGGCACTTCATAGTTTCTGCAGTAGTTCATTAGATCTGAGACTATTAAACTGCTAATTAAAATAATACATACCTAAGAGGCGTCCAGTGTGGAATTGTTCTTCAATGCCCTGTTCAACTTTAGCAACACGCTGCCTAGTCTTGTACTTCTTAGCGGTCTTCTTGCTGCGTTTTTTGTTAATAATGGCATCTTCGGCCTCAGTCTGATAAATAAAAATAAAAATATATATAAGTAAACAAATTTTAACTTCAATTAATTGATACAATTTTCAAAATCAGTTTTTTCTTTTATATAATACATTGTAATCAAATAATTATCATATGACACGCAAGTATTCATCATATTTTGTTAAAACTAGACTGGCTTATAAGAACAATGTAACAAACGTAGTTATTCAAAATATAATACACAATTTTCTGAATTCCATTAAAGTTTTTGCTGTCGCTGTAAAATAATAAAGGAGATGTTGTCGCTGTAAAATAGTAAGCAAGTGTTGCCACTGTAAAATAATAAGGCAACGACTATTAGTACCAGAAAAGGGAGGCCAAGGCTTTGAACGACAAACGTGGAGAAGAGGGATATAGAGCTCACGTAGCGGGCATAGAGGATAATGAACACCAGGTGCTTTATCCTCTATGGCGGGGTATTCATTCGTGTTAAGGGACTGATCTGAGTGGTTGTGAATAAAGTTGATTTCATTTTGAATCATTAAATTTGTGTTTTACCAATTTAGCTCCCTTCTTCCTTCCGAGGGGTTGCAGGTAATGAGACTCGTACCACTGTCGGAATGGAGTAGCGTCAACAACAACTATGGCATTCTTCACCAGGGTCTTAGTTCTCACCAACTCATTGTTAGAAGCGTTGTATACTACGTCAATAATACGGGTCTTACGTGTTGCACCTGTAATTGACAAAAAAACTCTTGAGTGTTTGAGGTTTTTTTTAAATTTAATGATAATTGCCGCAATAAGTCCCTTTAATATTGTGAATAATACAATACGATTGTCACGCCTTTTTTCCACAGGGATAGGCGAATAACTAGCAATAATTAATATTATGAAGTCACTTACATTCCGAGCCCCAGGAGAAGTTACCACCATCGAGTCGGAGAGCCCTGTATTTCACATTTCCACCACGAGAGCGGACAAGATGAATGCGCTGTGGGCCAGTTTGGAGCTGAAAATATTTTTTAAATAATTAAACACACGATTTTTTAACATTAATATAATGAATTATTTTGTAGCAATTATTAATATGTTACAACCTAACCTAATCTGAACATACGATATCGAAACTCGTTATTGAACGATTTTGTAAAGTAAGGATGAATAAAATTTCAGTTTCACTTACCCTTGTGTTGGCAGCCGGGCGGCCTAACTCGTACTTCCTCTTCTTACGGATTGGCTTGCGTTTGCCGCCAGTAGCCCTGCGCTTATGCCAATGATCACGGCTAATACCTGCATATTATTACTACATTTTATTAACTATATAGCGCAACACATAAAAACCACTTGCCAAAGCAAATTATATTCACAACAAAAAGGTTAAGTGGATAATTTTCCAAATAACAGTCGATTAACAAAGATCTAGATTATGGGAACAAATTTCAAATATAAAAAAAATATTCAATAACACAAATTCAATGATTAAATCGGATTATTTAACTATAATTCACGTTTACTCACCCATCTTTAGGTGGCCGTAGACAAGAAAGGATTGTGTTGACAATTTTGACAGCTACCTTAATTTTATCATTTAAACACGACAGTAAACCATAACCAATGTTACAAATAATAAATGTTTGAAATCTTGGTAATATATTTTAAAGTAGTTAGTTTTTTCTGTTGAATATAGTGTTTTCGTAATATAAAACTATTTATTTCTGTTTGACTATCCTTATATTTGCTATGCGCGTCTTTTTAAAAATTAGGGTGCAAATATTTTATTGCCGTGTTCACTTGATCAATAATTTCTGATATTTTGCCGTGTTTAATATTAATTCGCATATCTGTCAAAAAGCGCTCGCGTCGGTCGACCGAGTTGAATATAGTTTTATTAATTGAAATACTGAGTAAATTATTGTCTAGTGAAAATGTCTACAGACTTCTACATAAGATACTACGTAGGACATAAAGGGAAATTTGGACATGAGTTTTTGGAGTTTGAATTCCGCCCCGACGGCAAATTACGTTATGCGAACAATTCAAACTACAAAAATGATACAATGATTCGCAAAGAAGTGTATGTGCATCCTTGTGTAATGGAGGAGTTAAAGAGAATAATTCTTGATTCTGAAATTATGCGCGAGGACGATGCATTATGGCCACAACCCGATCGTGTTGGGAGACAAGTAAGTTACAACGAAATGATAGCTGAAGAGGTTAATAATGCGCCGGTAAAGCATAGAAAAACAACGACCCTAAGACTTGAGAACGGCAGTAGCCCAGTGATTGAAGGCGTGGACTTAGTTTAGAGACCTGTGTTCAAAATTCTAGCTTGTGCCAATATAACATGCTAATTTAACATTGGTCAAGTTGACTTAACACATGGAATTACTTCTGAGGGCCTTTTTTGAGGCAACAGTGTCTTCACTCAAGAACCGCATTCTAGCTTAGCATCAAGCAGAGTGCGGTTATATGCCACACTATAAAACATCATCATATGTAGAATAAACTGTTTTTATTTCATTGCCTGAAAAGAACAACTATTAACTATTAATTTTTTGCCTTTCAGGAATTGGAAATAGTAATTGGGGAGGAGCATATTTCATTTACAACATCGAAAACTGGTTCTCTCGTGGAAGTAAGTCAGTCTCGGGATCCAGAAGGCTTACGGACATTCTACTATTTGGTTCAAGATTTGAAATGTCTGGTGTTCTCTTTAATTGGCTTGCACTTTAAAATTAAACCAATTTAGTTTATTTTTTTAATATACCTTATGCTCTTCTGTATGTTTATATTCTACTGTAATTAAACAACATGTAATGAAAACTGAGGTTTTTTTTAAATATAAATTAACTGTTACAAATAAACTTAGTAAAATTAAGGAAACCTGTAAAGACTCTGGCAGCACCCTAGTAATATAATAGATTGGCTTGCAATAAATAGTAACTACAAGCATATAACACTGTAAATGACCACAATTTTTACTACTGTTTTGTGGGTTCAACAACATAAAACTCTTCAACTTTATTTTGTAACTGTAGCCTCGATAATAGTTAGGGAGATATGTTGCCTAATTGTTTATTTATTGAGAATAATATAATAAGCCCAAGCTCAATATTATTTTAAAAGTATAGTATAACGGTAACCATAGACAAATATAATCAATACTTTGGAATGTAGGCGGTAAAATTCAAAATTAAATTTATTTTGCGAAATATACAGATTTTACTTGAAAAACAACTTATTTTTTCACTATTATAATATAAGTCTATTAAAATTACCAAACAATATAATATTCATTTTGTTATACACCTTTTTTACACATTTTAAAATTGTTTATATAGATGTTTATGTTGTAGTGATGCGTATGTATTGCGCGCGCATCTTTCCGACCGATATGGCGGACGGCCAGTGAATAATGTTTGACGACTTTTATAAATCGGAATGTATCGCTAGTATCCGATGGCATAAACGCCAAATTGTTTAAAATTGTACATTGTAAATAGTTCTGTGTACATATAGTAATTATATTTGTGGTCTTTTTGTGTAGTTATTGTGTGAATAATAGTTTTTATTACGGCTGTTTATTCGAGTTATATTTCGACGCCGACTATATTCGTTATTACAGTATATAATCATAATTGAAAGTACAAGATTTTTTGAAGTCTTGTAACAAATCCATTTTCACAAAATAATGTTCCCAAACACATTTAATTACAGCAAGTACTGTTTATATTTGGTATCCTAGCGGCTGTCATTTGTGTATAAAATCTGTTTATCTTCGCTGCAGCTATATTGTTCTATATTAATCATCAACTGCACGCTGTAGTAGAATGCTCAACGAATAAAAAGTAGTAGAAATACGTTAAATTCTTTGTGAATTCGCATGTTATCGAGAATACGTCATAGTTGCTATCTCTATTGTGGTGAATAAGCAAAAACTGAATGCTCGAACCTCACGGAAGCCCAATGAAGTGGCCTGGAACTGGTGCAGAAGGCGAGGCGGCAGACGTCGGCTCTCAGCCTGCGCGCAGCACTCAAGCCCGCACTCAGGATGATGCAGCTGTGCATTACGTGTTTCAAAGAGAACCCCAAGAAGGGGAATTGCAGTCGCTAGCGTCCAAACAACGATGGGCGGTTGTAGATGACACTGGTGTTGAGGTTAGTTATTTTGTTTGTATTGTAAAAGTTTTGTTTATTTACATTGGAGATAAAGTGAATGGGAAAATACACTGAGGTCTTATTGCATTTATGAACAGTCATTAACTTTTAATCATAGGTTATTATGAGTAGGCGTTATAATTATTTATTAAAATAATCTGATTGAGTATGCGATGCTGTTTTATTAAGTTTTGATGAAAAATAAAGTAAAAATGCTTTCCCGCAATATAACAGGCGGGGATGGCTATGACATTAAGTACATCTTATTTTCAGAATCAAGATAAATGGAAAAATTCTGTTCCTATAACAATGAATAATATGCATCAACAAGGTCATGCAGTAGCATTGAAAAATTTGCCAAATCAACACATGATGAATCAAGGTTTACCATCTTCAGTTGGGACTTTGATTAACCCTTCTGTGATTGGAAGTCATCCTACACAAATGACCACTAACATGGTACATAATCAAATTCAACAAGCTGTCCAAAATCATACGCCCCTTCAAAACAATACCATGATGATACCTCAGTTGCCAGGACTACAGAATCAAATGAGCCAACAAGGATTGTATGATGTTCACCAACATCATGCCAACTCTATGCAAGCTATCAACGGCATCGGAAAGAACGCTGAACACTTGATGTATTTAACTCAAGCAGGAATACTAACACCGGGTACTAATCAATATATGCAGCAGGGACAAAATCAATTGGGGATACCACCTATGCCGACTGTCAGAAGTCAAGTAAATATGTTTTTAGTAATTAATATTTATTATTTAATACATAAACAATTATCTTAAAATTATTTGTGGTATATCATACTAAGTGTAACATAAATTGATAAGGCATGGTCGTAGAATGCCCATACTCGGAACTTAAATACCCTGTTCTATAGGTAGGTATCAGAATACAGTAAAAACAAACATACTTTATGTTTATTTAATAACAATGAAAATTATAACTTTTCAGCTAAAAAGTTTATTTGGTATAAATGATATATGAAAATGCACTAATTTTAGTGCGATTCTTTTAAGTTAAAATAGGTATTGTTTTTTATTCATATAAAAAAAAAACATAAATCGGCTATTATTTTAAAAAACAAGTAAAAACTAGGTAAAAGTTCAGAATTTTCAAAAATAAACACACTATAGTACTATTTGTCAAATAATTACTTTATTCCACTAAAATAAAAGAAAATAATATTTAGTATGAAAAATATTCATTTGGAATAAGTTATTTTAAAAAAATGCCCTTCCCAAAAAGTTTTAATTTTTTTTGTTGTCGTGCGACTCATCGCATCAAACTTCAACGTTTGGCGGTTCGTGTATAGGGCGTTCAACGCAGGCGCTGTAGTCGGCGTATGTCCTTTGTTCGAACTGAGTCAACATCGCCGTGTTTTAATTTGTATTTTTTGGCTTCTGTTCGTTATTAATTCGCGTAATCAATAATAAATACATTACAAAGACAAATGTGCGTTGTGTTGTTAATATTTGGATAACTGTGTGTGTGTGAAATGTGATCTTAATTCTCATAAGCTTCCTATGCCATACGCCAAAGCTTTGAGAAATCTGTACGCATGAAACCTTTGAGCGACTTTTTTTACGATACTAATGTGGAGAATATGGGCCCCGACATGGTAAGTTTAGTTGTTCTATACCGAGATAATGTTAAAATAAACATAATTTAAGTCATGAAAGTGGAGTTTAGGCCGTGTTTCGTATCAACAGGTTCGTTTTTGTTTTGTTTACTGTCACCGGCGTCCGCCATTTCTTGTTCCTCGGAGTTCACCGGTCGGTAAATGTTTTGGGAGAATTAGGTTCTATATGTGTGAAAAGTGTTTAGATGGTATTATTTTCCGTACGAATGTTTTAAAAAATTGTAACGGCAATAGTCAAATTCTGCAATATAATACGATGATATACCGCCATTGCGTTTTTGGTGACCACCAGTGGCTTTTGTTTTTCGTAGTTGGGGTGCGAAAGTTCAATACAACAAATTATTACTTAAACTTGCACATATTTGTCTGATCCTTGCTTATTAGCTTATTAATACAAATTTGTTGTTTTTTGTGGGTGTGACGAAGTTGCGTCGTACTAAAATTGTTTTTCTTTTTTTTCTGTGGGTTGAAATTAGGTAAACAGTAATATAAAGGAATTATTTACATTTCATAATTGACTAATAATACTTCTTCAATATTATATTACTATTTATTCTATATATGTGTATAACTTATGAATCTGACCATATTGTAAAAAAATACCTGCTGTTAACTTTATAATGGTGTAATATTAATTTGATACTAACAAGTTGCATGTATTATATAGCTTAAGTGTATGTATACATTTATTCTTTCTATTAAGAGATCAGTGATTATGTTGAACTTTGGTGTATGTTAGAGATGAGTAGCCAATTTTTACTATGTTACTACAAAGACTGAATGTTAAACTGTCTACACGCCTAGGTTTAATCGCTAAGGCTGCGGAACACTGTTGGAATTTAAAAAAAAACAACATATAAAACATCTGAAGGGACACAAAAGAAAGTTGCGGGTTTTTCATTCTGGGTGTTTATTAATTTATTAGTGTTAGCTAGATGTTTAATCAACCGCCTCTGGACTTTATTGTGGTGTTTTTTTGTATTCAAACTTCATTGCAATTTAACACTTAGTATAGCGTAGTAGTAGCGGCCATAGCTGCTCAATTGCGGAGAAAGAGCCTGCGAGAAATCTACAATACTTTATACAAGTTTAATTTTAAGATAATTGTTTGTGTATGGTTGTTTTAATCTTAAAATAAAAATTGGGTTTATAATTTGTGTTAGAATTTGTCTTTAATGTGAACGTTTACAGATAGCTCCAGCTGCAAAGAAATTATGGGACAAGGGGCCTGGTGCAGGTGGCGATAATAAAGGTGGTTTGCCTCCTTTACAATTGAATCCTGAGCAGATGTGGAGAGACCCCACTTGGTCCGCACAAGGTATAACATTATTTTATTATTTTTGTGGTAGGCAGACTAGTAAGCCTAGTCTGCAGTGCTGTGTTTCTTTTCTTTTCTCATCTGCAATCAGTTTTTAATCACATTTATTGAATGATGGTGGCGTTTCGAGTGTCAGTGGGTTTGTTATTACCACTAGACCTCTACTCATTAGAGAGCACTTGAGCTCGCTTCAGTCTTTTTGTTGGTCTAGCTGTGGTCAGCTGGTTGGCGAGCGGGTTCGGGTGCACTTATAGGCGCTTGATGTATCTGACCTTGTGTCTCTCTACTTTGTGGAATCGACTTAGTCACGTTTTGGGATCAGCTTAGAAGCAGCTTGATATGATGAGAGCATTGTGTATGGTACACTTTAAGCTAGCATAATTGAGGATATGGCTGCTCGTTATGCAGAGTGTGAATAGTGTAAATAGCTATCATTAGTTTACCAAAGAGTGGTAGGCAGACTGATGATGGCTGTTTGCCCAGTATGCCGTCCTGTAGTAGTACCACCACTTTCGAATGTAACGCACGTGAAGTGACCTTGTCGCGTTTCGGTAGCAGTTTGAAAGTAGCCAGGTATAGCGAGAGGAGTGTGCACTGTCAATCTAGATGGTGCATACTCGTCTCCTCAGGTTGACATAGTATAGGCCACTGCGGCCTGTAGAGATTTGTCTGTAGTAGCAGTTGTTCCATTCATGGACTGCACTCTAGCTTAAGAGTGTTCTCATATGCCGAGTTTCAATACAAAAAAAAATTGTGGATAAATAAATGATAATATTGTTAGATATACATAAATATCTAATGTCTTGATCTATAATGAGCAGTGTTTGTTATTTTTTTATTTATTGTAGCCTTTGCATATGACGACACTTTGCCTGATGTAAAGCCAGAGTGTGGTCTATAAACAGAAACAACTACTACTGCAGAAATTTCCAGAGGTAGCAGTCACCGCCGCTATACTGGCTTGAGGAGATGAATGTGCACCATTCAGATTGACAGTGCATACTCCTCTCGTTATACCTGGCTACTTGCAATTAAAATAAAAGTTTCATAAAGTGCAAATAATGTTTGTCTTGTAATAAATTGAGGGTATAGTGTAGTTGATATTGATGTGTTTATTGTTTTATTCAGTGGAGCATGGCGTCGGTGGTCCTATGATGGGTGGACGTCGCGGCGGTACATACCCCGGGGGCGACGCCAACAGTATTCTGTCACCACGGGACACTACTGGTCTCGGAGTTAAGATGGTACTTGATGTACTGGGCGGGTCGCCGACTGGTATGTGACATTACTATTTTATTTGAAAATTTGTGTCTGTTTTGGTGATAATTATAAAGTAAAAAATATTGTTTAAATACTGCTATACTGTGTGAATTAAAAAAAAAATACTAGAATCCATAGGGTTTGATTTACTTTATTACTACAGGTTTAAAGTGTCCTGAAATTTATCGTAAATCATGCACATCAAACGCCGTCGTGTTCTAAATTATTTTCTTTTAATCTAGTTTTAAAGTTGTTCAAATTTTAGTAAATTAGGTATGGCTGGCTAATCAAGGTTAAGTAAATCCTTTGATGGTTTGCCGCCGCGCATAATTTAATTCGCAGGTGCATTTACCCTAGGTCGTTGACCTTTATCCCGGTTATTGTTCCAGTGACCATGAAATTTAAAAAATTTCCTTTGCAAATTGTAAATAAAAAAAAAAAATGACCTTGCTTTATAAACTTTACTAAGAAATTTTTGTATGGTATGATTGGTTGATAGAAATGATACAGGTTTCTGGGATAATTGTTGTAATTTTAATACAGGTGCGAATGTGGAGAAGGTGGCAGGCGTTGTGGCAGGTTTACGTAACATGGTGTTAGAAGAACGCCCCGAGGACAAGACGGGTGCGGCAGCTTCACCCTTCGAGAAGGACTTGCATGAACTACATGATACACTACCTAACTCCATGCCAAACGGTCTACATAATGGACAAGACGACGACAAAGCTTTCAAGTGAGTTCAAAATAATATTTTAAAGTATATTTATACACTTGTATGATGACACCGTGTTTGATGCGGTCAGTTTTCCGCACAGCCGCACGCCGGGGTCTCGCCAACCGTCGCCGGCTGAAGAGGAAGCTGTTGCTGGTGCGGTGGGTGCACGAGGACTGGAGCCGACCGCCTTTCCTTTGTTGCCGCCGCATGCTGTACCGCAACCGCTGCATCACATGCCGCACATGTCGCATCCCACTCATCAGGTAAACCATATTTATAACCATCAATTGCGAACCCATATCTATACAAACTGTCTATTTATTCAAACTAGTCATGTCGTATTATTGTTATGAAATACAGAGAGCTGATCTTTTTTTAAATAGTAGTAGGTTTGCATATGACAACACTCCGCCTGATGTTAAGCTAGAGTGCGTTCCGTGAACGGCTGCCACACATTTTCTGCAGGAAGCAGTCGTTTCTGCTATGCCGGCTTGAAGAGACGAATGTGTACCATCCGGGTTAACAGTGCACACTCCTTTCATTATACATTGCTACTTTCAAATTGATCCCGAGACTTAGAAAGTGATGGTAACTACCACAAGATGGTAGACCTTCGTCATAAACTACATGAAATATTTGTTTGTAGCATCACCCTGGTATGTTGGGCGTGGCACCGATACAAGGATTACCCCATCCTCAGCATCCGCAAATACATCCTGGTAAGTAATGTACGATTTAAAACATAGCTGTTGGCCACAACTTTCTATGCTATATGCGTTTTGCATTCCCTCAGCCGGTTTATCACAAGGGAAGCTCTGAAGGGAATAAATATTCTCATTTTATTCGGTTTTCCAACTTTATTTCGTTAGTTGTGGTTGGCAAAAAAGCTCAAAATCTAATAAAAAATTAAATTTTTGAAACTGACTGGTTGCCCTGGAACACATACCAGTTCTGGGACCATTAATGTGTTTACACTGGGTACAGTCTATGTATTCATTGACTGGACTTGCTTCTAGTGTGAATGCTTCAGAATCATAAACTGGCTATGATGCAATGCAAATGACACATGTTCTCTCGCTTCTTTGATTCATTTGTTACAAATATAAATAAGAAAGAATCAATTAGAAAAATACTAAAAGAATTGTTCAATTTGCAGGCATGACATTGAATGACTCTATGAATCAACATCTTGAATTGGTCCTGCAAATGGAACAGCATCCGCAGTTTGACAACAACAATTTTGCTAACTCTCAGCAGGTAAATATTTGTGATGTTTATATCAACTGCTCACTGGATGGCGCTGCGTGTTGAGAAATCACACAAGATTCAGCCGGATTATCTTTTCTTTTTGTTTTATATGGCGTTATAACAATTTGCCAGTGTCAAAGTAAATATTTTTTCCATCAAGTTAATAATATTGTGCATCACGCTAAACAATCAAGCCAAAAATTTCCAGTAAAGTGGTAGAATATTTACTGAAACTTTCTATGAAGTTTTGGAGGGAAAATAGAAACACATGTTCTCTTCTTTTGAATTGTTTGCCCACACTCACGCATGTTTACGAACACTTAATGGTTAATAATCCACCATTATTACACATTAACACTAGAAGAAACACAAGTTTAGGAAAATAATTCAAGACAGATAACCTGATGTCTCAAGATGACTGCCAAATCAGATCTTCAGTCGGATTGTTCGATTTAATTGAGATGGAAAATTAATAATGGGGAAGGTGCAAATGTGGCAACGTAGTAAATTAATTATGCATATAATTTAGTTTACGCGTGTTTCAGGAAAACATCTTCCGGGACAACAAATAGTATAAAAATGATTACCTATTTGTCAAAAATTAAACTCTCAAATATGAAAAGTATTTTTATTAATTAAAACATGCTGTTAAATAGTATGTTACATTTTAATAACATTGCATTTTAATTACATCTTGAAGTAATATACAAAATGGTTTTTTATTTAGTATAGGTTAATTTTTTCGGACTTCCCACTTTCCGGAATGAATTTTCAAGTACTACAAACATTGACGATTAAAGACTTTATCGGAGTGATCCTCGGGGCTCATTTCTAACATTAGGAAGTCCCTCTCACTCGCAATTTCTTAATGTGTATGCGTGTTACAGTATGGCGGTGTCGGCGGCGTGGGAGGCGTGGGCGGCTCTGCAGGCTCCATGGTGAATGGTGCCGCACCAGACAACACTCCGCACCACCAGACGCACCAGACACACCAATCGCACCAGACTCACCAACCATTTGACGTTCAGGTAACACACTGTTCTTACCATTGTTCATGATCGTACCTAACAAATTTTGTCTACAACTTCGTCCACTATTGTCTACTAGGTATACTTTTAGACCCATGTACACGTCCAACCAAGAGAAGTGGGCAATATCAAACTTGAATGCACGTTAGTCTCCACAGGCCGGCATAGTGGAGGCGACTGTTGCCTGTCATTCCATTCTTATACATATGACAACGCTCCGTCCGACGTACAGCTAAAGTGCGGTCCATAAATGAAAACAACTGCTGCCACAGATAAATTACTTCAGCTAGGAGTCGCCTCCGCTATGCCTGCTCGAGGAGACGAATGTGCACTATCAGGTTGACCAGGCGCACTCTTCTCGTTATACTGGGCTACGGTTGTTAGACTTGAAAGTTATAGGCATAGTGGAGTCGACTGCTATTTGTAGTAATTTCTCTTGTTAAATATTGGTTTCAATTATAATGCTTTAGTGTACTGTAAAACAAATATACAGGTCAATAATTCAAATAACGAGAGGAGTGTGCACTGTCAATCTAGGTGCATACTCATCTTCTGAAGCCAGCACAGCGGAGACGACGATTTCACAGTAGTAGCAGTTGTTTCCGTTCATGGACCGCACTCTAGCTTTACATCATTCACACCACAGGCGGAGTGTTGTCACATGCCGAGCTACAATTGAAAAAAAAAAATCGCTTCATCAATTGTGTGAACATGTTCATTGAGCATCGCTCCCTCATTCGCACTTAGTGACAAACACGTTTTATTTAGCTCACAGGGAAAAATCTGTCTGCCTCAGTTAGGGCCGGTGATTCAATCCTTCCTTAACTATGAGGCGGCTTTACTCTTAGAGTTACTTAGTTGATTTTTCTAATTAATATATTCACGAGTAGTTGGGAATGGGTGTTCGTAAATTACCGAGCAATGATTGTCACTGTTCGGCTTAGGGTGGTTTACACCAGAAGGCCGGTTAAAGTAACTTTGACTATTATTTTTACGGCGACGACGACGACCGTTAAACGTTTACATTTACTCCACACGCGTTGCAATATCGTGTAAATTCATATTGTTATCGTTAAAAGGGTGACTGATCTTTAAAAATAATAGAAAAATCTATTTGGCTTCTTTCATACATTTGATGTTAGCAACATTGGTTTGACGATTACTTTAACTTTAACCAAGCCAAGATTCGTTGGTTACGGTTAAGGTTAAAGTAACCGTCAAAAATGACAGGCGCGACGATGGTGCAACTCGTGTGGAGTAAATATACACCATAATGTAAACGTAACAGTTAAAGTAATAGTTAAGTTACTTTAACCGGCCTTCTGGTGCAAACGACCCTTATTGTCTGTAGTTTGTCCGCTTCAAAGTAAACTAATAGAAAATAGCTGGTCGAGGCCCGCATCTCTGGTGCTAACCTAACACTAAAACGATCTTAGTTACCACCTGATTAAAATCAAATTTGTGTTACCGGCCCGTTGTGACTGTGAACGCAGAATGATAATAAAAGCGAGGTTTATGTATCGTGTAGATGTTGTAATTTTATTCTAGAGCCATTTTAATAGTTTTAAAGTAATAATATAAAGGTCACGTAGTATTTTTTTTTTGTCACGAATCACACTTGATGCAACTTGTTATCATTTTACATTACACCATTAAATTGTTGTCGTCTTTGGTTTTAATATTGATTTGGATAGTTATAGCAGTTATTGAGTTAGTAGCGAGAGTAAAGAACATAAAAACCATAATAATCTTTCTTGGCTTAAGCTTCCTCACTAATGAAATCAGTAAATCATGCTGCAAAACTAGGCTCGTATATATTGAGCGTAAGCGCCCCGCACTCGCCTCGTCGTGCTGGGTATAGCGGAGGCGTTCTCTGTGAGTCATGCACCGTGCTCAACCCTAACATCAGACGGCAGTGCTCTCACATATAGGTAGGTGTACCAGGCACTCATGGCATTGAAAAAATAATAATTAATGTGATTTTCTCATGGTAATAGCAGTTGTCCCTTGTCGTCAAAATAAGAGATTCGTTATCGTTTGCTGAGATTTTGTGATTTCTTGTTTATTTTAATTAAAATGTCGAAAAGGCATGAGATTTTGGTAGACCTATATATGTTGTATAGTATGATATTTTTTTAAAGTTTTATGTAAAAAGATAACTAGGATCGCTCTAATTTTTGGCATATTTGAATGTATTTTATTTATTATTAATCTGTAAAGGAATTTGTATTTTTTTTAAAATCGGCACGCACTTAACAGCCCGAGCCCGCACGGATTCTCTGTTTACTTGTGTTTTTTTTTATTGTAGCTCTGCATATGACAACACTCCGCCTGATGTAAAGCTAGAGTGCGGTTCATGAACGTAAACAATCGCTTCCGCTAAGCTTTCTTGAGGAGACAACAACGCACCATCTAGATTGACAGTGCACACTTCTCTCGTTATACCTGGCTACTTTCAAACTGCTCCCGAAACGCGACAAGGTCACTTCACGGGGGTTACATTCGAAAGTGGTGGTACAGCCCCAGGACGGCATACTGGGCTATTAACCATCATCAGTCCGCCTAACACTTTGTTGTGTGCATATTAATTTTTCTGCTCAATTTTCAATCTAATTTAATCTTACAACCTTTTTGCAACTCGGTTCTCTATTTGATAGAATATTTATCACAATAGTTCGTCGTTTAGAATACAAGCTGTTGTCCCCAACTTTGTTTTGATACTATGCGTTTAACCCGAGAAGTGTAATGGGTTCCCCCATAAAAACTCATCACCTATTTCATCTTAAGTTTTTTTTTGTTTTAAGACAAAATTAAGTCTACGGCGCTTTTCAGGATGCAACCGTATATTCTTGCTAAATACCGAAATTTTTCAATGGTTTAGACATAGAGATATATACTAGAGGTGCAAACTTCATACATCTGACATAAACAAAAAGCGTAGGCTGCTTCAAACGACTTGACAGTGTTTTGCCGTCATGTCAAGTACTAACTGAGGCTGTGGCCATGTTTTCTCTCGCGTCACATTGGGAGCGTTATTGCATATCTATTTGTATATATATCGACGGGTTTAGACGTGAAATTGTAACATACAGATAGTGTTTCGTTTAGCTAAGATATAGTAGAATTAAGATTTTTATTAGATCTCTCACGTTAGGTTAGGCTTCATAACAATGTTATCAGTATTACCTATAGTGTAAGTAGTGTAGCGATGTCGTTTGTGTGTGTTCCGTCGATCGGTGCATGTTGTTGTTAACGAGCGACTATCTCCGGAGTCATTCCCACGACATACTCTCTAGGCGGCCGACTCGTCTCCGCAGCAGCGCCAACACGGAAGTAATAACGCATCACCTTAACTGCACATCGTATTACCTTAGACGCCTTGTCGAATTTAACAACCCCCCCAATGGCGATAACGTCGAACGAGCCGCCCCCCCTCGCCCTCCAATGCCGTCGGTGTGCCACCAACTAAATAGATTATCTTCTATCAGACTATTACATTTTTGTTGCGCAATATAATGGTAGGCAGACTGATGATGGTTTTTAGTCTGCCGTCTTTGATTAGTGTAATGGAACGTTAACGGATGGATGGCGCACATTTATTTCCTCAAGCCGGCGTACCTGAGAGGACTGGAGTCACATGACGAGATACTATAAAAAAGAAGTATTAAATGTAGTATAGTAAAGCTTGACGATTTCTAATTACCTATTCGCTGCAATAAGAAATAAGTCGACATTTTCACCGTACAGTTTCTTAATGAGAACATATTCATTGTTTGAGAGCGCTATGTTTTGCGGCAATGCTAAGCGCACAAGAAGTGCATTGGTGGTGGAGATACCGCAATGTTTATGTATAATGAGTGTTAGAGGCGGCTGCTCGCTTCAGGTCGATGAACTTCACTGACAATGGTAGGTACACCGCATTGTGCAGAGTTCGCTGTGTACTTCGCGTGTGAAACGGCTTCCTTTCTATTTTCTTTACTTCTGTTGCGATAAATTTTATAACGGAAAATTAATTCGCATACGTGATTTTTTTTTGTGTTTGAATGAATTTTTTATAGGTAGACTTACGAATTCAAAATTTGTACTTTCTACATAATTAACGGGCATTCGCTCTCGTCTATTCATTACTGGCAATTAATTCCCGCGGGGTGAGCTCCGCGGCGCCGAGATCGACCTCGTGGGAAATTAAACTGCGCGGGCCGTCTTCTCGCGGAACACACTGCCTGCCGTCTCGTTCCCGACCGCGGCCTTCCTGCCCACACACGCCACTTTCTCTCCCGATACTCACTCGTGGTCAAACACTGCTCCTTAACCTAAATAAATCTTGACGCCTATAATTTGAATATTAATTTAAAAAAAAAAGCCGAGAAAATACGTCTTTGTAATTAGTTTACTCTCAATAATAAAGCGAGAGGGCATTGAAATTAGTTGGCGGTGTTGTTTCCAACACACGTGAATTGTTCATTAAATATGGAGTCGCAATCAGCCAGGGGTCTATGTTGCGACAACTCTCCGGCCCCCTGCATCCCCGCTATGCGTACCGATTCTGGATACGTATATTCTCTCGTAACTCGTTAATTTAACAAATATTTTATATCCAAACTGTTATTAATTAAGTTGTAATTAGTGATACCCGACGCTTTCTCTCGCCAAACATAAAGAAAAACATTGGTAATTGTTGCAATTGGCCGTCTGCTCACTGCGGTTCGTATCGGTATCGGTCGGCCGCGCCCGATTGCGTCGCTATACGCATCACCGCTTTCAGAGAAATTGGAAGTGTAAGAACCGCTAAAATTCCCCCCATTCGACTCCGCTTTGCCTAACTTTGCTGTTTAATAACGCGGTATCCGTTAAAGTAGAATTACGTGAATATTTCTTAACGCCGATGCACACAGGCAAGACTGAATAATTACAGTTTAAAAATATAATTAGAGAAGCGTACGTCCGCGCAGTTTGTTTCGGGATGGGGCGGTTCGTGCGAGAGTCAACTCAAAGAACGACGCTCTCTGAGCCCGAGGGCGCTCATGCAGGCCGAGCCGCGGTTATGAGATTATTCCCGCTTTAACGGACCTCTTCGCTCGAGAGCTAAAGCTTGCTTATATCACTTTCATTTGCATACGCGTCGATTTGTGTTTTCATGACGTGTTTATAAATTACATGATGATAAAAGAGCTAATAAAAATAGTAAAAATTATGCAGTTGCGACGGCGAACGGTGTGATGTCGGAAAAAGGAAAAGTATAAATGCTCACGCTGTATTAAGAAATGTATAATTTCCGTATTGCGAAGTTGACGAGCGATACAGTTAAAGACATTGGCTAATTTGTTCGAGGACGCTGCACCGGAGATAAGAGTCGCTTATTGCATCCGCGAAGATGCGGCGTCGATCTTAACCCGCGCGGCTCGCTAACCAACGCTTATTAAACTCGAACAACGCCGCCTTGATCAGTTCACCTTCTAGTTTTCTCTAAAGTCAGATTAATTGTTAGTTAAAGTTTCGCTTCTTCGCTATTATTCTTCATATATGGCCTACACCGAGTTACTTCACTCAAAAGTTATATTAGAGCTTTAAAGAGTGACAGGCAGACTGATGATAGTTATTAGCCCAGTCTGCCGCCCTGGGGTAGTACCCCCACTTTCGAATGTAACGCCCGTGAAGTGACCTTGTCGCATTTCGAGAACAGTTTGTACGTAGACAGGGGAGTGTGCATTGTCGTCTATCTCGGTGGTGCATACCGGAGGCGAGTGCTGCCCGTAGAAATTTTCTGGAGTAGCAGCTGTTTTCGTTCATGGACCGCACTCTAGTTTTACATCAGGCGGAGTGTTGTCATATGCCGAGCTACAATAAAGAAAAAGTGATTATCTCGTGTTTATCATAATTACGTCTTAGGGTTTTCACACATAAGTAATATATTAACGAGAAGTGGGATAGTGTTGACACAGGGCCGAGGCTCTCGACTCATGCGAAACATTGTCCAGGGCATAGTAGCGACGACACGCACAATGGCCACGTTTGTTTACCGAGCCTCGGCCACCAACAACTGGCATTATGTACTCATGTAAACTGATTCATTTCACTCCGAAATTTACCTGCACACAGTACACCCTAGCTTTCGCAATTTATATCACAAACTAAAGTGCTTGAATCATGTAATGAGACATGTTTTAGGTTATTGTATACCTCAGCATTGAACTACTTATGAAATTCGAGAGCAATACAAAGTAAGTCAAATCTAATTTAATAGACGCAAATATCAGAAAAATAATATGAATTTTAACTAAGTAATAACTATGGAATAAGTTTTTTGTAGTTGAAAAAAACTGTTAGTAGAGTTAGCAAAGGAGTTACGTTGAATCCGCACGTCGACCAACATCAACAAAGCAATATTCTCTGTACGGCAAGCCTCTTTATATTTGTCTGAGATCACTGCGAGGATTTGCGGCACGTAACCCTTGCGGCCTGTTTCAGGATTTCTATGTCAGCATCGGGAATGTTCGGCTTAACTCCAACACCCTGATTAATGCGATGACGTTTATTTCTACATTCGGTGTCGTAAAATCAAATACGTTTTTAATACGTATTAATTTTGATTTTGTTATTTGTTTATTTACCCTTTCGCGCCTAAGATTTAGTGCTTATGATTTTGATAAAACTTGGTTAGAATATGAAAAAAAAACCAATGCGTGAAACAGGGAAGATTGTTTGTACGAGGAAACCATCATTTAGGGATACGAAAATTATTATTTAAACTTTTGGTAAGAAATAAAGAATTACGTGTTTCGACGTTTTCGCGAAATCGTGCCTCAATAGGAATAGATTTTAAAATAAAAAGGTTTTGTCGTTTGGCCAATTATTTTTGTGCTAGATAACTCGTTATTAAAGAAGGTTCTAGGTTAATTTGTTAGATTAGCTTGGGTTAAACCGCGTGCCACTTTAAAAAGCTTCCCTAGGCCAATGATGCGGACGATAAATGATATTAATTATACGCATATGAATTTGCGAACAAACAATTACAGTGTAAAAGAATAAATAAATATGTATATTCAACAATGTATAAATACATAAAATAATAGAGGACGACTGGTCTTTATTGAAGGTTTTTTTATAACTAGTAAGTGACACAATCAATTAACATAATCGATTTTAGTATTGTTTACGGTAATTTGTAATGTTTTACGTGGTAGGCAGACTGATTATGGTTATTAGCCCAGTCTGCCGTCCTGGGGTAGTACCCACCACTTTCGAATGTAACACCCGTGAAGTGACCTAGTCGCGTTTCGGGAATAGTTTGAAAGTAGCCAGGTATAACGAGAGGAGTGTGCACTGTCATTCTAGATGGTACATGATCGTCTCCTCAAGCCGGCATAGTGGAGGTGACTGCTGCCCGCACAGGTTTCTCTGTTCCATTCATGGACTACTCACACACAAAAAAAAAAAAGTTGTAATGTTTTACGTGGTAGGCAGACTGATGATGGTTATTAACACAGTCTACCGTCCTGGGGTAGTACCCACCACTTTCGAATGTAACACCCGTGAAGTGACCTAGTCGCGTTTCGGGAATAGTTTGAAAGTAGCCAGGTACAGAGGAGTGTGCACCTGGAGGTTGGCCCGAATAGTGCACATTCGTATCCTCAAGCCGGCATAGCGAAGGCGTAGAAATTTACCTGTAGGAGTTGTTGTTTCCGATCATGGAAGTATTGAAAATGAGAAAACTGGGCTTGAAAAACAACATTGGCAGCTCGCCGGTGACTTTGAGCCGTAACAAAGGGCACGTACAAAATTCAAGCCCTTTTATACCCTAAGCGTATTGTGTGCTAAAATAAACTACTTTTGTGCTATAGGTTTTTACTCTTGGTGTTTCTACTTCGAATAGTGCTATCAAAATTGGGAAGGTGTATATGGTGACAGCTATCTTTTTTTTACATATTTTTTGGATAATATAGTTTAATTTAGTCGACACGTGTTTCTGGAAAACTTTTATGATTGCTTTGTTCTTTTTTTATTAATTTTTTAAAATTGCGATTTTAATATAGTAATCGTAACGATTTGGTCGGAACTAAAGCGTTGCCAATAAAGAAGAAAAAATAATAATTTGTTAAAAGTTCAAACTTTTGATTTAAAAAAATCCTGTTAATTAAAACATCGTGTTTGTAGTGTAGTTTTGATTTATAAAATGCGATAGTTATTCGTATGAAACCATTGATATATACAACTAGCTCCCAATGTGACGCGAGAGAAAAGATGACCGCAGTCACTTTTAGGTTTTCTGTCAGTAAATATTTGACTTGACGGTAGCATATTGTCAAAGCGTCTACGCTTTTTTCATGTCCGATGTTTGGGGTTTGCTATATCTCTATGTATGAAACACTGTTATTGTTAGAAAACACAAAGAAAATATGTTTGACAAACTTCTGAAGTGATAACCATAGACAACAAAATAACTACAAATAGTTAGGTTGGTACTTTGTCTTCTATCTACACAAATGTTTGACTGTCCGAGAAAGGTCGATCGTGTATCATTACAGTTTTTCAAATATCTCCGCAATTTTGAAGTTTTTTCAGACAGGAATCAAAAAATACATCTAATTGACGTGATATCTCGAAATGGTTTTCGATTTAACATGGATAACATTTTTTGTACACCTTGCCCATTGTTTCAAGTTTCAAAATTGATTTTATGGGTTTATCAAACAAAAGTTTTTATCACTCACCTATTGTGACATTTAAAGTTCACCATGATATTTTGCATGAAAGCTCGGCCATCCAAGCGTAACATGAAAATGTTCTATGAAAATGTCACCGCTTATTGTTTTTTGTACTATAGATTATTTTATGTTCTCTGCTACGTGTATGTAGTTTTAATTATACGCCAATTCGTTAATTAGATTTTGTCATAAATTACTGTTAAACTCTTTAAGCCTCGGCCAGAGAAGAGGCTAATTCTGTCGCGGCTTCAGATCCCCGCCGCCTAATTAGTAGCGTTTGCGTCTGCGGCTTCCAGTGCATTCGGTCAAAGGATTTCACTAGATCATTACGCGTGCACGTCGTACTCGGTCGGCGGCCAAGCGTTTTATACGATCCCCCTCCACGTTAAATCATCGCAAAAACCCATACGTAAAACTAGTTTTTTAAAAATTCTTTATTGTAATACAAAAGGTGGACTTAAAGCCGTAAGACCTTATCTAATAGTCGACCTTTAAGTAACTGAGAAGCGGAAAAGGGGGAGGAGGGATTTAAATATTAATAAATAAATAAAAATAAAGTAGGCTTTCATGACCAAATCCGAAACTATAAGAGATAGCGAAGCCGATTTTGATAAAAACGTAAAACTGTATTATAACATTTTTAAAAGGAATCGAACCTATTTTAGGATAAATTTCTGAAAGCATTGACATACGGCAAACCAAAGGAAAGTGTTGATTTTTTAACAAAATGCTATTTTAATGTACTATATTTTCTATTAAACTAAACTTGGGTTTTGCGCGAACACGTTTAACAGAATAAAATATTTTATACGACTTGTTATGGCGTTTATTTTCGTCCTGCATGGAGGTAGCTATAATTTTATTGTAGTTTAAAATTATTTTGTTTTGAATAAATTAGATTTATAGTTTCGGCTATCTAAACGTAATAGAGGAAGAAGGCAATGTATTGTCGGTCACGGAATAGACAAGTAAGCAGTGTGGAGTGCGATGTTCGCGGAAGGTGCGATAAGATCGCGTGAGAGGCCGCGGCCGCCCGCCGATCGACTCCACAGCTGTCACGCTGCGTTAATGGTCGTCGGGCACGCTACACTTCATAGTCTGCATCGCTATCTAGCTCCCCGATACTGCTGACTTCTTTACGGTGCCGAGGGTTTCGAGCATCCCCGCCCCGACACTCCAAATTAATCAATAAAACACAATTATTATTAACAAACATGTTTTAGAAAATCTGGTTAATAAAGGTTTTAAATCGTGTCGTCCGTTTTTGAATAATTACTTTTTAATCGATGCTTTTGTAACGTTATCGTTTTGTCACTATATTTTGTTCCATATGTTTTGCATGCTAATGACATATTATGGCTATTAGTGAATAGACATTCGTATTTAAATGTGCTTTTCAGTCATATTAATGGTCACTAAATTACTACTGCCTCTTATTAGATAATCAAGAAACATTAGCCTTCATGACAGCTAACATTTTAATACATTCACTGACATGTTCATTCTTCATGAGCATCCCTCCCTGTTACAATATATCACCAGGTGTCATGTTTAGTCGTGTAGTTTCAGTAATCAATATTTTTTATTGTATCTCACATACCGCCCTGAAAGAGCGGATGTGCGCCATCCAGGTTGACAGTGCACACTCCTCTCGTTATACCCTGCTACTACTAGGCTAATAAGCATCACCAGTCCGCCTACCACTGTTATTAGGTAATAAAGTAGATGCATATAATGCTAATTCTTTTAAATATATGTAAATCTGTTAACTGTAATAAAAAATAATGTTTTTTTAATAAGATGAGATCAATTAGCTTTCAATGAGTAGGTGTCGCAATGCGCTTGTAATAGTATATGCCCGATGGGCGTTAACTGTCCTGGCGGCAGATGGTCGCTGCTAGTGTCGCGTCACGGCTCTGATTAAACTTAATTAACTGAAGCCATTTACGCGCCGGGGTGGGGCAAGGGACCGCAGGGTGCGGCGGTGGTGTCTCCGTTTCACATATATTGTGTTGCTGGAACAATTTAGACAATGTTTACCAATTGAGCTAATAATTGTTTTACTCTTCATAGTCCACCGTATAACGAGACTTCTTCAAAAAGAGGGTACGATGTTGTATTCCGTCGGGGTCTCAACGGGCCCTCGATCAAGCCGCGAGATTTATCGCGGACCCGCACGCATCTGGCGCCCACCCATCGTCCTTGCGCCCTTTTATCAACGCGTATTACTCGCCCGCCGCGTTAATTTGTTTGTTCTGACGCGGTCGAGCTAATGAATCGCCCCGGGCCGGACCCGTGTCCGCACCGCCACCCGATCGGAATTAAACGTTTACTACGCCCCCTAAATTGTAACAGCCGCGCAAATAGATCGTTAATCGAGTCATTCGAGTTGTATGATCTTTTTATATTGTTCTGTTTATGTGAAAACATTTTGATTTTCATTAAATACCTCTCGTACTCGTACGTGTTCATCGATCATAATAAGACACGGGCGACATTATTTAGAGCATCGGTATGTTGAAAAATGCACGATTTGTGATATATTTATGTCAGAAACCAATTCTTTAATATGTAGTCTGCTAGTTTCGTGGGCTAAGTTTGTAGTCGGTACGTTGTTTGCGGTGATTTAGCGCGCGTGAATCAGACACCCAGGTGAGGTCGCATTCCACAGCGAGCTGCCCTACCTGCACGCCAGAAATACACGAGTGCCGAATGCCGCCCGCGCACTCCTCTCGTAACCGTGATTATTTTGAGAACTCTTACATTATATCCATAGCAGAAAAAGCCCCATTGAACGAATTTAGTTACGCGTAGATACTTTACCGAATACTTGAGAAATTCGTGGCGCCTCACGCCGATTATAATTACTACAGAATATGAAATAATTTTAAAGTTAACAGTTGAACGATAAAATTGTATGCTTTAAAGTTGTTATGCAATAAAGTTGTATCAATTAGGTACATGTAATTGTTTATTTGAAGGTAATTTGTCTTCACCTGCTTATTGTTCAATAAACGTTTTGTTCTTTCTGTTTGGTTCACCACTTAATTAGGTACTGCTCGTAAAACTGTCTTCCTCATCTTATATTTACCGCGTTTGCCCTTTTTATTATCCGATTACATGGGCCGCGCGGTTTGCGAAGCGCTCTCTGGTGCGAGGGGAGCAGTTTCATTTGTTTCTCCTGAAATTACTTCAGACGATCTACCGAGTTTCTCGACCCTCCCTCACGGCCTAGACGCTCTTGCCGAGTAAATGAAGTGCTGTGTGTAATCACTATAAGATTGTTGTCACGTTAGTTCATTTGTACTCGTAAATAAATACAAATAATGTGATGATTAATGTTCTTTGAGATAATATATTTTGATACTGTTATTATGGTTTCATGTTTTATCGTGTGGGATATGGGATCTCCTATGGGACTCGTGTTATAAATAGTTGAATACAATAATATACTTTAATTGCAAAATAATTTCACTCCTCTGCAAATATATCAAAGCGACTTGGGTGTTGAGCAAACCCTGAAAACACTATATTTTGATTCAGTACGCGCTGAAACGACACAGGCTCTGCAATTAGCAGGGTACTCGAGTTGTCGCTCTCCTA
Organism: Tinea pellionella; assembly: GCA_948150575.1. Taxonomy (NCBI): domain Eukaryota; kingdom Metazoa; phylum Arthropoda; class Insecta; order Lepidoptera; family Tineidae; genus Tinea; species Tinea pellionella. Next base: position 2,519,056 of record OX411249.1, on the reverse strand, counting down.
TAAGCCATGCCACTGCGGCTATTCGAGTGACGTCGCGCAAATTAAAACGCACTACTCGACCCGATCGCCTGTCCTCGCACTCGCCCACCTGACTATTCGAGAGTATTCCATGTTTTTAATATAAAACATACAGGTTAAATTGCACGTCATCGAGTTTGTGCATCCAGATGTAGTTTTTTCTAAAAATGAATAGAAGAGACGTGAAAGGATTTGTGAGCCGGTAGTCTGGCAGGCAGAGGTATCGGGAGTCCCGCGGGCGCGCCTCATTGTAATTGAGAGCGCCCGCGGGCCGATAATTGTGTTGCCCGCGAGCGCCCGACGGCACACGCCGCCGCGTAAATCATGCCCGTTACTCTCCATTACCTCATAATACCTAATTGACTTGTGGAAGATGCTCCTGTGGCATGGATTTTCGCTCGCATAGTATTGTGATTTGTTTTAGAAGAAAGTATACGATTTTTACTCTATTAATGAAAAAATTTCTTTCAACTTCATTTCAGTTTACGTTAATGTTTATAAATAATGTAATACATATTATTAAAATTTAAGCACATTACCATTGGCCTCAGAATAAAAGCATATGAAGCGATCGCGTGACTCTTGTTTCGCAGTGTGTAGGTACCCTCCTCCGTGAAAAGCTCTGACTTTGTTCGCCGTAGTATGTGCTGACAAATGTTAATATTGATACTTGATGCGGCACGCTACACTTTGTAACTTGCACGTTACACTATATTACAGGACGACACTTAAAAATTGGAAATAAGCAAATTTTGTGTGAAGTGCATTCAAAGCCAGTTTAGGCAAATATACCTGACGTGGTGCCAGTGGTTAGCTGGCACTGAACCCTTTATCAGCGTGACGTCACTTCATGGACGCCACCGACGTATAGAGAACGTAGATCGCGAAATTGATTGCATGTTATCTGATGCGGCACGGGGTTCGTCGTTGGCGTTTAATCCGGGCGTCGCGACTTGACACGCGATCCTTTGACAGGAGAGCGGCCACCGCCTGAGCCGCACCCTGCTGTATAATTACATCGGGCGCTCCGACCGTGAGCCGCGGCGACGTCTCCGCAGCCCGACGACTCGGTAATTACCGGCGCAACCTACGCACCTACGAACACCCTCAGATCTATGAAACATAGGGACATTGTTTAAATACATTCCGTTCCATCCCTTCGAAAGTGAACCGTGATACTGAATTGTCTCAATTACATTGTCTGCGAAGATTCACAGAAAACTCGTCTCGGGTAATATGATTGCATTCAACACGGAGCTCGCTCTCTTCACTGGCTAATTGCTCTGAACATCCAAATACAACAAAACTTTTTAAAAGTTTATCGTCTTGCATTTCCGTTTCAAACTCCTTCGTCATTCTGATTTCACTAGCGATTTACAGTTTTGGTGAAGTAAATATTAAGCTTATGTTGTTTTCTTTTTTTACAGGTAAGCACAATTTATTGTACAATTACAATCGTCGGGAGTAAAGGTTTGTATTTGGTAATAATATGTTTGTTAATAAATTATTGACGGTCAATATGGTAATTATTATTATTCGAGTATCGCGGTTCATGAGCGGGGTATGTAATTGATAGTGGCACGTGATGGACATGCAGGCAACGCGGCATAACCCTCGGGAGCGTCGACGTTCGGCACAACACGGATACTACATAATGGTCTATACACACATGCATCTTTCAGCAAATCAAATTTCGCTAAAATATTATTTTTAAATTAGATTCCGATCGCATCTATGTTTTTACGCTTAATTTATCTAAATCTTTAATAATTGAAAAGGCAGAAAACAAGTTTATGAGTTTAGTCTATTGACACGGTTGCTAAAACAAACTCCACTAACCTCAAAGGTAACTTTGTAAACTAAAGCCCACCCCTTAAACTTTTAAGGCCTCCTAATAATGCCAACAATTTGAGGGACTATTGTTTGCATTCGTGCCTTTCCGAGTCGATTTGATGATTTCAACTTATTTAACCTCGCAGGTAAGGGTTTCGCAATCACGTTTACATTAATACAATAACATATGTTTTAAAACTATGTACCTATTTCTATAACCGTTTTGTTCACCAAAAGTCGTCCTTCATTATGAAACGGACGAAATCCGTATGCATTTTAATTTGAAAGAAAATTTTCATTAAACAAAACCGCAACTTCTCTAAAAGAACAAATCTTTTGTAAGAATTTTCATATGTTGGCACTCAAACGGAAGAAAGCGGTTCCCTGGCAGACTATATTAAAGCTCAGTTTCACTATTGGTGCGCGGGTGAAACTAAGAACATTTCTCTAGCGAAAGCCACACAACCTGTTTGTGAACACTCTGAATTAAACAATATGCATCTAATAGAACTTAAACTTATTTTAATTTAAACAAAATATTTTGAATTTATTTTCAAATGAAAATAAAATATTGGTTTTATTACTAAAACCCAATAGGATTATTGATTGATGGTATATTTATTAGTGTGTGTAGTATTGGTGACATGTTATGTGTGCGAGGTGGTAGGTGTTTTTATTCGAGCAACACGTCCGCGTCCTCCTCGGCCGGCGACGTGCCGCATTCCCGCGGGACACTCTCCGTACTTTCGAAAGGAGATATTTATAGCCGTCCCAGCACCCGCTATTACCTAATGTAACGTTTTATGGTGGCCCTTATTACGTTTCTCCCGCCCGTTTTGTTACTATTTGGTGTACCAATGGCGTGTGGTTATATCAGAAGGTCGAGGCGAATGAGTGACCGTGCGATGTCCGTTGCGAGCTGCGAACCGAGCCATCCACCTGGAAGATATTCCATGCGGCACTCGTAAATTGGCCTCGTCCCCGGGGCGCGCGCCGTTGCCTCCGCTCCGCAAACACTAATCGCACCACCCGCCCATCGCCCGCCTTGTATCGCCACGCGCCTCTACTCGCCCGTAATGGCCGCGAGAAAGCCTCCTTTGTTGGGGTTGCGATTTGTTATATCTCGCCGTGTGAACACTTTGACTTCGTAATTGTTCTTTTAGATCCACGGTTTTGTTCTCTTTGCACTGCTTTGTCATACGAATCTGTTTGTAATCCTCTATTCAGACATTTAATAGCCAATCTATTGTCGAGGTGTAGCAGATTTACATTAGCATTTCAAAATTCATAATTATTTCACTCGCGTTCATTTATTTTGTAGTTAATTACGCTTACGGTATCTTTGTCGATCGTAGCTATTTTAAACTCCGTAAGTATTTATTTAATTGCAACGCATTATGTAACAATAGTTTTGTGCATATGCTTTCTTTATTCTTAGAAACGGATGCGAATCTTCATAATTGATAATGATAGTAGAGCGAGCAAGCGTGAGTAAATGGAAGCGCGAGGTGGCGAAGCAGTCGTCTCCACGGTCCGCCGCCCGAGCGGCCGTTCAACTCACCACCAACCAGCTCCGTGAGCCGCAACGTTCGCCTTCCTACATTCCATCACTATTCGTTGTTACATGAACGCATAATTATTACACCGTTTCAGACGATGAATCGACCCGGGTCTGACGCCACCATTATTTGCGTCAGTTGTTACCAGTAATATGTGAATAGATAGGATCTTTGACATGTATCACCTGTTAGAGGGCTCTCTTTCAGAGCTGAGACGTTGACACGAGACTATGGGCTCGTTATTGTCGTCCCCCTGTCTTAGACACAACACTCTGTGCGATACTAATGATGCCACACTCGCCCGTCCGCCTCTAACAAATACTACAAAATGATTGTTTCCCTCGTTATATCAACAGCGCGTTTACTAAAATATGACCAAATTGCACCACTGATTTTTATTATTCTAAGTGTAATTATGGATGGCGGACAATGCGCTCTCGTTGCAAGAACAACACGTGAAGAAAATCGTACCTTTTTGTATCCCGACACTATTCATCGCTGTTTATTGTTCTTCGAAATTGCTCTTCGTTGAAAGTGTGCTCCCTCGCTTCGCTTGTTTTGTAACTGTTATTGTGGTATCTGCAAAGTAATAATGTGTCAGAATATTTGGTCGGTGGTAATGTGCCATCTACATAGTTTGGTCATTCAATCTTTTCGTTATTAGAACCTCAATATACATTTTGAACGCTCACTCGGTATAAAAATCTTTTATTTATTTATAGGTTTATGAAATGTATAGATCCGTTAGTCGGCATTTTATCTGCATTTCCAAACAGACATCGAGCCGATAAAATGATAAAAGTGTGTTTAGTGAGAGCTGTTTGTTCGAGAACGGTAAAAGGTTTGCGAGTCCCTCAACGTAGCGGCCTGTTTTCATTTGGTTATTTACTTTTAATTTGGCGGCAAGCGGATGATGCGGCGAGCGAGTGTATCGCGTGAATAATTGAGCCTGCGAGTCATAAGTCGTGCGGGGGATATAGTGCACACTTATTCAATGTACGAAATTATGACTGCGACGCGCGATTTCATATCAAATATTATAATTTTTACTAATTTAATTTGCGCAGTTCTATTCATTGTTTAAATTATATATAACATCTGTATAAATCATCGAATTATTTATTACATTGTTTATTCAGCATTCAACTCGCTCGGAGAAGAAGTTAATTTGCAATTCCTTCCCCCGTTTGAAAAACAATGTTAATTGCCTTACCTTGAATGACAGTCCAAGACTTTCAGGACGTTTCAGCGAATCCCTTCAATTGTGATGAAACAATCATCTTTACTTTTTTTTGTCAACTATATGAGTTTTCTATTAGCTTTTGTTTAAAAGTATCATTAATTCTAAGAAAAAAAATGTTAAAGAATTTGATATCGGTGTTATTATGTTAATATTTTGTATTAAAACCTGTTGTTGTGTATAAATAAATCCATAGTGATGTTAACTCGCGTAATGCAAGCGAGTTATTTAATATGATAATGAAGTGGACGAGCAAATGTTGACAGGCAAAAATGACTAGTTTGTGTAATCCATTTTAAATTTTATTGTCTATACGAGACATTGAAAAAAGTGTGTTAAACTAATAAATATAATGTGTAAACAATGAAATTTTAAATTGTCTAATATTTGCATTTAAAAAACCTTTACGAAAATGATGAATGTGTTTTGAGCCGGAATGTTATTCAGTGATTAAAGTTCGCGTGTTCGCCGATACTGGAAGTCTAGGTAGGAGTTATAGAAGAAGGGTTTACGTTATTGTCTCGTGTCTATTAATATCTGTGTCTACCCTGAATTTATATTGTAAACGCGCGCTATAAGAGTGGCCTTCTACTTTTGTGGCAAACTTTATTACTTTACTACATTTTAAAGCGATAGACACGAGTGAGTTCGCATAGAACTATAATTTTATTGTAGCATAAATATTTAGTACAAAGACATGGGTGGAAATATATTTTTGTAGAAATACATTCTGTTGATGTGCTCGAATCGCGGTAATCGAAAAATCTTACAAGTTTTATCATTGTTTCCACACATTTCTCGTGGGGACATTCTTACAAATTGGATTGAACTTTCAAATACGCACTTGTGTTTGATTTTATTTTGATAACATTCGATCTTATGTGCGAAACGTATGTGTAAGTTAGACTAGCTCCTGTTCTGTTCTTAAACTTAGATTCTATTATTTAAACTTCTTAATTGTTTTGAAATGGGAACTTTCGTTCTCTCGTAAAGAATGGAAATAATTAAATAGGCGGGACCGAACGATATGTCACCTGGCATGGGGCGTGCTACGGTTCCTTTATAATATTTGTATAATCGATGGCTTTTGTTATTCCTAATACATTGATGATGCGGCGGTGATAGTGCTATTAATTAAATAGTTCGTAATTATCTAGTTTTTCTTTATTTTGTGTTTTTTTTCTTAAATTGAGAGTTGCGTTAGCCCACCGTGCATATTTTATAACATAATTATGCAACCGTATTTAAAAAAAAAAACAATGTTTAAGAGAAGTGTATTTGTGAGCAAAAGTGGTTTAGTCTATATTGGTCTCAATTTGAGTGTCTGTAACGTGTTTGGAGCTTTGTGGTAAAGCTCGTTGATAGTGTACGTAAGCTCGTATCGGTCGAAGCGGTTGCGGCCGCTGCAACGACAGTGTTTGTTGACGTGTGCCGGCGGGTGGCGCGGGACGAGGCGAGCGGCAGGTGCGCCAGTCTCGCGACGTTCGCCGTCGAGACCGCAGCTCTCGGCGATGTCCGGCCCGTAATGTTCCGCGCAGTGCAGTGACTAGTCGAGTGCGTGCTCAGTGACGTTAACGAATACGATGGTGGTGCTGGAGGGCGGCGGCGCTCTTCTGGAGCCCGCTCTGGCTCTGGACGGCGCTGCGGCCGCTTGCCTCGAGCGTGCCTATGCACAGGCAGATGTGTCGTTAAAGTTATTACCAAAACGTTATATTAACTTGCACCAGTGGTTATCCCCGGTCACGTCGTCATCTACACCTGCCGCTGCCGGGAAAGATGTCAAATTGCAAATAGTAAGTTGTAAGATCACAAAATATGTTGTTATTCTCAAAGCCGCTGATATTGTTATCAATGGTACAATAGAAACTTACATTTGATAATGTAAACAATATTCGTAAACACTTAAATTCGACATGAAACTTCATATTTACATATCTGTCCATGAAATAAGTAACAAAATCCTTGTTGTTTTCAATAATTCTTTGTTGAATTTATAACAATAACATAAACAAACTTTGCTCTCGATAATTAATAATAATAATATTTATTTAACAAAATTGCGCGTATGATCATATTGTGTTCTGCCATTGAAACTACCTAGTCGGGGGACCATATCTCCAATGGCAATTGGCAATTAACTTAGTGTTTTGTACCTATAGTGCAATAATTAATCATAGAAACGTGTGCCCCTTTAATATTAACTGTTAAATATTATAAATTATGTAAATAGTAATATATTAAAATATGAATCTCTACTAAGAATTAAACGGAGTTAATAAAGTAATGGTAATATAGTGAAAGTCACGGATTTGCTCTAAAAACTGTACATATTCTTTTTTTTATAATTACCACGAGAAAAATAACATTGAGTAAGTGGCAAATGGTTTTTTACATACCTAAAACAACTAAAATAACTTCTGAATAAGTAAGAAATACCGGAGAATTCGTGAGATTTTTGTATGATTCCCACACTCAGGTTATCTTTGAAGCGGCGGCGGCGGCCGTCGCGGGTTCGTTGCCGTATCGCTCAGCCCGATCTGTCGGTATTCATTGCTGCGCCATGAAAAGCGCTAAATGCAGACAGATATTTACTCTGAAAAGTTCAATATTTTGGGAGCTTTCCTTCATACCTGAGAAGTTACATTACGTAAATTAGTTTCTTTGATCTAAACAACTTATTCGGCTCGGTAGTATCCATTAGCTTTAGTACATGAAATATATATTTTAAAAGTCGTAACATAGCTTAGTCAGGAGTAGGTAGGACATGCATTCAGGCTGTTGCCGCAGAGCTCGTTTATTTGCGCCTTTCTGGCTCTTTTGTTACGCCATGTCGCCCGTGTCTGCTTTGAAAAATTGTAATGCGGTAGTATTGTTGAAGCGGCACACCGCGATTGTCGGCAACTGTGCATATACTCAGTTGAAGACACATTGTCTCCAAATTTACGTGCGTCACAGGTTCCTTTCATCCATATTATACAAATGATTTGTTCACTTTTTGTTATATTATTCTTGTTATATTGAATAAACTCAATTAACACTTTATCGAAATAAAACTTGACACATTTATGTAAAAATGTGTTGGCAACATTCGATCGACCGTACGTTATAGTATAATGTTATTAGTTGAGCGACATGTACAAACAAAGACCAAAGAACGCTTATGCGAACGGCGAGGGAGTACGAGCGGCGGAATACATTAGCCTCCGCCGGCCGCGCCGCGCTGGCTGTCGGTCGGCGTCGTGGAATGGTGTAATATATTTTACCTGCGGTCATTTTCGACAATTAACCACATAAAATAAGTGAAATTATGCATGCGGCCGACGACGGCGTATATCACGTCCAGTTACGGGGCACGATACCTACCTGTACATTCATTATTCAAAGAAATGTTTCGCTCGAGCATGCCGCGTCCGGAAGCGCGGGTTCTGTTCGTGTGATTGATGGCCACCTCTTTATTTTCACTATTCTTTTTGTGATGGTGCTGTCTGCACAATTGCTATTTGTGAAAATTACAATATCATACAATATAAACAATCATAACATTCATTTAAATTAATTATTAAAGATGAAACATTTCCACCCAACCCGCAATACACAAACATATACATATAATAACCAAAATATTAATATATACCTTTCGATATAGCTTTTTGCATTTTGAGTTGAAATCCTGAAACTCATTTTCTCTTACAATTTCCTACAATTTCCGGATGCTCTCGAAAGCTGTCGGCCTATGTTTTAAGTATTCCCACACATGATACCTACTGTGTATGGCCGGTCCTGTGCATTATAAAGTGAATATTAACAAAAATACTCGTTTGATAAAATGTAACATTATTCACTAATTAGACATGATTTCTCACAATCCAACGTCACTCTCTAGCAAGTTTGTTTCAAGTTCAAGCGCGAGAGCAACGTCCTGCCTCTGGTAACCGTTACACAATAAACAGGCAACTCATATTGCTTGTACGACACAGGTATTTTAACACTTTTATCTTGGTTTTATTATTGTATTGAATGGGTACAGTTTAGTAAGCGAACTTTTCGTTTGACAGATTATGAAATTCGATTTGACGAAAGACTGTCTCGTAATCATTATTTCCAAGTATTGTTAACGTTTTGTTGATGAATTGTTTATTGAGCACGGCCGTGCCTGTCATTTGTTGCCAATGATTATGAAGCAGTGAGTGGTGCATGATCGGTGTTATCAATGCTTTCGGGATCACCTTGAGGTGTGAATCATCTCGTAACGTATTCACCGGTGTGACGGCAGTTCGAGAATAGAGCGTGGTCTATTTACAAGACACCGTTTGTTTGCCAGCGAAATGTGTCATTGTTAACTAATTTAAGTAACAGCCACTGCCAGTTGTTACGACACGAAAATTGAGTGGAAGTCGCCCGCATGTTATGCTAATTAATATCCGACCACCGATTGATTGTCATATCGCGCCCTCTAAACTCGAGATGAAGCGAGGAAACTTTCGTAGAGACACCGACCGTGTGATCTTAATGGCCGCATTTGATATACGAGCGCCACGATCCGTGCACACTACGTGCTCTTGAAAATCGTAAAAATGCTTTTTGCTAATATTCGTTTTTTGCTCTTATTATAATCGGCCATAAAGGTAATTTTCCTAATACAGTGTGAGGTTTTACGTAACAAAACACGTAATGTAACAATTATAATTTGTCACAAAAAGATGTCCAGTTTTGAATTTATAGTATATTGAAGAGTAATTAAGTTAATAATGTTGGTAAACAATTTAAGTTTAATCATTATTTTAGGTCGGTTTCCTACATTATGTATGAAGTGTTGAACAAATATCAGAATGTAAAACATGATATCGTTTTGCTAGTTAATTAATTGGTGCAGTTGGTCGAGTGTGGGGCGCGCGGGTGGTTCGCTGTCGTCGTCGCCGCTTGGAGTAGTCGCGAGCTCGTTACGGAAATAATAATAATCGACTCGCCAGCCTGCCTTCCATTGCGATGTTCAGAAGTTTTTTTTTTTTAGTTAAAACTATTTCGTCCTATAAATTAGATACTTTAAACTTTATCTTAAAGTAGTAACAAAGTTTTAAAAAGTCAATAACTTGTGTAATTAGATGGTAATGTAATAAATTGTTCGGATACAATGTAATTAGGTGATGGCGATGAGATCAAAATGAGTCGGGAGATGTCTCTAGGTGGATTCATCGTCTTCCCTATATGGCTTTATTAGGGTCGAGTGATTGAAGCTGGCGACGAAGACGACGACGTGTCACTTGATTTAATTAAATTTTGTTTTACCGCCCATTTCCCCGAGCTTGTAAAGAACGAGTTCACGTATGTATAGAGCAATGTACGTTTTATAACAGGTAGTATTACCTTTGTTTTAATATCTTTGACAATCCACGAAGTTTTAACTCTTGATAGAAAAATGAATTGTTTCCGACCGCCTAGTGATTGGACCGCTCAGTTTAAATGGACATAATATTTTACCTGAATCCGCGCTGCTCACAAAAACAAATGATGGCGATTTATTAAGACAATAAGAAGCCTGCCTTCTCCGTCTATGATGCCTTTTGACATGAGGTCAGATGTATGTGCTAAAATTTATAATGCGCAAACAAAATAACAAATATTAATGTTTTGATTTTCTCCCTAAATATAAAGCTAAAAGTTATGACAGCAACTTCTGCAAGAAGAAATTTCAACAAAAAAGAAAGGCATAATTACCCGAATTGGTAATTTTTACCAGTTGATTCTTAATGCGCTACCCATGTCGGCCGTCATCACGCGTCGCGGGAGAAGTTCGTTATTAATTCACGAGCTTTCAACTCGGCTTGTGAAAAACGTACCAAAGCCAATATAAACCAATTTACATAGACAATTCTTTTCTTAACAATTAGTTTATATAATTATTGCTCTTAAAAAAACTCAACTGCATTTTTATGTGTGTCAGAAATATAAAGTACGTAATAGTAAAATAAAAAAAATTGTCTCAATTAACTGAGAATAAAAAAAAATTGATAACTTTCTATTTAGAATAAACTGTATAACTGTGTATAATATTTCTGCTAAACTGTATGGATATGCTAATGAGTGCGACCACAATCCACAATTACATTTCTGTCAAAAACGTCGACGCAGCGTTGATTGTGATATTGTCTGGGCGCGAGGACGAAGGGCGAGCCGGTGCACCGCGAACATTTGCGATGCAAATCGCTGCAGATCTGCCCCGCTGCATTCACACTGGGACCGGCAGTTTCGCGCCTTCCGCAATCTCTAATTACTGAAAAATATTCACTCTCGCCCCGCTATCTTTCACTATTCGTTTGAATTCGTACATTTTTATTTCACTGCGATCTATATGAATATAAATTTTGATTTAAATAGTTGTGTGTTATATTTTAATGTTGTTTCGGAAACATTAGACGCGCAGTACAGTCGTATCATATTCGAAGTAAATCGAAACCGAGGACACGAAGCAGTGAGCAAAAGATATAAGAATTCAATAACTAACTGTAAAAGTTCTCAGCGTGTAAGTTTTGTGAGAACCTACCGAGTCTCTGCGCTCAACTGAACGTTATCATATTTCAAACGATTTCGCAAAACGAATAAGAACGCAGGCAAGAAGCGTGCGGTGAAACCGAGTCAAAGCGTGGGTATTAGAAACGCTCCGATTACCACGGTTCTGTGTGCGTCTACTGGCTTAACACCCTCTATCATAACACTTTAACACCCGCGAATTGGGCAAAAATCGCTGATTATGCAATTTTTGTTATTGATCTCTGCTGACACAGTGATATATGTACGTGATCGTATAGGAAGAATCTTTTTCATTGTTTTTTTTTTATATGTTGCTAATTTAATTGTTGTTGTCACTGTGCCGCGATATCTACTTTCTTTCTATTTATAGACATAAGTCGAAGCTTCATTAAGGTGAATTAAGCTTTTTTTCTTTAACGGAACGCGTGTTGCTTTTGAGTCTTGTATCGCATTGAACCGGTACCGCGGCAGCTTGACCGCGTTCCACTAACGGTATCCACTCCGGAGTCGTTCTCTTGGCTCGTGGCACACTTCCCGCGTACGTTCACCTTACTCATCTCCCACTTTGTCAACAAATAACGGAATTAAGCATCACTGTGTTTTAAACGCTCTAAAGGTTATTTTTTACTGAACTGAAACAAAACTGTTTTCAGAATAACTCTTTTGTGTACTTTTGTGTAGGAAAAGATGCACAGGGTTGTTGCGCGCTGAAACTCATTGATGAGTGACGGCACTACCTTTCTCAGGACGTCTCTCGGTTGTTTGGCTTATTTAAAAGTGAAATATATGTAATTTTAATTTGTGATTTTCTTTTGCACGAATGAGATGGAGTTGGTATTATAAATTGGAACAAGAAGCCGTTACCTACAATGGGTCAACGAACTACTTCGCTCGTTAACTAAAACCGTGCAATTGTACAACTTTCTAAACGTTTCTTTTAATAAATTAGTCTTAAAATTTGTTTCGTTGTGGTAATTTTAATGCTTTAATATTATTTTTATTTCCATTAAATTACATCTACTACATAATATTTTGTGTTAGAAAGTTGGGCAAATTGGTCAGAGATTGAGATCGCTTTTAACAAAAAAAAAATAAATGCACGGCTAACTCATTTTGAGCAATTTGTTAAGAAAAGATATTATAGAAGCCCATTTCGCCTGCTCTCTGCCACCTCAAGCGACATAACTAGATTGACTGCTTATTTTCCTTTCGTTTATTTTCTACAAACTTGTTACAATTTTAATATCTCCAGGAAATTATTTGCTACTGTTCCATTATTAATATTTTAAACGTTTTTATTTTTATGTACCTAACTATGTATTGAAAAAGTTTTGATTATAAAGAACATCTTCCGAATGAACAGTGCTGTGTTGTTTATATTGTAATTTAGACTAGATTAATGTTATCTAGGTATTTCTTTAACGAAGTGAGTACATACATTCAGGCAGAAATAATCACGCAATAAATTGTTCCGCTTTAAGAATTCAATTCTTAAACTTTCAACGTCGAAAGCAATAATGTATATTACACTCTTTCCAAATTGCTCGAAATTAAACCTGAACTGGTGAATTATTGGCGTTTTCTTGCGTGCGTATGATTACGAACGCCCGCGATCTCAATATATTCATATTCTTACCGCTTTTACGTGCATATGTAACCATTTGTTTCACTTTGAATGTGTGTATGAATGAAATGTGCTTTTTATTTAGTGTTTTTGTGTGGATAATGCATAACACATCGTAGTGTTAATAGTTTATCCATAGATGATAATGAATACTAAGATATAGAGTCACTCCAACTTTTTTCGAGATGAAAGAAAAGCACCCTCTAACCGCTAAACAATGAACTAACGACAATATACATAGCTGTACACTATAATTCATGTATTGTAAATATGAATATATATGAATGAATATATTTATTTATTTTAAATGGCATAACAAACAGTTTACAAAACACAGTAATACAAGAAAGATAATACACAAATGAAGACAAGTCAAATTTTGTAAACCTAATAGCTATACATAACATTTGTTAAAAAGAACAATATAATTACTTATTACAGAAACAAATATATAAAGTGAGGTGAAGTGATATAAATAGTATAAAAATAATTTATTTAAGGTTAAATTAAATTCATATTTAAGTATGAAATATAAGTATTCACTGATCTACTCCCCTATGATAAATTTTGTGCAAATTATGTTTGAATGCTTATGTTTGTATATACAGAATCACACACGACACAACACTGAAAGCGAGGAGGTGAGTTCAACTTAGCGTTTCAAAATGGTGGCACTAGGGCGGAGTATAATAACTCAACGCACCAGCAAAAATTTCTTTGTAAATTGTAATAATTCGATAATGTTTAACACCAAATCGACACAACACACTAAATAGAACCGAACGACACTAATTCAACGCCGAAAATCACCCGAAAATAACGAAAAAAAAACTTGGTATGAAACGTAGTCGTATTAGTCAAGTAACAAGACTCAGACAATATGGAATTTTTGCCAATTTCTGGGTCGGAATAGTTAGCAGTTTAAGAGATAGATGGCGCGGAAAATACTAGATTTATTCTAGTTCTATGTGGCCATCCCATGAGTTTATCCTTCCTAGCAAATTTGGTCATAGCATGTAGATTGTGAAATTATAAACAATGGTGACCTATATTAGGTACCTCGCTCGAACTTGTGCAGCTAACGTAGCATTGAGTTTTACGTCTTCGAAGCTCATTGAAGAACATTACCATTCCGCACGTCTTTATTGCGACCATGTGTAGGTAACCTGGTAATTCGAAATAACGCGGACAAATAACTCAATAGTGCTCGCCATACGACTATGTAAACTTTCTATTGTTATAATAGCAAATCACGTAGAAGTGTTTTTACATAACTCACTAAAATGTAGAATCTGCATAAAGAGCTCTGTGTCCGAGCCTCTCGATGGTCGGCGGTGATCCCACAAAAGCTGCTTGTTGTCGTTTTGCTAGAAATGTCCCTTATTACTATTCCGAATAGGTTTGCTGCCGAAATAAATGGCAGATGCAGCTTATCCGTGCGAAGTTCGCGCACTTTTTATGCGAGGCGTCGAAAATATCAAATAAGGGAAAATGGACATATAAAAATAATTGGCAATGTTTTATGGTGTTCGTGGGTAGTGATAGGTGGTGATGATGGTTCTACTAGGTGCGGCTGTAAGTGACTATAGTTTAGCAGGGGAGCGGCACGAGGCGCTGAAGCCCAGTGCGGCGCGCCTTCTAATTTTGGTAAAAGCATCGTCCGGCCGCACCCTGTGTCGACATTTGTAGCAATTTGAGCTTCAACTCAACCCTCCTTTTTTTTTTACCAAACATCGTACCTCACTATTTTCATATATTAATGTTTTTATTTTTTTGTTTATGACAAATACGCAATATTTGGTTTTAAAGTGGTGTTTTATTGCACGCTATCTTAAGTACTGAATATCTCATGTGGATTTTAGTAAATTTAGTAAATTCTGTTGTCTACAATTTTAATTAAATTAATATTTTATACACTAAAAGAAAAATATCTTGATAGATAACTGACGAAGGGCGAAGGCGTACCTTCTGTTTGGGCGGAGCTTTTTGACACGCCCACTCGAGTAATCGCCGCCCTCGAGACTTTTTAGCACAATTTTCTTAAACTGTATAAAATTAATATAAAATACTCTGATAAAAGTTTACATAATTATAAACTTCGCCAGACACGAGCAATCAACACACTCTGTATTTGTTTGCCTCGACGATATAAATTTACCTTCAATTTTAATAATAAATCCTATTAAACTTAGCAGCTATTTTTATTTATTAGTGAGAAAAATACCGTAGTGAAATAATTATAGACATATGTACGAACGTCAGAACGTTGAATGGTTAAAACATTGTAAATGGTAGAACGTTGAAAATTAAGTGCGTCGCGTCTCACATGGGGGTAAGACGTACGAGTACGTACACACACACCTCATTTACCTATATTTTGCTATTTGCCTATGTTATTAGCGAGTACGACCAGTTACACTCCATTAGCGACCATTTGATCTTGTTTGATATTAGCCAAAGGGGGCAGCAAGCCACATTACCATGTTTCGCGTTCCGAAAATTACACGTTATTATGACAATTTCAATATTCATGTCATCAATGTAGCCTTGTGTTGTTCCAATGCCTTTACACTATTAGCATCTAATTGCAATCTTATATTCTCACCGATTGATTTATTGAAGACGTTAGTTGTCCTTTGTGATGAAATCTATTTATCTTGTGTATAAAAATTGTTTTGTAGAGATTGATCGTATTAGATGCCGAGACAACAGCCCGCGAGGCAGATAAACTTGTTACGTGGAGATACATTTACGGCGGTCATAGGGTAGCACGCGATCTGCCCGTATCGGTAATCTTGTTGCGGCTTTTCGATCGCTTCTTACAAACTCATCACTTTCCGCTTTTGTATCATCCTTGATGATTACTCTTCTCTCTTTTTTTATTGTATCGGTATGTGACGACACTACCCCTGATGTTAAGGTAGAGTGCGGTCCATGGACTACTGAAATACTGCCGGCTCCTCTAGTAAAACTTCGCTAGACCTCAGTCTGCTCACCACTCATTCGATTGTGTATTATGTGATTTATACACCTGCAAAATGTAATAATTTCTTAATAGGAATTCAATGTAAATTAGTTAGTCGTTCGTTGGAATATTTATGAGAGGACTGTTTGTTTACAATTTGATATAAGTGATTATTAATAGAGTTTCATTCATGAAATATAAAAAGTTATTATTGTTAGTGTAGTAGTCGCGGCACGTACCTCATCGACACCGCTAAAAGGCTCTTGTTGACGGAACGTTCAATTGAAGAGGTACGCGATGTTCTTGTCTTTATAATTGATTGCTTTGTCGCGTAATTTGTTTGCAGACTGGAAAGATGCGCACGGTTCTCGCGGGAGTACGCTTTGCTCGGCGAATTCTCGTCATCGTACTCGTAAATAATAAATTTGTCCACCCACTCCCCTAGTTGTTGCTGCCGCGGCACTGCGAACTACGAGACGTTGTGACACGCCATTCTCACACTTTCTCAATCTTGACGTACATCAGATTAATTGTTTGTTTGCTGTGCTAAAAAAAATGCATTATTTATCTGTCGACGTTAATCAACATTTAATACAATACATCGATTTGTCACATTACTTGTTCATTATAGAACGTATAGAATATCTAACTTAGAAGGTGCAGAAGAATAGTAACTGTTATTTTACACTCGACCTAACATTTTACGAGAATGATTTTATTTTTTCTGAATCTGCCGGAAGTAAACTACTACCATCGCAAAACCGCAGCAGAGCAATAGATGGGCGATTGGAGTGTGTGCCGAGCTGGAGCACGAGTTTCTACACTAATAACCCTGTAATTGGTATCGGAGCTCACCGCAGCCGGATTACTGAACGTCTAATTGAATGCGAGGCGCTTCCTCTCCGCCCCGAGCCCGCGCTGTATAACCAGCAGACGACGTAATTTTGCTGCGGTCAAGTTGCTCTGTTTTGCGCACGTGCACGGCCCCGCAACTCGTTCAATTACCAACACCTCGATGAATTAAATTGCTTCGAAGCCAGCGTCTTGTGTGGATCAACCGGATAAATCTCTATCGTCGGCACGATGTTTGAAATTAGTATTATATTGAGGGGATCTCGAGTCAATTAGTTAATTAAAACCAAATTTTGATGAGTTCGTCATTACATTTCAAATTACGATGAGTGCCGCTAGCATCTGTTTCTTCGCCGCCCTTTAATATCGTGTCTCATGACTGTTCGGAATCCCTTTTTTTATTGATACAATATTTAATAGTACGCATGCGGTGAGTCAGCGGGAGTGAGTGGCACGTCATATGTAACAAGCGTGTTGTACTAGGCGTCGAGCGTGGGCGGCGTGCGGAGAGACGTGTAGTGATGGGGCGCAACACCTGGAGCGCGGCCAACGTTGACTGTGTCTCAACAGGTAGACGAGATGAAAGCACACGCGGACTGCGGATTACAACTAATTATACCCCCTTGATCTGTATATTTATTGAGCAGCACGGATTTCGCATTGGATGAATGAATTTATGATGTTGCGATAATTATTATGTAAATTACGCATTACCAATAAGACACTATTAAAGAACGTTTATCCTCAAACGTCTTCCGTAAATGTAGCAATCGAACGGATGGATTCTTAGTCAGCAATGACTGCGTTTATAATATTATACCAGTTGTTTTAAAATATAAAGTTTACGTATCGATGGTATACGAAAGGAATTTGATGAACAACGGTGCACTGTTATAAAGTTTCTGATATTAAATAAAAGCGTTCGCAATAATTTTATCCTTAATTGAATTTGCAAGAAGATACCGAGCAGAGCATATGCGTCCGACAGCAGCTTACTAGTTATTATGTTTTTAAACGATTGCGTTAATTAGAGAGTCGAGCGAGCCGTTTGGTCGCATATAAACAACGTGACACTTTTTCGCATTAATTGCGATCATTTTTTTCCAATAGCCTTTAATTATTGTTACTAATGTATATGAATTATGTTTATGTAAGAGTTTATTTGTTATTCGAAGAATTAGGTGTATTTTTTCTTTTCAGCAATTGTTTCGATCGCAACAGGCGGCGGCGGCGGGTGGCCAGGCGGCGGCCGCACAGCTGCAACTGCTGCAGCAGCAGCAACAACAACAGCAGTTTCAACTCCAGCAGCAATTGGCCGCACAACACACCTTCACGCAGGCACCGTACGTGATCAACGCCGGTCAGGAAGGCGCGCCGTATGTGGGAGCTCTGATCGCCGGGGTGCCGCCGTACTATGGCGTGGCGGCACCGTGGGGCGTATACCCGGGCCTGGTCCCTCAACCGGCGCAACAGCAGGCGCAGCAGCCGCGCCGTCCGCTCACGCCTCAGCAAGCCGAGCAGCCCGTTAACGGTCAAGGCCAGTACGTGATCCCCTACTACGACCCCAGTTCCCTGGTCATGGGCGCCAGGAACGGGACGCCTCTCAGATTGGTGTCTCCGGGTGGAGTGCTCGCGCCCCGACAGTATCCGCCGCAAGCGCCCGCGCAACCCGCCACAGGTGACTTTCCTTCGATATTTAATTAACACAATTGTAAAAACAACACAACGTTATTATAATTTGTACAAAGTAACGAAATACGAATTAAATAGTTAACATTTTTGAAATTGAGTTGTAAATTACAATTTAGTTTTGTATATTTTAAATCATTTAAATATTACCCTCGTATTTGGACACGTACATTTGAAGACGCATGTTTTTTTAATATTCTTCTCTTGTCTGTTATCGCTGACTATTGCTTTATTTCGTATTATCATCATATTTTATTAATGTGAATTGTAGTGATGAATTACTTATTTTTTAGCTTTAATGTCTTGACACACTGAACTAAATAATAATTTTATAATTGTAGAAGTTTTAACTAATTAGTATGCTATATACATCATATATAAAATACGCATGAATAGTTAATAGTGCTGATACAACAATATTGATAACCTGTACCTAGTTTAGGGACTCGCCGTGTATATTTTAGTCGATGTGTATTATGTTACTTGTGTAGTCGCGAAAATGAAATACTCGGAGTTCGCTATTATGCGTTGGTGGCATGCGTGTAGCGCTAGGTACGGGGGCGGGTGTACATAGAGGAGTTTTTCAGGAGGCGCTGCGGGGGCTCGCAGGGACTCCTTGGAGTTCGGTGGCTCCGCGCTTCAGGAATATGCGAGGAAGTGGGGACCCTCACAGCTGTCTCCGCCGTTGGCCGCCGCGCTAGGTCCGGTCGGACTGCGCCCCGTGTCGGCAGCGCCAGGCGCAGAGACCGCCAAGTACAGGTACAGCTGTACATAGCGACACATGCTACACACACACTACACGTCCGCTACAAACAAACGCGCAACCGACGCGCTCACCGCGTACTTCTCTCTCTTGCAGGGCGGTCAGTAGTCTAGCGCAGGGACTCACGTCGAATGGAATGTTCGGATCGTCGTCATCTCTACTCAGTAAACTCAGCGGTGTCGGAACGATATCAGGTAAATATCTCGCGGCGGACGTCCGACGTGGTGCATGCGAGCCGGTAGATACATGTTATTCTCTCGTGCGATAGAGTTGGTGGGCGGCACTCCAGTGAGCGGAGTGAGCGCGGCGACCGGTGTGGGGGCGCTGGTCGGAGATAAGGCGGGCGGAAGATCGCGACTGCTGGAAGACTTCCGCAACAACAGGTTCCCCAACCTACAACTGCGGGACCTAGCCAACCATATTGTCGAATTCTCGCAGGATCAACACGGCTCCAGGTATAGACTTTATAAAGTACACTATGTCCTCGTGATTCACCCCATTCTAGACTTGTACACTCTTGGTCATTATTATATTTATTTTCAGATTTATACAACAGAAACTAGAGAGGGCGACGGTGCAAGAGAAACAAATGGTGTTCAATGAAATAATAGGAGCTGCATATAGTTTAATGACGGATGTTTTTGGAAATTATGTTATACAGAAGTTTTTTGAATTTGGGACTACTGAACAGAAAACAACTTTAGCGCAAAAGGTACTGTACATATGTGTGCGATTATAATCATCAATCAGGTTGCTAATAA
Organism: Tinea pellionella; assembly: GCA_948150575.1. Lineage (NCBI taxonomy): Eukaryota > Metazoa > Arthropoda > Insecta > Lepidoptera > Tineidae > Tinea > Tinea pellionella. Next base: position 2,499,224 of record OX411249.1, on the reverse strand, counting down.
TTCAGTATAATGTTGATGTTCAGGTACGTGGACACGTGCTAGCGTTGGCGCTACAAATGTATGGCTGCCGCGTTATACAAAAGGCGCTCGAGTCCATCCCTGGAGAGCAGCAACAAGAGGTGGTCAGAGAACTCGATGGGCATGTTCTCAAATGTGTCAAAGATCAGAATGGAAATCATGTGGTGAGTATGACCGCGGTTGTCGATATAGACTCATCGATGACTCGATGACCACTGACGCCTTCCCGTTGCAGGTGCAAAAGTGCATAGAGTGCGTGGAGCCGAGCGCGTTACAGTTCATCATCAACGCGTTCGGCGGTCAGGTGTTCAATTTGTCGACGCACCCGTACGGCTGTCGCGTCATTCAGCGCATCCTGGAGCACTGCACTTCTGAGCAGACCGCGTCCGTGCTGGCCGAACTGCACGCGCACACAGAGCAACTGTTGCAAGATCAGTACGGCAACTACGTCATCCAGCACGTGTTGGAGCATGGCGCCGCGGAAGATCGCGCGCGACTTGTCGCCGCAGTGCGAGGGAAGGTACTGCAATTGTCGCAGCACAAGTTCGCATCCAATGTCGTCGAGAAGTGCGTCACGCACGCCACTCGCGGAGAACGCGCCCTGCTCATAGACGAGCTGTGCGGATTCAACGACAACGCGCTACACGTGATGATGAAGGACCAATACGCCAACTACGTCGTGCAAAAGATGATAGACGTGGCCGAACCGACGCAGCGCAAGGTGCTCATGCACAAGATCCGCCCGCACGTGGGCTCGTTGCGAAAGTACACGTACGGCAAACACATAATCGCCAAGCTGGAGAAGTTCTTTATGAAGGCGCCCGAACTGGGCCCGATCGGTCCCCCGCCGCCGAACCCGGGACTGTGAGTCTCCGGCGTCGACGGTTGTACATTTGTATAGAACTCGTCGCCGAGCCGGTCGCTGCCGACCGATGTAGCGTTGTCGAGTGCCGCCGTGTAATCTGATTAGTTTAATTGTATGGTAAAATCGTAATAGATAGTCGTGTCGGTCGGACGGACGGCGGACGGAGCGGCGCTCGAGCCCGAGCCTGTACATAGAAAACGCAACAGACTGATGTACAGATCGATATGTAACTGGTAAAAGATTAAATTGTACAGCGCATCCGACCCGCGACCGCGTGCCGCTAGTACGTTTTTAGATCTAAGTGTTCTAGTATTATTCGTTGTTCGTATGAATTTATGTAATATATTTGAACGTTTCTCATTCATTATGTAATTTATAAATCGGTGGAAACGGGGGACCTGTACAGGAGCCGTTTCCATCTATTAGCTCGTTGTAGATTAAATGAATAATAGCTGGGCTAGGGGACCTTGAATCTTGCAGAGAACACTGTGGACAATGTTGTCCACAATCGGTTCTAGACAATCGGCACTATAGTCGTGATTTTATTATTTTTTTTTATGTTTGCTTTAGCCGAGTTATATTTTTAAGTTTATCGGCTTCGTGAGAGTTATTGATGTGTGTAATTAAATGCCGTAATGTATATTAGTTTTGTCGACTATATTTGTGGAAATGATATTTTTGTATATTTATATGTATGGAATTAAGTTATTTAGTTGGATGAGACTCCTTAGGGAGCAAATTTGTGGATGGCGCCTACTTTGCGTAGAGCTTTGTTTTATAGTGATGATTGTAAAGTCCTGCATCCGTTAGAAGTTGGGGTCTACCTTGCCGATCGCACATCACAAGCGTAGAATCGCCTCATTTGTTATAATAAAGTTTTATATTATAGGAAGCGTAGTTTCCTAATTGTGTCACCTGCATGATTTTTTACGTATAGTTGTAATTGAAAAATTAATTGTATATGGCTGTACAAATGTTAACAAAATGACTTGTAATGTATCGTGATGGAATTAGATGTGACTGAGAGAGCGGCCGACTGCGACTGTCGGTTGCTCTGTCCGTTGCATCTGTAGGTTGTATTAGATAACATTTAATAATGAGGATCCATCTATTTAGACATTAATTATAATAAAGCATTTCTGTAATAATATTATAATGACTCGTTTTTATTTCTCTCCCAATAACTTCAAACCATGAACAGTAAGGGACAATTAAATGTATGCGGGCAATTGGAGTATTTGATCACTGAATAAAACAGGCCGCCTGAGCAGTTGTAATATGGAAAATGTGGGGTGGAGGGCTAGCTGTGTATAGGTTAGAATTCCCTAGATTTAATTTCGGACGCACTCCTTGTGAACCGTAATTTCAAAATTATCGGATATCGGCATATATCTCTGGATCGGGACCGCTTGCGAGGGTCAAACTGCAGGAGGTATGTCCAAAATTATGTCTGGCGGTACTTCAAAACCACCCAATCCCCAAAGAGTGGTAGGGAGACTGGGTAGAAGTTTCGCAGTTTGTTAGTGCAGTTTGAAAGTAGCCAATATAGAGGTGTGTACTGCCAATTTAGCAGGCGACTCCTGCTCAGAGATTTCTCTATAGTAGCAGTTGTTTCCGTTCATCGATCGCACTGGCTTAACATCAGGTGAGGTGTTGTACGGCGAGCTACAATAAAAAAAAAACCCGCGCATAATGTTTTGCGACTGTTTGACCGCAAGTCGGTATTTGGCCGGGCGATGCGGGTATATTTGATATAATTGATAGGTTGTAGTTTGCAGTCTCAACTTGAAGTGGTCTGTCATGCCTGCTTTAAGCTGCCCATGCTTGGCTGGCCGAAGTTAAAATTGAAACACATGTTATTTTATGTACTTATGTATTAAGGTTTGAATACACTATTTGTCTTCTTCTTTTTCCTTGGATTCCTTCTTGGGTTTCGCTGATCTCTCGCGATCCCGGTCTCTTTGCCGTGGTGACCGCGATCTAGACTTATGCCTCCGTGAACGGGACCGCGACCTTTCTCGACGATATGACCTACGCAAAAAAAAAAAAGTTAATGAAACGATAGTGTATTTATGAAACAAGAGTAAGCAGTTGTTTATACTAACTTTTCGCGTGATCTATCTGGTTTCACCGTTCGTGACCGCTCACGTTCGCGATCGCGATCACGGTCGTCCTGAAAATTAAGAAAATTAATAAAATGGTAAGATAAAGATGACAAGTTCAAGTCTGGTTATTATTACTCACGTCATGTCGATCTCTGTCCCGTTCGCGATCACGTTCCCTTCTGTCTCTTTCGTCACGCTCCCTCATTCTATCTCTTTCTCTTTCCCTCTCCCTATCCCTCTCTCTATCGTGATGCGAGGAACCGTGTCTGTAAGGCGCAGTGTAAGCGGGAGCCACCATATGAGGAGACATGTGAGAAGGTATACTTGGTGCCATTCCCATCGGAGGACCTAATTGACCAGGACCTGGGGTCAACTCCTTTATGTCACTCGGAGTCCAGTTCGACGGAGGCGGCTGCCCTAAAATATTTATAAAAACACACATGAAATCACTTACTTACAAATCATCAAGCTATAAAATAAAACTGTAAAATGGACAGTGACTCAACCTAGCAGAATAATTAACCTTATAATACAAACGCATTTCTACATTTTTTTAAGAAGTTGAATCAGTAATTATTATTATTTGGATCTCCTGATCCACTAGATATACTCGAAACGCCATCATTTTGGAATTGCGTGCATATCTCTGGATTGGAGTAACTTGCGAGAGACAAACTTTGCAGGAGACCTAAACCAATTACTTCAGAGCTTCCACCCCTGTAAAAATTCGAAAACCCTGACTACTTGGAACACTACAATGCCACAAAGAAGTATGAGAAGCCCTCTAGCTATAAAAAGTAGATTTTAGTTACTAAACAATACAAATAGGTCAATATATTAGTTTTACTATAAAAGATTGATATACTAACCCCATGCATTATCATATGGTCCATGTGGTGGTGGACCGTTGAAGTATGGATCATGTGGTGGGAAGAATTCAGGCTGCATATCACGACGACCATAGTCACGACGATCAGCCGTCATCACCTAAAACATTAACGTTTAATTATAAGAATACGGAATATAGTTTTTTACCTTCCACGGCCTGCCAGCTGCTGATGTCCATTATAGACATAAGCATGAATTTAAGAATTTAATGGTGAATTCGACCAGACTGCCAAAAAATATACAAATCTCTTAAAAATACCTGCAGGTACCAATGTAACTTTGTTATTGCACTTTACCTTGTTGTTTCCATTCATGGATCGCACTCTAGCTTTACATCAGGCGGAGTGTTGTCACATGCCGAGCTACAATAAAAAAAAAATAAAAAAAACCTGCATAATGGGTACAAGTACTAGTTTAGTATAAGGTTATAGGAATTAAAAAACTGACCTGAATAGTATTTTCTTGCGGTTGTGATGGAGGTGGCTGCTGTTGATATTGATGCATAGGTGGTCCTTGATGCATTTCATCATTCCTACTCATTTGTGCTATAAGTAAAAAGTCTATAGTGTTACAACTTATAAAAAAAAAAACAATTTTTAATTATAAAAAAAATAGTATTTTTTAAAAAATTGATTTAATTTTTATGCTACTCCAATCTGCATTAGCGTCATTTTTAGTGGGTGCCTCTAACCGCACGATACAAATTATAGCATTAAAATTATGGTTATATTAAATTGTTTGAGTTAGTTTTTAGTCTATAGTATTGATGTTGTTAGAATAATGCGTTAAAAGGCATGTAAGTAATGCACTATTGTACTAATTAACGTGTTAAGATGCAGGTGAAAGAATAGCTTTACAATAACAAATAATGTTATCATTTTGAATAATCCTTTCAACTCTTAATACTTGCATTCCTCAAGTATTATTTATACAAATATAAAATAACTAAGTTGCAAAATTACCTGGTGCACGCCTCATATCCTGTATTGCAGATCTCTGGGGTGGAACATGTATACTGACACCGGACTCATTTATTCGCATTTTCCGTTGTTTCTCACAATACGAACTCCATGTTATCTCATTAAAACCATAATTGAAATAATCTATAAATATAAATTTATAGTTCAATAACAGATACGACCAGTCATACATAAATTAAAACAAATGAACATCAATATGAGCTCTAATGACGTCGACATAGCATACTAATAAAGAATACAATCACATGAAAAACTCATAAATACAGCTTAAATATACATTTAAATTGATATTGCACTTTTGATCTTGGCTACATTTGTTTGACAAAGAAAATAACATTAAAAGGGCAAGGAGGATATTATTTATATTTAGAAACTTTAAAATAATTTTCAAACTTTCTTTAAAATGCTCACCAGAAATATCGGCTCCTGGTTTGTTCCATGGCTTGTCTTCTATAGTATCAATATTATATTCAATGGCTGGTACTCCATTAATGGTACCAGGACCTTCCAAATCCTCTAATGTAACTTTTCCACCACTCGTGGTCGTAATCACTCGAGGCTTCTCAATTACACCTGTTACCAAGCCGGGTACTCTCTGGAATTGTGATTTCAATGTTT